>CM060921.1:822405591-823016091 GCA_030737875.1 Allium sativum | reverse complement strand
TTTTTTTATCTTGGATATAATTATAGCAGCGTTAAAGCTGATTCTGTTCAAACAAATACACATATTAACAAAATTAATACGTTTTACAAAATCGAACCAAAATGACTTGACTTCTTTGATCAATCGAAACCGGCTTTTTATTAATTTATGGGGTTCCAAAGTTCATCATTTAACATCATAACAATATTAAATAAAGTTAATATTCATAATCAATAATGAATTCATTTCGAGATTTTTATATCATATATAAAATTCATTTATAGTAAAACAACTTTATATCTTGCATCAAGTACATATTTTTACTAACAGTGAAACAATTTCACTTCTAAAATGATTTTGCCTTAAAATCTTGAATCCGTGATTTCAATATAATCAATCATCCAAGAAATCAAACACACGGAACCCAAAACATAGATCAAAATAGTAACTTTGCAAGCAATAGCTCTGAGACCACTGTAGATTTAAATCGATTTAATCGATAACCATGTTTTATAAATTTAACAATCTATAACTAGATTTTTGCAAAGAATATTAAATCGAAATCAAACCAATTTGGGTTTGTTTGCTATCGCGATGAATCCATGGATAACGAACAATTTCTGAACTTGAATTCATCTGGTTGATTGAATCGAAAGTCCTCCTATGATAGTTGTGCCTCTAGAGAAGTCCATATGAATGCTTTCTCTATGATCGGATCGAAGAGAAAAAGAGAGAATATGGTACTAGCCGCCATTTTTTTTGAGATTTTATGGAAATGGAATTAGGTTTTCCCGTCCGATCTAATATATTTTTTAATTGTTATAGTTTGTGTCTATATTAAAGGAATGTATAGCTTCTTTAAAACCAAACGCATACCATAAACTAAGGAACCAACCGACATACCTTTTCAACACTAAATAAAATATCAACAGATTGATATTTTTATTTATCCAACAAATGGTTTCCTCTTTATAATGTTCTAAGTGTGTGACACTATAGATTACTATAACGCTGGCTATAATTTTAAATCATGTTTGAAATTATAAACAGTGAGCGACATCTAGTAATATATCACTGCTACCTAAGTTAAAATAAAATAAACGATTTGATACAACCTTTTCTGTGACCAGTGTTACAATATAATTTAATTCTTTTAACCAATATATTCAAGATTAAACTCGAGGCATGGAATGTATCATCCTCTTTATAATTTAATCCTTTTATCTTGATCGATGAGTAGACTATATAAAATAAATCAATATTTGAGCATGACCATGCATTTCATAGTCTCAATCAATCAAGAGGCTCATGGATATCTCTACTTATACTGTAGAGTTAAATTCCGTCTAGATCATTTGTAATTTTCAATCAATTCGAGATGTATCCAATAACTACCTTTATCGTCTACTCGATTAAAAGTAACTATTAATGATATCAAAACATAAATATCCTCAAATAAAATTATAATGATTTTAGGTATGAAGACCATTACATCACTATCACTTTGAGAATTACTTATGATACTATAAATATGCTCCATGAAGTTTTCTCAAGTTGGGTCAGGCTAATACGCTATTTTCCAACACGTATTTAAGTATTGACATTAATATCATGTATATTAATAATCAATGAGATATGATCATCAGTCAACCAACATACTAATCTCAATGTTTTATTGTTGTCCTATATAAACAATAAAACCTTGACTAGGGACATTTAAGAATTATAACACTTATTATTATATTATATAATCTCATGTTCAAGTCACTTACTTGCAACTATGTAACTCTGTATTATTATTCTAAGGAATTCTACTATGTTAATATTTATTTTACGTAGCAAATATAACATAACAGGATATTTTTATTCAAAATAAAAATAATAATAACAACAACCGTGTTATTAATCACATCAAATGAATTGCCTCCAGGGCATAAACTCTAACATCTCTCACCAAAATCAACGAAGACTGGGATGCTATAAAGGCCGATCCAATCTTCGGTGGAGATGCTTGGGTAGAAGTTCCTCGAAATGTATGAATTTGTCTTTATTTGTGTGTTTTTACCGAATTATTTCGAATTTAAACTTGTAAATAAGCAACTTTAAGTTTGGTGTGGTCTGGATTTAATTGATTGATTGTATTAGCATGTATTGGATATATATTGAATTGGTTTGGTTTGATTTTTATGTTTTAAATTATAGTTTATAGTTTATATTCATTTAAGTCATTACGTAAATTTAGTAGTTATTATATTAGTCTTAATTTTAAATAGTTAGATTATTATTTGTAAATTATATTAGTTTTAGTTCTAGAAATTTAACTTAGTTTTAGGGGTAGTATTATAGAATTAGGAATATGTAATTTTTTGTTGAAGACAAAGGGGGGAAATTATAAAATAGGGTTTGGTTTAAGGGGGAGCTAGTAATTTTAAAAGGAAGACAATGATGTAAGAAGGGTAACTGAAGAATCAAGACATTAGGTATGATTAGGTAAGAATATTTTATAACAAGGTTGTCATCATTAAAAAAAAGGGAGATCGTTAGAGACTACGATGTTGATAGTAATAGTTTTGATGACAACAACCTTGTTTCAACTTTGTTTCAATTATTACTATTATAAAATATATACTAACACTTTTATCTAGAATATATGTATATATAGAAAATCTGTGCAGGTAATGATTATTGAAGACTGTACAGTTCAGAGAATCAAGGTTTTAAAGAAGAAAAGTTCAATATTCAAGACTCATGAGTATAAAGAATTCAAGATTCAAGAGTTCAAGAAATATAGAGTAATTTTGTCTAGATATTTTGTTAAAACTTTAGTTAGCACCAAATTCTGATTTCAAACTTAAATCTGATTTCAAAGTCCTTTTCAGATGATTTCAAAATTACTTTTTTGTTTTTAAAGTCTATTTTTCAAATAATTTCAAAATTACTTCCTTATTTTTAAATTTATAATTATTTATTTTTAGAAATATTTTATCTACTGAAATATATTTTAACTCCTGTTTTTTAATTATACTTAACTCCTAATTTAAATAAGTTTTACTTACAAAATTAACATTAAATTTGTTATAGTTATTATATTTTCAATTTCCTTATTTATATTAAGTTTTAGACATATTTATAGTTTTTTTATATATAGTGTTATATCATTTTATATTTAGTTTTTAATCATTTTTCAAAGTTGTTTTAATATATGATTTTAAATATATTTTTACTTAATATACTCTATTTCAATACAAAGGAAAATAATTTGTTTTAACTTAGGAATTTCCATAATTTATTTAAACATTATTTGATTTGGTTTAAAATTTTATTTTTGATTTTTTATGAAGGGATGTCGACATATCACTAAGGGGATGTCGACATAGGAGCCATTAAACTGTTTTTTAAATTTTGAAAAGTTGTGTCTTTTGTATTCAAATCTTTTCTGACAGAATGTGGTTGTTGGAAAACTATATAAAGGCTTCAGAAATTTTGATTTATGATTTAAACAAAATCTATTTTGGATTTTTGGATTTGATTTATTTTTATAATGTGAATCGATATTTGCAATTTCAGTCTTACTTATTGAATAAAATTAAATCGAGTTTATTTATTTGAATTTGAATTTATTCTTATAGTTTAATTTAAATAGTAGACCCGTATTATATAATTTGTTTTCGATATTAATAAAAATGATTCAATTTCAAAATATTCTATAATTTCTTATAACGGGAATTTGGAATTTGAAATACGTATAATGAGATGTAGCAACTGTGAAAATTTCATCGAAAAATTTGAATGTTTGTTAGTCGCGCAAATTTCACTGCATGGTTGTGCATAACAGCTCAAATTTTAACAATTTTAAAATATCTTCGAAACCAGTTTGAACAAACATGAAACATGTTCTATTCGTTGTCATGAATCCAGCAACGAATTTCGTTTCGCGAAAATCGGACATTTTGACCTCTGTTTAATTATTTTCCTATCCGATTTTTTCGTTTAAAAGGGGTCTGGAACGCATTTTTGAACGGAGCATCCTGACACTGCAAATTATATACCGTTATGTCTACCTCGTCGAGCTGATTACCACAGTATATTCATTTGTCAGTTTCTGTGTTCGGTTCGCGCTGTAATTTCAAAAAGGCTTGCACAAGTCATTTTTAAAACGAAACCACTTTAGTTCGACGTGTCCTTATTCGGATTCAGTGTATTTTTCCAGTCAGTTTGGGTCTTCAAACCCAGTCGGTTACATTTGCATTGCACTCAATGGATGGAAATGCAAAGAGATATTCAAACTTATACATGCACGATTTTGCCATCCTTTAGTTTTGTTTCCAAAAGCCATACACGTTCATTTCCACTTTACTTCTTACCATCGTCTTCTTTAAAGCTACGTTCCTTTCATATTTTTAAAGTGCCCATTCCTTTTTGTTTCGAATTTAAAGCCATGCGTTCCATTAGTTTTCCAAAACCATTGCTTTATTTTTTTTTCTTGGCATTCATTTGTTTTGACCGTTTTCAATGCTAAGACCTTTTCTCTTCTTATCTTTGCCTGTATGTTTCATTACCCACCCTTTCGTTTTGCTACAGCTCCACTATATTTTTTACCATTTGCCTTCTTTCTCTATTTTTCCCGTCGCCAGTATTCTCTCCTTCCCCATTTTTATTCCTATGAAACAATGAAAAGGCACAATATTCTCTCCACAAAAATGATCGATATCTAGCAGTTCACTCCACCTTATTTTTTCCCATACTCGAGCCTCTTCGTTTTCCCCACTGACAATCACTCCTCCCACATCCAAGACTCGTCATCCTTCGACCAACACCAAAGTCGCGCCCAAGTATGGTGGAGGTAAGAGTTGAAGCCAGAAATTTTAACCCTGCAACATCTCCAAGGAAGTACGAAATTGCATAATAAGTCAGTGCAAGAACCTATACAAATTAAAAAACATAAGATCGACAGTATTACTTTGAAATTAGAAGCAAGCCAAAAACTATATGAGATAGGTTTTCCCTGTCCTGCAATTGGCCGTATTCTATGATAATTGAAGGGTATCATCTGGGTGCTAATCTCTATCCACTTCAGGAGAAAAATAAAATTAAAAAATGACACACTCGGCTTAAAACAAATTAGGAAGACATGCAAAGAGAAATGACAAATGATTGCTCAATTCAAATGTGCAATAACTGGTATGCCCACAGGCGATAGGATAAGCTTTGGCTATTTCATATTACAAGATTTTTCTTTTCTTTTTAATGGACTAAGTGATAATTGAGCACCTTTTTATATTTATTTTTTTCCTCATTATTCAGTAGTGTAGTCACAGTTGTCCTAAACAAATTACAATTCATTTCTCTCTTTTGTAAATATCAACCTAGCAGAGTTAAAATCTTTTGGTAAAAGTCTCAGATTGAAGTTTATTAAATAAATAGCACATTATCCAATTATACATACATACATGTGTGCACGAGCGCGCTGCCTGTAGACTCATTGGATGGAAATGCTTCTAAAAAGATCAGTTGATCTACTAATACTGGTTTTTTAATCTTCCATGAATATTCACAGATAGTTGCATGTTTAAGTATAAAAAAGTTTTGCTGTTGAAAGAGCAACGATTCTAATATAAATTTAATCTGAATAGACAGATAAAATGTATTGGAGGTAGGTAACTTATTTTATTGCTGTATAGAGACATTTATCATCCATATAATGTCATTGCAGTGTTGTCGTGAATGTTTATTTGTTATATGACATCAATATGAAAGTTATATGACATTTACATTTCTGTGAACGTTGTTTTGACATGCATACCTTTTGAGATCATGATCAAACAACTTAGAATTGCCACCACTGGTTCGGTATACCTGAATAGTTGATGAAAAGACCATATTATGATCGAAGGGTCCGGCTATTTCCACCCATTGTTTGCTCTTCACCCCCGACTAAAATTTTAAAATTATAATTCCAATTTTACCCTCTAAAAATTAATTAAATATACAAATGCATGTTGTTTCTTGATGTCATTACAATTCAAATAACCTAGTAGTCAAAGCATGGTGTCAGAGATTTTATGTAAACAAAACCCAAGTCCCCTAAAATAGTTCAAACAACTCACAATCAACAATAGAAAAATAAAAACAACGGCATAATTATGCGTAGAAATTTGGAAATTCAACTCTGTTTCGAAACTATACTTTGCATAAAATTAGCACAATGAAAATACATCGGTATTTACATAACAACGCTTTCAGTCGACAATATTACATAACAGCGTTTCAGTTTCTTTTTTTTTTAGAGAGATGGGCAGCAGAAATAAAATGCAGATTGAAAGAAGAAAAAAAAAGTTTGATTAAGTGGAAGGGCACATTTGGAGATGAATGGGGTGGGAAGAGAAAAATGAGGGGTGTGTAGCTTCTTTTCAAATAAGTTGGGTGTGAAGAGTATATGTAAGGGTGGCAACAGCCGGACCCATGGAGGAATAGTTCATATTATGAACGAATATTTGATGAAAAGAGTTTATAATGCGATGAAATGTACCAAGTTGCACCCATGTCGACAGTGAAACCAAACTTGTAGTTGGTATATGCTTGGACACCAATTTTGTCTCTTGATTCTATTGGTCACCAAATAACAAAGAATTACATTGAAACTTGTATAATAATGCAGGAAAGTAATCGGACTTTTAGTATTCAAATATGGATACCTTCAAAGAAGCATTTTGAAGAGCATGAGCAGCAGCAAGGCCTCCAAAACACTACTAACGACAACAGCCTTCCTCTTTATTGGTGAACAATGGTAACCTACAATAAACAAATATTGAAATATATACCACTACTCTAGACGGATACAACTGCAAAATACACAAATAGAAATAAACACGGACATTAAGACTTACAGTCAACATGTTTAACTATGTCCTGCCACGTGCCTTTATTTTGAGTAGTTTATAAAACATTTCAACGTTAGATATATACACCATATAACCTCTGAAATTCACATGGTATTCCATAAGTTCGTCAAGCACAATCAATTTAACTCATTCTGTAGTTATAAAATTGTAAGCATGTGTTATTTGAAACTATTGCAAGTATGTCGTCTCCTGCTAATTTAAGACCAAGAGATTAAATTGAAACATAAACTTCACACTTTATGGTAAAATTATGAAGAAGTCCAGACCAACAATGGAGAGAAAAAGCAAACAAATTCATCCAAAGAACGCTTCCGCAAAGCTCTATGAAATAAACAAACATCATGGAAGCAGGCTATGAAATTCTCAGGATGTACGCCTATCCATATTGTTATAATAATAACATAAATAAAATTAGTAACAGATCACTATTAAAGTTGTAAGGCTTCCCAAATCTGAAAATAGAAGTCTTGCTTTCAAATCCTCCAGACGCCCTAATGTTTTTTAGGTAAAAAAGGAAAAACAGAAATAACAAAGGGTTATAAATTGTATTTCGCAGTTTGAATAAATACAGAAGCTTTCACTTAAGAACTATAATTTAACTGTCAATCAAGCTTAATCTACATAGTTCAAGAAGTGAATACACAAAATCTCGGTGCCATTACATGTTTATCCTTCCTTGTACTGATTGAATAAACACATTTGGAAATATAATGTGTGCTTATATACTATGATCAAATCTAAACTACAAGAAAATGTTGAGATTTGTGATACGTAAATCACAAAATTGAAGGCAACAAATTTTCTATGTGGATCCATTTTTGATGGAGATATTTGTTGCTACTTTTGTGGGATATTTGAAAATGAAGGCAAGGATTATTTGGTGCTTATCCAAATAGATATATTTGAGATATATGAGGATATATTTGAGATATATGAGGATAATTTGGGTGACAAGTTACTCTATAAAAGGCCTACATGATATCTTCATTATGGGGGTGGAAAAATTTGCCATTGTTCTTCATTATCTTTCTCGTCAAATTGTTTAGCCATTAGATATTCTCTACCTATTTCTCAATAAGGTTATTGATTCAAGTTGTGTTTGTTTAAACGATAGTTGAGATCGGTTGTAAACAATATTTTGGTGAATCAATAAAGATGGTGGTTGGGTGGAATATCGTGTGTTCATATTTCCGATATTTTTTTGTGTTGTTGTTTGTTTTTTAATCACATTCATCTTCAAGTGATTAAGTGAAAAAGATTCATTTTGTTTTTGGGTGTTTTGTCAAAACTTCCGCTGCGCACAAAACCCCAACAGTTGGTATCAGAGCTCAGATCACCGCATAGCTTGGAGTGTTTGTTGGATTGAAAAAAAAATTTTGATTTTTTGTTTGAAAAAAATTGATTTTTTGATGTCGGAGATGATGACGTTGTCGAAGATAGCTATTTTGAATGGGAGGAATTGGGGTATATGGAAGCCGAAGATGGAGAACGTTCTATATCTCAATGATTTGCATGATCCCATTGATGGAAATGAGGAGAAGCACTCGAATATGGATGAGGGAAAGTGGAAGAAAATGGACAAAAAGGCGATTGCATTGATTCGCCAATATTTGGATGATTCTGTGTTCCACCATGTGGCTAGTTGTGAATCCGCAAAGGCGTTGTGGGACAAATTAGTATCGCTGTATGAGTCAAAGAGTGCTACAAGTAAGGCTTTTCTGGTTCGAAAGTTGGTGCAACTTCGATTGGATGAGGAGAAGTCTGTTGCAGAGCATTTGAACGAGTTTCAAGATGTCATCAATCAATTGGCAAACATGAAGGTCAATTTTGATGATGAGTTGCAGGCTCTTTTGTCGATGAGTTCTCTTTCGGAAAGCTGGGAGACTTTGGTTGTTTCATTGAGTAATTCCAATGCTAATGGAACTATCTCTTTGGAAACGGTTCGAAGCAGTCTTTTGAATGAGGAGCTAAGGAGAAAAGGGTCGGAGTTGAAATCGGTTCAAACTGAGGCGATGGTAGCAAGGGACTCAGGTAAAGATACAAGGAAGAAGAAAGGTGCTATCTTTTGTCATTATTGTGGTAAGAAAGGCCACAGGCGCAATGATTGCTATTCATATATACGAGATATGAAGAAGAAGAAAGCGCAAGGTGATAATAATAGTGATGAGGCACAGGCAGGCTTTGCTGAAGGTACCGAAGACAATTCTTCATGTGATGTGCTATTTAGTGTTGTGGAGCCTTGGAAGATGGATTCAGGAGCCAGTTTTCACATATGTCGAGATGTGAAAAGTTTTTCTTCGTATGAGAAGAGTGTTGGCATGATAAAGACGGCCAATGGAGTTGTAACAACCCGGAATTTGGGGGCCAATTTAAAATTTTTAATTTAGAAATTTTAATGAATTTTAAATATCTAACATGATTTATTTTAAATAATAAACCATGCAATTTAATTTAATCTTAAACAAGGATTTTATTTGTGTAGTGACATATCATAAAAACTAATTTATCAAATTATATGTATAAATGGCGTAATAAACGTTAAATTAATTTCAAATATATGTTGAAGCTTTAATGGTGATTAATTTTTGTAGACTAATAAGTTAAATTTTATTACCATACTCTAACTTTATATGTAATTTAAACCTTGAATTGAAGAGAGTAATATATTAAGGAAGGAAGATTTTTTCATTGGAAATTTCAAATTGAAATTTAATATATATAGTAATTTAGTTCGTTTAAAAAAAAAAACAACGAATGTAACTTTGTAAATACAAGCTGTAAAAGCTAGTCCATATTTATATAAGAAATGCGCACTATAAGAAAGAAAATAAATTGTGCAATAAATTCATTACAATTTGAACTTAATTAACGGTGCATAACGATTGAATTTATAACGTTATGAAATAACTAAATAACGCTGCCTGTTAGTTCGTGTTAAGCTGAGCATTCACACACACCATTTATAAAGAACAAATCAAGTCTTTCCCCTTCTTTTTCTACTTACCCAAATTCATTGTCTCATCTCTCTCCACCTTAATTATTTCCCTATTTTGTTCAAAATGTAACATTTAAGAATTTGTAAAAGCTCATTAATTTATTTATTTACATCATGAATAGTTACAACAGTTGTCAATGCCATTCCCTCTTCGTTGTGTTTTAATACAACATTTATTCCTTCCCTTCATTTTATCAATTTCTTTCCCCTTTCTCTCTTGTTTCTCTCCAAATACTAATGAACTCACACACACATATATATATATATATATATATATATATATATATATATATATTTCTCTTCTTTATATTCTCGCATGCTCATTGAAAAGATTCCTTCAATTATGGAATTTTAATATTAAGTATTTTGGAATTTAAGAAGTTACACAATTCTCTATCAGACAATCAATAATGCATTTATTCCTTTCCATTTGTTCTCTTTTCTTCTTTGTTTTACTTTTGAATTTGAAAGAGAAATTAGTGTTGACATGTCATGTATAGTCAACAAATTTGTCTCGCTTGTAACCTATTACATATGTAGAGACACAAGTGGAAAATAAAATAAAGTAAATATATATATAAATATATATATATATATATATATATATATATAAGGTTATTTCCTCCTACTTTATAACATCTTAAACCTTTCCAAATCCTAACCCATTTCCTCTAACACCAAATTCCTTCACTCATTTTCTTCTACCCCAAGTTCTGCGTGAGTACCTTTCTTTACGTGAGAAACAGAAAGAAAAAAAGAAGTTTCACCCATTTCTTCGCACTATGCCAAACCGCACCTTAAAGCTTCCGCAAACCTCACCGCACCTCTACCCCCTCTTGACCGTGATTCAAGCAACACCAAGATCCTCCCCACAACACCTTAGCCTTCTCTTGCTTTGAGGAATATTGACGTGTGTTTAAGTATAAAGTGTATATATATTTATATATACATACGGTTGAAGCTAGAGGGAATAACGCGTTGTTCGTGAAATTTGCATGCGATCATTCACAGGCTTGCTCCGCAATAGACGCAAAGTTTTGACAGTGAAGAATTGGAAAGCATAACTGGTGAGAACTCAAATTTAATTAATTTTAAATTTAGTTAAAATGGTTAATTAAATCTAGTTGTTAAATAGGATTTATCTATAAACATACCCAATTGTTCATGTGATAGAATTGTGTGTGCGATAAAATTTGTTATGTGATGTGAGATTTCTTTGTTTTAAATTAATTAATTAATTTAATTTAATCTATTTTTTTGGCAACGTAATAAGCATATGTTGTGCTTCAGATCTCTTTTGTTCTGATAGTTGTGATGATGTTTGTTCTGTGCTTGCGATGGATAGTTATAAATCCATGTGTTCTAGTCCTTTTTGTTATCACGTTTGTTATTTTGAGTTGACCTATTTTTATCAATTCAAAAATAGAAGAAATATAATGATCACCCTTTTGTTATCGCTTTGGTTACATTGAATTGATTTGTTTTATCGATTCAAAAATAAGAGACATATAATTTGCCATCTTAAGTAACCACTTTTTATTGGAATTGATTTTAGTTTTGTCAATTCAACGAGAAACATAAAAAAAAAATGTCTTTTTATTTGAATTGATATTAGTTTTGTCAATCCAACCTAGAAAATAAAAAAAATGTCTTTTTATATTGAATTGATTTAGTTTTGCCAGTTCAACGGTGAAAATATAATTCGTCTTTTTATTGAATTGGTTTAGGTTATCAATTCAACATAGAAATATAAATGGACTTTTTATTTGTGTTAACAACACAAAGATATCTTTAAATAAAAAGACCAACTTTACTTTTTATTCGTGTTCCACAATGCAAATAAAACATGAGAAACAAGATTTATATTTTATTTGTGTTCACTCAACACAAATAAAACTTAGAAAAAGAAGTTCACTCTTTTATGTACATTTCTCAAAGCAAATATAACATGAAGTGAAACATTGAAAATAAAGTTTGCTCTTTTATTCACATCAACTAATGCAAGTATATTTTGTGGTTAAAACTTGTATTTTTATTTGCATCCATAAATGCAAATTATACATTGGAAATATGCATTTGTTCTTTTATGCAAACAAACATGAATTGGAAAAAAATGTATAATTTCATACATTAAAAGAATAAGTTGGAAAAATGCATATGTTGTACATTAGAAATTTATGAACAAAATTCTCATTTTGTTGCATTAGAAATTTATGAACAAGAATCTTATTTTGTTAACATTAGAAGTATTAAACAAAAATCATATTTTGTTAACATTAGAAGTATTAAACAAAAATCTCGTTTTGTTTACATTTAAAAGAACTAGACAAGATTTTTATTTTTGTTACATTTGAAAGAATAAACAAAATCCACATATTTTGTTACATTTGAAAGATTTAACAAAAATCATCATATTTTGTTATATTTAAAAGATTAAACAAACTATACATTTCTGTATATTAAAAGTGAATTAGCCAAACTATACATTTTTGTATATTAAAAGTGAATTAGCCAAAATATACATTTTTATATATTAAAAGTGAATTAGCCAAAATATCATATTTAGAAGAATGAATAAAAAGCACAATTTTATCATATTTAGAAGAACGAATAAAATGACCATTTTTATCATATTCAGAATAGGGAAGAAAATGTATATTTTTATACATTTAAAAGTATAAAATAGAAATGTGTATCTTTATACATTAAAATAGAAATGTGTATTTTTATACATTAAAATAGAAATGTGTATTTTTATACAGTGAAGAAGAATGTATGTTTTTATACATTAAAGAAGAATGTATGTTTTTATACATTAAAGCAGAAATGTGTATTTTTATACAGTAAAGAAGAATGTATATTTTTATACATTAAAAAGGAATAAATTGAAATGTATATTTTCTATACATTAAAAAGAATGAACTTGAAATGTATACTTTTACACATTTAAAGGGAATGAGACAAAATAATCCTATTTTGTCACATTGAAAAGTTTAGGAAAAATAATCATATTTTGATTACATAAAAAAAAAGGATTACAAACAAAATTCTCATTTTGTTTGCATTAGAAATTTACAACAAAATTCTTATTTTGTGGCATTAGAAATTTATAAACAAAATTCACATTTTGTTTGCATAAGAAGTTTATAAACAAAATTCTCATTTTGTTTGCATTAGAAATTAAACAAACAAAATTATCATTTTGTTTGCATTGGAAGTTAATAAACAAAACTATCATTTTGTTTGCATTAGAAGTCAATAAACAAAATCATCATAATTGTTTACATTAAAAAGAAGAATTGAAAATGTATACTTTTGCTTTCATTAAAAAGTTATGAAATGAAAATGCATACTTTTATACATAAAAAAAGTTATGAATTGAAATTGTATTTTTTTTATATACATTAAAAAGGAGAATGCGTTAGAAATGGTCATTTTGTTTACATAAAGAAGAGTTAGACAAAATTATCATATTTTGTCACATTTAAAAAGAATGAAATAAAATATTCATTTTGTCATTAAAAATGAATGAGACCAAAATATACTTTTTATTCAATAATGAAGAGTTAAGATTTTATTGTCACTTGTTAACAATAAAAAGAATTGAAATAAAAGTTAAGATTTTTATTGTCATTTGTTCCAATAAAAAAAAAGAATTGAACTGTATGCCTGTGATGTTGAAATGTGAATGTGTTAAATATAATGTCAGTATATTCAAAACTGAATATTACACTTCCATTTACAAGTCATCCGACTTGTTTATGTGATTGGGTCGATAATTTTTACACAATCGCCCAAGTGCACAAATAATTTATTTAATTATTTGTTATGTGTATGTGTTGGTTGAAACCCCACACGGGTCTTGGGTTGATATCCACACATCGCCCTTGTGATTAGTTATAAGCGTTATTTATTTGACGCTTATACAGTATTAATATTCACTTTGAATGTTATTAATGATCTTATCATTAGTGTAGAATACATTGCGATGTTTGAAATCCATATAATTAAATTATATGGTAATTGTTTTAGGTCTCATTCCAATTTTGAATTAAAAGAATATTTAATTTAATATTTAGTTAAAGAAAACAAATAATGACTTTGATGTTTTGAATTCAAAAGATTTTGTTTTGTTTGTTAAAAAGTTACAATGAAAAGGTTGAATTAAAATATGAATTGGGCCATGACACGATGTTAAGCCCAACTTATGGGATAAGTCTGCCCGGAACCAACCGGCATATCCAGCATCCATAAGTCGCAGGCTTAATGTGGGAGGTCTGGCCCAGTATAAAATATAACTGAATAAAAAGTAATTGGGCTATTTAATCTGTTTTATATAACAATGCTATTTTAACCCGAACGGGTTATCGATCAATTTAATTCACTTTAAATGAATATAAGAAGTGATTTTCAAAATAAACTATTTTGAGAATGTTAATATTTTAATATTAAAAGAAAATAAAATATTCAATTTAGACTTTAAATTGCAATGAAGTTAAAATTGTTTTAAATGAATTTATAACTATTTTATAAAGGGTGTTAAAATGGAAATCGACAATATAATATATATAATATATATAATGGTTTAATGGTTAACTAGAATAAATCTTATAATTAAGATTTAAGAAAGTTTTCCAATAAATTAATATTTACTTGGAATTAAATAGAATAAATTGGATTTTTGGGTTGTCGTGAATGGTGTCTTAAATAAAACTGTTCTTAACCCCAGTTAAGATAAGAATAAATCTTTTAATTAAGATTATTAGAGTTTCAATTATATTTAATAATTTGAATAAAATGATTTGTGTTGAGTTTATCGTGAACAATGTTTTTAAACGACATCTGTTCTTTGACTCAATTTACAGTGAGAATATAGCTTGGAATTTATAAATCTTTTATTAAGATTTAATAGAAAATTTTCCAAAGTAAAGTTTTCTAATTTAATATAATAAATTGGGATTGAATGGTATTTGATTTAATAATATTTGAGATAAGCTTCTGTAAAAGAAGGCCGTTAATATATATGGAATTTAAAAGGCTTTTCCGTTATTCCATTTATATTAATAGTCCAATACAGAAATTTATATCGAGTATACATTGGTCCGATTTCTATGAAAATTCCATATTTAATGGAAGATGAATTTGAGTTTATCGTGAACAATGTTTTCAATGATATTAGTTCTTTAACTCAAATAAGATAAGATTAATTTAAAATTTAAAAAAAATATCATTAAATAATGATTTTGATATTTAAAACCAAATTGGAGTTTTTAATAAATCTTTAAAAGAAAGATTTAAGAATAAATTTGAAGAATTTATTTTTGATAAGATAATGCGAATAATTCATTAGAAGAATAATTCTGAATTGGAATGTGGCGTTCGATGTGTTTTTATAGTACTTGATTTTTAATTATAAAAAAACGTGAGTTATTCGGAAAGACCGGGTTTAACCCATTCCGAATAATTACTACCACGATGAGGAGCCAAAAATGAAGATGGTGATTGAAGGCCGACGATCTTCACATCGAATGGATGTGTTGCTGATGAGACCCTTGATGGGCGTAGCTACCTTGAAGGGGCTTCAGTGGTGGCCGTCCGGACTATTGTTGATTGTTCGGAATTAGTTTTCGCTCAGACCCAGAGCATAAGCTAGTAAATGGATGCGTGTCTGACATTGAATTTCGTTCCATGTGAATTATATCGATTTCTGTTAATTTATGTCTGTTTGGTGGTGGAGGATTTATTCTCTACTTAACACCCTGGTATATATTAATAGTGATTGATCGCATGGCGTGAATTGTCAATGTGGCACGCCAAGATGCAATTGATCAAGGCTTTTGTTGAAAAGCAGGGCCTTGTGGGATGATTAAAGCATAGCCTATTACGGCATAGCTTTGTGTATATCATGACTTCGCGAGTCTCACACCCCGGTATGAGTCAAAAACGGGATATGGACCGTAGGGAGTGCACACGTTTCTTTCTAGCTAGAGTGGTGTCAGCGACCTACCAGCCCTGACATTTTACTTATGTGGATGATGGATTTTGAGGCGCCTCGGATTTTTATAGGCCGATAGTGGTCATATTATAGGTTCAAAGGAACCGGGAAACGTGTGTTCAGGCATAACCAATCCACTGCCAATAGGCGGGGACTGGCCCTACCGCTCCAAGGGTTCATTGCGGGGGATCCTGAGGCATTTGCTATAGTGTCTCAAATCGGAGAGGAGCTTGCCCCTAGCCTCGACTCATGATGGAAATCCAATTTCCAATACGACCTTGCGGTTTTGATTGTAGAACTAGTATGGCGACATAGTAGGATGGGGTACTATGCCGTCTATGATTGATACATTATGATTTAAATGTTTATTATATATATACCCATATATATACACACTAATAATAATAATATCGTTTTCACGTATCAAGCGTCTTTTGACCATTATAAGGTAAAACCCTATCCTCTGGTGTGCGTTGCATTGTGTGATGGGACCTGGGTTTTATTATGGTTTCATTTTTCTAAAATGCATTGTGTTATTTAACGATTTACTTTATTTTATGCACTGGCAATCCAATGGAGTAAATCCGTTCCGCGTTAGCGGCGTGGTCCTGTGATTAGCCTTATTATTAGATAAGTTAAGTTAAGATTTCTCATACCAGTCCCATGACTGACCTGTAGTTTGTTTCACTGGCAAACTCGGGTGCCCTTATTTTCCACACGGGCAGTCGAGTAGCTTTTGCAGATCTATTTACAGGATCCTGGTTTACAGCTGAAGCGGTATTCGGAAAGCTCTGTATCCGTGTATTCCTTTCGGTTGTATATTGTATTATTTTTCCGCTGCCATTTAAATGTAATTTAAATCTCTAATATTGTATTTCCAATGTATGTTATTCTTTCGTACTCTGTTATTTTCTTGTACTCTGATGTAATTGTTGTAATCAGCAATAAAATGTTCTTCAGTTTGTGTTCTGATATGTGTTGTTCTCAAAGCAATCTAGTCTTTCCTTTACTGGGAAGTTTGGGTCGTTTCAGTTGGTATCAGAGCTTTGGTTTACAGAGCTCGAGAACAAGACACATTAGATCCGAACGAAAGAATTCATCAGAGATTGGATTAGTAATATCCAATGAGAATAACTCGTTAGAGATAGGATCAGTAGTATCCTAGAACGAGCGTAAAGAGTATTATTTTCTTTAAAAATAAAAACAAATTTAGTTTTGAAAATTTTATCCTAATATACGTGTTTGAGTATATTATATTTTAATGTGGACAATCGAGTATATATAGATTTCGAATATACGAGTAATTAACGGATATTCAAAGTTTTAATATACTGGATAGATATAGAATCACACTCTAGTCGCCCGGAGATAATTCTGATGATCGGTGCACCATCACCAGTATTTATGTTCGAGTCTCGAAAGTGGGATTTCTATATATTTCCAATGACTGGTATGAGAACCCAAAACTTAGTTAGTACACATTGTTGTGATTTGCACTAAAAATATGATTTTTGGCTATATATAAAAGTTATATATAGTTGAGAAGTTAATCACCTAATTGATTGCTGGTTGTGATGTTTGATAATTAGTCTAACTAATTAAAATATTGGTATGATAATTAATTTAACCAATATGAGAAAGAATGATAAATTTAGCTAAATCAAATTTAATATTGAACTAAATTGATAAGAATTGAAAATTGAATTGATTAATCAGACAACTTTTAGCTTCATTCCTTTTCGAGGACGAAAAGATTTTAAGTGGGGGAGATTGTAACAACCCGGAATTTGAGGGCCAATTTAAAATTTTTAATTTAGAAATTTTAATGAATTTTAAATATCTAACATGATTTATTTTAAATAATAAACCATGCAATTTAATTTAATCTTAAACAAGGATTTTATTTGTGTAGTGACATATCATAAAAACTAATTTATCAAATTATATGTATAAATGGTGTAATAAACGTTAAATTAATTTCAAATATATGTTGAAGCTTTAATGGTGATTAATTTTTGTAGACTAATAAGTTAAATTTTATTACCATACTCTAACTTTATATGTAATTAAAACCTTGAATTGAAGAGAGTAATATATTAAGGAAGGAAGATTTTATCATTGGAAATTTCAAATTGAAATTTAATATATATAGTAATTTAGTTCGTTTAAAAAAAAAACAACGAATGTAACTTTGTAAATACAAGCTGTAAAAGCTAGTCCATATTTATATAAGAAATGCGCACTATAAGAAAGAAAATAAATTGTGCAATAAATTCATTACAATTTGAACTTAATTAACGGTGCATAACGATTGAATTTATAATGTTATGAAATAACAAAATAACGCTGCCTGTTAGTTCGTGTTAAGCTGAGCATTCACACACACCATTTATAAAGAACAAATCAAGTCTTTCCCCTTCTTTTACTACTTTCCCAAATTCATTGTCTCATCTCTCTCCACCTTAATTATTTCCCTATTTTGTTCAAAATGTAACATTTAAGAATTTGTAAAAGCTCATTAATTTATTTATTTACATCATGAATAGTTACAACAGTTTTCAATGCCATTCCCTCTTCGTTGTGTTTTAATACAACATTTATACCTTCCCTTCATTTTATCAATTTCTTTCCCCTTTCTCTCTTGTTTCTCTCCAAATACTAATGAACTCATATATATATATATATATATATATATATATATATATATATATATATATATATATATTTCTCTTCTTTATATTCTCGCATGCTCATTGAAAAGATTCCTTCAATTATGGAATTTTAATATTAAGTATTTTGGAATTTAAGAAGTTACACAATTCTCTATCAGGCAATCAATAATGCATTTATTCCTTTCCATTTGTTCTCTTTTCTTCTTTGTTTTACTTTTGAATTTGAAAGAGAAATTAGTGTTGACATGTCATGTCTAGTCAACAAATTTGTCTCGCTTGTAACCTATTACATATGTAGAGACACAAGTGAGAAAAAAAATAAAGTAAATATATATATAAGGTTATTTCCTCCTACTTTATAACAACTTAAACCTTTACAAATCCTAACCCATTTCCTCTAACACCAAATTCCTTCACTCATTTTCTTCTACCCCAAGTTCTGCGTGACTACCTTTCTTCACGTGAGAAACAGAAAGAAAAAAAGAAGCTTCACCCATTTCTTCGCACTATGCCAAACCGCACCTTAAAGCTTCCGCAAACCTCACCGCACCTCTACCCCCTCTTGACCGTGATTCAAGCAACACCAAGATCCTCCCCACAACACCTTGGCCTTCTCTTGCTTTAAGGAATATTGACGTGTGTTTAAGTATAAAGTGTATATATATTTATATATACATACGGTTGAAGCTAGAGGGAATAACGCGTTGTTCGTGAAATTTGCATGCGATCATTCACAGGCTTACTCCGCAATAGACGCAAAGTTTTGACAGTGAAGAATTGGAAAGCATAACTGGTGAGAACTCAAATTTAATTAATTTTAAATTTAGTTAAAATGGTTAATTAAATCTAGTTGTTAAATAGGATTTATCTATAAACATACCCAATTGTTCATGTGATAGAATTGTGTGTGCGATAAAATTTGTTATGTGATGTGAGATTTCTTTGTTTTAAATTAATTAATTAATTTAATTTAATCTATTTGTTTTGCAATGTAATAAGCATATGTTGTGCTTCAGATCTCTTTTGTTCTGATAGTTGTGATGATGTTTGTTCTGTGCTTGCGATGGATAGTTATAAATCCATGTGTTCTAGTCCTTTTTGTTATCACGTTTGTTATTTTGAGTTGACCTATTTTTATCAATTCAAAAATAGAAGAAATATAATGATCACCCTTTTGTTATCGCTTTGGTTACATTGAATTGATTTATTTTATCGATTCAAAAATAAGAGACATATAATTTTCCATCTTAAGTTACCACTTTTTATTGGAATTGATATTAGTTTTGTCAATTCAACGAGAAACATAAAAAAAAAAATGTCTTTTTATTTGAATTGATATTAGTTTTGTCAATCCAACCTAGAAAATAAAAAAAAAGTCTTTTTATATTGAATTGATTTAGTTTTGTCAGTTCAACGGTGAAAATATAATTCGTCTTTTTATTGAATTGGTTTAGGTTATCAATTCAACATAGAAATATAAATGGACTTTTTATTTGTGTTAACAATACAAAGATATCTTTAAATAAAAAGACCAACTTTACTTTTCATTCGTGTTCCACAATGCAAATAAAACATGAGAAATAAGATTTATATTTTATTTGTGTTCACTAAACACAAATAAAACTTAGAAAAAGAAGTTCACTCTTTTACGTACATTTCTCAAAGCAAATATAACATGAAGTGAAACATTGAAAATAAAGTTTGCTCTTTTATTCACATCAACTAATGCAAGTATATTTTGAGGTTAAAACTTGTATTTTTATTTGCATCCATAAATTATACATTGGAAATATGCATTTGTTCTTTTATGCAAACAAACATGAATTGGAAAAAAATATGTGTAATTTCATACATTAAAAGAATAAGTTGGAAAAATGCATATGTTGTACATTAGAAATTTATGAACAAAATTCTCATTTTGTTGCATTAGAAATTTATGAACAAGAATCTTATTTTGTTAACATTAGAAGTATTAAACAAAAATCATATTTTGTTAACATTAGAAGTATTAAACAAAAATCTCGTTTTGTTTACATTTAAAAGAACTAGACAAGATTTTTATTTTTGTTACATTTGAAAGAATAAACAAAATCCACATATTTTGTTACATTTGAAAGATTTAACAAAAAACATCATATTTTGTTATATTTAAAAGATTAAACAAACTATACATTTCTGTATATTAAAAGTGAATTAACCAAACTATACATTTTTGTATATTAAAAGTGAATTAGCCAAAATATACATTTTTATATATTAAAAGTGAATTAGCCAAAATATCATATTTAGAAGAATGAATAAAAAGCACAATTTTATCATATTTAGAAGAACGAAAAAAATGACCATTTTTATCATATTCAGAAGAGGGAAGAAAATGTATATTTTTATACATTTAAAAGTATAAAATAGAAATGTGTATCTTTATACATTAAAATAGAAATTTGTATTTTTATACATTAAAATAGAAATGTGTATTTTTATATAGTGAATAAGAATGTATGTTTTTATACATTAAAGAAGAATGTATGTTTTTATACATTAAAGCAGAAATGTGTATTTTTATACAGTAAAGAAGAATGTATATTTTTATACATTAAAAAGGAATAAATAGAAATGTATATTTTCTATACATTAAAAAGAATGAACATGAAATGTATACTTTTACACATTTAAAGGGAATGAGACAAAATAATCCTATTTTGTCACATTGAAAAGGTTAGGCAAAATAATCATATTTTGATTACATAAAAAAAAGGATTACAAACAAAATTCTCATTTTGTTTGCATTAGAAATTTACAACAAAATTCTTATTTTGTGGCATTAGAAATTTATAAACAAAATTCACATTTTGTTTGCATAAGAAGTTTATAAACAAAATTCTCTTTTTGTTTGCATTAGAAATTAAACAAACAAAAATATCATTTTGTTTGCATTGGAAGTTAATAAACAAAACTATCATTTTGTTTGCATTAGAAGTCAATAAACAAAATCATCATAATTGTTTACATTAAAAAGAAGAATTGAAAATGTATACTTTTGCTTTCATTAAAAAGTTATGAAATGAAAATGCATACTTTTATACATAAAAAAAGTTATGAATTGAAATTGTATATTTTTTTTTATATAACATTAAAAAGGAGAATGCGTTAGAAATGGTCATTTTGTTTACATAAAGAAGAGTTAGACAAAATTATCATATTTTGTCACATTTAAAAAGAATGAAATAAAATATTCATTTTGTCATTAAAAATGAATGAGACCAAAATATACTTTTTATTCAATAATGAAGAGTTAAGATTTTATTGTCACTTGTTAACAATAAAAAGAATTGAAATAAAAGTTAAGATTTTTATTGTCATTTGTTCCAATAAAAAAAAAAAGAATTGAACTGTATGCCTGTGATGTTGAAATGTGAATGTGTTAAATATAATGTCAGTATATTCAAAACTGAATATTACACTTCCATTTACAAGTCATCCGACTTGTTTATGTGATTGGGTCGATAATTTTTACACAATCGCCCAAGTGCACAAATAATTTATTTAATTATTTGTTATGTGTATGTGTTGGTTGAAACCCCACACGGGTCTTGGGTTGATATCCACACATCGCCCTTGTGATTAGTTATAAGCGTTATTTATTTGACGCTTATACAGTATTAATATTCACTTTGAATGTTATTAATGATCTTATCATTAGTGTAGAATACATTGCGATGTTTGAAATCCATATAATTAAATTATATGGTAATTGTTTTAGGTCTCATTCCAATTTTGAATTAAAAGAATATTTAATTTAATATTTAGTTAAAGAAAACAAATAATGACTTTGATGTTTTGAATTCAAAAGATTTTGTTTTGTTTGTTAAAAAGTTACAATGAAAAAGGTTGAATTAAAATATGAATTGGCCCATGACACGAGGTTAAGCCCAACTTATGGGATAAGTCTACCCGGAACCAACCGGCATATCCAGCATCCATAAGTCGCAGGCTTAATGTGGGAGGTCTGGCCCAGTATAAAATATAACTGAATAAAAAGTAATTGGGCTATTTAATCTGTTTTATATAACAACGCCATTTTAACCCGAACGGGTTATCGATCAATTTAATTCACTTTAAATGAATATAAGAAGTGATTTTCAAAATAGACTATTTTGAGAATGTTAATATTTTAATATGAAAATAAAATAAAATATTCAATTTAGACTTTAAATTGCAATGAAGTTGAAATCGTTTTAAATGAATTTATAACTATTTTATAAAGGGTGTTAAAATGGAAATCGACAATATAATATATATAATATATATAATGGTTTAATGGTTAACTAGAATAAATCTTATAATTAAGATTTAAGAAAGTTTTCCAATAAATTAATATTTACTTGGAATTAAATAGAATAAATTGGATTTTTGGGTTGTCGTGAATGGTGTCTTAAATAACACTGTTCTTAACCCTAGTTAAGATAAGAATAAATCTTTTAATTAAGATTATTAGAGTTTCAATTATATTTAATAATTTGAATAAAATGATTTGTGAATTGAGTTTATCGTGAACAACGTTTTTAAACGACATCTGTTCTTTAACTCAATTTACAGTGAGAATATAACTTGGAATTTATAAATCTTTTATTAAGATTTAATAGAAAATTTTCCAAAGTAAAGTTTTCCAATTTAATATAATAAATTGGGATTGAATGGAATTTGATTGAATAATATTTGAGATGAGCTTCTGTAAAAGAAGGCCGTTAATATATATGGAATTTAAAAAGCTTTTCCGTTATTCCATTTATATTAATAGTCCAATACAGAAATTTATATCGAGTATACATTGGTCCGATTTCTATGAAAATTCCATATTTAATGGAAGATGAATTTGAGTTTATCGTGAGCAATGTTTTCAATGATATTAGTTCTTTAACTCAAATAAGATAAGATTAATTTAAAATTTAAAAAAATATCATTAAATAATGATTTTGATATTTAAAACCAAATTGGAGTTTTTAATAAATATTTAAAAGAAAGATTTAAGAATAAATTTGAGGAATTTATCTTTGATAAGATAATGCGAATAATTCATTAGAAGAATAATTCTGAATTGGAATGTGGCGTTGGATGTGTTTTTATAGTACTTGATTTTTAATTATAAAAAAACGTGAGTTATTCGGAAAGACCGGGTTTAACCCATTCCGAATAATTACTACCACGATGAGGAGCCAAAAATGAAGATGGTGATTGAAGGCCGACGATCTTCACATCGAATGGATGTGTTGCTGCTGAGACCCTTGATGGGAGTAGCTACCTTGAAGGGGCTTCAGTGGTGGCCGTCCGGACTATTGTTGATTGTTCGGAATTAGTTTTCGCTCAGACCCAGAGAATAAGCTAGTAAATGGATGCGTGTCTGACATTGAATTTCGTTCCATGTGAATTACATCGATTTCTGTTAATTTATGTCTGTTTGGTGGTGGAGGATTTATTCTCTACTTAACACCCTGGTATCTATTAATAGTGATTGATCGCATGGCGCGAATGGTCAATGTGGCACGCCAAGATGCAATTGATCAAGGCTTTTGTTGAAAAGCAGGGCCTTGTGGGATGATCAAAGCATAGCCTATTACGGCATAGCTTTGTGTATATCGTGACTTCGCGAGCCTCACACCCCGGTATGAGTCAAAAACGGGATATGGACCGTAGGGAGTGCACACGTTTCTTTCTAGCTAGAGTGGTGTCAGCGACCTACCAGCCCTGACATTTTACTTATGTGGATGATGGATTTTGAGGCGCCTCAGATTTTTATAGGCCGATAGTGGTCATATTATAGGTTCAAAGGAACCGGGAAACGTGTGTTCAGGCATAACCAATCCACTGCCAATAGGCGGGGACCGGCCCTACCGCTCCAAGGGTTCACTGCGGGGGATCCTGAGGCATTTGCTAGAGTGTCTCAAATCGGAGAGGAGCTTGCCCCTAGCCTCGACTCATGATGGAAATCCAATTTCCAATACGACCTTGCGGTTTTGATTGTAGAACTAGTATGGCGACATAGTATGGGGTACTATGCCGTCTATGATTGATACATTATGATTTAAATGTTTATTATATATATACCCATATATATACACACTAATAATAATAATATCATTTTCACGTATCAAGCATCTTTTGACCATTATAAGGTAAAACCCTATCCTCTGGTGTGCGTTGCATTGTGTGATGGGACCTGGGTCTTATAATGGTTTCATTTTTCTAAAAAGCATTGCGTTATTTAACGAGTTACTTTATTTTATGCACTGGCAATCCAATGGAGTAAACCCGTTCCGCGTTAGCGGCGTGGTCTTGTGATTAGCCTTATTATTAGATAAGTTAAGTTAAGATTTCTCATACCAGTCCCATGACTGACCTGTAGTTTGTTTCACTAGCAAACTCGGGTGCCCTTATTTTCCACATGGGCAGTCGAGTAGCTTTTGCAGATCTATTTACAGGATCCTGGTTTACAGCTGAAGCGGTATTCGGAAAGCTCTGTATCCGTGTATTCCTTTCGGTTGTATATTGTATTATTTTTCCGCAGCCATTTAAATGTAATTTAAATCTCTAATATTGTATTTCCAATGTATATTATTCTTTCGTACTCTGTTATATTCTTGTACTCTGATGTAATTGTTGTAATCAACAATAAAATGTTCTTCAGTTTGTGTTCTGATATGTTTTGTTCTCAAAGCAATCCAGTCTTTCCTTTACTGGGAAGTTTGGGTCGTTTCAGGAGTAGAGCTACCAATTTGTGGAGTTGGAGCTGTTAGGTTTCAGATGCATGATGGAGTGGAGAGAGAAGTTGCCGGTGTGAGGCACATACCCACTTGTTCGCATAACCTCATATCTCTCGGTCAGTTAGATCGCCGCGGTTGCACTTACGAGACTCGAGGTGGAGTTCTGAGAGTGAAGAAGGGTGGTCGTGTGATGATGCGAGGAGTTTTGGAGGGGGGGGGGGAACCTATATAGTTTGGTCGGTTCAGTGGTCAACAGTGGAAGGCGGGTGACGGTTGAAGAACCTAGTCCACAGCAAGGTGGAGAGGTTAATATGGTCACTGCTGATGGTCCTAAGGTGGAGAATCATGGTATCGACAAGGGTCTAGATGTTGATGATGCTCGAGGGATCCCGGAGATGAAGAGATCATGTGAAGCGGAAGACGGATGTCGAGTTGTGAAATCCACAAAGACAAGATGGAGGTCTTTGTGGTATTACAAACGCTTTTGAAGATCGCTATTGGCGTGGTGCACGATGAGGGAGGTGCACCATTTGCGGGCGATGGTGGAGGTTTGTAATGATGTTAATTGAGAAAAGAAGGTTGAAAGTGAGAGCTAAGTTGGCTAGTGTTGAGTGGAGGAGATGTTGTGATTTGGTATCAAGGTGGAGTGTTGAGATTTGTGATACGCAAATCACAAAATTGTAGGCAACAAATTTTCTATGTGGATCCATTTTTAGTGGAGATATTTGTTGCTACTTTTGTGGGATATTTGAAAATGAAGGCAAGGATTATTTGGTGCTTATCCAAATAGATATATTTGAGATATATGAGGATATATTTGAGATATATGAGGATAATTTGGGTGACAAGTTACTCTATAAAAGGCCTACATGATATCTTCATTATGGGGTGGAAAAATTTGCCATTGTTCTTCATTATCTTTCTCCTCAAATTGTTTAGCCATTAGATATTCTCTACCTATTTCTCAATAAGGTTATTGATTCAAGTTGTGTTTGTTTAACGATAGTTGAGATCGGTTGTAAACAATATTTTGGTGAATCAATAAAGAGGGTTGTTGGGTGGAATATCGTGTGTTCATATTTCCGATATTTTTTTGTGTTATTGTTTGTTATTCAATCACATTCATCTTCAAGTGATTGAGTGAAAAAGATTCATTTTGTTTTTTTGGGTGTTTTGTCAAAACTTCCGCTGCGCACAAAACCCCAACAGAAAACAGCACTAGGTTATGTTTGACACCATCCTTAATAAGGTAGGATTCTATTCGTTTGTTAATTATTTGACATTGCTAATTTAGTCAGATGAGAATAAATACGAGTCATAACATGTTAAGGTTCTGAAATGTCAAAATTCTACACCAAAAGAAGAAAGCAAATGAAGTTGACGTATGAAACTATTAATTCTATAGTTTCGCCTAATTTTTTCCCTGATTACAAATCCAAGAAATAAGCATACCAAGATAAATACAACTAAAGTATAAGATCTGTTCACTACTTCAAAACGATTCTTACCAAAAATGTAGAATTCAAATTTTCCTGCAAAGGCCACTAAGACCTGAATTCAATAGGAACCCAACGCCTACTTTTGGTTCCACTAATACAAAATTTAAGAGGTTCATAGTAAGAGGATTCGATATCACGATTCTTCTCACACGAAACAGGACCCTCTTTTCTGCAATTTAATTTTCTACCAATTATAAATAAAATGTTGCTATCAAATGATTTTGTAGGACATCATTGAATTACCTGAAGGCATAACATTTCTTGTTAGCTGTCTTTTTCCAGATCACCGTCTCATCTTGTCGTGAAAAAGTTGTTGTGAAAGAGGAAAAAGTTACGTTAGCATTCACTAATTCTGTTGCTAGTACCAAATACATGCTATATTAAGTATATGAAGCTTTATTATGAATTATACCTTTGGGAGAAAGTCCTGCCATCAAAGTAGCATTGTTTTCTTCGATGAAACTGAAGTTGGAGTTAATCAGAAGATGCACAACTGTTCCAACGAAATCTTGCCAATAAGGAGGCTTCCTACCAACATTGGCCGAAGCAATGGACATGATGGCAACCATCTCCATGACACAGGAAAGTGGATTGCACATGTACCCAAAAAATTTAGGAATTTGCTTTCCATATCAAGAAGAATGGAGTAAATGCGCAGATCTATGAACGATCGATTGTCTTGATTCGTGTTCGAATAGTAAATACAACGTTGGGATCAAGGATGGTTGAGAATAATCGGAGTGGTTCTGAAACTTCACTGGTATCACAATAAGAGGAAGCCAAAATAATCGGAGTTGTAATTGGAGAAGGCAAGGGAAAAAAGTAAAACAAATCAGATTGAATTTAATAATGGAAATCCGAAATCGGTAGAAAAAGCAAGTAGAAAAAGAGCGTAAGAAAAAAAGGTCCGATTGAAATTAGATAATGAGAAACAAGAATCAGTAAAAAAATAAGGAGATTAAAAAGGAAGCGTGGGATTCTGGAGAAGAAAGGGGGAGCGACTGAGCGAGAAAATGGAGAAGAAAGTGTGGCGAGAAATAATAATGAAGCAGGTGGCATTTTTTTTTTTTTTTTAGCTTCCGACGAAAATTGATTAACACCCACAGTAGGCAAACCTCTCTAATGGTCGGTTTGATTATTCATGGATGATAGATCAGCATAATTCAACTATTATGAAATGTATAGGGTTGCCAGTTGAAATTGTTTGTTTAATATGTACACTTTCATATATGACATGATATTCATATGAAACGTAGGTGCACTGATGATGTGATTGATGCTATGTAATGATTTGTTTATGTTATTGATACCCCTAGTTTAGAAAGAATCACTAAGGATTGAAATGATAGATACCCGAATGAATATTAGATTAGGGAAAAATCATTATGGGTTGAAATTATAGACCTGAACGATTTTTATTGAATTTGGGATTGCAGGTTGAAATGATAGACCCGTAGAAATTTTATAAATTGCGGATTGAAATGATAAATATCCGTATCACTTGACCATAGGGTAGAAACTATATACAGACACCGTTGGTCATGTTTCAAAGTATAGTGATTCGGAAATTTTGATTTTTAAATAATAATTTAATATTTTATATTTTTTTATATCTTAAGATTTATTACAAATTTTAAATTATATGTTTTGAAATGATTTTATGAGTAAATATAGATTTAAAAACTTATTTAAGATTTTTACTTACAATTTTATTTGTTTTAAACCATATAATTTTATTATTTAAATATTTTAAACTTTTCTATATTATAATAAATATTTCTTTTAAACCTATTTCTATATTATTTTAAACTTACATATGTTTATAATTTATTTTCTAATTAATTTTAGAATTTTATAAACTTATATGTGTGTGTGTATATATATATATATATATATATATATTTTCAAAGTTAGATTTTCTTATATATTTTATAAACTTTAATAATAAACCGAAGATGGATAAGCTAAGATTTCACGATTTAAATTCGAGGTTCAAAGATTTAAATTTAATATAACGGTATTGATTTAATGAATGAACTCATAAAAGATATGAATTCGAATTCAATCGATTTGAACTTATAAGAGGTTACTTTGAATCATGAAATTGATTTTAAATTTGGATCTCTAACTTGATGAAATTGTATTTGAATTTTTAATGGATATGAATGAATTCGATTATAAGTCAACTGAATGTGAAATTTGAATTGGTTTAAATATTGAACATTTTTAAGAAATGAATGTGAATTGCATAAATCGATTTTTATTTGAATTTATAATCGATTTGAATTCGATTTTTTTAAAGTGCTTGAATATGAATTGGAATATATATAAAAATTTATATATGGAATTGATTTTATAAATCATTTGGTTTGAATTAAGAAATTTATGAAACCAAATTTATAAGAATGGTTTAAATCTTATGATTTGAATTTAAGTAACGACTTTGAACAGTACGACTTGAATTATAAGATAAGATACAATTTGGTTTAAATTGAAATATTATATTTCATTTTGAATTATATAAAAAGGGATTTGAACCTAAATGTTGGATTCCATAAATCGACTGAAACGAATGCTTTAAAGGGTAAAACCAGATTATATGAATTGTTTGAAATTATAAATAACGATTTTGAATATATGACTCGAATTACAAGGTACGATATGATTTGTTAAGTTGAAATTGTATGTTTTTGATTGGAATTGTATATATTGAATTCGAACCAAAATGTTGAATTATGAATCAACTTAAAGCGAATTCTTGAAAGATTTGAACTTGAATTTCCACGAGTATAAATCAATCTAAAATATTCTTGAAGTTAAGTATTTTAGTATTGATTTAATGGCATTTGAGACATGATTTTGAATAAGTCGATTTTGGATTTGAAACTCGTTATGCGAATATTTTCGGAAATTATATAAGACCAAAGTTAAGTATTACAGTATTAGTTTATAATATATTTCGAGACCTTTACGATATGATTATCGATTCAATTTAAGCGATTTAAACGAGTTATTTTCAAATTTAAATATAATCGAAGTTAGATATTTAAATTTGACTTCAAATTTCGATATGAGATTTCATATAAATTATTTTATAAAATGATTTATAAAATAATGGCCACGGTGTGAAAATGTAAACGATTGGTTATTAAAGAGATTGGGATCGTCTATTGTTATATTCTCTGCCAATACCAAAAACCACTTTAACAACTGTATACGCAGTGGAGTTCCAGAATGAAGTAGAATGGTTTGGCGAACGACTCTATTTTGTATTTCTTATTAATTACGAGACCCTGGCTACCTTGAGTCAGCTTGATGTGGCTAAAACAAGAGCTGCACCGAGACCAAGTGAGGCCATACCTCCTATCGAGCACACTTCTTCGATACTCTTATATTACTATTGAGATTCGATTTGGGCCCTTTTGATTATGTGAGTGTGTCTCGAGGTGGGCGGTAGTAGCTGTTATGCGTTACCACTAGTCTGGCTCTATAAACGGTGAATCCACCCTGGCATTCCTTGTGTGCCTCGTCACATGCCTTATACGAGCCCACAACGATTTTGTACTGTTTTATATGGAGTTCCCTCTGATCAACCTCCAGTTTACGGAGGAATACGGTATTGTATTTTATTTTTTATTTTGAAAATGGGTTCTTTATTAATGACGAAAAGAACACTAAGACACCTACCTCCTTAAAAAACCTTACCAGAGTAGTAAGGAAAAAGAGTGTAGCATGCCTTTACATTTTCAATACAAAACTAATAAAAGCAACAATACATAAAATAACACACCCCATTACAAATTGATTAACTAACCGGCCCAGCCCATAATAACTTCAACATCACACCTTTATGAAGCCAGCGCCATCAAAAAAGGTCAAACCGGGTCAAAATTGAAAAGCCACCCAAAATCAGCTTCTTCCTCTTCCAGAAATCGTCTCCCATGGAACTGTATTCGCAGATCGTTTCTAATCAACTTCCACCTCGCATCCCCATCTAACGCCTTCCCCACAAAGATTCTCCTATTTCGTTCGCACCACACATGGTGAACCAGCGTTGTAATTCCGACAAAAGACACACTTTGCCATAGCCCTTTTCGATCAAATCTGTAAGCCAGCTCCTCCATCTCTTGCTCCAGAGGAAGCAATGCATGCTGATGAAACCTTACGCTGTTCCTGAATCGGTTGAGCAGCAAATTACTGTAGATGCAGGAGAAAAACAGGTGATCATGACTTTCCTCTACCTCATTGCATAACGTACGTCTTGAGTCACTAATTATTCGCCACTGTAGCAATCGGTCCTTAGTTGGTAGCTTACGCATACAAGCTTTGTATGCTGTAAAACAAACCTTCTAGTTGTAATGTGATGCCAAATAGGTACAGTCCAGACCTGTGTTTGTTGACCATGTCGAATCTGCTGCAAAACATTTTTAAACTTAAATTGAGTAGATCCTGCAATCTTCCAATAGTCCGCAGTAGCATTCGAATCTAGACGAACATCCCCTAAATCAACCTGAATTTCCCTAGTTGAGGAAAGTAGATGTGGGTGAAAAATTCCCCTTTGCATAATACAACTCACCGTCCGATACTGTTCTGCCTGTAAGCTCACCCTATGCCATCCTAATATATCTAGTGATTTATGATTTATCTAAGGGTCAAACCATAAAGATGTGTTATTTCCATCCATTAATACACGTTCCATAAGAAACCGTGCAACATCTCTATGCCGAAGTCGACTTTTTATGGTGCTGGAATCATTATTATTTATAGCCATATGCCAAAAAAAATTATTTGCAAGATAATTACTCCTCATCCACCTGCTCGATAAACAATCTTTTGTGAATAACGTCCAAATAAGCTTAATCACTGCTGTCTTCTTTAAGTCTCGTAGGAGTCGGAGTCCTGTACCCCCCTCTGCTTTAGGCCGACATATAGATTCCCACGCAATTTTATGATATTTTCCTCCTTAAAAAAAAATTAGCGCACACCTTCCCAATTTTCTGTATGACCGAACTAGGTATCTGGAAAATTAGAAGCCAATATAAAACGATAGGAATTATTGTACTTTGTATCAATTCTGCACATCCAGCTGTAGGCAAAAGCGCACTATCCCAGCCTTCGATTTTACTGCACACTTTATTAATCAATCGTACACAGTCCCTCGCATGTACGTAATCTGATGATAAAGGGACGCCTAAATATTTGACTGGTAGGAAGTCTTCATTCATACCAAGAATTCTTAAGATTTCCTATTTATTAACAACATACTTGCTGAAATATACCTTCAATTTAACTTGATTAAGTTGAAGCCCGACATTATGCTGCAGCTATTGAAATATAGTTGTCATAGCTAAAGCATTTGAGGTGGTAGCACCTACGAATATCATAACATCGTCCGCGTACAGTAAATGAGATATAGTAGGTCGGACATAGGAGACGGGGTAAATCTGCTATAGAAGGATAGCATCTTCCATCTGCAATGAGAAGAACTCCATGGCTATACAAAATAGGTATGGAGACAACAGGTCCCCTTGTCGTAAACCTCTAGTGGAGCTAATGAAACCCTGTGGCACACCATCTATTAAAATAGAGAAAGTAGGTGTACTGATGCACTCATATATCAGATTTATCAAGGAATCCGGAAAACCAATCACATAAAGCATATGACACACAAACTCCCTGTTCACCATATCGTAAGCTTTCTTTAGATCAATTTTAATGCACATTTTAGGGCTTCCTTTCTTCTTGAAGTCCCGGACAATTTCGTGAGCGAGTAAGACGTTTTCTCCTATATTTCTGTCCAGGACAAACGCTGATTGATTTTCTATAATCAAAAATGGAAGAAAGTGTTTTATTCTGGAGCATAAAATTTTTGAAATAATTTTGTAAAGAACATTTGCACAGGATATAGGGCGATAATCTGATATGTGTTGTGGCCTATCTGCTTTAGGTACAAGGTGATGAAATTATGATTCAGCCCATGTGCAAGCCGTCCAGATTGAAAAGTATGGCTGACAGCTTCAAAAAGGGAATCTTTCAACTAATCCCAATGCAACCTATAAAATTTGGCGGAGAAACCATCTGGCCCGGGGATTTTGGAGTCGTCAATGGAGAACACTGCGTCTCGTAGCTCTTCCTCTATCACAGCAGCAGATAAGAATTTTTTCCCTTCTTCTGAAATTAATTTTCTAGGCTCTACTACATCAAAATCATGATTAACCCTCCCATTAAATAAATCTATATAGTAATAAATAGCTTGCACCCTAATCTCCTCTTGATCGTAAACATATTGCCCCGACGAATTCAGCAAAGCATGTATATTATTTCTGTGCTTCCTCATTGACATTTTAGCATAAAAGAATTTCGAGTTAGTATCTGCGTACTGTAGCCATGCCACCTAGCTTTTCTGTTTATGTTCTTCATGTTGAGCCTTCTTTAACTCGACAACATTCATTTGAAGATGCAACAACTGATCATACAACTCTACTTGTTCTGGCTCCGCATCTACCTGCATAAAGACCGATTTGTACTTCTATTCCAATATCTGAACTTGGTCTGGCTTTGCCCGCAACCTATTCCATCGCTTAAGATTTTGTTTAACAGCTTGTAACCTATGTATATACCCATACATGCTAGTACCCCAAGTCAAAACTGTTAAACCTTCTTGAACGCATTGGATGTAACCTGTAAGTGCCATGTATTTACATACCTGAACGGCTTGCCTTTTGTGTCCATACGTTTTAGCGACAAGTGAACCAAAATAGGCGTATGATCACTATTCATATCGGGAATAGAGATAGTTACTAAATTTGGCAAGGCGGACAACATAGCATAATTTACCAGCACTTTGTCAATGTTATTAGCTAACCCCTTCTACGTCAAGTGTACTTACAACCCTGTATCTCGGTCTCAACCAATCCACACCGCATCATACAATTTCTGAAATTTGTAATATATGACATAGGGATAGGGAGACCTCCCTTCTTATCCTTCGGACTGGAGGCATTATTAAAATCTCCCACTACTAACCAGGGTAACTGGATGTCCAAAGCATTTCTGGTGAGGTACTCCCAAAGACATTCTCTCTATTTAAAAGAATTACTAGCATAAACGAACGTAACAACACACACAAACCCACCACAGTTTGTCATTTCAATAGCTATATGTTGATCGCTTTTATCATGAATCTGGTAGCACCAAACAGCAGAATCAATGAGCACTAATATACGACCTTTGCAAGCCTGGTCATTATTATGTACAAGATGCCACTGATTCTGCAACTGTAGTTGAAAACGATTTATACCACCAGTATCTAATTTATTCTCAACGAGGCTAAAAACAGAAAGCCTGTGGTGGCGTAGAAGGTTGAGTACGTGAAGCTTTTTAGCATCACTATTCAACCCTCCTACATTCCATGACATTATATTCATTTGATCATGTTTGTGTTCCGTGTGCTTCTTTTAGGCGGAGCAGGTCTGACGGGGGTACTTTTCTTATGTTGGCGTCATATTTTGGGTTGTTTCTGACCATGTGAGAAACGTTTACAGTTGTGGGTCTCTTCGATTGCTCATGAACTTGGGAGGCCACATGTTTAACAAACTCTTTTGTGTGATCAAAAGCATCTACAAAACTATCAGTTGTCAATCTTCTTTGCAGGATTTGAAGGAGCCCCAGCCTCAATGTCAGTAGTCAAACAAGTGAAAGAGTTTGTGGTGGAGACATCATCAGAGATCAAAATTTGTTTTCCCTTGCCGATATCCCCTTTTTTGTATTGTTGACTACACCAGATGCTTTGTATAAATGACTTGCATTTTCCTGAACATGTTGTATCATACCATGCTGTGTGGGAGATCTACTTTCAGTTCTTTCATGCTCGTGTGCCATACTTCCATCTGTTTTTTCATTCTCTGCTGTAGCTTGTATATTTATATTATCTGCAACAGTATGTACATTTCTAGGAATCCATCTGTGTTATGTAGTATAAGAGCAACGTTCAGTTGTGTGTCCATACATTCTGCAATTCTTGCATGCAATTGGTTTGTATTCATATTGCAATGCAACATAGTCATTCACCTTATCTACCCGAAAAACTTTAACGTTCTCTGGGTAATTGAAATTTGCATTACCCTCAACTAAAACCCCGAGCGTAATTTAGTCGCAATTCATTCCTGGTAGTTTCATCCAGTCTAATTGGTTTCCCTAACGCGCTAGCAATACGATTGATTCCCTCGACGCTCCAATATGCGAGGTTTAAATCCATTAGTTTATCCAAATAGGAATGATAGAGAAATAATCTCTTGTAAACTTCAGCGTTGAAATCCATTTCTTGATGATTAAAATTCTGGAATTACACGTGTACGGTCCTCCCTTAAGGATTGCATCAACATCTACAGATGATGACAGTCGAATGAGTATGAAACCATTTGGCTTGTAAAATACTTCAAAACCAGAACTTGGTTTCATCACTTTTTCCACAAATTTTATAAATTGTGCATATATTGGCCTCCTTCCCATAATATAAACCTCTAACATGTTTTCCCATTTTCCTTCATTTTCTGACATGACTTCTGCCGGCATGTAAATCTCTGGTTGATCTACATTGTGGATTGGTTGAAAAAACTTCAGATCAGTGACTGCGGCCTGAGGGAGATTCCAGTATTTTGAATAGCATCATCCCACGTGCGTCTGTACTCAGGGAACTGCTCTCGACTGCCAAGATCTGGGGATTTTGGAGGAGGATCATCTTCTCTTGCAGTTTATCTCTTATTTTCAGTAACCGTTTCCGCCATGAATGGGACCATATTCTAATCAAAAGATACAGTCACATAGTACTGTATATACTATGGGAACATATAAACGGTTTAAGGGTAATATGGTAATCCCACTTATGCTATTTTGATATTTTTTACTTTACTGATAGACACTATTGTATATAGCATATTATACTATATAGTATTTGTTTGACGGATCGTTAGAGGATGGTGATCCCAGACATCCTTTAAGTTATTGATTGCATTTCATCGAACATTTCATTTGAGTTGATTTACTTCCATGAGAATGTTGGTCCTGATCAGAGTTGTTTTGTTTTGCATTATTGCTCGGGTCAAATCGAGTATTCCAGTTTTGAGATTCATGTTTGGAGTTGGAGTTTATATTAGGTTTCACTCACCTGTGTCTACCTATTCAGTTGTTCCTATTCAGTTGTTTCTTGTCATTCCTGTTCATATAGTTATCTTTTATTTATGTATTAGAATTCATTGTATCAAATTTTCGATGTATTATTTATGTAAACTCTGATGAAAAATTTATTTAGTAGCTTCATGAACTACTATTGTATTTTGTATTTTCCACTGCGAGATATTATATTACTCTGTATCTATGTCTGTGATTCTGTGATTTATTCTATTTACCACAGAAGCTAATAGCAATCTGTTGTTTTGACCGGTTCAAGTTTGACATGTTTTTTCGATTTGGCACGTTCAAAATGAGGGTCACTACATCAAAACTTTCTGCACTTATACTCTGTCGATTTTTATAAAAATATATCATTCTTCTTCTCTTTCAATTCTAAATTAAACTCTCTCTGAAATTCAAGTGATACTCAAGAGTTATAGGTTGTTTGTAATCAAAGACCGCAAGATCAAGTAATTTCGAGTCAATACTATAAAAACTGATAAGAGAAGGGTATGGTAGTGTCCTGTATAAATCTACTGGGTGCGATTATGTCCCAGAAATCGATTAGGTGTAAATTTATGGCCCGAAAAATCAATTAAGTCTCACTGTATTTGGAATCAGTTGGGGTGTGCCCATGTATCCCTGAAATCGAGGATTGTAATTGGATTTGTTGAATAAAAATCCATATTAACCCAGCGTTGTGTGGGACTGGATGTAGGGAAGTCCTGAACAAGTACGAAATACCGGTGTGTACTTTCCTTTTACTACCTTTTATTTTATTTTCTACATCTATGAATTCTATAATTTGCATAGCATTCTGTTTAATCCTAAAAGATTTCTAGAAATGTAATAGAATCTATAAAATACTACTCAGCCCCCTCCCTCTCTAGTGTTTAATTTTCCTTAAGATCCTTAATCCACATCCCCAATAGGGAGTGGACCCAATCGAGGAAGACATTCGATACCTCTATTCCTTGAAGAGAAGAAGCATCTCACCTTCCCTCGTTTATTTGGAGGTACAAACCAATAATCACTCCGTCCTGAGGGAGTGGAACAAGCTCAATTACTTCAAGCATGATTTGTTGTACGTTCAATGCCCTCTAGGATTTGCGAGAAGATAGCTTGTTGGTCGTAAGTGCTTTAATACTTACACCGCGTTTCAAGTTAATTGAGTCATAAGCTGTAAACTAACTCGAAAATTTATATGCCAGGTATTTTTTGTATTTGGAGGGGCGTTGTTTATCTTGAGCGAGTCTTGGACCGAGGAACGTTCTGAATGCATTCTGTGATGTCCAGACTCTGCTGTCATACCATATCCTCCATGTGTTTGGTTTGCTTCCCGGAGGTTGCTCGATGGGACGTAGGGACGATGATGAAGACGAGGAGGAAGAGCTTAGGGAGGACTTATTCCTCGGGTCCCACAAATGGAGGTGCGCCATGTCATGCTTCTCGATGTACCTTTGCTCGAAAAGAAGGAAGTCGGAGTTCAGGGAGGAATGGATGCCCATGACGACAGTGATGAAGAGGAATCCACCAGGAGAGATGGTTTGCAATCCACACATATTCCTTCTCCAATAAAGGAGATGAGGTTAAGGGAGGCTTCCGAGCCAGTTTCTCCAGTCATGACTTCTGCGACCACCGCGTCAATGGAGATAGAGGGGGCAGTTCAAGGATTTAGACATAGTCCCCATAAAAACAACTACCTTTGGAATCCATGACACTAATGTTGAAATCTTACTCACTACAACAAATACTATTTTTCACTGCATTTATTCTCAAAGTTTTGTGGCAAATAAGGTAAATCACATGAAATTAAGCGGTTGAAAGTTAATCGGTAGGGGTTAGAACGTTGTGAATTCCTTGGTGTCCTTCCTTGTTCCTCTTTTTAATAGTTTCAGATGCCCTTTTTCCCAATCGCCCTCCCCAGACATTCCTAAAAAAAAGAAATTTTAGCCTATTTGTAGCTCCTTCTCGATTTTGTTTCTCATCATCTTGCTTAATTTCTCCGATTGCAGCTCCTTTGGAGTTTAGCTAGTTATTCGAGTTCCTTACTGCCATTATTCACTAGCTCATTCTTAGTACTCCTATTGTATCGTTTACGTTGTTAGGGAAAATTCCTATGAATATTCTAGATGGGATTTTTGTATTTATAAATTGCTTCAACAAATTATCCTTTTTAGTTGCAAAATTAGGGTTCTAGTGTTCTGATGTCGTAGACTATATGGATTTAGTCTTTCTCTATGCATCCACATCTTCAGATTCTCTTTGAATTTCGGTTGAATTTTGATATAGAAACTTAAAATTAAGAGTATAAATGGAAAGGAGAAAAGGAGAAGAAGATATTGAAAAGTAGTTAAGAAATTCAATTTTAGATGTGTATTCATATACAATCATGTCTTTTCAGGAAAAAAAAAATAAACAAATAGACATGTCTTTTGAAATTTGAATTTGAAAAATAGTGGCTATGATGTCGACATGGGGGTAAGGGATGTCGATATAACTTATAAATTTTGAAATTCATTTTTTTTGAAAATACTGTAAATGATGCTTAAATAAATCAAGATATTTCTGGATTTTAAATAACCTGTTTTCCTATATATTAAAGTAGTATAATAAAGTAAGAATAAAAAGTAAAAACATATATGTATAATCTATAAAAATGATATCAAAACCTAATATAAAAATATAAATATAAATATGAGAAACTTAAAACATAAGATATAAAAACTATAAATATAAATATAAGGAAATAAGAATATTAAAACATAAGTAAACATATATAAGTAAAACTAAAATATGAGTAAGAAGATCCAAAATATTTAAATAAGGAATTAGATTAAAATTCGAGATATGTTTTAAATAACATAAATATTATGATATATATATATATATATTTAGGAAGTAATTTTGAAATCAGTTTAAGATGTCTTTTTAAATGTTATAAGGCAAAAATGTTGAGAGAATTGGAAAAAAGATTTTTGTGCTATTATGGAGTTTTAACAAAAATTCTAGACTCTATTACTCTAACAACCCATAAAATCAGAACCAATTTAAATTTTTTTATTTTGGTAATTTTAATGGATTTTGAATATTTAAAATGAATTATTTTAAATAATAGCGACGGAAAATTTATTTTCGACGAAGTTAAAATGAATAAATTTATTTTAATTATATAACGAGCCTGAAATGGTGCGGTAGTTTGAAAATTCGATTTCAAATGAATGTACAAGATTCAAAATAAATCGGATTTCAGTAAAAGCAGAAATATTTGAATCTATTTGATCATATCTTTCCAATGGATCTAAGAAACTGAGATTTCACTTTATAGAGTGTAAGTTACGTCCAGTTTAAAATTCAGAAGAGTCGTTGTGGAATTTATATATATTTTAATTATATATAAAGGTATTGAAAATAGCCATTTTGCAAACGACCTCCGTTTTCAACGAAACCACTTTTGTTGCATCCGGGATGTCAAGTTATTGCTAGATTCCAAAATTCATAATTTTTGGGATCAATATGTGAGCGTGGCGAAGTTAAACGTGTTTTGACAATTTCAGTCAATTTGGATCGACCAGAAAATGGCCATTTTTCAAACGGTCTTCAAATTTGACAAAATTAGTTTTGTTAGGACTGTATCGTCAATACGAAGCTAGAAATATTTTTTCTGGAATTTTTAGAGTCAGTATGTGGCCCCAGTAAATTGAAATGTATGTTTAAATTCAGTATATACCGATTTATGTTTTAATTTAAATAAAAACTATTCGAAATAGTCGAATTGGCTTACGAAATATATCCCATTGTGTCTGGAATGGGGGTAATTAGCTAGGGCCGACAGTCGTTGGGTTTGATTTGGTGTTCGTTTGAAAAATCACATTTAAACGAAATAAATAAATAAAATAATATAAAAATATTCTCTATAAAAGTCCCCTCACCAAAAACCCTAGCCCTCTCCTTATCTTTCAACCGCCACCCACCGATCAAAGGCCAGAATCGCTAGCACGTTTCCCCCTCCGATCTCCATGTCTACCTAGTAGTTTTCCACACTCCTGAAGGGAAAACTGATCACCTCCTCGAGCTCTCCAAGATGAGCGGTCGTGATGGGCTATGGCGCTAGGAGGCGGTCGGAATTTGGCTTCGAAGTGAGGGGTTTTGGGCTCGTTTTTCACGCCACAGGGGGCTGCGAGCTGAGCCCCGCCACATGTCGGAGGTGGAGGGTTCGACGACGCGTGATGTGGTGGGGGCCAATCCATCTCCGGCGGCCTGGAGCGACGGCGGTGGCAAGCCCTAGGGGCGACGACGAGTCCAGAAATCGATTTGGGAAAGATAACGTTTTAAAACGTTATTAAAAGGTTTTAATTAGGATTTAATTTAATTAATTATCTCGCTTAATTACCCCAGGCATTTAACGCGGTAACTTTTCCATATGAGGTCGAAATCGCGCGAAACTAGATCCGTTGCGATCGTGGGGACGAGAGCTTCACAACAAAACTGACCGCGTCCGAAACGGAGCACGTTGGAATTTCAGGCAAATTCAAACCTTAACCGAACCAGAATTTCAAATAAAACTGATGGAGTGGATCCCAATGTGAGAATTTCTCACCAATATAATTTCTGTACCGTTATTTATTCTATAACTGCATATATGAACTGCTTCTCGTCGTCCACAGACCATGGACGACTCGTTTGTTCGATTGTATTGTGTGGTTGAAATTGATTGTGATGTGAAATGGACTGTTAAAAATATTCATGCGTTGATAAAATTATTTGAACAATTAAAATCACATTTTTACTGTATATATGAACTGTTAAAATAGTCATATGTTGAAATAAATATTTATAAACAAATCGGATGATCTGTTTATGTACACCCATTTATCTTATACTGTCTGGGAGGACAAAATTTTACACATCGCCCAACTGCACAAATAATATACAGTGTTTGTTGGTTGAAATTCACACGGGTGTTGGGATGATATTTGACGTACACTAATCCCAACTATTTAGTTGTGTGTCGATCGTTGAGTTGACGGACTGTGTAAGCATTAATTAATTATTTTTAACGCTTATACAGTTGTAAATTACACTCTGGATGATGGTTGATTGTTTATCATGGTTGTTATATACATGTGTGGTATGAAATTCATATAAATAAAATTATATGGTAATTGATGGTGTCTGATTCCAGTTCAGAAATAAGGAATATTTTAAAATAATGAATATTTTAAAATAACGAATATTTTAAAATAATATTTAGAAAAGAATCAAAATCTGATTTTGATGTCCGATTAGGGATGGACACGAATATATTTAAATATATAAAGCTGTATTGATTACATTAACGCCATTTTGACGTGAACGATATTTATATCGATTTTATTCATTTTTATAGTAAATATTGAAAATGAAGTGATTTCGAAATCTGATGTTTGAAATGATTATCATTTATATGTTAATGATATGGAATATTCAATTTTGATTTAAATTTGAATATGAAGTTGAAACCGTTTTGAAAATGAATTTAAAACAATTTATAAAATACGTTTTGAAAGGAAATCGACGAAATATATATAATATATATATCATATATTTTAATGGCCTGAATAGAACGCGCCGTGCAGCGACCGTTTGCAAAGTTCGACCATTGACTTCGAATTGACGTTACGGGAGATCCGACCGTCGGATGCTCCTAAAACTAGAACCGTTGGGTTCGTATCGAAAAGGGCTTTCCAAAGAATATTAGAGATTTGAAATCTAACGGTTTGATTTGGAATTCTGTCCAAATCATATTTGAAAAAGGTCGCTGTAAGTGCAGTTCGACGACCGTTTATGGAAATCGACTGTACGGGCCTTGAAAAAATTATTAAAAATATTAATAATTTGTGTAAAATCATAATAAATGATTTAGAAAGAATTAGGATGAAAAATTCCATATTTGAAAAGACAAAAATATATTTTTATTGAAATGAATAAGTTATGAACTAGAATTATAATCCAATATTTTTGAATATATAAATTGGATTTGAAGTTGTTTTAAAAATAACCAAAATTTCCAATATACGAATTGGAATGGATTTGAATCGAAACTATCTTCATAATATTTCGTTGTTGGATTTCGTGATTATACAGATATGGTTATGGAAATTTGAAAGATATATTTATATCGTTATTTCCAATACGATATTTGTTGGTTTTCGAATTTGATATTGAATATAATATGATATATTTTCTATTCAAAGCCTTGTATTTAATATTAAATGAGATTTTGGGTTTGTTGTGAATGGTGTCTTCATTAACACTATTCTTAAACCCAGTTGAGAAAAGATAAAATCTTTTTATTTAGATTTAATGAAGTATACCAATTAATTAATATTTAATTGGAATTGAATTGAAATTGATTTTTGAGTTTATCGTGAACGGTGTTTTAAATAACACTTGTTCTTTAACCTGATTAACAATGGAATGAGGTTTTGGGTTTGTCGTGAATGGTATCTTTAACAATACCGTTCTTAAACCCAATAGAGTAAAGAAAATTAGAAACTAACTGGAGATCAGCTAAGTTGAATGGTTTCCTGGGTATTGATCTGATGTTGGTTTCGGCCTTCGAGATTAATATTTAGGGAATTGTTCTCTTGTTAATTTGAGGTTAGAGACTGATAAAATGGAATTTGATTTTGGGTTTATCGTGAACCGGGTTTTAAGTGACATTGGTTCTTTAACCCAGTTATATAATCATTAATATTGATTTTTGGGAAGATTAAAACTAAGTGGAGTTTTAATGAATCTTTAATTAGATTGAAATGATTGAGAATGGAGTATCACCAGTTTTGCTCCAAGCGATAGTTAAATCTTTAATTAGATTTGAACGTGAAATGGTAATTAATTTTACCGATAACACCGTGGTGTTAGATATGGGGTATTACCAGTTTTGCTCCATGGGATGAATAGGTTGGGATTGGGAAATTAAACAAATGATTACTTCGGTAAGGGTCGCTAATCCCGACTAGTTTGGAAAACCTTAACATGATTTGAAATGATATTCAAAGGAAGATTTAAGAATAAATATCAAAGAATTTATTTTTGATAAAATTAATTGGAACCTTTCCCAAAATATAAGAATATATGAATAAAAGAATATTCTGGATTAGAACGAGGTGTATGTTGTGTTTTTATAACACTTGTTTATTATATACGCGAGTTATTCAGAAAAGTCGGGTTTATACCCATTCTGAATAACTGATTCGACGATAAGTCGAAGATGAAGACGGTGGTTGAAGACCGGAGGTCTTCACATCGTTTGGATGATTAATGATATCTTGATTGGGTTGTACACCCAAGACGAGGTAATAAGTGGTGATCGTCCAGACGTACTTGGAGATCGATGGATATGCGAGGGCCCCTCTCCCGTATTGGACATATGGGAGAGGAATAAGGTGCCCCCGGTTTCGTTAAGACCCAGAATGAGCTGGTAAATGGACTGTGTGTCTTACATTGGATTTCATTCTATGTGATTGATAGATATCAGTTGCATGGAGTGAATTGCCTGTGTGGCATGCTGAGATGCAAATGATCAAGGATTCTATTGAAAAGCAGAGTCTTGTGGTTGATGATCAAAACACAGCTTTAATATAGCGCCGCTTTGTGTATAGTATTAATTCGCGAGCCTCACACCCCGGTGTGAACCAGAAACAGGAGAGGACATCAGGGAGGACATCTGTTTCCTTCTATCTATGAGTGGTGTCAGCGTTGTCAAGCCCTGGCATTTTACTTATGTGGATGATGGAAAGCGAGGCGCTTCAGATATATCGGCTACTGCGGGAGCCGATGGAGTCATATGGCTCATTTACGCCCCATAGGGTGGGGAAACGCATGTTCAGGCATTTTAATCCACTCCGTGTGGACCGTCCTTGATGATCCAAGGGACGATGCGTTCTGTTCTTGAGACACGGGCTAGAGCGTCTCGAAGCGGTGAGGACGATCCCTTGCCTTGGTTCATAGATGGACATCCAACTTCCAAATGCGACATTTTACGGTTTTAATTGCAGAACTAGTATGGCGGCATGATATATGGTACCCATGCCGTCTATGATTGATACATTTATATTTGAAGTGTTTTCTTCACTTATAGTAATAATAAAAGATTAAATTTCGCGTATCAAGCATTATTTGGCTATTATAAGGTAAAACCCTATCCTCCGTCTTGTGTTGCATTGTGTGATGGGACCTGAGTCTTATAATAGCTTCATTGTTCTTTATTTAGCATTGTGCTGTTTGTTTTATGCACTGGTATTCTTGGGAGGAAACCCGTTCCGTGTTATACGGCGTGGTCCCTTGATTTACCTAACTTTAAAATAAAGATTAATAACTATTTTAGTTCTCACACCAGTCACGTGACTGACCTGGAGTTTATTGTTTTAACCTAAACTCTGGGTGCCCTTATTTTCCATATGGGCAGCTAGTAGTTGGGTTTTGCAGATATTATATTCATAGGATCCTGGTTTACATCTGGAATGATATTCAGAAAGCTCTGTATCCGTGTATCTCATTCAGTTGTGTTTTGTATTATTTTCCGTTGCATTGTAATTTGTAAATCTCTGATATTTATCAAATGTACATTATTTGTTCATACTCTGTATATTCCTCTACTCTGATGTTAATTGTTGAAATAAGCAATGAAATGTTCTTCTGTTTGTTGTGTTCTCAACTCAATCCGGGCTTTCCTTACCGGGGAAGTTCGGGTCGTTACATTTGGTATCAGAGCTTTGGTTTACAGAGCTCGAGAACAAGGCACATTAGAACCAAACGAAAGAATTCATCAGAGATTGGATAAGTAATATCCAATGAGAATGACTCGTTAGAGATGGGATCAGCAGTATCCTAGAATGAGTCCGAAGAGTGCTGTTTTTAAAATAAAATTGAAAACAAATTTTGTTTTGAAAATCTAAACTTTATTATTTGTATTTGAATATTTATTTTAGTTTGAATTTGGACAATCGAGTATAAGGAGATTTTGAATATACGCGTAATTAACGTGTATTCGAAGCCTCAAATATACTGGATAGATATAGAATCACGTTCTAGTCGCTCGGAGATGATTCTGATGATCGCTCGAGCATCATCAGCATTTATGTTCGGGTTTCGAAAGTGGGATGTCTATATATTTCCATTAGACTGGTGTGAGAACCAAAACTTAAATAGGATTATTTGTTGTGATTTGGCATAAAAAATATGATTTTTGGTTATGTATTAAAGTTATGTGTTTGAAACGTTAATCAACAAATTGATTGCTGGTTGTGTTGAAACAGATGTTCTTTTGTTATAAATATTATCTTTAACATGTTTAGGAACTAAATAAAATACACATATGTTGAAATATATTTTTGTTCGATAAAAATATCATTTTTATCCTATGTATGAAGTGTTAAAGATAACCGTGTGTCGAAATAAACATTTGTTCGCTAGAAATATTATTTTAGCTTAGTTCTGCATATATATACGTATGTTGAATAGGAGAATGTATTAGCTATTGAGTAAAGAATTTATTTGCGTGCCCGACAAATAGGTAAGCCTTAATGAGTTGGCTGCACAATTTTATTATTATATAAACTCATGTAGATGCCATTGGATGCGGAGTGTTGGTTGTTCTGTGTGAGATTGTAAACGTCGCCGCAGGATAGTAACAGTTAATTTCGAACTACACTACATGGCATACTACATGAAGATAGCATACTCTATCATATACCACATAAGCATTTGGAGCTTATGTAACGAGGTTGAGGATTTACCATACAAACGAGAGGCTTGTATGGCGATGACTATATTTCTGGTTGAATCGAAGACTGATATTGACTATATAAAATGTAACGGTAAATGGCCAGATTAATAAAAACCCCACACGGGTCTGGAGTTGGCAATAACCACGTCTCTCTAGTTAGGGCTGCACAAAGTATGGGTTGGGTCGGGTTAGACCAAATACTTTATCCGACCCGCATAGGTATGGGTTTAAGGTAGCTCAACCCGTACCCGACCCTATATGAGGTTGGATATGGGTTGGGTTGAAGTATGGGTTGGGTCGGGTTAAGTAAGGTTGGGTTGGGTCACTTGAATACAATAAAAAAATGAGAATATGAGGGATTTTTTCTAAAAATTATATCAAAATATTCAGCATAATATATCAGATTTTAGCTAGCATAATGCACTTAAAATAACCGATTCATTACAAGACATATAATTAAAATTTCATTGTAAAACACATCATATGAAATTAATTTACTACATAGTTGAGTAAGTGTTTCATTTTAAAATACTTTAGAATGCTCTTTAAAATATATTTATCAAATTCTATCTAGTTTGGATTGACATGAAATATTTTTTTGTGCATTTATTATAGAATACATAAAAATTATTCTAGGATTTTACTATTCTAATTTTAATTGGATGGATATTAAATTAGTTTTAAATAGGTTTGGGTTGGGTTAAAATGAGGTTGGGTTGAACAAAATGTCAAACCCGACCCGCATATAGTATGGGTTACAAATTGTAACCCATATCCGATCCGAACTAGGATGGGTTGGGTTGGGTTTATGTGAGTTGGGTCGGGTTGGTGGGTTGGGTCGGGTTGGATATGGGTTGTGTGCAGCCCTATCTCTAGTCATTAAGGCACAAAAACTATTTATAGGGTGACGAGAATTTATTCTCTCGAGTTATGATCTATACACACTCCCCTGTGGACACAAGAATATGTTACTAAAAATATGTGTATGCTTTTTAGGATTTATGGGGTGCCTAATACGGCCCAGTAAATTTCCAAACCCCTCTCCGTACAAAAGAGGTTATGGCGAAATTTTTCGAAAATTTAGGGTGTTAGCCAAATTTTTGAAGAATTTGAAAATTCTAGAAACTGAAAAGTTGAAGAATGAAAGCCAAAATGAAAGTTGAGTTGGTTAATTAAACAACTTTCAGCTCCATTCCTTTTCGAGGACGAAAATATTTTAAGTGGGGGACCCGGAAAATCAGAACCAATTTAAATTTTTTTATTTTGGTAAATTTAATGGATTTTGAATATTTAAAATGAATTATTTTAAATAATAGCGAGGGAAATTTTATTTTCGACGAAGTTAAAATGAATAAATTTATTTTAGTTATATAACGAGCCTGAAATGGCGTAGTAGTTTGAAAATTCGATTTCAAATTTCAAATGAATGTACAGGATTCAAAGTAAATCGGATTTCAGTAAAACCAGAAATATTTGAATCTATTTGATCATATCTTTCCAATGGATCTAAGAAACTGATATTTCACTTTATAGAGTGTAAGTTACGTCTAATTTAAAATTCAGAAGTGTTACTGTGGAATTTATATATATTTTAAATGTATATAAAGGCCTTGAAAATAGCCATTTTGCAAACGACCTCCGTTTTCGACGAAACCACTTTTGTTGGATCCAGGATGTCAAGTTATTGCTAGATTCCAAAATTCATAATTTTTAGGATGAATATTTGAGCGTGGCGAAGTTAAACGTGTTCTGACAGTTTCAGTCAATTTGGATCGACCAGAAAATGGCCATTTTTCAAACGGTCTTCAAATTTGACGAAATTAGTTTTGTTAGGACCGTATCGTCAATACGAAGCCAGAAATAAATTTTCTGGAATTTTTAGAGTCCGATGTGTCCCCAGTAAATTGAAATGTCCTTTTAAATTCAGTATATACTAATTTATATTTTTATTTAAATAAAAACTATTCGAAACAATCGAATTGGCTTACGAAACATATCTCATTGTGTCCGGAATTGGGGTAATTAGCTAGGGGTGACGGTCGTTGGGTTTGATTTGGTGTTCGTTCGAAAAATCACATTTAAACGAAATAAATAAATAAAATAATATAAAAATATTCTCTATAAAGCCCCCCCAAAACCCTAGCCCGCTCCTTATCGTTCAGCCGCCACCCACCGATCGAAGGCCAGAATCGGTCGCACGTTTTCCCCCTCCGATCTCAACATCTACTCAGTAGTTTTCCACACTCCTGAAGGGAAAACTGATCACCTCCTCGAGCTCTCCAAGATGAGCGGTCGTGATGGGCTATGGCGCTAGGAGGCGGTTGGAATTTGGCTTTGAAGTGGGGGGTTCTGGGCTCGTTTTTCATGCCATAGGGGGCTACGAGCTGAGCGCCGCCACATGGCGGAGGTGGAGGGTTCGACGACGCGTGATGTGGTGGGGGCCGATCCATCTCCGGTGGCCTGGTGCGACGGCGGTGGCAAGCCCTAGGGGCGACGACGAGTCCAATAATCGATTTGGGGAAGATAACGTTTTAAAACGTTATTAAAAGGTTTTAATTAGGATTTAATTTAATTAATTATCTCACTTAATTACCCCAAGTATTTAACGTGATAACTTTTCCATACGAGGTCGAAATCGCACGAAACTGGATCCATAATGACCGTGGGGACGAGAGCTTCACAACAAAACTGACCGCGTCAGAAACGGAGCACATTGGAATTTCAGGCAAATTCAAACCCGAACCGAACTAGAAATTCAGATAAAACTGACAGAGTGGATCCCAATGTGAGAATTCCTCACCAAAATAATTTCTTTACAGTTATTTATTCTGTAACTGCATATATGAACTGCTCCCCATCGTCGACAGACCATGGATGACTTGTTTGTTTGATTGTATTATGTGGTTGAAATTGATTGTGATGTGAAATGGACTTTTAAAAATATTCATGTGTTGAATAAATTATTTGAACAATAAAAATCACATTTTTATTGTATATATGAACTGTTAAAATAGTCATGTGTTGAAATAATATTTATAAACAAATCGGACGATCTGTTTATGTACACCAATTTATCTGATACTGACCAACTGCACAAATAATATACAGTATTTGTTGGTTGAAACCACACACGGGTGTTGGGAAGATATTTGATGTACACTAATCCCAACTGTTTAGTTGTGTGTCGATCGTTGAGTTAACAGACTATGTAAGCGTTAATTATTTATTTTTAACGCTTATACAGTTGTAAATTACACTCTGGATGATGGTTGATTGTTTATCATGGTTGTTATATACATGTGTGGTATGAAATCCATATAAATAAAATTATATGGTAATTTATGGTGTCAGATTCCAGTTCAGAAATAAGGAATATTTTAAAATAACGAATCATTTAAAATAACGAATATTTTAAAATAATATTCAGAAAAGAATCAAAATCTGATTTTGATGTCCGATTGGGGATGGGCACGAATATATTTAAATATATAAAGCCGTGTTGATTAGATTAACGCCATTTTGACGTGAACGATATTTATATCTATTTTATTCATTTTTATAATGAATATTGAAAATGAAGTGTTTTCGAAATCTGATGTTTGAAAAGATTATCATTTATATGTTAATGATATGGAATATTCAATTTTGAATTAAAGTTGAATATGAAGTTGAAACTGTTTTGAAAACGAAATTAAAATGATTTATAAAATACGTTTTGAAAGGAAACCGACGAAATATATATAATATATTTATTATATATATTAATGGCCTGAATATAACGCGTCGCGCAGCTACCGTTCGCGAATTTCGACCATTGACTTCGAATTGACGTTACGGGAGATCCGACCGTCGGATTGTCCTAAAACCAGAACCGTTGGGTTCGTATCGAAAAGAGCTTTCCAACAAATATTAGAGATTTGAAATCTAACGGTTGGATTTGGAATTATATCCAAATAAAATTTGGAAAAGGCCCTTGTAAGTGCAGTTCGATGACCGTTTATGGAAATCGACTGTACGGGCTTTGATAAAATTATTAAAAATATTAATAATTTGTGTAAAATCATAATAAATGATTTAGAAAGAATTGGAATGAAAAGTTCCATATTTGAAAAGATAAAAATATATTTTCATCGAAATGAACAAGTTATGAACTAGAATTATAATCCAATATTTTTGAATAAATAAATTGGATTTGAAGTGGTTTTAAAAATAACCAGAATTTCCAATACACGAATTGGAATGGATTTGAATCAAAACTATCTTCGGAATATTTCGATGTTGGATTTCGTGATTATACAGATATGGTTATGGAAATTTGAAAGATATATTTATATCGTTATTTCCAATACGATATTTGTTGGTTTCAGAATTTGATATTGAATATAAGCCGATATATTTTCTATTCAGAGCCTTGTATTTAAAATTAAATGAGATTTTGGGTTTGTTGTGAATGGTGTCTTCGTTAACACTGTTCTTAAACCCAGTTGAGAAAAGATTAAATCTTTTTATTTAGATTTAATGAAGTATGCCAACTAACTAATATTTAATTGGAATTGAATTGAAATTGATTTTTGGGTTTATTATGAACGGTGTTTTAAATAACACCTGTTCTTTGACCCGATTAACAATGGAATGAGATTTTGGGTTTGTCGTGAATTGTATCTTTAATAATACCGTTCTTAAACCCAATGGAGTAAAGAAAATTAGAAACTAACTGGAGATCAGCTAAGTTGAATGGTTTCCTGGGTATTGATCTGATGTTTTTTCGGCCTTTGGGATTAATATTTAGGGAATTGTTCTCTTGTTAATTTACGGTTAGAGACAGATAGAATGGAATGTGATTTCGGGTTTATCTTGAACCGTGTTTTAAGCGACATTGGTTCTTTAACCCAGTTAAAAACAGGATATGATTTCCCAAGTTATATAATCATTAATATTGATTTTTGGGAAGATTAAAACTAAGTGGAGTTTTAATGAATCTTTAATTAGATTGAAATGATCGAGAATGGAGTATCACCAGTTTTGCTCCAAGCGATAGTTAAATCTTTAATTAGATTTGAACGTGAAATGGTAATTAAGTTTACCGATAACACCATGGTGTTAAATATGGGGTATTACCAGTTTTGCTCCATGGGATGAATACATGAACTTTGATGCAGCACTGAAATTTTTAAAATTTTCTTTCTGTTGCTTGACTGATTTGTAGTTATAATCAGATGGTCTATGAATGAGCATGAAAAGTTTATCAAATGCAGGTACACGATGATGCAAAAGAGATAAACTTTCATTTATAAACTGCAAGCCTACAAAGTGAAAAACAACCTAAAACAAAAGTGAGGGCTAGTCTCACAATTACATTTCATGGCCAGTGGGAAGCCTAAAGACAAAATATAAACAAGCGATTAAATTGATGGTTAGCTCGGTAAGGGTCGCTAATCCCGACTAGTTTGGAAAACCTTAACTTGGTTTGAAATGATATTCAAAGGAAGATTTAAGAATAAATATCAAAAAATTTATCTTTGATAAAATTGATGGGAACCTTTCCCAAAATATAAGAATATTTGAATAAAAGAATATTCTGGATTGGAACGGGGCGTATGTTGTGTTTTTATAACACTTGTTTATTATATACGCGAGTTATTCGGAAAGGCCGGGTTTATACCCATTCTGAATAATTGATTCGACGATGAAGACGGTGGTTGAAGACCGGAGGTCTTCACATCGTTTGGATGATTACTGATGTCTTGATTGGGCTGTACACCAAAGATGAGGTAATAAGTGGTGATCATCCAAACGTACTTGGAGATCGACGGATATGCGAGGGCCTCTCTCCCGTGTTGGACATGTGGGAGAGGAATAAGGTGCCTCCGGTTTCGTTCAGACCTAGAACGAACCTGTAAATGGACTGTTTGTCTGACATCGGATTTCATTCTGTGTGATTGATAGATATCAGTTACATGGCCTGAATTGCTTGTGTGGCATGCTGAGAAGCAAATGATCAAGGCTTCTATTTAAAAGCAGAGTCTTGTGGTTGATGATCAAAGCACAGCTTTAATATAGCGCCGCTTTGTGTATAGCGTTAATTCGCGAGCCTCATACCCCGGTGTGAACCAGAAATAGGAGAGGACATCAGGGAGGACATGCGTTTTCTTCTAGCTAGGAGTGGTGTCAGCGTTTCCAAGCCCTGGCATTTTACGTATGTGGATGATGGAAAGCGAGGCGCCTCGGATATATCGGTTACTGCGGGAGCCGATGGAGTCATATGGCTCATTTACGCCCCATAGGGCGGGGAAACGCATGTTCAGGCATTTTAATCCACTCCGTGTGGACCGGCCCTGACGATCCAAGGGACGATGTGTTCTGTTCCTGGGGCACGGGCTAGAGCGTCTCGAAGCGGTGAGGATGATCCCTTGCCTCGGTTCATAGATGGAAATCCAACTTCCAAATACGACATTTTGCGGTTTTAATTGTAGAACTAGTATGGCGACCTGATATATGGTACTCATGCCGTCTATGATTGATACATTTATATTTGAAGTGTTTTCTTCACTTATAGTAATAATAAAAGATTAAATTCGGTGTATCAAGCATTATTTGGCTATTATAAGGTAAAACCCTATCCTACGGTTTGCGTTGCATTGTGTGATGGGACCTGGGTCTTATAATAGCTTCATTGTTCTTTATTTAGCATTGCGTTGTTTGTTTTATGCATTGGTATTCTTGGGAGGAAACTCGTTTCGTGTTATACGGCATGGTCCCTTGATTTACCTAACTTTATAATAAAGATTAATAATTGTTTTAGTTCTCACACCAGTCAGATTGACCTGGAGTTTATTGTTTTAACTTAAACTATGGGTGCCCATATTTTCCACACGGGCAGCTAGTAGTTGGGTTTTGCAGATATTATATTCATAGGATCCTGGCTTACAGCTGGAATGATATTCGGAAAGCTCTGTATCTGTGTATCTCTTTCAGTTGTGTTTTGTATTATTTTCCGCTGCATTGTAATTTGTAAACTCTGATATTTATCAAATGTACATTATTTGTTCATACTCTGTATATTCCTATACTTTGATGTAATTTTTTGTAATAAGCAATAAAATGTTCTTCTGTTTGTGTTCTGTTTTGTCGTGTTCTCAACTCAATTCGGGCTTTCCTTACCGGGGAAGTTCGGGTCGCTACAATTACTTATTTGATTTCTCAAACTCTTGAACTCTTGTTACTCATGAGTCTTCAATCCTGAATTCTTTCTTTGTAATCTTGAATCCATCTTCTTTGTAATCTTGAGTCTTTAAACTATAAAGTCTTCAAAATCAATACGTGTATAAGATACGTATATATACATCCTACATATATGTATATATATATTTATGTATATAGTGTTAGTGTACATTCTATAATAATAATAGTTAAAATAAGGTTGTTGTCATCTAGACCATCATAATCATTATCTCAGTCCCTAACATATCAAATATTAGTAAACATAATGTTTAAGGAAAGGATTGGAAGAAGCATATAAGTCTATGTAGATGATATGTTAGTCAAATCTTACAAGGAAAAAGATCATTTGAAAGATATCAAAGAAATATTTGTTGTTTTATGACAATATCAATTGAAACTTAACCGTAAAAATGCTCTTAATCCAAAAATTTCGTAGGGTACATTATGTGTGCATGAGTAAACAAAGCGAATCCTAAAAAAATCAAGGTTATTTAAGAAAGAACAGAACAAAAAAAGAGCTAAAATGACATGATTTTGAATGGGAGAGTAATAACACTTGACAATTTCATTTGAACGTAACTAAAAAATGTATTTCATTGTTTAATGAGATAGAGAAATAGAGCTTCGAATGGGTGGAAGAATGTCGATTATCCTTCCAAGGACTAAAGAACCATCTTGAAAACCACCCATTCTTTTAAAACCAATTGAAAAATAATATATTTACCTCTACATAGCTAGATCAAAACACGTGAATAATTCATCCTTAACAAGAGAACAACATGGAGTCCAATTACCAGTTTACTACGTTAGCAAAAGATTGAAAGATGCAGAAATTAGAAATCGAGTCGTAGAGAAACTGGCTTATTTCCTTATACTCATATCAAGAAATTAGGAGCAAATTTTTGAACATTTCCAATCAAGGCTTTGACTAATTTTCCAGTTGGACAAGTTTTCAACAAGCCTGATACTTCCAGAAGATCAGTAAAATGAATAGTGGAATTAAGTCAATATGGTACTGAATTTTTACCTTGAGGGCGACCAAAAGACAAGATTTGTTGATTTTTTTTGGAGCGCTCAAGATTCATTGAAGAGTAATCTAAGAAAGAAAACGATCCCAAATCAAAGTGAAAACTATTTATGGATAGAGCTTCAATTGAACAAGGATCTAGAGTTGGATACATAGTAATCACGCTTGATGAAATCAGAGCATACTATGCCATGAAATTGGGATTTCAAATTAGTAATAAAATAGTCGAATACGAGCCAACATCAGCAGGAATGATACTAGTATTATAGCTAAAAGTTCCTAAAAGGGAAATTTTTAGCGATTTCCATTTGATAGTGAATCAAATAAAACAGGCATTCTAGACCAAAGATGAAAAACAGTCCCTATATGCTAAAAGGATTCTGAAGATGCTAGCATAGTTTTAGGATTTTAAAATACATCAGATCGCTAAAGAGAATAATTCACAAGCCAAATCTTTAGCCAAAATAGCCAGCTCAAGTGGAGCGCCCAAAGCAAGAATTATCCTAGTTGGTTACCAAACTAACCCAAGCATAGAAGAGAAAGAACCTAAACAGGGAAAAGAACTAATGGTGTTAATCAGTTGTCGAAGACATTCATTCAAAAAAGAAATAAATGAGGAAATGAAAACTCCAAAGAAGTTATATCTCCCATTAGTTGTTTGACCATAATTACACTAGCTTCCTTATTGACTTTATCGAAAAGTTTTTCAACCAAGATCTTTTCACTCAAAAAGGGGAAGAAATCTGCTTGTTGAAGACAAAAGGTCGACAAAAGATTGTCATCAACAACCTGCTACTCAAGAACTAAGTCATATTTCCCCGACCAACAAGAGGACTTCGATAACAATCAAGCGTACAGTTTTTAAAATCTAAAAATTGAGTCGAAAAGTAGTCTTATCGTCATGATCGATATGCTCACCTCTAAGCCTTAGAAATTGATTTCATACGCACATCATACATGGATCATTTCGCATGTATAGCCTATTTCCTTTAAATCTTATTGCTTTCAATCTTGCTACCTTCATCAACAAACCGAACAAAGCCGCATCGCATGAGAGCTTATTGTACGGTACGACAAGACCAAGTGCAATACAACCCTCCCGACAAGGGCTGGACTATCTATAAATAGAGGTGATAGGACCTTATTTGAGGGGCAAGAATTTTTAGAACCTTTGCTTATAACACACCATTTGTATTAGACCCGCATGTGTAAACCTTAGGTCAATTTGTGAAAAAGTTATTTCATCAGCATCTTCATAAATCAAATGTAATAAAAAATGATGGAATGCAACAATTGGTTTACAATCTATAACACTGTATTTCAATATTCTTGCTTCAACATCATACCTCTAGATATAGAAGCTTTTTCGACAATTCAATAAGCTTATGACAACCATAACTAGTTTTAATCATATGAACCGATAAGTTCCTTTCTATAACTGTTTTAATAGATTATCAATGATGTTGGTAAGCCTCATCAACTAACCCCATTTTATTCTTACCCATTCAATCCTCCTTACCCGTGCCGACCTAGTTAATCACCATTCACACCAGAATCCTTCCTACTTAAACGATAACACCTTATCAAACAGGCTGATATGCTTCTTCCTGACTTTAATGGCACTTGTTAGCCACTTCGCTAACCTAACCGATATCCCTTATCGACTGTATGACAAGGCTTTCAATAACCATTTAAGTTCTCCATGCTAACTGAGATCTTATATTAACTCCTTATTGACCTTATTGACTAGCTTGCTTACATTTTTATGGCGTTAAATGTAACAACCCACATAGAATAGGCCTAAATACCTACCCAAAAAAGGATCATAGGGACTTAGAATCATTGTAAGTGACTCTTTGGTTTTTATAAGAAATAAAATAACAAATCCAGACTGAAACAATATCAGAATCTCACAGTGAAATATAATGGTCAAAATTGATATACCATTTCATAAAACTCCATAAATGATGATCACATCATAACTTAGTCCAATGTCATAAAAGGTATATCATAAATATCCCATAATTGCAATCAACTACTAAATATAATAATAATAATAAACTGGAGAGAAATCTCCGTTGTCAAGCTCCTGCCTCCATGACATCATCAAGCAAGCATTAGCATCCTACTAACCTGTGTTGTTAAGAGGAGGGAGTTGGAACAACAGTTCTAGTGATTAAAAAAATCTTTAAGTTTAAAAGGAAACTTATTTCCTACACTTGGCAGTCTAACTCCATCAAGTTTATGTCTAGGAAAATATAACACACAAATATAAATAGCATGCATATGCATTTAATGGAAAGAGGCATACTAATTTTAGTCACTTAAGGCCATTATATAAATGGGAGGATTCTTACAATCATATAATATCCTATAGGTGGATTCCTACGATCACTTATTATGCTATGGCGGACTCCATTCACTTAAGACCTCGTTTCCTAGTCAACAACATTATCAAATATTCTTTCAACATAATGCGAGAGATAATAATCATCCACTTAATACCAGTTTACATAGACACTTTCACCATTTATGACCCTTCCGGCGGATCCATATATTACTATCTAGCTGTCATTACAGGTGAACTCCTAATCACTTTATACTTCTCCTAGATAGGTGGTTCCCCTTGCATGTTCGGTGGAACTCTTAGTAGCCCATCCCTAGGTGTGCCCTCACAAAACCCCTAGATAAGAAGCAGTCAACTTCCGAAGAACTACCTCACTCATTCGTATAGCTTTTTATTCAAGACCATTTAATACCTCATAGTTATTAAAGAAAAGGCAGGCCCATAGACGACTTAGATTGGAACTAACCTAGTCATGTTTTGAAAGTGAGAAATTTCCTTGATTTTGCAGGATACTATAGATTCTTCGTCGAGGATTTCTCTTTGGAAGTAGAAGAGTTAACTAAACTAATAAAGAAAACTCAAACCTTCATATGATGTGAGCATGATTTTTTGTAACTCTGAAGGGGGGTTTATGAGTGTTTATGTTAGTTAATCCAAGTGGTAGTAAAGAAATGACTATTTTTACAAATGCTTATAGTACTAGTCTAGGAGCAGTATTCATGTAGAAAGGAAAAGTTGTTGTTATGCTAGTTGGCAGTTGAAACTGCATGAAAGGAATTATCCTACACATGATCTTGAGTTAGTGGCAATCGTATTTTCTCTGAAGATGTGGAGACATTCTCTATTTGAAGTAAGATTTAGTTGTTTACGGATCATAAATAATTGAAGTATCTTTTTCCCTAGAAGGGTCTTAATCTTCCACAGCAAAGGTTAATTTTTTTTTTTTGGATTTATATGATTTTGATATTCCTTATAGTGCAAGGATTGGCAATGCAATTGAAGATTTATTGAGCAGAAGACATGCTAATTTGGAATCATGCTTTTAGATTGGAAACAACTAGAATATTTAGCCGAATTTGCTTTTAGGAATGTTGTGAGCTTGAGCCTGAGATGTAGGCAAACTTAACTACTAAACATACTCTAATTGAAATTATAGGAGCTAGCCAAAAATAAGACTCTAAGCAAGTAGAGATATGGAAAAGATAGAAATGGGAGTGAATTCTAAGGATATGAAATCAATTAAGATGGTTGGCTTCATAAGGATGGAAGACTATTTGTTCTAGACAGAAATGGACTGCGAGATGAAGTTTTAAGAAAAAAATCCATCATTCCAAATTGACAATTCATCCTCGTGGTGTATGTTGTATATGGACATGAGAAGGACCTACTACTAGGAAGGTATGAAGAGGTTTGTTGGAAAGTTCACCTCGAAGTGCATGAATTTCCTGTTAGAGAAAGCTAAGCAGAAGTAGCATAATGTATTGCTACAACCGTTAGAAGTTACCAAATAGAAATTGGAGCAAGTATCCACATATTTTATTGATAGCTTTCCCAGAAATAATATAAGATATCATAGTATATGGTAATAGTTGATCGTCCGACTAAGAGTGAAAGATTCATACCTGTCCAGACAACTAGAACGGTATCCAAGTTGACTGAGTTATATTTTGAATGTATCATTCAATCTTATAGAGTGCACAAAAGTATCACAAGAGATGTAGGCCCTCTCCCCCGTTAACTATTGGATTTTGGAAGTGTTTGTAAGGGATAATGGGAACAAAGTTGCACAAAGAACAATTTATTACCTTTAGGATGATGGTGAGATAAAAGAATGAACCAATTTTTAAAAGATGTTCTTTAATCTTGTGTTTTGGATTTTGGAGGATCTTGGATGGACTATCTTAACTTAGTTGAGTTTGCCAATTATTTGACTATATTTTTGTCAATTGAGCCTAACCGTATTTTTATGCGATCACAAAATAAATCATAGATCACAGTAACAGAATGGTCATAGAGTATGCGTAAACAGTAAAGAACATAAGATTTTTATAGAGGTTCGACAAACTTTGGCCTACGTCCACTTGATATAATCTATTATTTTTTCTTCCAGATTGCAGCATAGTTAATTATTTGAATGATTAAAGAGAATAAAAGACGAATTTATCTCAAGGTTTAACAGAGATTCCGCAGAGAGAAGAGAAGAGATCCTTATTTATCAACCCGTAATGGTCTATTTATAGAAGAATCATCAAGTAGGATCAGTCCTGAATCACACGGGGGTCATCAAGGTGAGAAGTCTAGACCCATGGGGTGATACCTTGATCGCCCTGACTTTTAGGGATCAGTGTTGATCCCTTTATGGGATTGGTACCAATCCTTTTAAGGTTTCACCCTACTTGGTGTGACACCCATAGTGGGTCCCCTAGTTCATTGCCTTGATGCTTATGTCTTTGGTTTGATGATTTGGGCTACTAATCTTGAGTTATTTATGAAGTTCCAAACAAATTTCTAAATCCTAAAATCCTATGCCTCGGACAGGTACCAATTTGATACTTAGTTAAGTATTCAGTTATGTTCCTCTTCTTTGATCCTATACATAGCCAAATTCTAAGTTCCTATTGAGCCAATTCTAAAGTGATATTATGATGAATCCGGTTGTTTGAAGCCTTTTTTAATCATCTCTGTCGATTTTTGTGTTATTCAATGTCGAAATCCAAAGCGTAATGACCTTGTGAAAAGGAAAGTTAACAGTTGTCCCCCAAAACATATCTTTCTGTAGAAGATTTTTTTTTTGTATAAGTCTGATGTTTTCAATATCTCAGGATTGTTCATGACCTATAGGTTTGTTCCAAGCTATTCGTGAAATCCTCAATCGCTTTGGATCTTTTATATGTTTTGGTAGTTTTACCTAGCTAGAATTAGTGGTTTGCCGAGCCTTTGTTGGATTTCATGACCTCTTCTTGTTGATCCTAGGTACTCACAACCTTATCGATTCATTCCTTGGTGTTTGAAACCTCTCTAGGTTGATTTTTGATCTCCTAAGATCCTTAACCCACACACTTCATGCTCAACAATCATTGCCTTCTCATGTCAAGCACCATTTGCACTTAACCATCTTAGCCTAATACGGCTCTTACCGAGCACTATTGCACTTGATAATTAGAGTTTTGACCGTTTGGTGTGAGCCATGATTTATGATCCATAGCCTCGATGGGCTTTTGCAAAGCACTATCGCACTCAACGATTCATTTCTTCTCATGCCAATTGTTATTTATAGCTGGCGCTCCTAGCCTCGTTGGGCTCTTACTACGCACTGCAATACTTGATGATGTGTAACCTTACCAGGCTGTTACCAATCACGGTTGCACTCAGTGATCCTAGTGTTGCTGGGATCTTGCCAAACACTGTTATACTTGACGATCCTGATCAAATAATTCTGTGCGTAGAACAATCCGACCCTTGCCAAGTGTTATTCATCCTTAACAATCCCGGTCTGGTCATTTCAATTATTGAACAACCCCATTGAGTGTGACAGCTCTTAATGATCCTAATCAATTGAATCTACATCCGAACTCATCCAAACCTTGCTAGGCATTATCTATCCTTGATGATCATGATAAAGCAGCGTTTGAAGATCTTGATCGGATAATTCCATTTCCAGAATGATTTGACCCTTACCAACTCTGGCGACACTTGACGATTCATTAAGTTGTTTTAAAGTTGAAATTTAGTGGCAACTTCATATTTGACGAGCATGAACAATACTTCCAGATAATTTTACTATAATTATAAAAGTAAGTTTTTGTTACATCAAAAATCTCTAGCTTTTCTAGGGATCTCACCGGGTCTTGTAAAAATGTAAGTAGCTTAGCCATTTTTATTACAAACTGAACAAAACTAAAAATAAAGAGCTTCGTTTTATCATCATCTAAGAGCATTCCTAAGGACTAAATCCTGATCTCATACATGTGTAAGATGACTTTGCTATTTACTACCTAATTTCCATGCTATATGTTGATGATGTTCCCACGTATGGAGCAGGTCCTTTTGCGTAATTGACGACTGCTTTAGTCCAAGCATTGCGACTCTTCCTAGGACATACTGAGGTAGTTTCCCTTTCTTGACTATTTTTTCGACTTCATATTTTAAATGTTAGCATTCTCTAGTGTTGTGCCCATTAATGTCGTAGAATATGCAGTGTTTTCGTAGGTCTTTTCCCATTCGGAGGGCTCTCTCCTTGCTAGTTTCCTATACCAAAGACGATCCTACGACGCCCAATATATCCTTTTCAAGGATGCATTTTAGTCTGTGTAAGAGGAGAATCAAGTTCCATTTTCATTTTACTTCCTTGTCCTTGATTGTGCTCAGCTTTGCTCTTTCCTTTGTTTATTCCAGAATTGAACGATCATCCATCCTTAATAACTTTGATTTCGAAGGCCTCGTAATATGGCCTTGCATCTTCTTGTCTCATAAACCTATTGAAGTAAGATTCACCATGATACCTTCAAGTATTCCTTCCTATTAAGATTTTAAAATATAAGGTGTCCAAAATGCCAGAGATGACAGCCATCTGGACAATGGATGGATCTAGTCGATCCACCGAAGCTACAACCGCATTCAATCTTTTGAAAATTTTCGAACAGTCTTTCCACTCCTTTGCTTGAAATTAGTAGGAGTCATCATGTTATTGGGTAAAGGTATGTGGGGTCGCACTTGCTAAACAAACTTTTCAACAAGATTGTTCTAGCTTCCAATAGAACCACATTCTAGTAGTGGAAACCACATGGCAGCAATATCCGAAAGAAACAATGGTGAGCACTTATCCATGACATCGTCTAATGCCCATAGTACCTCCATGTGTCATATGTATCGCATGATATAGGCGGTTGGATCCTTCCTTCCATTGTAAGGGATGGTAACTTGAAGTCTAATGGATTCCTCGAATTTCGTATACTCGGAGTGAATAGACCCCGATCAACACAATCCAATTCTTGCTGAGGTAACCCATATCTCGGAGCTCTTATTGCTATGTTCAGTTTTCGATTATTGTCATTCATATGATGTTGACAACCGCCAAAACCTACACCCACTTCATGAGTGCCTTTAGGATTCAAACCAGAGTACCAACCTATATCAAACCGGAATTTCACAACCAATTTAAAAATTATTTTAATACAACTTTATAAGAAAATACGTTGGAATTTAAAAATTCGATTTTTAAAAGCATCGCCTAGGCCATATGAAGTGAAATTTTGATAGCAAACTCAGAATCCGACGAGAGCAGTTTTGTTGGATTCGGAAAAATCAATCATGGCTAAGTTTCAAATTTCGTGCCAGACGGAATTAGTGTGTGGTCGTGCTCGATAAAACCATTTGAGGTAAAACTGATGATTAGTTTATAAAGAAACATTGTTCATATGACCTGGGAATTCAAAGACACTTTTTTTTTGATTCGTAGTATCGAATAATGGTTAAGTTCCAAATTTCATGATGTTCGGAATTATCATGTGGGCATACAAGACGAAAAGGTACGCTAAAATCGCATTTCTTAGACTAGTTAAAACTTGATCGAAAAATAAAATGGAGAGTCAGACGAACTCGGAATTCGACGAAACTTGTTCCATTGGATTCGTAATTACGTTTATTACCGTAATACAAATTTCATAGCAAACAGAATTAATTTGTGATCGAGCGATCAAAAGAGGTGGAGGCTAACTAACACACTTTTATAAACATGAAGTTATATAACTTGAAATGAATGGAGAGCATCCAACGGCTTCAAGTGTTTTTGTTGCAATCTCCGAGATCGCGCCACCTCATCAGTCCATGTGAAAAGTGTGATTTTGCACTTATTCCCCCCGTTTTTCTTCTTTTCTTTATTCCTCCCTTCTCTTTCTTCCTTTCCTCTTTTTCCTCCTTCTTCTTGCAAATGTTGACCTCCTCCTCCTTCCACCTCCTTGCCGCCGCCTCCTCCCCCTTGTGAGCCACCACCACCTCCCCCACCCCCTACACGCCGGCACCGCACCCCATCACCTACGGCCGACGGCCAAAGCCCCTCCCCCGACAAAAAACTCCTCCTTTTTGCTCCCCGGCACTTCCTACACCTTCCTACAACCTTTACATAACTTCATACACCATCTACAACCTCCAAAACACTCTCCATTCTCCGTATAAATTCCGGACATCGGAGTTATTGACTTCGGCACCCCCGTTCATGTCTGTTTCTGCCTTTTTTTTAGCTTGATTCTCTTGGATCTACAAGCTAGCAAGCATTAGAAGGTGTTGGAGCGAAGTTTGAGCTCTTTGGACCTTCAGGAAGCCGCATAGAGCTCGGCAAAGTCGCATTCCTCCACGCTAAAGTTTTGGTGGAGTGGAACTCGCGGTGAGAAATCTAAACTCACTTTAGAAAGGGGGTAGACTAGTGATTTAGTTGAATGAAAGTTAATTGTTAAGTAAAACAATTAGTGTTAATTAAAAAAATAAAATTTATTATGCGATGACATAAATTTTAGTAAGTTAAAAATGTGATTTTCAACTAATGCATGCGATGTCATAAATTTTAGTAAGTTAAAAATGTGATTTTTAACTACAACAAAAAATACTTTTCACATTGGTGATATCTGTTGCAGTAGACCTATTGCAACTGGCTTGCGCCTGTTGGTATAGCCGAAGTTGCAAAAAGTCCGCAATATTTTCTGCCTGTTGCAATAAGATGTTGCAGTATACTTTTTTGCGACAGGCTTTTGTTGTTGCAACATATCATTTTGCAACAGTATATGCCTGTTGCAATAGATACATAAATCAGTTAAAAAAATTATTACAGCTTATAGATATTACATATTAAATGTATTCGTTTTAGTAATAGTGTATATCACAAAATAAAATAAACAAATAAAAATTTTATTGTAACAAAGTTTTAATTGTACAAACAATTACAACAAAATTTTCTACAATTTTCATACACCACTCATGTATAACAATTTTTTCTCTCACATAACACATTTTTTTCAAATATGATATTTTCTAATCATATTTCTACTCTATCATACATATACTATAACAAGAGAATAAATATCATCAATTCACTAGAATAAATATGCAGTTCATGCTCCAAGTTTGCTTTCGACCATGAACATGTACATGCCTGTCCCGGAATATGTATGTCATTCCAGCGAACTCTTTGAGTAATCTCTTGACATTTTTTCCCTGCAACATGTGAAGCATAAGTAGCTTCATTCATTTGAAATGAATTAATGCAATTTCTTTCTACAATAATTTTTAGATATGTATCCTCTCCTGCAACATGCGGGTTACAGTGTTATTCAAATTATTTGCATAAGCTTTTGTAAAGTGACATCCATTTGCTCATCCGTTGACGCTTATACGTAGTTCTCATTTTCTTACCTTTAGACAATGAACCTATTAGATCATTTTACACCTAAATTTGCTTACAAAATTATTTAATCTAAATACATCGTGAACATTTGGAATGTAATGTGTATTTTTAACATGCTTCTCTATTATATTAGCAGGCAATTTGAAAGGAGTATGGTTAGTTCTCATTTGTTCGATATAAAAGATAGAACACCTAGGTATTGGAGTTGGAGGACTATTGGAACAAATGTGATTGGTCAGGTAATGAACTAGACGGAACAAAAAAAGTCTAGAAAGAGAGAAACGGATTTTACAATTTTTTTTGTCTGTTTTTCAACTTAAATACCTTGTCGAAAGCACCACTTACAATTCCCAACTGGACGAAATAATTTCCTTCTTCCAATTGCAAAAGAAAAAAAAGGTACGGATCAAAAGAATTTTCTGATATCACAGTCATGAAAAAAAAGAGTACCTGCCATGGTGAAGAGGGTGATGCAAAGGAGAAACGTGACATTACTGAGAAAATCCAACCAGAATATGAGTGTTTTAGAAATCGTGTTGCCTAAAAAACCTTATAACTAGAAAAGTGATTGAAATCCGATCCATATTTAAATCCTTTGAAACAGTGGTCTTCATAATATTCGGTTTCAATTTACACGCATAAACAAGGGTATAAATTGAATTATAGTTAGTAAAACACAATGAAATTGTGCATCAAAAAACATATGAGTACTCACTGCAGTTTTAAGTATGCATCCCTTCTGTATTAATCCCATACTGGTAAAATGTCCTCAAACCAGAAACTTCTTAATGGACCACAGTATGGCATATTTCAATATCATAATCAAAACCCGATTGAGTAATTTTAACAAATGCTTCATATGCATATTCGGCAAATCCTAATAACCTACTACATCCTAAAATTATATAGATTCACAATGTATGGGAAGAATTTTTTTTTACTATTGCTGAACAACAAATCACGATGGCCCATAATAACATCAAAAATAAAACAACTAAAAACAAAAGGTTTGAAATTTCAGATAAGAATCACCTAGCCTTGACATGGAGATTGAGCTGCTGTGAGTTATCGTCATAAGTAGTGAGTTCACTGTCCAAACATATGTTGGATTTGTAAGTAAAATAGATTTTCGCATTCTTTTTTTTTTTTTGCTGTCAGACTTTCTATGGGGAAATCTACTTTTAGCGGCTGAGAATGGTGCTCGACTTGTTGAATTTGAGATTTGCAGAGTATTGAGTTTGGCGGGGGCTGCATGAATTTGGGAGAAGGAGAAGAAAAGAGAAAAATACATAAATAATATTCAATGTTGCATCGATTTTCTTTCTCGATAACACATAATCCTATTTCAATAAAAGCATAGAAGTAAATCGAAAGTACACAGCAACAAGAATCTTGAAATATGTTAGAAAACAAACCGATAAATGAAGAATTCTGAACCAACAACCGAATAGAGGAATTTCTAGGCCATGGTGATTTCTGTTAGCTGAGGTAACTGTGGTTGGAATTCTAATAGAAGAGCATACAGATTTAAATCTGAGATGAAGAAGGTTTCTTTTTTGATTTGGGGAGTACTAGCGTATGTATTTAGATATGAGACTAAGAAGGCAAATTTTCAGATTTGGGAAGAAGTAGAACTGACATACGGATTTGGATCCGAGAGGGAGAAACTTTGTTTTTCAATTTGGGGAGAATAGCGACGATTACGGTATTTGGATTAATGTCGATTATTTTGGCACTTTGAGCCAAAATTTAAATTTGTGCCGCCTAATTTTAATTAGCTGGCGCCAAAATTTTGTTATCGTTTTGTGCGGCAGGTATTTAAAACCAGAATTAACAAGTTAAATTTTATATTAATTATAATATGAATTTCTTGAATATTTTTTGTATGTATTAAAACTATTTCTGAAGTATTACAAATTAATTATTACTTCTTAATTACTATTTTTTACCTTTTAATATAATTATTGAATACTAGTATTACCGCACAACGGTGCAAAACCTGACCGTTAAAGTGTTTAATATAAATACAAATTTATTTTTCAAAGTTTATTTTAAGTTTGATTTTAGTAAAAAATAAATATAACATGCTTTAAGAGAAAACAGAAGCAATTGAAAAAATGTGAATCCAATTACACTGAATTGTACATGTAAAATAACTTAAAACTAAGAATATACTATCAATGTATTGGTTTGAATCAATCACATGCACATACATACATTTTTATTACATATTAAGTAGATATCAATATACTTTTTTTGTTTTGCTATTTTGCAGCTTTAAAAGATTGAAGAAATAAAAGAAGAAGCGAAACGAATATACGCTCAAAATATATAATCATCTCGATAAATATTTAATTGAAATAAAATACAAGAGTAGATGTAATAAATAAATCAAAAAGTATAAAAATAATTTATTTTAGTGTTAAAATAATCTATCTTAGTATTAAAATTTAAAATATCCAAGTAAGTGAGAATGAGAATACTAGAAAATTGAATGAAGGAAAATAGGCATAACCTTTTTCATTAAAAGGCAATATATTGGCCGAATCCTAGATGATAGTTGTTGTTTTATTTAATACGTTTTAATTTATGCGGTCAAAGTATAAAAAAATTTATCCCACTATATGACAACCATCCGTTTAATTTTTTCGGTAAAAGTGGAAAGATTTTATTTTTTTCTAAACATTTGTATATACTAAAACGGATTATCCTTAAATGAGAACTATCCCTTGGTTGGCCTGATAAATTTCTGAAAATCGTTGAACTTACCCTTTAATTAATGCATCAATGTAAGCATATATGAGATTAACACCTTGAAAATAGTACATGAATATGTCATTGTTTTATCCAAGAACAGAGAAAACATATCATTGCTCTACATTTAAACACAATACAGAACATACATGTCAAATAATTAATATATAACAGGAAATTTGACGTAAACCGAATCAACAACCTAGTAAGTAACTCAAGATGTTCAGTGACTTCAGCCGATTACTTGCAATGAAGACACCATATGTAAAGGATTACTCAAACAACTTTGATTTTTTCATCACATTATGAGCAGCAACTGTGCCAGCTAGCGGATCAAAATTCCTTTTATTGGTAAACAAGTTAATTGGCTATCTTAGGAGATAAAGTATACAAAAAGCAACCGAATATGCACAATTATATACATGGATCTTAGTAACTACCAGATGTTATTAGCATCTTTTAATGTGCAACTACTAACAGGATGCTCCTTTTTTTTTGTGAACAGAAAGTGTAACAACCCGGAAAATCAGAACCAATTTAAAATTTTTATTTTAGCTAAAAATTCGATTTTAAATTTTGAATGATTATACAGAATTTAATATAAGTTAGAATTGGATGAAACAAGAAACGTTAGAATCTATTTAACTATATCTTTCTAACAAATGTGAAAAATTTAGATTTCACCTTATAAATTAAAAGTTATGTCCAGTTGAAAATTCAAAATAGTCGCTGTGGAATTTATATATATTATATATATTTATAATATATATAAGGCCTTGCAAACGACCTCCGTTTTCAATGAAACCACTTTTGTTGGATCCGGAATGCCAAATTATTGCTAGATTCCAAAATTCATAATTTTTGGAATTAATTTGTGAGTGTGGCAAAAGAAAACGTGTTTGGAAATTTCAGTTTAAATTTAATCGACTGAAAAATGACCATTTTTCAAACGGTCTCCAAATTTGACGAAATCGGTTTTGATATGACCGTATCGTCAATATGAAGCTAGAAATATATTTTTTTTAGAATTTTCGGAGTTAGTATGTGGCCCCAGTAATTAAAATCGAGTTTGACTATTATATTGATTTATATTTTAAATGCAACGGAAACTAATCGTAACAGTCAAATTGGCTTACGAAACCTATCCCATTGTATTCAGAATGAAAGTAAACAGCTAGGGGCGACAGTCGGTGGGTTCGATTTGGAGTTCGAATTAAAAAGTTAACTTTTTGGAATTATTAAAATAATTATTTTATATAAGGCCCCCTTTTCTCCCTCTCCTTACTTCAGTCACCCGACGTTTATTAAAATAAAAGAAACCCACCCAAATCTCGATCGCTCCAGGAAGCCGCTCCACGAAGGAGGAGCACCACCGCCCTCCGATCAACTGTGACGCCCCCCCTTTCTCCGTTCGAGCCCTGAAGCCATGAAACCCCTCACCCACTTCGATTTCCACCCAAATAGAAACCGCCGCAGGCCCCACAACCCCACTGTCGACCACCAGGCGATCCCCTGCACCCTCCAACAACCACCTCGGCCAATGGTGGACACCCTATACGCCCAAAACCCTGTAAGTTTTTTTATTTTAATTGATTTGGAATAATTAGTTTGTTTAATTAAAAAGCATTGTTAAAATCAGTTTTAAAATTTTAAAATCAGTTTTTTTTACATATAATAGTTTATATAAAAGTGCGATTTTTGTTTATAGTAAAAAGGAAAAGATTTGATTTTGTAAAATAAAAAGATTTGATTTTTATGTGATAAAAAGACATGATTTTTAATTTGTAAAGACTATATTTTTATAACGAAAAAGATTAAATTTTTTTAGCTAAAGATACGAGATTCTTTGCCTTATAAAGATATGATTTTTATGTGAATAGATTTGAAATAAAAAAAATATGATCTTTATTATAAAGAGAGCGATATAAAATTATAATTTTTATAGAAATGATATTAGAATAAAAATATGATTTTTAGTACGTATGTAGCGACATAAAGATTTGATTTTTTATAACATAAAGATATGATTTTTATTATGCAGTTAGCGATATAAAAATACGATTTTTATATCTACAGTAGCGTTATAAAAATATGATTTTTGTATATATAATAGCAATATAAAAATGTGATTTTTTGTACATGAAGGGATATTATAAAAATGTGAATTTTATTTATAAAGACCGTCATTTAAAAATATGATTTTTAACATAAACCGCGTGAAACAGATTTCGTTAGAAACACGATGAAGATTTTCTACATATGAAGAGTCGCGGCGTTTGGTTTAGCTTCTAGGTGAGAACTTCTCACTAAAATTTCTTGTTCAGTTATTTATTTTATAACTGCATATATGAACTGCTCCCCGTCGTCCACAGACCATGGACAACTTGTTTGGTTGTGTGTTTGGATTGATTTATTTGTGTGAATTTGGTTTGGGATTAGAATGGAATTGTTTGGATTGATTATTGTGTATGGCGTGAGCCAGTATCAGGAGAGGGGTAATGTTAGACATTACCCCCTTTCAATATCGCGCCGTTGTAATGCCGAATTTTTTTGGAATAAAAAGTGTTAGTTAAAAATAACCTTTTTATTGAAAATAAGAACTGTTAAAAATAGTAAAGTGTTGAAATAAATAATTTAACGTTAAAAATATAATTTTTAACGTATAAATGAACGACATGGAACTCTCCTGAAATGAAAATGAATATCCATTTACAAATCGGACGATTTGTTTATGTACACCTATTTAACTGATCTTGATAGGGACGATAATTTTTTCACATCGCCCAACTGCACAAATAATAATCAGTATTGTTGTTTGAAACCCCACAAGGGTGTTGGTATGATATTGACGTGAACTAATCCTAATTGTTTAGTTGTATGTCGATCGATCGGTTGATAGACTGTATAAGTGTTATTTATTTATTTTAATGCTTATACAGTGGTAGAAGGCGCTCTAAATGATGGTTGATTGTTTATTATTGTTGTTATATACATGTGTAGTATGAAATCTATATAACCAACATTATATGGCAATCGATTGGGCCTTATTCCAATTTGGAAAATAACGAATATTTTAAAATAATATTCAGAAAGAGGATTAAAAAATATTCGTGTGTTGAATAAAAGCTGTATTGATTAGATATGCGCCATTTTGACATGAACGGTATTTATATCGATTTTATTCGTTTTTATAACGAATATCGAAAAGGAAATGAGGTCAAAATCAAATATTTTGAAAATATTATCATTTATATATTAATGTTATAGAATATGCAATTTTGATTTAAAATTGAACTGAAAGTGGGAATCGTTGTAAAAAGAATTTATAAAATACTTTTTGAATGAAATATATAATATATGTATAATATATATATAATATATATTAATGGTTTGAATAGAACGCGCCGCGGCCGTTCTCGAATTTTGACCGTTGACTTCGAATGGATATTACGGGAGATCCGACCGTCGGATTCTCCTAAAACCGGAACCGTTGGGTTCGTATCGAAAAGAGCTTTCCAACGAATATAAGATTTGAAATCTAACGGTTGGATTTAGAATTATGTCTAAATCAAATTAGGTAAAGGTCGCTGTAAGTGCAGTTCGACGACCGTTTATGGAATACGACTGTTCGGACCTTGAAAAAATTATTAAAATATTAATAATTTGTGTAAAATCATAATAAATGATTTGGGAAGAATTGGGATGAAAAATTCCGTATTTGAAAAGATAAAAATAAATATTTATCGAAATGAACTAGTTATGAACTAGAATTATAATCCAATATTTTTAAATAAATAAATTGGATTTGAAATGGTTTTGAGAATAATCAGATTTTCCAATATATGAATTGGAGTGGATTTGAATGGAAATCATCTTCGGAATATTTCGATATTGGATTTCGTGATTATAAGGATATTGTTATGGAAATTTGGAAGAAATTTTATATCGTTATTTCCAATATGATATTTGTTGGTTTCAGAATTTGATATTGAATATAAGCTGATATATTTTCTATCCAGAGCCTTGTATTTAATATCAAGTGGGATTTTGGTTTTTTCGTGAATGGTGTCTTCAGTAACACTGTTCTTAAACCCAGTTGAGAAAAAGAATAAATCTTTTAATTAAGATTATTAGAGTTTTCAGTTAATTATAATTTAATTGGAATGAAATGAAATGTCAATTGGGCTTATCGCGAACTGTGTTTTAAATAACACTTGTTCTTTAACCCGATTTACAGTGAAATAGGATTTGGAATATATAAATCTTTTTATTAAGATTTAAAGGAAATTTTCCAAAGTAGAGTTTTCCAATTTAATAAAATGAATTGGAATTCGATTTGGTAATAATCGAAGTTAGCTCCTATGGAGGAAGGCCGTTACTGTAAATGGAATTTAAAAGGCTTTGCCGTTATTCCATTTATATTATTGGCTGGATACAGAAGTTTATATCGATTATGTATACTGATTTGTTATCCGTGAAAATTCCATAATTAATGGAATGTGATTTTAGGTTTATCGTGAGCTGTGTTTTAAATGACATTGGTTCTTTAACCCAGTTAAAGATAAGATTAATTTCTTAACTTTGAAAAGTCATTAAGTAATAAATTTTGAGATTAAAACTGAACTAGAGTTTTAATGAATCTTTAATAAGATTGAAATGTGAATATGATAATTTAAATTATCAAATTTGGGAAATGATCGATAATGGAGTATCACCAGTTTTGCTCCAGGACGATAGTTAAATCTTTAATTAGATTTGAACGTGAAATGGTAATTAATTTTACCGATAACACCGAAGTGTTAGATATGGAGTATTACCAGTTTTGCTTCATGGGATGAATAGGTTGGGATTGGGAAATAAAATAAATGATTACTTCGGTAAGGTTCGCTAATCCCGACTAGTTTGGAAAACCTTAATATGGTTTAAATTGTGAAAAGAATATTTGAATAAAAGAATATTCTGGATTGGAATGAGGCGTATGTTGTGTTTTGTTGCACTTGTTTATTATATACGCGAGTTATTCAGAAAGACCGGGTTTATCTCATTCCGAATAACTGAATCAACGATAAGTCGACGATGAAGACGGTGGTTGAAGACCGGAGGTCTTCACATCGTTTGGATGATTACTGATGTATTGATTGGACTGTACACCCAAGACGAGGTAATAAGTGGTGATCGTCCAGACGTACTTGGAGATCAACGGATATGCGAGGGCCTCTCTCCTATATTGGACATATGGGAGAGGAATAAGGTGCCTCCGGTTTCGTTCAGACCTTGAATGAACTTGTGAATGGACGGTATGTCTGACATTGGATTTTATTCTGTGATAATTGATCTCTATTAAATATACTACTGTCTGGTGAAGGAGAATTTATTCTCTTACTTCACCCTTCTCTGAGACGTACGAGATCAGAGGTTGTATATCGATAGACATCAGTCGCATGGCGTGAATTGCCTGTGTGGCATGCCTGAGTGGAAAATGATAAGGGCTTCTGTTGAAAAGAAGAGTCTTGTGGTTGATGATCCAAGCACAGCTTTAATATAGCGCCGCTTTGTATATAGCGTTAATTCGCGAGCCTCACACCCCGGTGTGAACCAGAAACGGGAGAGGACATCAGGGAGGACATGCGTTTCTTTCTAGCTAGGAGTGGTGTCAGCGTTGGCAAGCCCTGACATTTTACTTATGTGGATGATGGAAAGCGAGGCGTCTCGGTTATATCGGTCACTACGGGGCCGATGGTTTGGTTCGAATATGACCAGTTTACGCCCCATAGGGCGGGGAAACGCATTGTTCAGGCATTTTAATCCACTCCGTGTGGATCGGCCCTGACGATCCAAGGGCCCACCTGTGTCTGGGTCCTGAGACATGGGCTAGATTGTCTCGAAGCGGTAAAGACGATCCCTTGCCTTGGTTCACAGACAGAAATCCAAATTCCAATATGACATTTTACGGTTTTAGTTGTATACTATTAGCGACGTAGTGGCATGGGACGCTAACGTCGTCTATGATTGATACATTTATATTTGAAGTTGTTTTCATACACTTTACACGATAGTAGTATCAAAATGATTTATTATAAATGTATCAAGCATTATTTGGCTATTATAAGGTAAAACTCTATCCTACGGCTTGCATTGCATTGTGTGATTGGACCTGAGTCCTATAATAGCTTCATTTTCTTTAATTAGCATTGTGCTGTTTGTTTTATACACTGGTATTCTTGGGTGGAAACCCGTCCCGTGTTATACGGCGTGGTCCCTTGATTTACCTAACTTTAAAACCAAGCAAATAACTGTTTTAGTTCTCACACCAGTCACATGACTGCCTGGAGTTTATTGTTTTAACCTAAACTCTGGGTGCCCTTATTTTCCACACGGGCAGCTAGTAGTTGGATTTTGCAGATATTATATTCACAGGATCCTGGTTTATAGCTGAAGGGATATTCGGAAAGCTCTGTATCCATGTATTTCTTTCAGTTGTGTTTTGTATTATTTTCCGCTGCATTGTAATTTGTAAATCTCTGATATTCATCAAATGTATAATATTTCTTTATACTCTGTATATTCTTGTACTCTGATGTAAATTGTTGTAATAAGCAATGAAATGTTCTTCTGTTTGTGTTCTGATTTGTCGCGTTCTCAAAGCAATCCGGGCTTTCCTTTATGGGGAAGTTCGGGTCGTCATATTTGGTATCAAAGCTTTGGTTTACAGAGCTCGAGAACAAGGCATGTTAGAACCAAATGAAAGAATTAATCTGAGATTGGATTAGTAATATCCAATGAGAATGACTCGTTAGAGATGAGATCCGTAGTATCCTAGAACGAGCGTGAAGACTGTTGTTTTTAAAAATCAAATTTAGTTTTAAAATTTTATATCAATTATACGTATTTGAATATTTATTTTGTATTGAATTTGGAAAATCAAGTATATGAAGATTTCGAATATACGTCTGATCCACGTGTATACGAAGCCTTAAATATACTGGATAGACATAGAATCACACTCTAGTCGCCCGGAGATGATCCTGGTGATTAATGCATTATCATCAGTATCTATGTTCGAGTTTTGAAAGTGAGATATCCATATATTTCCAATTGACTGGTGTGAGAACCAAAACATAGTTAGAATTTATTATTGTGACTTGGCATCAAAAATGGATTTTTGTATGTTAAATTTATATATTCGAAACGTTAATCAACTAATTGATTGTTGGTTGTGTTGTTTGATTATTAGTTTAACTAATAAAATTATTGAAACTAATATGTACATGAAAGGTAAATTTAGCCAAATTGTATCAAATATTGAACTGAATTGAAATTTTATTTCATTTGCATATATGTACATGTATATACATTGAACAGGTCATAGCAGGAACGCTAAGAAGAGGAATAAAATTGTATGCCCGACAAATATGTACATGTTTATTGTATTTCTTAGGGTTTTGATGATTTTATGAGCCGATTGGCTATTTCTTTTTCTTTTTGAGATGAGAGGGCCTGTGTGGCGGTTTGGGGATTTTCCCGATGCTCCCGGTACAAAAGAGGTTATGGAGAAATTTTTCGAAAATTTAGGGTATTAGCCAATTTTTCAAAAATTTGAGAAGTTTTTAGAAACTGAAAAGTTGAAGAACTTAAGCCATGATTAAAATAATTGTAACGATATGGATTTCGCCCGGACCTAATCGATCGCTAAACCGACCAAGACCGTTCAAAACCCGGATCGTAATGAGGACAAGACGAATCAGAACACAAACAGAAGAACATTTCATTGCTTATTACAACAATTCCATCAGAATAAAAGAATATACAGAGTATGAATAAATATTACACATTATAAAATATCAGAGATTTAAATACATTACTGCAGCGGAAAAATAATACAAAACACAACTGAAGAGGATATACGGATACAGAGCTTTCCGAATATCATTCCAGCTGTAAACCAGGATCCTGCGAATATAAATCTGCAAAACCCAAGACTACTAGCTGCCCGTGCAGAAAATAGGGGCACCCAGAGTTTAGGTTAAAACAATAAACTCCAGATCAGTCACGTGACTGGTGTGAGAACTAAAACAGTTATTAATCTTTATTTTAAAGTTAGGTAAATCAAGGGACCACGCCGTATAACACGGAACGGGTTTCCTCCCAAGAATACCAGTGCATAAAACAAACAGCGCAATGCTAAATAAAGAACAATGAAGCTATTATAAGACCTAGGTCCCATCACACAATGCAACGCAAGCCGGAGGATAGGGTTTTTTCCTTATAATAGCCAAAGAATGCTTGATACGTTTAAAACAAATTATTTTGATACTACTATAAGTGTATAGTGTCGAAAACAATTTCAATCATAAGTATCAATCATAGACGACATGAATGCCCCATACCACTATGCTGCCAAATTTTGGTTTACAATTAAAACTGCAAGGCTCGTATTGGAAATTGGGTTTCCTTCTATGAAACGAGACAAAAGATAGTCCTCACCAAATTCGAGACAATCTATCCCATGTCTCAGGATCAGAACGTATCGACCCTTGGAGCGACAGGGCCGGTCCACGGATGTGGATTAAAATGCCTGAACACTGCGTTTCCCCGCCCTATGGGGCGTAAATGAGTCCAATGACTCTATCGATCCTGGATCGACTGATATATCCGAGGCGCCTCGCATTCCAACAACCACATAAGTCAAACTAGTCAGGGCTTGTAAACCACTAACACCACTTCTAGCTAGAAGAAAATGCATGTCCTCCCTGAGGTCCTCTCCCGTTTTTGGTTCACACCGGGGTGTGAGGCTCGCGGATTAACGCTATACAAAGCGATGCCACAAAGGCTGTGCTTTGATCATCAACCACAAGACTCTGCTTTTCAACAGAAGCCTTGATCATTTGCATCTTAGCAGGCCACACAGGCAAACCACTCCATGCAACCGATATCCATCAATCACACAAAATGATATCCAATGTCAGACACACGGTCCATTTACAAGTTCGTTCTGGGTCTGAATGAAACCGGAGGAACCTTATTCCTCGCATATCCATTGATCTCCAAGTACGTCTCGATGATCACCAACTGATTCCCTCCTCTTGGGTGTACGACCCAATAAAGATCATCAGTGATTATCCAAACGATGTGAAGACCTCTGATCTTCAACCACCGTCTTCATCTTCGATTTATCGTTGAATCAGTTATTCAGAATGGGTATAAACCCGGCCTTTCTAAACAACTCGCGTATATAATAAACAAGTGTTACACAAACACAACATACGCCTCATTCCAATTCAGAATATTCTTTTATTCAAATATTCACATTAGTAGGGAAAGGTTCCCATTAATTTTATCAAAGATAAATTCTTTTAAATTTATTCTTTAATCTTACTTTGGATATCATTTCAAACCATATTATGGTTTTCCAAACTAGTCGGGATTAACGAGCCTTACCAAAGTAACTATTTGTTTAATTTCCCAATTCCAACCTATTCATCCCATGGAGCAAAACTGGCAATACTCCATATCTAACACCACGGTGTTATCGGTAAAATTAATTACCATTTCATGTTCAAATCTAATTAAAGATTTAACTATCGCTTGGACAAAAACTGGTGATACTCCATTCTCGATTATTTCAATCTAATTAAAGATTCATTAAAACTTCACTTAGTTTTAATCTTCCCAAAAATCAATATTAACGATTATATAACTTGGGAAATCTTATCCGGCCTTTAACTGGATTAAAGAACCAATGTCGTTTAAAACACAGTTCACGATAAACCCAATATCCCATTTGATATTAAATACAAGACTCTGAATAGAAAATATATCGGCTTATATTCAATATCAAATTCTGAAACCAACAAATATCGTATTGGAAATAACGATATAAATATATCTTTCAAATTCCCATAACCATATATGTATAATCACGAAATCCAACATCGAAATATTCCGAAGATAATTTCGATTCAAATCCATTCCAATTCGTATATTGGAAATTCTAGTTTTATTTAAAACCACTTCAAATCCAATTTATTTATTCAAAAATATTGGATTATAATTCTAGTTCATTTCGATAAAAATATATTTTTATCTTTTAAAATATGGAATTTTTCATCCCAGTTCTTTCTAAATCATTCATTATGATTTTACACAAATTATTAATATTTTTAATAATTTTATCAGGTCCCGTACCGTCGATTTCCATATACGGTCACTGAACTGCACTTACAGCGACCTTTTCCAAATTTGATTTGGACATAATTCCAAATACAAATGTTAGATTTCAAATTTCTCATATTCGTTGGTAAGCTCTTTTCGATACAAACCCAACGGTTCCGGTTTTAGGAGAATCCGACGGTCGGATCTCCCGTAACGTCCACTCGAAGTCAATGGTCGAAATTCGCGAACTGTCGCGGCACGGCGCGTTCTATTCAGGCCATATAATGTATAATATATATATTATAAATATTTCGTCGGTTTCCTTTCAAAACGTATTTTATAAATCGTTTCAAATTCGTTTTGAAAAATGATTTCAACTTCATATTCAATTTTAGATCAAAATTGAATATTTCAAATCATTAATATATAAATGATAATATTTTTAAAACGTTATATTTTGAAATCACTTCCTTTTCTATATTCATTATAAAAATGAATATAATTGATATAAATATCGTTCGCGTCAAAATGGCGCATATTTAATCAACACGGCTTTATATATTTCAATAACTTCATTATTCTATTCAACAAATGAATATTTTCTTCAACACATGAATATATATTTTATTCAACAAATGAATATTTATTAATTCTTACTTACAATAAAAATGTGAATTCTATTGTATAAAATATTTTGTTCAACACATGAATATTCTCAACACATGAGTATCGTCAACACATGACTATTTTTTTGTTTTATATATTTGATAAAATTGTATTTTTTTATCGTTTAATTCTTAATCAGCTTCTAACCGTAAATTAGTAAGAGAACAATTCCCTAAGTATTAACCCCAAAGACCGAAACCAACATCAGATCAATACCCACGAAACCATACATCTTAACTACTTTTCAGTTAGTTTCTAATTTTATATATGATAAAGATGTGAATTTTATTGTTTAAAGATTTTACTCAACACATGAATATTTTCAACACATGAATGGTTTCAACACATGAATATTCTCAACACATGAGTATTTTCAACACATGACTATTTTGTTTATTCAACACATGAATATAATTTATTTTCTAAATTGGAATGAGACCCAATCAATTACCATATAATGTTATTTATATGGCTTCCATACAACACATGTATATAATAGCAATGATAAATAATCAACCATCATCCAAACTGCACTACACAAATGTCTATCAACCTATTGATCGACATACAACTATACAATTGGGACTAGTGTACATCAAATATCATCCCAGTACCCGTGTGGGGGTTTCAAATTAACAAACACAGATTTTATTTGTGCAGTTGGGCGACGTGTAAAATTTATCATCCCAATCTATACCAGTCAAATCAGTGTACATAAACAAATCGTTTGATTTGTAAATGAATATTTATTTTATTCACATACACGTTAAAAATTATATTTTTAACGATATAATATTTTATTCAACCTATGAATATTCTATTCAGTTCATTTATTCAATAAAACGATATTTTTATTTTTCTAACTTATTTTAAAAAATTTCGGCGGCATAACGACACGATACTAGAAACGGGATAAGGCCTAGCCTTATCCCCAGTCTAATAATGGCCTGCGCCATACACATACCAATCTAATCAATTCCATTTCACCCAAACAACCAAATTCAAACCAATAATCCTATCAACTACACAACCAAACAAACAAGTCGTCCATGGTCTGTGGACGACGGGTGTCGGGTGCTGCTAAGCACCGTCTGCATCCTAGTATATATTTTTAACTAGGAAAGAAAATTTAAAGTGAGAAGTTCTCACTGATAAGCTAAACCAAACGCCGCGACTCTTCATATGTAGGAAATCTTCGCCGTGCTCGCCCTTCGTCACTTTCGTCGCCCGCATTCGCTACATATATAAAAATCACATTTTTATGTTCTCTAGTATATAAAAATCATATCTTTACTTCGCTAACTTCATAATATAAAAATCGAATTTTCTCTCGCCATTCTCTATATAAAAATCACAATTTTATATATCAATATCGTATTTTTATATCTCTACAACATATGTAAAAATCACTCCTTCACACCGCTACTTCTATGATAAAAATTATATTTTTATATCGCTTCTTACATTATAAAGATCTAATCTTTCGTACTTGAAAATACAAACTTTTCTATTTTTAAAAATCTTACCTTTTCATTTATAAAAATTTTACCTTTTTTTTATATAAAAATAATCAAGTCTTTCCTTGTTAATCACATAATAAAAATCGCTATTTTCCTAAATAAAAATCACTATTTTATTTCAACAAAGAAAACATATTTTATTTAATCTAAACTTTAACATTTGCTTAATCAATAAATTAATTAAACTAACTACGTAAAAAAAATAAGCTCACTGTTAATCACTCAGAAAACCGTGCTCCTTCTTCCTCGTATCAATCTGGACATCGAACCTTCATCATCGGCCTCCCATCGACGCGCCGCCCTTCCATCATCCTGCTCTGGGTCGCGGTCTCCAAATGGAGGAGGAGGAGAAGACGGAGAAGAAGTGGAGGATGGGGGCGACGGAAATGGTGGAGGCGCTCGCGCGAGGAGGGAGGATCGGTGAGGGGTGTCGCGGCGGGCTGAGCGATGGTGGAGGCTGGACGTCGATCGTCGATTAGGCTAGATTTTTTTTTCTTTTTCTTTTTTCTTCAATTCGATTTGAAGGACAGTAAAGGGGGGTTTGACTGAAAGGAGAAGGGGGTATTGGGGGTTTATATAATTTAATATATATATTTAATTCTTTTAAATTGCCAAAAAAACAACTTTTATTTTCGAACTCCAAACGAGATCTAACGAATGTCGCCCCTAGCATAATACGCTCATTCCAAACACAGTGGGATATGTTCCGCAAGCTGATTCGTCCGTTACGATCAGTTTCCGTTAAAATTAAAAAATAACTCAATATATATTCATTTGAACGTACATTTCAATTTACTTGGGCCACATACGGACCCCAAAAATTCCAAAAAAATTATTTCTAGCTTCGTATTGACGATACGGTCCTAACAAAACTAATTTCGTCAAATTCTGAGACCGTTTGAAAAATGACCAATTCCAGTTGATTAAATTCCACTGAAACTGGTCAAAACACGTTTAACTTTGCCACGCTCACATATTAATCCCAAAAACTATGAATTTTGAAACCTAGCAATAATTTGACATCTCGGATCCAACAAAAGTGGTTTCGTCGAAAACAGAGGTCGTTTGCAAAACTGCTATTTTTAAGGGCCTTTATATATATTAAAATATATATAAATTCCATAGCGACTTTTCTGAATTTTAAACTGGGTGTAACTCTCAACTTATAAATCGAAATCTTAGTTTATTTCATCCGTTAGAAAGATATGATTAAACTGATTCAAATATTTCTTGTTTCATCCAATTTTGACTTAAAACGAATTCTGTATATTCATTTGAAATTAGAAATCGAATTTTCAAACTACCGCGCCATTTCAGGCTCGTTATATAATTAAAATAAATTTATTCGTTTTAACTTCGTCAAAAATAAATTTTTAGTCGTTATTATTTAAAATAAATCATTTTATTTATTCAAAATTCATAAAAATTGCCAAAATAAAAATTTTAAATTAGCTCAGAATTTCCAGGTTGTTACAATAATGAAAGTTGAGTTGATTAGTAAAACAATTTCAGCTCCGTTCCTTTTTGAGGATGAAAAGATTTTATGTGGGGGAGATTGTAACAACCCGGAAAATCAGAACCAATTTAAAATTTTTATTTTAGCTATTTTAATGGATTTTGAATATTTAAAATGGTTTATTTTAAATAACAACGACTAGAAATTTATTATCGATGAAGTTAGAATGTATAAATTTATTTTAATTATAAAACGAGCCTGAAATGGCGTGGTAGTTTGAAAATTCGATTTTAAACTTTGAATTATTATACAGAATTCAATATATGTCAGAATTGGACGAAACAAGAAACGTTTGAATCTATTTAACTATATCTTTCTAACGAATGTGAAAAATTTAGATTTCACCTTAAAAATTAAAAGTTATGTCCAGTTGAAAATTCAAAATAGTCGCTATGGAAATTATATATATTTTATAATGTATATATAAGGCCCTCAAAAACAGCCATTTTGCAAACAACCTCCGTTTTCGACAAAACCACTTTTGTTGGATCCAGAATGTCAAATTTTTGCTATATTCCAAAATTCATAATTTTTGGAATTAATATGTGAGCGTGGCAAAAGAAAACGTGTTTGGCAATTTCAGTTTGAATTTAATCGACTGAAAAATGACCATTTTTCAAACGGTCTCCAAATTCGGTGAAATCAGTTTTGTTAGGACCGTATCATCAATACAAAGCTAGAGATAATTTTTGTAGAATTTTCGGAGTTAGTATGTGGCCCCGGTAAATTAAAATATACGTTAAAATCAAGTTTGACTATTATATTGATTTATATTTTAAATTTAATGGAAACTAATCGTAATAGTCAAATTAGCTTACAAAACCTATCCTATTGTATTTGGAATGGGGGTAAATAGCTAGCGGCGACAGTCGGTCGGTTCGATTTGGAGTTCGAATTAAAAAGTTAACTTTTTGGAATTATTAAAATAATTAAATTAATTATTTTATATAAGGCCCCCTTTTCTTCCTCTCCTTACTTCATTCATCCGACGTTTATTAAAATAAAAGAAAAAACCCCAAATCTCGATCGCTTCAGGAAGCCGCTCCATGCCGGAGGAGCACCACCGCCCTTCGATCAACTACGATGCCCCCCTTTTTCTCCATTCGAGCCCTAAAGCCATGAAACCCCTCACCCACTTCAATTCCACCCAAATCGAAACAGCCGTAGGCCCCACTGCCGACCACCAGGCGAACCCCTGCACCCTCCAATGACCACCTCCGCCAATGGTGGACATCCCATACGCCCAAAACCCTGTAAGTTTTTTTATTTTAATTGGCTTGGAATAATTAGTTTGTTTAATTAAAAAGCATTGTTAAAATCAGTTTTAAAATTTTAAAATCAGTTTTTTTTTTCACATATAATAGTTTATATAAAAGTGTGATTTTTTTTTTAAAGTAAAAAGGAGATTTTTTAAATAGAAAGATTTGATTTTGTAAAATAAAAATATTTTATTTTTATGTGATAAAAAGACATGAATTTTAATTTGTAATGATTATATTTTTATAACGAAAAAGATTATATTTTTTTAGCTAAAGATACGAGATTCTTAGCCTTATAAAGGTATGATTTTTATGTGAATAGATTTGAGATAAAAAAATATGATCTTTATTATAAAGAGAGCGAAATAAAAATATAATTTTTATAGAAATGATTTTAGAATAAAAATATGATTTTTAGTATGTATGTAGCGACATAAAGATTTGATTTTTATAACATAAAGATATGATTTTTATTATGAAGTTAGCGATATAAAAATACGATTTTTATATCTACAGTAGCGTTATAAAAATATGATTTTTATATATATAATAGCAATATAAAAATGTGATTTTTATACATGAAGGAATATTATAAAAATGTGATTTTCATTTATAAAGACCGTCATTTAAAAATGTGATTTTTAACATAAACCGCGTGAAAGAGATCTCGTTGGAAACATGACGAAGAGTTTCTACATATGAAGAGTCGCGGCGTTTGGTTTAGCTTCTAGGTGAGAACTTCTCACTAAAATTTCTTGTTCAGTTATTTATTTTATAACTGCATATATGAACTGCTCCCCGTCGTGCACAGACCATGGACGACTTATTCGGTTGTGTGTTTGGATTGATTAGTTTGTGTGAATTTGGTTTGGGATTAGAATGGAATTGTTTGGATTGATTATTGTGTATGGCGTGAGCCAGTATCAGGAGAGGGACATTACCCGGTTTCAATATCACGTCGTTGTATTGCCGAAATTTTCTAAAATAAAAAGTGTTAGTTAAAAATAACCTTTTTATTGAAAATAAGAACTGTTAAAAATAGTAAAGTGTTGAAATAAGTAATTTAACGTTAAAAATATAATTTTTAACGTATAAATGAACGGCATGGAATTCTCCTGAAATGAAAATGAATATCCATTTACAAATCGGACGATTTGTTTATGTACACCTATTTAACTGATCTTGAATGGGACGATAATTTATACACATCGCTCAATTACACAAATAATAATCAGTATTCATTGTTTGAAACCCCACACGGGTGTTGGGATGATATTGACGTACACTAATCCCAATTTTTTAGTTGTATGTCGATCGATGGGTTGACAGACTGTATAAGCCTTATTTATTTATCTATTTTAATGCTTATACAGTGGTAGAAGGCACTCTGGATGATGGTTGATTGTTTATTATTGTTGTTATATACATGTGAAGTATGAAATCCATATAACCAACATTATATGGTAATCGATTGTGTCTCATTCCAATTTGGAAAATAATGAATATTTTAAAATAATATTCAGAAAAAGGATTAAAAAAATATTCATGTGCTGAATAAAAGCCGTATTGATTAGATATGCGCCATTTTGACACGAACGGTATTTATATCGATTTTATTCGTTTTTATAACGAATATCGAAAAGGAAATGATTTCAAAATCAAATATTTTGAAAATATTATCATTTATATATTAATGATATAGAATATTCAATTTTGATTTAAAATTGAACTGAAAGTGGGAATCATTGTAAAACGAATTTATAAAATACGTTTTGAACGGAATATATATAATATATATTATATATATATTAATGGTTTGAATAGAACGCGCCGCGCCGCGGCCGTTTGTGAATTTCGACTGTTGACTTCGAATGGATATTACGGGAGATCCGACCGTCGGATTCTCCTAAAACTGGAACCGTTGGGTTCGTATCAAAAGAGCTTTCCAACGAATATAAGAGATTTGAAATCTAACAGTTGGATTTGGAATTATGTCCAAATCAAATTTGGAAAAGGTCGCTGTAAGTGCAGTTCGACGACCGTTTCTGGAAATCGACTGTTCAGGCCTTGATAAAATTATTAAAAATATTAGTAATTTGTGTAAAATCATAATAAATGATTTGGGAAGAATAAGGATGAAAAATTCCATATTTGAAAAGATAAAAATATATTTTTATCGAAATGAACTAGTTATGAACTAGAATTATAATCCAATATTTTTAAATAAATAAATTGGATTTGAAATGGATTTGAGAATAACCAGAATTTCCAATATATGAATTAGAGTGGATTTGAATGGAAATCATCTTCGGAATATTTCGATATTGGATTTCGTGATTATACGGATATTGTTATGGAAATTTGGAAGATATTTTATATCGTTATTTCCAATACGATATTTGTTGGTTTCAGAATTTGATATTGAATATAAGCTGATATATTTTCTATTCAGAGCCTTATATTTAATATCAAATGGGATTTTAGGTTTGTCAAGAATGGTGTCTTCGGTAGCACTGTTCTTAAACCCAGTTGAGAAAAAGAATAAATCTTTTAATTAAGATTATTAGAGTTTCCAGTTAATTAACATTTAATTGGAATGAAATGAAATGTGAATTGGGTTTATCGCGAACTGTGTTTTAAATAACACTTGTTCTTTAACCCGATTTATAGTGAAATGGGATTTGGAATATATAAATCTTTTTATTAAGATTTAAAGGAAATGTTCCAAAGTAGAGTTTTCCAGTTTAATAAAATGAATTGGAATGGAATGGAATTCGATTTGGTAATAATCGAAGTGAGCTCCTGTGGAGGAAGACCGTTACTATAAATGGAATTAAAAAGGCTTTGCTGTTATTCCATTTATATTATTGGTTGGATACGGAAGTTTATATCGATTATGTATATTGATCTGTTTTCCGTGAAAATTCCATAATTAATGGAATGTGATTTTGTGTTTATCGTGAGCTGTGTTTTAAATGACATTAGTTCTTTAACCCAGTTAAAGATAAGATCAATTTCTTAACTTTGAAAAGTCATTAGGTAATGATTTTTGAGATTAAAACTGAATTAGAGTTTTAATGAATCTTTAATTAGATTGAAATGCGAATATGATAATTTAAATTATCAAATTTGGGAAATGATCGAGAATGGAGTATCACCAGTTTTGCTCTAGGACGATAGTTAAATCTTTAATTAGATTTGAACGTGAAATGGTAATTAATTTTACCGATAACACAGCGGTGTTAGATATGGAGTATTACTAGTTTTGCTTCATGGGATGAATAGGTTGGGATTGGGAAATATAATAAATGATTACTTCGGTAAGGTTCGCTAATCCTGACGAGTTTGGAAAACCATAATATGGTTTAAATTGTGAAAAGAATATTTGAATAAAAGAATAATCTGGATTTGAATGAGGCGTATGTTATGTTTTGTAGCACTTGTTTATTATATACGCGAGTTATTCAGAAAGACCGGGTTTATCCCATTCTGAATAACTGAATCGACGATAAGTCGACGATGAAGACGGTGGTTGAAGACCGGAGGTCTTCACATCGTTTGGGTGATTACTGATGTCTTGATTGGGCTGTACACCCAAGACGAGGTAATAAGTGGTGATCGTCCAGACGTACTTGGAGATCAATGGATATGCGAGGGCCTCTCTCATGTATTGGACATATGGGAGAGGAATAAGGTGCCTACGGTTTCGTTTAGACCTAGAACAAACTTGTAAGTGGAAAGTGTGTCTAACATTGGATTTTATTCTGTGATGATTGATCTCTATTAAATATACTTCTGTCTGGTGAAGGAGAATTTATTCTCTTACTTCACCCTTCTCTGACACGTACGCGATCAGAGGTTGTATATCGATAGACATCAATCGCATGGCGTGAATTGCCTGTGTGGCATGACTGAGTGGAAAATGATAAGGGCTTCTGTTGAAAAGAAGAGTCTTGTGGTTGATTATCCAAGCACAGCTTTAATATAGCGCCGCTTTTTGTATAGCGTTAATTCGCGAGCCTCACACCCCGGTGTGAACCAGAAACGGGAGAGGACATCAGGGAGGACATGCGTTTCTTTCTAGCTAGGAGTGGTCTCAGCATTGGCAAGCCCTGACATTTTACTTATGTGGATGATGGAAAGCGAGGCGCCTCGGTTATATCGGCCACTACGGGGCCGATGGTTTGGTCGAGATATGACCAGTTTACGCCCCATAGTGCGGGGAAACGCATTGTTCAGGCATTTTAATCCACTCTACATGGAGCGGCCCTGACGATCCAAGGGCCCACCTGTGTCTGGGTCCTGAGACATGGGCTAGATTGTCTCGAAGCGGTAAGGACGATCCCTTGCCTTGGTTCACAGACGGAAATCCAAATTCCAATACGACATTTTATGGTTTTAGTTGTATACTATTTGCGACATAATGGCATGGGACGCTAATGCCGTCTATGATTGATACATTTATATTTGAAGTTGTTTTCATACACTTTACACTATAATAGTATCAAAATGATTTGTTTAAAACGTATCAAGCATTATTTGGCTATTATAAGGTAAAACTCTATCCTCTGGCTTGCGTTGCAATGTGTGATGGGACCTGAGTCTTATAATAGCTTCATTTTCTTTAATTAGCATTGCGTTGTTTGTTTTATACACTGGTATTCTTGGGAGGAAACCCGTTCCGTGTTATACGGCGTGGTCCCTTGATTTACCTAACTTTAAAACCAAGTAAATAACTGTTTTAGTTCTCACACCAGTCACATGACTGACCTGAAGTTTATTGTTTTAACCTAAACTCTGGGTGCCCTTATTTTTCACACGGGCAGCTAGTAGTTGGGTTTTGCAGATATTATATTCACAGGATCATGGTTTATAGATGAATGGATATTCGGAAAGCTCTGTATCCGTGTATTTCTTTCAGTTGTGTTTTGTATTATTTTCTGCTGCATCGTAATTTGTAAATCTCTGATATTTATCAAATGTATAATATTTGTTCATACTCTGTATATTCTTGTACTCTGATGTAAATTGTTGTAATAAGTAATGAAATGTTCTTCTGCTTGTGTTCTGATTTTGTCGTGTTCTCAAAGCAATCCGGGCTTTCCTTTACCGAGAAGTTCGGGTCGTCATAGAAAGGGTGTAACAACCCGTATTTTTCGATAACATGTTAAAACGAGAATCAAGGCAGAATTTAATTTTAAATTCTGAATCAAGTAAAACGGGCTATGCCATTGCGTTCGTCTCGGAAAAATACGCAAAATAGAGTCCGAGTTTTCGAGAATCGGAGTCCGTATGACCAAGTTATGGTCCGTCGAAGTTTTCGGGGTTTCCAAGTTTGAAAATCACCTAGGAAGTTCAAGTTTTGGGGTAGGAGGGAATTTTCCCGCCAAAGCCCATGTCGACAGGGGAGTCGACAGGGCTGTCGACACCCCTGGACCCCAAGTCGACAGGGCTGTCGACTTGGGTGTCGACTGGGTCCAAAAACACAATTTCGTGTTTTGTGGCCTGGTGCACCTGGATGCAGTCTTGGTCTGGTCTGATGGGCCTGTGACGATTTCTGTGGTCTAGATTAATCCTAGATCTAATCCTAGGGCCTAAAACTATCCTAATCTCTATAAAAAGACCCTAAACCTAACCTAAATCCCTAAAAATCAAACCTAGCAACTAAGTGCTACCAAAATCAATCTTGATCATGGCCTCCATCTCCAATCCCTAGAGCCTACGCATTCAAATCGGGTTCAAATCAAAAGGTGCAAGCTTGCTACACCAAATAGAGGCCAAATCAACGTTGCTATGCGAGTTTCATGACGGATCTTCATCAAAGGAGACACCTTTCTTCGCCGAAACGACGCATGCGCCTAGTCCTCTTGCCATGCTAAGTAAGTTCTAGCTACTTTTAGATGGAAACGGTAGTTTTGATAATGACATGGGATAAAATGAGGCTAAACATGATTATGCGAACCTATATGAACCTTACCTTGCCTCTTGTGTTCATGTTTATGATTTTAGGCCATGTGAGTGACTTAATCATGCCTCTCATGCTATGCATAACCTAGTTTAACTTGCAAGTTTGGATCTTTATGCATGAAACGCTAGCATGAACATTTAGGAACCACTTTACTTGTGAAACATTGGCTAAGACAAGATTTTGGGGCTTATGCATGCATATGAACACAAACCCCTTATGATTCATGCATGTTTGTGGCAAAACCTCCTTATGATATTATGCAAGTTTGTGGCCAAATCCTATATGATAGTATGCATGCTTATGGTCAATCCCTATATGACTCTATCATGCATGTTTTAAGGCCAAACCCCCTTATGACGCCATGCATGTTTGGAGCCAATCCCATTTGTGGCATCATGTATGTTTTGGGGTCTACATGTAGCCATAGTATACCTACTATGTTGACTCGCTTTGCTTGCGTTGGGAAAACACGATTTTGGGTAGTTAGATAAATACGAACATGTCATGAAATCTTAACTTGATTATGACATGTGTTTATACTTGAAAATATGACTTGAAGGATAACATGGAAGTTGGCATGTAAGTATGCATAAAAACATGAGCTTGGGAATTTACCTATTAAGTTAGGTCTACCCAAATGCTTGAAAACTTGTAACATGTTTTGGAAACATAATGAACTTAGATAATATAAGTGTGGCCAACTCGAGGTTGGGTTGAGTTTGCAACGTAAAACTACCCGGAACCGACCGGCCTAACTAGTAGTTGCAAACAATAGGACCCAATGTGAGAAGTTGGTCATGTCGCGCTTAAGACCCGAGGTTAGACTAGGTTGTGGTGTAAATCTACCCGGACCCGCTCGGCTTAACTAGTAACCACAACAAGGTCTAATGTGAGAGGTTAAGAGTGCATTAATTAAATTAATGCCACATGATAAGGTTAAGTAAATTTGACTAATGACACTTAACCGATATGACACGAATGGGTAGGTTAAGTGGGACCGGGCTTGATTTCCTTAATGACACTTAACCATGCAAGATGATTAGGAGATGGGGTTAAGTAATTTACACTTAACTAATCCGACTGGGTAATTAGATGAGGTTAAGTAATTAAGACTTAACTAACCTAACCACAGTAATTAGATGGGGTTAAGTAATCCACACTTAACTAATCTAAACACGGTAATTCGATGGGGTTAAGTTAAACACTAAACCAATTTAAACTTGGTAATTCAATGAGGTTAAGTAACCAATACTTAAACAACTTAACGTGATAATTTAATGGGGTTAAGCAACTTATACTTAACCAATTATACATGAAGACTTGATGTGGTTAAGTGACCTAAACTTAACCAATCTAACCCGTTAATTTGATGTGGTTAAGTGAACTAAACTTAACCAATCTAACTCGTTAATTGGATGTGGTTAAGTAACCTATACTTAACCAATCTAACGTGAAAACAGGATAAGGCTAAGTCACGAATCACTTGAATACGCTTGACCGATTTGACAAGGTCAAGTTAATTTATATAATTAACCAATCTAAAATGATAATTAGACGAGGTTAAGTTATGGATTGCTTGATATACTTAGCCAACTTGACACATGGTTTGTAGGGTTAAGTCTTGGACTTGGATACTTAGCCAATTTTGACATGGTTTGTAGACGGGCTAAGTTATGAACTTAAGTGACACTTAACCCATTAGATAAACCCTAATTCGGAGGATTTGGTAAATAACCATAGTTAACAAGGGTAATGGAAATAAGGCTAAGTGGTAAACCTTAGTTAAGGGAAACTAAGTAATAATTCTTAGTCAAGGAAATAACCCAAACCTTAGTTGAGGGTTAGCGTAATCCCTAGTGGCCTAGGTGGTTTAACCCAAACCGAAATACGAAAGCGTGCAATAGGTAAGCGTAATCCCTAGTGGTGCTAGGTGGCGTAAGTCCTAGTAGTTCAAACAATGATTCATATGGAAGAGTCTAGCTAGAACAAGGGTGACAGTCCAAACGATTTCAAGGATAATACGACATGAGGAAGCCCGTACGAGGTACGGCAAAGGACTGAACTTATATACATGGAAAGAAACATATGATTTGAGTAACCTATATATGCGATATTAGGTTGACATGGACCATTACACGACTTTGAGCACGGGACATTCATTGTTAACACATGACGCGGGTATGGATACTAGTACGAGAGGTGCAGAGCAAATATACATGTTAGAACTAGGAAGAATATACATAATATATACCGTGGGATGTTAGACGGGGTAGATACCTTGGGATAATGTACTCGATAGAAATCTGACGATGTGATACCTTGACTTATCATAACACCGTAGTTATCATGATACCATAGTTTACCTTGCCGCAGTAGTTCAACCGGCTACCCTGGTTTATCTATCTTGTAGTTATCCTTATGTTTACTTTCAGTTTATGCATGTCATGTTACCTTTACCTGTTTTTATACTGGAAGTAGATAGGACTTACTCAGTCTTTTTGACTGACCCGTTTTGTTTCGCCTCTTTTCTTCCGTTTCCCCCCCAGGTTTCAGGGAGGAAACAATGCTGTTTAGTTCGGACTTCTTCTGCTTGAAGGTCATCATGGATGGCTTGGACTTCTCTTGGCTATGGCTACTTTACTGTTTTACTTGGGGAATAATTTATTAAAAAGTCTTTATGCTTCTTTACTATTGCAAGACAGGTTTTGATGTACTCTGATGTAAAAGGCTTTAGACCTTATTTATTCATGTTATGAAAGTTTGATTTTACTTCCGCTATTTATATATGTTCTGTCTTGTGATATTTCTGTGCATGTTTACCAATAATGCCCCTCTAAAGCTAGTGCATTCCTTTGCGAGTGACCCTAGCGGTGGCGGGGTGTTACATTTGGTATCAGAGCAGAAGGTTACCAGACTGGGCAAAAGTTTTTAAAGACCTTCTGAAAACTATTTGAAAATCGTTTACCAAGAAGCATTTTTCAAGAAAATTTTCTTTTAAAAAGAAAAAGGCTATTCCCCAAAGGCCATTAGCACTATCTTTGTTTCCTTAATTGAGTCTCTTTTCCTTTCTTTCCTCCATCTGTAGTCACAGTAGTTTTAACTGCGACTAGTCTTTTCTACCTACGAAAGTGCTTTCCATACGATGGAGGTGGTTCTCGAGAGACCAGTGACCGCGTTATAAAAAAGGATCGTGAGAAAGAAGGATTAAGGATACGAGCTTAAGGATGAGCAACTTGTTGGTATGGCTTAGTCCTCAAAGGAGGGAGAGAGATGAACAATGAAACCCATGACGAGAGAGTACCTTTGGCATGGTAAAACGGGGCGGATAGTTAAGTATTATGGGACAAGGATAAGATCATCGGGAGGGCAGTAGTATGCTCTCATTTCTAGAGTACCTCGGAAGGAGGGTAACGATCTTGTCAAAGGTTTAGCTTTTCTTCTCTATCATCCCGTTAGGACTTCGTTGTTCGTATCATTTAAGTCTGCTTCGGTAGTTGAGTCTCTGCACCTTAAGTACTAGCGTAATAGAGAATCCCATTTTGTCTCAAAGTCCTATTGGAGAATCAGTCCATTTATTCATGGCTTGTTTGGATTTGAGAATGTCTATGTCAAGTGTTGAGCTTGGAAATAATGCTTATATTCATAAGCTATGGATGGATTCTAAGGATGAAGTGGTTATCCAGTAAGGGGTGCCACTCTCGGTTTTGATAGGAGGGTAGTTAGATTCTTGACTAGCCTTGGTAATACCCTCGAAGTATCGTGTAACCTTTTTGAGGTTCTGTCATGACTAGTTACTTAGAATCCCTTGATGCCTTTATTGGAAATTTGAAGCCCGATCGAGCGGTGTTCACCGATAAGACGGATGGTTTACTTCACTTATGCGTGGGTTATAGAAATCACCCTAGTAAGTGCGCATGATAACCTGATTGACATCTGTTTACTTTCAAGAGAAAGTTCTTCTACATGGAATGCCTTATAGTATATAAACGAGATCCAAGATTCACTAGTGAATTTTGGAAAGCTTGCATGAGATCATGAGTACGCAGTCATGTTTGCGTCAAGTATTCTAGGAAAAGGATAAGTGCAAGTGGAACGAGAGGCGACGAAGAAATGAGTTCCAGCTCATGTTATGGAAACAGGAATAAGAAGCTACAAAATCGCGAAGTTAAAAGACGACTTTGATGGTCAAAGACTAGATACACGCATGATATCTCTTTTTGGGAGTATATCCTTGATCCCTGTTTTCTGTAGAGCTTACTTGTAGGCTATCTTTTGTGGACATCCTCTCGGTCCTATTCTCCGTTACAAACCCTGTAAGGAGTTTGTCCTGTTTATCTTCTCGACCCTGTTTCAGGGAATTCTAGGTAGAACCCTATGGATGTAAACATGTATTTGAAACATGTTATGATTGATATGGTTGCAAGTGGCTGCAAGTGGTTGCTCATGGATGCGCGAATACACATTAGATACTAGCTCGACTCGGTCACATTTCATATTGCATATGCACGAGTATTTATACTTGTTTATGGATGAAATCGAATGTATTATCATGCGGTTGTTGCATATGAATGAATGTATGTGCACGCATATAGTATCTATATGACTAGGACTATTTGCATACATGTTGGATTCATGGCACTATACATATTTTGCATTAGAAAGATTATTCAGGCCTGATCATTAGCATTAGCTAAGGAACATGTACACACATGTTTTGCATATATTCATACAGCATTAGAAATCATCTAAGGACAATGGTTGCTTGTGGATGATGTTTTGAGTAGATGGATGATGGATGGTAGGATATGTTCTTCCTAACTTGGAGATTTCGGGGACGAAATCCTAAAAGGTGGGGAGAATGTAACAACCCGTATTTTTCGATAACATGTTAAAAAGAGAATCAAGGCAGAATTTAATTTTAAATTCTGAATCAAGTAAAACGGGCTATGCCATTGCGTTCTTCTCGGAAAAATACGCGAAATAGAGTCCGAGTTTTCGAGAATCGGAGTCCGTATGACCAAGTTATGGTCCGTCGAAGTTTTCGGGGTTTCCAAGTTTGAAAATCACCTAGGAAGTTCAAGTTTTGGGGTAGGCGGGAATTTTCCCGCCAAAGCCCATGTCGACAGGGGAGTCGACAGGGCTGTCGACACCCCTGGACCCCAAGTCGACAGGGCTGTCGACTTGGGTGTCGACTGGGTCCAAAAACACAGTTTCGTGTTTTGTGGCCTGGTGCACCTGGATGCAGTCTTGGTCTGGTCTGATGGGCCTGTGACGATTTCTGTGGTCTAGATTAATCCTAGATCTAATCCTAGGGCCTAAAACTATCCTAATCTCTATAAAAAGACCCTAAACCTAACCTAAATCCCTAAAAATCAAACCTAGCAACTAAGTGCTGCCAAAATCAATCTTGATCATGGCCTCCATCTCCAATCCCTAGAGCCTATGCATTCAAATCGGGTTCAAATCAAAAGGTGCAAGCTTGCTACACCAAATAGAGGCCAAATCAACGTTGCTATGCGAGTTTCATGACGGATCTTCATCAAAGGAGCCACCTTTCTTCGCCAAAACGACGCATGCTCCTAGTCCTCTTGCCATGCTAAGTAAGTTCTAGCTACTTTTAGATGGAAACGGTAGTTTTGATAATGACATGGGATAAAATGAGGCTAAACATGATTATGCGAACCTATATGAACCTTACCTTGCCTCTTGTGTTCATGTTTATGATTTTAGGCCATGTGAGTGACTTAATCATGCCTCTCATGCTATGCATAACCTAGTTTAACTTGCAAGTTTGGATCTTTATGCATGAAACGCTAGCATGACCATTTAGGAACCACTTTACTTGTGAAACATTGGCTAAGACAAGATTTTGGGGCTTATGCATGCATATGAACACAAACCCCTTATGATTCATGAATGTTTGTGGCAAAACCTCCTTATGATATTATGCAAGTTTGTGGCCAAATCCTATATGATAGTATGCATGCTTATGGTCAATCCCTATATGTCTCTATCATGCATGTTTTAAGGCCAAACCCCCTTATGACGCCATGCATGTTTGGAGCCAATCCCATTTGTGGCATCATGTATGTTTTGGGGTCTACATGTAGCCATAGTATACCTACTATGTTGACTCACTTTGCTTGCGTTGGGAAAACACGATTTTGGGTAGTTAGATAAATACGAACATGTCGTGAAATCTTAACTTGATTATGACATGTGTTTATACTTGAAAATATGACTTGAAAGATAACATGGAAGTTGGCATGTAAGTATGCATAAAAACATGAGCTTGGGAATTTACCTATTAAGTTAGGTCTACCCAAATGCTTGAAAACTTGTAACATGTTTTGGAAACATGATGAACTTAGATAATATAAGTGTGGCCAACTCGAGGTTGGGTTGAGTTTGCAACGTAAAACTACCCGGAACCGACCGGCCTAACTAGTAGTTGCAAACAATAGGACCCAATGTGAGAAGTTGGTCATGTTGCGCTTAAGACCCGAGGTTAGACTAGGTTGTGGTGTAAATCTACCCGGACCCGCTCGGCTTAACTAGTAACCACAACAAGGTCTAATGTGAGAGGTTAAGAGTGCATTAATTAAATTAATGCCACATGATAAGGTTAAGTAAATTTGACTAATGACACTTAACCGATATGACACGAATGGGTAGGTTAAGTGGGACCGGGCTTGATTTGCTTAATGACACTTAACCATGCAAGATGATTAGCAGATGGGGTTAAGTAATTTACACTTAACTAATCCGACTGGGTAATTAGATGAGGTTAAGTAATTAAGACTTAACTAACCTAACCACGGTAATTAGATGGGGTTAAGTAATCCACACTTAACTAATCTAAACACGGTAATTCGATGGGGTTAAGTTAAACACTTAACCAATTTAAACTTGGTAATTCAATGAGGTTAAGTAACCAATACTTAAACAACTTAACGTGATAATTTAATGGGGTTAAGCAACTTATACTTAACCAATTATACATGAAGACTTGATGTGGTTAAGTGACCTAAACTTAACCAATCTAACCCGTTAATTTGATGTGGTTAAGTGAACTAAACTTAACCAATCTAACTCGTTAATTGGATGGGGTTAAGTAACCTATACTTAACCAATCTAACGTGAAAACAGGATAAGGCTAAGTCACGAATCACTTGAATACGCTTGACCGATTTGACAAGGTCAAGTTAATTTATATAATTAACCAATCTAAAATGATAATTAGACGAGGTTAAGTTATGGATTGCTTGATATACTTAGCCAACTTGACACATGGTTTGTAGGGTTAAGTCTTGGACTTGGATACTTAGCCAATTTTGACATGGTTTGTAGATGGGCTAAGTTATGAACTTAAGTGACACTTAACCCATTAGATAAACCCTAATTCGGAGGATAAGGTAAATAACCATAGTTAACAAGGGTAATGGAAATAAGGCTAAGTGGTAAACCTTAGTTAAGGGAAACTAAGTAATAATTCTTAGTCAAGGAAATCTGGACCACTTCTTAGATAGATGAGTAACCCGATACGGTAGGTCATCGTTTAAGTATACGGGTAGGAGCAGGCTATCTGATTTAGATAAAGGCTCCAGCGAACTGGGTAACGAAGCAGCGACTTCGGGGAACGTGAGGATATTCTTGGTATCCCTCTGTGAGGTCGCAGATGATCATCCTGGGCTCACAAGAGGTTAAGGTCTGCGTTAGAAGAGCCAAGAGTATGCCTTGGTTGCTATACGAGCGACCTAAAGACTGGGATGGATAGCAGTGAGTCAACGAATACATGATAGTGCCCTAGATAGCAAGTTCGTCGATCATCTACCATCTTGAGTCAAGCGTGTACGTACGGAAAGGCATGGAACACCCAACAAACCATAATTGCTATCTAATTATGGGTGAGGTAGGCCGTAGGATGTGGGCTGGCCGGAGTGTAGTTCTCATGCAAGATTTTCTCTTGTGTTGCCTTTCACTAGTTGAGGGAGGGGTCTCGTGGGACCATAGCCACGTGTAGAAAAGCAGACCTTAGTATCTGCATCGGCAGATAAATCTAAAGCTCCCGACCGAGTCCTGTATTTCTTGTTTTGCCCTGTGACAGGACTCGGATGGCACGATGTGATACATGTGCATACAGTTATAGAAAAACGATTCACGATGAATGCGTGGGAAAAAGGGCGCGGTTGAGGGTTAGCGTAATCCCTAGTGGCCTAGGTGGTTTAACCCAAACCGAAATACGAAAGCGTGCAATAGGTAAGCGTAATCCCTAGTGGTGCTAGGTGGCGTAAGTCCTAGTAGTTCAAACAATGATTCATATGGAAGAGCCTAGCTAGAACAAGGGTGACAGTCCAAACGATTTCAAGGATAATACGACATGAGGAAGCCCGTACGAGGTACGGCAAAGGACTGAACTTATATACATGGAAAGAAACATATGATTTGAGTAACCTATATATGCGATATTAGGTTGACATGGACCATTACACGACTTTGAGCACGGAACATTCATGGTTAACACATGACGCGGGTATGGATACTAGTACGAGAGGTGCAGAGCAAATATACATGTTAGAACTAGGAAGAATATACATAATAGATACCGTGGGATGTTAGACGGGGTAGATACCTTGGGATAATGTACTCGATAGAAATCTGACGATGTGATACCTTGACTTATCATAACACCGTAGTTATCATGATACCTTAGTTTACCTTGCCGCAGTAGTTCAACCGGCTACCCTGGTTTATCTATCTTGTAGTTATCCTTATGTTTACTTTCAGTTTATGCATGTCATGTTACCTTTACCTGTTTTTATACTGGAAGCAGATAGGACTTACTCAGTCTTTTTGACTGACCCGTTTTATTTCGCCTCTTTTCTTCCATTTCCCCCCCCCCCAGGTTTCAGGGAGGAAACAATGCTGTTTAGTTCGGACTTCTTCTGCTTGAAGGTCATCATGGATGGCTTGGACTTCTCTTGGCTATGGCTACTTTACTGTTTTACTTGGGGAATAATTTATTAAAAAGTCTTTATGCTTCTTTACTATTGCAAGACAGGTTTTGATGTACTCTGATGTAAAAGGCTTTAGACCTTATTTATTCATGTTATGAGAGTTTGATTTTACTTCCGCTATTTATATATGTTCTGTCTTGTGATATTTCTGTGCATGTTTACCAATAATGCCCCTCTAAAGCTAGTGCATTCCTTTGCGAGTGACCCTAGCGGAGGCGGGGTGTTACAAAGGGTACTTAATTACATCAAAAGCAAAGTACATAAATTTTGAATTGTCCACAACAACATACAATCAATATAAATACTATACAGACGCTACAAAAGACCAACTCAAAATAAAACTAAACTCTACAAAACACTGACATGCCACAACAAAATATACATATATACACAGAGAGGCACCTCACTTAAACACAAAGGTTGAAAGACTTCAGAAAGCCCACAAATCCAGGCCCACAGCGACATAGAAACCCCAGACTGCCAAGCCCATAAGGCATTAGAATAATCCCAGCTCAAAGAAGATATTTGCAGATCAAAGGACATCCATAGGAACAACCAACAGCACAACTTGGCTCAACAAAAAAATACATAACACCAGAAAAACCAAAATCATTAAGCCAAGCCAGGAAACAACATGTCACAACTATGCAGCTCCAATAAACATCCCCAGAAGATAACATGCTACATACACTTGCACCAAAATATCTAAAATGCTAACATATAGGATATCAAGTTCAGGAACCAACATGAAGCCAAAAAAACACACCAGAACTAAAGCCTAAACCATCCAAGGATTCAAACAAACTGGACCAAAAAACAAGATCAAAGCAGACCCATCACCCCAAGATAAACAACACCAAAATAACACCAAGATATTAAAAATACAACTAGCCGAGAATTCAAAGCTCAAAGGAGTCCTACATGAAAACACATACCATCTCCACTGAGCATGTCTTATGTAGCTGCAATTTAACACTTATTAGGTAACAAAAAATAGTAATTGACAAAATACGGTTGGTGTTATATAAAAGGGAAAAACATAAACGGTTTCAAACTAAACAATATGTATTAGAAGCGTCTTCAAAATTGAAACTTCTCTTAGTTAAATCAAAGATCTTATAATTCAATAAATATAAAATTAAGCATAAATAACATAAATAAATACACAACTAACTAATATAACAACTGAGTTATCATCCACGCATTCATGTTGTTCAAAATCTAACATTTGAGTAGTGCGACGTTAAACATAAATTAGTAGTTGACAAAAAAATAATGAAGTATATCATACAAAGAAATTTGAAAAATGAAAATGATTTTAAAAAATACTACAGTACTGCAGTAACTGAAAAAAATAGCAATCAACAAAAATTGGTCTTTCGGTAGAAATCTGGAAAGAAAAAGAGGGATAACGATTAATGACTAACATAAGCCAAAATTTTAAATCCATAAAAACGATTAACAGTTATTATTTTTAACGATTACTAGATAAAAAAGAGCGACGGCGGGATGCTGCAGATATGGATTAACGATTAAAGCGGCGACGAAGCAGTGGTGTATTTAGAGGGGATACTGGATTTTAGAAGAAACACGGAGAAGAAAAGGTAAGAAACAAAAATACGGCGAAGAAATTGGGATAAAAATTGATTTGGAGAAGAAATAATCATGTAAAGAAATCGGGTTACAAAAAAAGCAACATCGAAGAAGGCGCATCGTTTTTTGGCTTCAGAGAAATTTATTTTGGCCAACTCACAGTAAGCAAACCTTCCTAACGGTAGGTTTGACTATAAATTATAATTATTAAATGTAATTAATAATTGTTAAATATAATTTACACACTATTAATAACTAACCATGATAAATTATTAACTTATTAATTGATTTCAATTAATTATTATAACTTAATACTTATCAAATTATAACTAAATGTTACCTATTACTTTGTACTTTTGAATTTAATAGTAATTATTTATTATGAATTTATGAATTATTTAATTATTTATTACTTATTTAATATTTAAGCATATTCATATTTCAAATTAATTATTAATTATTATATATTAGTTTTTTACAATTAATTTATTATTATTTAATAATTACTTATTTATTTTATTAATTTTTAAATGTTATTTATTATTATTTGTTAATTATTAATTATTATTATTTAATTATCAGTTAAAATATCACTTTACAATACTTAAATTTTATTATTTATTAATAATTATTAAATATTAATCTTAATTATTGTACAATTACTAGTAGTTAATCGTTAAACGGTAACTGTTTAAAATTAATTACTAAAAGTTAATCATTAAAAGGTTATACTTATTTTTAGTACGTTTTTTCGCAACTGGCTTTACCAGTTGTACAAAATACAGTTATTGCAACTGGTGAAAACAGTTGCTAAAGATATTTATTCGCAACTGACTTGGAAGCACTGTTGCAAATAATATGTTTGTTGCAACTGTTATGGAAGCACAGTTGCTAAAAGTATGTATTTGCAACAGGAAGAGAAGCGCAGTTGCTAAAAATATGTTTTTTGGAACAGAAAGAAAGAGTCTGTTGCTAAATCTTATCTATTGCAACTGCTATAATAGGTCCGTTGCTAAATGTCATTTACTACAAATGTCTTTTGTTGCATATTGCAAATTGCTAGTTGCAATAGGGATATTCTCTCGAATCTACAAGCTATCACGCATTAGAAGGTGTTGGAGCGAAGTTTGAGCTCTTTGGACCTTCGAGAAGCCGCATAGAGCTTGGCAAAGTCGCATTCCTCCACGCTAAAGTTTTGGTGGAGTGGAACTCATGGTGAGAAATCTAAACTCACTTTAGAAAGGGGTAGACTAGTGATTTAGTTGCATGAAAGTTAATTGTTAAGTAAAACAATTAGTGTTAGTTAATAAATAAAATTTATTATGCGATGTCATAAATTTTAGTAAGTTAAAAATGTGATTTTCAACTAGTGTATGCGATGTCATAAATTTTAGTAAGTTAAAAATGTGATTTTTGACTACTGTATCCGATGACACAAATTTTAGTAAGTTAAAAATGTGATTTTTAACTAGTATGTGCGATGACCTAAATTTTACTAAGTTAAAAATGTGATTTTTAACTAGTGCATGCGATGACATAAATTTTAGTAATTTAAAAATGCGACTTTTAACTAATGTATGCGATGTCATAAATTTTAGTAAGTTAAAAATGTGATTTTCAACTAGTGTATGCGATAATATAAATTTTAGTGAGTTAAAAATGTGATTTTTAACTAGTGTATGCGATAACATAAATTTTAGTAAGTTAAAATTTTGATTTTTAACTAGTGTATGCAATGACATAAATTTTAGTAAGTTAAAAATATGATTTACTAATAAAGGCGATCAAAATATTTAATCATGTTAGTTGATGTTCATTACTGCTTACATGCATTCATTGATATTCTTGTTAGTTCAACACTTGAACTATTCACAAATCATTTGCATTAGAAGCGTTGTATGAATATGTGACACTCGTATTTCATACTACGTGGATGAACACTTGTGGTGTCTTAATGGCATTAGATGTTGAGTATTTTTTTTTATTTATAACTAATGTTCGTGCATTGTATACGAGTGATGGTTTCTGGATTAATTAAACAGCACCATATGATAGAAAGCAGATATTGGACTACACTACATAAGCATAGTTGGACATGCCCATATAAGCATGTAGTTTCTTGATGCTTATATGATGTGAAACGTATTGTATTCATTTATTTGATGCTATACGACGAGGACAAATGACTGAAGATCAGGCATACAGCATATTGATCAGATATGAGCAGAGGACATAAAGTTGACTAAATTAAACCTATAAATAAAATTTACAAGATTTAATAACAAACCCTACACAGGTCAGGAGATGACAAAAATATACATGTCACTCTTGCGTAGCAACGGTACATGGGATATGGTGTAATTAAAATGTATACAATGCCTGGGGGTGATGTGTAAGGCACAATGGATGTTCACATGATTTTTAATTCCTGCACGGGCATTGAGATGATTTATTTTACACATTTCTCAGTGTACACATGTTGTATGGATTTACTATGATTTATACGATCCTTTTTAGGCCATATGTGATTTTTCCAAGCACTCCGTATAATGGCGAATTTTTCTAAAATTTAAAGGCGTTAGCCAAATATTTAGTCAATTAAATAGTTTGGAAGTCGTTTAATGAAATATATTTTTATACGAAAAATACATTTTTTATTAAACGAATTGCGCAGCGGTAGTTTGCGTTTTCGACCCGTAATTTAAAATGAGAATACCGGGAGATCTGACCATCGGATTTTCCCGAAATTAGAACCATTAGATTCGTTTGGAAAAGTTCTTTCCAACGATAATAAATATGCTAAGATCCAACGATTAGATTGTTAGAAATGTTTAATTCAAATTTGATAAAAACAATGCCAAGGCAGCTGAATGACCTGAAACGTCGTTCGATTGAATTGAGCTATTATATATATACAAGTGCGCACCCGTGCTTCGCATACGGGCATGTAAAAAAAACTGTATTTATGTGTAGATATGAAAGAGCATGATACATGAGTACTAATCATCAAAAAGATAAAAGATTGTATATATAACTTCATTATTCACTCGGTACATAAGAACAGTTTGTCTTGCAAAAAAGAAAAGTCTTTGCATAACTTAAATACAAAGCGCGGACTCGTGCTACACATGCAGAATTCATCATGTTATTTTATATAACAACATATTCATTGAATTGTTGTGGTAAAAAGACGAAAATATATAATTTTGAATTATTATTTTTCCATAGCTTTTATTAAACACTATTTACAAATTATTGATAATAAATTTAATCTAGTAAACTCAAATGCAAAAGGCATATCTAATATTTTTAAACCACATTGAGTTTATTCAACTAATGCTCGCATCAAGTATAAAATAATGCTTATATGCAAACTCTTCTTTTTCAGACATCCGAAGAAAACCACAAATCACGGACTATTTTAACTATCCAAGCTACTTGTAACCTTTCCGTGAAACTCAATCAAAATACAAATTGAAAACTTTGTTACTACCATTGCAATTAAAGCAACACCTAGAAATTTAAATTTAATAGTTTACTGATAAAAAGGGCCAATGGTAGACTGACCATGGTTTTGAGAAAGATTGAAATTTATAACAATAGATATCATGTTCAGAAAATAACAGTAATAAAATCATCCCTTAGACAGCTGACATTATACTCACTGAAAATATACTTGTTATTGATAAATGATTAAACATAAAGTCATTGAGAAATCAATCGCAGATGCTGCAGTGAAACATTAATCATTCCATTAAACTGCATAAGATAAAGCTAGCCACTTTCTATAGGCAACCCTGTTCTAAGTTTGATTAGTATAAAATTAACATCAAAGTTTGATTAGTATAGATTTTACAATAGTCCATAAGCCTGTTTGCTAAATAAAACACATTATGCCTAATCCACATTTTCTGCTAGAAATAATACAATTTGTATACATGATATTCAGCTTAGATCTGCAACAAATCCAGCTTCTCTTCTTTGAAGTTGATTTGATTTTGGCTAACCTATACCAAAAGGATTCACCTATCAGTGATAATTTTTATTTTCTAAGATAGTCTACGGATATATATGATATAAGTTCAATTCCATTGAAAATTATAAAAAAAACAGTACTTAAAAAGTCAAGATACATTGCTGGAACAATATATTCAGAAATAAAAACGATTTGAAAGCTCTGGGGAAAATATCATGGAATGATTAAAAATGATGTACTTGTTGATAACAAAGCCAACTCCATTAGTGCATAGGTGGAGACCACATGCAGAGAAACATCATGCAATTACCATGTCAAAATCTTCACTGCAAGGGTAAAAGCAAATTTCATTAACTGACAATAAGATCAATAAAATTTTAGGGGAAATTCCACCTAAAATTAAACCACCTTAACAAAATTCTACTAAATGACATGCAGCAATACATACAGTACATTAGACCGTTTTTAACCATTGAAAAAAAGCAACAGTCAAAAAAACATCAAACTATCTAATTCTATTTTTCTTGTTTCCGTGTACACGAAAATTCCTTCAATTTCAAAACTTGCTTAAACTTCCGGTAGAAGCCCAGTTAGATATTGAAATATATTATGCGTGCAAATATGATAGATGCATTTTACATGTCATGCGAAGAATATATATATATAAGTTGACTGCTCTGTTTCATACTTCTAGGCTCTCGGTGAAGAAAAGCAAAAATAAATAGTTGAATTCTGCAAGCAAGGTCATGTTCTGCTAGCTAATCTATCATTTTTCTTTCATAGTAAAGTGAAATGAGCTTCAAAACTCATTATACTTATTTTGACTCCAAAGAGGTTTCTTAATTGACACGACCAAAAATCATAATACAGACCTCTGAGAGATTCAATGTAATTTTCACAAAAAAGTAGGTTTCCTTAAATAATTGCTTACCATTTTAAGGCATTTGATCATTCCACAAAGCATCATCTAGTAGGCATTTGAGCATTTGACTGAGTAACCCATTAGTCCCTACAAGAGCTTCAGATATTTAGATAAATGACATAAAACCATTGGTAAAAATCAATATATATATATATATATATATATAATAAACGCTGCAAAATGTAGCAGAATGTATATAACCTTCTTATACAACTCCATTAAGCTTAAAAGGTAATCCATTCATAAAACTATCAATTATCCAACCCAACTTGGTATGACTAAAAAAAAATTTCATGCTAAATAAATAGCGCTGAAGTAAACGTTATATACCATAAACATAACCACTTGTTATTATTGCTAATAGTACCATCCTTTTGAGCTAACAGAAACATTGCTTCGATGACTTCTAGACTATTAAATATTTCCAAAATATGAAAAGAAAGGTAACAATTAAAAAATATATAGTTCCCTTTCGACCACCTATTTTCAGATTCACGGGACTTTATTTCACCGGTTTATTAGAGAAGAAAGGGCGTTCCTTAATGAAAATTATATTGAAGATCCACTTGATATTTAAAGAAACCTTACAAATGTTTTTCTTGATAGTTGGGTTTTCTACACAACTGAAAGTGGATAATATGGGAACGAAAGAGTTTATGAGAATCAGGTTGAAAATACAAAGTAGAAATGCTCTCTTAGTTGAATAACACACTGCCATGATGAATTAACCTGAAATGGAAATCAATTTTCTCATAAAATGAAGTCGCAGTAGTTCGATAATGAGGCATTTGGAAATGAAACATACAGCGTATGAGGATCGGAATAGAAAGTAGGAATTAGCAATGCTGTTTGAATTGAAGAACATACTGCTTGTCTGGATTAAATTAAAGTGGAAAATAGATTTCTTGAAAGATACATTCGCAAATGAAGGGAGAAACAATAGGAAAAGGAAGCTAATGTGAAAAATGTGTTGTCATAATCAAAGAGATTTGAAACATTTATGGAACATATTCATTTCTATATATATTACAATAGACATAAAAGTAAAACTCAAGTGATGTAAGGAGACAGTTAAGATACCTTGCCATCTTCGTAGAGGCTTTTGCTCGTGCATTCTAATTTTGAGAGTGTAGAACTAATGAAATCTTCAAATTTGCTTTATATATACTTGATCCGCTGCTGTAAATAGAAACTGTAGAATTTCGCTGATTAGGATATCAAGTAGTCACATTAGCATGCTTAATTAGTACTTCAGTTAACCTAAAATATCTATTTTCAATCAGTTGCATAGAAGAAAAAAAAAACTTTTGGGATGCCTTCGGTAAATTCATGGTATTGGTTTCCATTTTAACAGTTAAATGGATAGGTTTTATACCATGTTTGGGTACTTCTATTCATTCTAGCAAAGTAAAAAAAATCAAAAGGTATACATCAACATTACATAAATGAAAAATACATAGAAATAATATATATTATAAAACGAAAAACATATTTACTGCTTGAAACTGTGGGTTCTGTACAATCAAAAATTGATCTAAGTGAAGCATAAGATAAATACATGGAATTGTAAGATGATGAAAGGTATTGGATAGTTGCATATTATGAGAAAAAAAACATATTTACTGCTTGAAACTGTAGGGATCTACACAGTCACAAATTGATCTAAGTGAAGCATAAGACAGATACATGAAAATGTAAGACGATGAAAGCTATCGGATAATTACATCTTATGGAAAATTATACAAACGAGAAAAATGAAATGTCATATCAAAGGAAATTCATAATCAAACACCATGCATAAAAATAATCATCAGGCACAATTCTAGGGCGCTATGGATAAAGAAAGAAGGGGCATGTGAGATCATTAACTGTTGAGTAGTTGATATAGCTTAATAAAGGAATATAAAAGAAGTATTCAAATGAAAATTAATTCGACTAATTATACATCAAATGACTAACATCAAATAGGCAGGCAAAGGAAGAGACAACCATAAAAAAATTAAGCATTACGAATTGAAATGGCGTTGTTGAACTGAAGCTTTGATAGGACTAATTATGACATGTACAAATAAATCAATTGGAGAATGATAACATAAAATTAATACCAAAATTATTACCTTGAATCCATGGGTCTGCCAGAATTTTAGACCATAACGCATGTTAATGTCTCATTTATTGAGATATTCCTGTACGTATGCATACAATGCACGGGTCTCTTTAACCGAGCCAAACACAAATTTAATATATTGAAAAAGTAGCTGACTGGAATATATTCACTTCAAAATTATTATATATGCATGGCAAAAATTATTATGCAGTCAAATGCTTCTAAAATGTGCAACAGGGAGGAACTGCTAGGTTGAAACAAAATCGTGATAGTATGTTATACTGCACATAATTTTTCATCAAAAGCGGCCAGTGGGAGAATATCTGCACATATTTTGTGGCCACAAATCAAAACATAAAATGCAGTTAGCTTCCTTTGTGCTATTTGTAAAACTGATATGTAGCAAAACAATATGACTGCATGATTTATCAACAAAAAAAAGGCAAGAACAATGGCAGACTTCTTAACTATGTAAGAACAATGGCAGACTTTTAACCACATTCTGTAAAAGATATAACATTGTATATTATAAATTATACGTAAAAATGTACGATAAAATTTGACAAAGAATAGTTGTATATTTCTCATTTAAAATAAATTTGATTTTAGATTATAGTTTTCTTTCACAGAAGCATGATGAACAATAGTCTTTTTCTGCTTATCTACGAAACTAAAGTATAAAACTGCAATATGAATGAATAGAGATGTCACTTGGTTCTCAATAGCGATAAATAGGGATTTTTCTTCCAAATTTTCTGTAAAAACATGGCATCTTACTACTATTAAAATGGCAATGCATGAAGAAATACAACCGACGTAGCAAAGAGGGGTCGTGTGTAAACATACCTACATAAGCACGGTTTAAATATTCAATATGATATTGAAGTAAATATACCTACATAAGCACAGTTCGAATATTCAACAAGATATGATAACAAAATATTTTTTCCAGATGTGATATGTAAACTTAAGTCTTATTTGTTTGCCATTGTAAAAAAAAGGACAAATGAATCACATACATCATTCTCATTATAATCAACAATGTCAATTTATGCCAATGTTGCAGAGCTAGAGCGGTATGACTTAGAGAAACTCCCTTGGTTGCCCAGTGGTTTCTGATCAAATACATAAAATATAAAACTATTAACGATTTGCTTGAAATTGATTATGCATGCACTAAAATAGCAAGTCTGAAATAATTAAAAATATGAAGTAATGGATATTGCAGTTTATAATTCATACTTTTTTCGTTAGCACACAATTTCTGCACACCAGATGTGAAGCATGTAATAACTATCCCATTTGGTTTTGGTGTACAGCCGTAGGTGTTCTAATAGTATCCACTGTAAAAAAAGGTAAAACTATTGTAAGGAAATAAATACTTGAGAAAACAAGATTGCACTTAAAATAACCCCAACAGCATAGTGTTGAACAGTGTAATGGTAAAAACGCAAATGATGAATAGTTCTTCAGAATCTCCAGATAAACATAGACAGTTCTATCGGTTTCAAGTTTTGCAGTTAGTGAACTATTAAACATTGTACTAACTATTGGACACTTTAAATATCAAAATACACAACGAATCAATTTATAATAATAGTTATGGACTAAAATGATTTTCATTATGGGGAACGTTATAGGACCCTTTTTACTAAATAGCTACTGATTTCATATAAAAAATTTAACAATTTCAACTCTTGACGTGATTTCGAGGAAGAAGAATCTTTTACAAAAGCATATAACTTGAGAGAAGAGATACATTTATCGTTTTGTAGAGTTACAGCTCATGAACTACAGCCCTCTTCTACAACTAACATCGAAGGGTTTATGATTTTCAAGGAAAACTTTGCTTCATCGAAACTCTACAAAATTTCAAATATCTTGTCAGATGATAATACTGAAACTATTCTTCAAAAGCAAGGTACTTGGTAGCTTTACAAAATCAAGTGACCCAGGAGTGTAAAATCTTTAGAAACTCCATTTCTACTAAGCTTTTTAAAATTTACCATTCGATAAACCGCTTACGTTAAATACATGATATCCAAGTATTACAAAATAGAGTGTTACAGGATTGTAAAATGCCTGCAAGGTAAAAAAACATAAAACAATTTGAGTAAAATAAGCATCCGATAGTTCTAACATGTACTGACATTAACAGATGGCCACTCTCAACAGTAAGTCGGTATGAATAATTTGTTTTTACTAATAAGACAGACACTTCATGATTTTTACATCAACTTCACGTATGCATATAAATTGATAAAACTTAGAATTGAACTTAAGAAGTGAAATTGCATTTATTAAGAGATCTAACACAGACAATATAAAAGGTGAAATTGTAGAATGTATATAAGGACAATGCATACATTACATTAGTAAGCTTCCTATAGATTCCATCCATTTGATTGGGATCCATAATAAGTAACCGAAAGACTTAATAGCTTATCTATCATATCGTATCACCAGGTATTAGTAGCATGGTTGATTTATTGTATATATGGACAATACATACGTAACATTAGTAAGCTATTGTATTGATAAGTAGGTTTATTGCATTACATGCTTCTTGGACAACCCAATCTATAAATGGGTTTTCATAACGCACACTAAAATATAAGCTAACAAAATTGTAGTGATCGGTAAAAATGTCACCTGCGTACTAAAAATTTGAGCCTTATAAAACAAAATCTCAAACATTTGAAGATCCGAAATGGTTCAATGCATGTTCAGAGCTTAAATAACAAAGATACTACTTCCATAATTATCATGCACTTTTCTATGAACAATACATCACAAAAATCATCATTGAAACGTTGGCCTTTTTTGATTTGAAACCTACACGTGGAGTTTCAATATTATACTGGTTTCAATATGTATGCAAGAGAGGCTGTGCAAAATCTAATTCAGAAATTTTCTTTAAAAGTAGAATCACATACTTCCTTAATGAAAATAGGAATTTATAGCAAATCATTACATAAGAGTTGTAACAAACTTATAGATTATATACCTATTGTTCCTTGTATGAAATCTTAATAAGTGGATATGTTGCAAAATGAAGAAACAGTATTACCGGTTTTATAAGGAAGCAGCAAAATGAGCAGATAGTATCCAGATGATATAGAAAGCTGGATGCTCACAGAAAAGTCAGGAAAAGTAAGGAAATTAATTTTGTATCAACAAACAGGTTCCGCCAAGCTGTAGAATTAGTCAGAATGATACTACAAAACAAATAATTGAAATATGATGATAAGTATACATTCCTCTAAAATATAGCTATGCATGGTATCCTTAAATCATTAGTCATTTATGTCAGTAAGTCAAAATCATAATTATAATTTTACCAAATCATAGAATTCGTTCCTATGTTTATGTATTTTCTTATTCTACCTAGTGTAAGTAAAAGAATTGAGCTTTTGCTTACCCAAACTGATCGTGTAACTGCTAATCCTTGATTTTAAACTGTAAAAGCAATATCACATAGGCTCATCTGAACTATTTCCCTAATCTACTGCGATACCTATACATACACATTGGTGTTTTCAACCAAATAATTAAATTTATGACAAACTAAGGATATATATTCTATCCACCATGGAAGAACTATTTAAGAACTTAATTTAGTCATCAGCTTCGTTCGTGAGGAAGAATAATCGCAGCGTTCAATAAAAATCCACCACTGACAGAAAGAAGATATGAGAACAGGGCGAATGCATTGAAAAAAAATAAGTAAACAAATAAGTATATAAATCAGCGGAGGAATTAACTTCCGTGGTGATCTATTGACATCTAAGCACAACCTATCGGGTGTTTGAGGAAAGAAGGTCGTTGTTGATGATGAGATAACGAAGATAGATCTGGAAACTATCATGTGCCATTGTCGTGGAGGCACTTCGATCATGGTGGAAGAATCGGGTCCGCAGCGTAGTTTTAACTCGAGATTAGGGTTAGGCAGGAAAAGAGGGACGAAGTAAATTTTTTAAATTAGTTTTTATTCGTAGGAGCCGGAGGAAAAGAATGAAGCGAGACGGTTCAGTTTCAAAATGCTTGTGCGTCCTTGAAATGTAACTTGTAACACCCCGTATGTTGAATAATTTGCTATAATATAAAACAGGGCAGAATTAAATTTTAAAATCTGAATCAGGGGAAACGGGCTATGCCATTGCGTTCGTCTCGGAAAAATACGCGAAATAGAGTCCGAGTTTTCGAAAATCGGAGTCCGTATGACCCAGTTAAGGCCCGAAGAAGTTTCAGAAAATTCAAAACAGATTTTAAATTATCAAATTTCACATTTCAGAAGAGGCGGGAAAATTCCCGCCAGACAGAGGGTGTCGACCCAGGGGTCAACATGGGTGTCGACCCCCCTTAGGGGTCGACCCATGGGTCGACCCAGGGGTCGACCCCCCCTGTCGGTCTGTGTGACCCGGGTGCACCATTTTGGCTTTTGGGCTGTGCTCGGTGGCTAGTGACGAGATCTGACGGCTCTAATCTGATTTAGGGTTAATCTAATGGCCTAAAACACTTAACTAATCTATAAATACACCCTAAGACTACCCTAATTCATACTGAAAATAGATACAACGTCGTTATGCCGTCGAAATGCAACTTGAAGTAGCCTCCATCAAATTGTAGAAGAAGATAGCTTCTCAAATCAACTTCTAATCAACTCTAGCAACTTAATCTTCTTCATAGGAGTGCTAATCAACAAGTTGTGAGTACTATAGCCTTAATGACCAATTGTTGAAATGATTATGATAGGATATAATGAGGTTATGGCTATGAATGTGGATCAATGCAAGTTATGTTATCATATGCTATGTGTTCATGATGTTATGCAAGTTATGCAAGTCATATGCTATGTGTTCATGATGTTATGCAAGTTATGCAAGTCATATGCTATGTGTTCATGATATTATGCAAGTTATGCAAGTCATATGCTATGTGTTCATGATGTTATGCAAGTTATGCAAGTTTTAGGCTATGTGTTCATGATGCTAGTTGTGCAAATCGCTATGATAAACATTGATCCATTATGACACCATGATTATGCAAGTTTGGTGTATGATTATATGCAAGTTCATATATGATATGTTATGCAAGTTTGGTGTTTGATTATATGCAAGTTCATATATGACATGTTATACAAGTTTGATGTTTGATTATATGCAAGTAACATGTGCAAGTTTACACCTTTGTATGATATGCATACATATGCAAGTTAACCCCTTTGTATGTCATACATACATATGCAAGTTTACCCCTTTGTATGACATAAGTAGCTTATGCAAGTTACCCTCTTTATGACATATGTGATTCATGCAAGTTTGGGTTGATTATTTATGCTAGTTGGGTTTGATGCTATATGCATGTTGACACCTTTAAAACCCATGTTGATGCTAATGTTATGCAAGTTGAACCCATTGTATGTGTGATGAATCTTCCCTTTTAAGTATGTCATGTTAGCGAATTACGTGGGGAACGATGGGGTTAATATTCATGTTAATGAAATGGTGTGAAGATGGTATGATTATGCATACCATAAAGTGGACGGACATAATTGAGTCAATTATGTACATCGTTAAATTTGTAATTAATTAGGGATAATTAATACAAATTATGGGGGTGATTAATTAGGTGTAATTAATCGACTAAGACACGAGGTTGGACTCTTTTGTAGCATAAGACTTCCCGGAACCGACCGGCAAATCCAACGGCTACCAATGATTGGCCCAATGTGAGAGGTCTTAGGCATAAACTAAATACGTGACAAGTGTAAAGAAACGAGGTTAGACTCGGTTATGGCGTAAGGCTGCCCGGACCCGACCGGCAAATCCAGCTGCCATAAAAGATAGTCTAATGTGAGAGGTCTTTACAACGGTTACATTCTTAATCAATTAAGAAACACTTAACCAGATAAGCATGTAGTGAGGCATGAGGGGTTAAGTGGGTGCCTTGGGTGGCATGTGGAGATTAAGCAAGTGCCTTGGGTGGCATGTGGAAATCTAGTGGGTTGCCTTGGGTGGCAATAGAAAATACGATTAGAATACTTAACCAAGTGGAAACATGTAATTAAACATGATTAAAGGGTTAAGTGGGATGCACTAGAAAAAAGAGACAAGCTTAGGTTGGTAGCTTGTGGGGGCCCATTTCAACTAGTAACCCATATGTATCTTATTGGGCTCGACCCATGTCGAGGACGGGACACGCGTACTGGGCTTGACTATAAGAGGCCAAAACGGGTTAGCGGTGGCAACGCAAGTCCAACGGGTTTCATATGCGTGTGTGGACCCGGGCTGGTAGGTATGACGTTGTTGCATCGTGTAGGTATAAGCCGTGCACCATTGATTGTATCGGGTTGCCACTTTGGGGAGTGATACACCCCACTATGGGGCCAGCACGGGTATCTACGGTAGGGAGCCGATCGCTTGGGGAGTAGTGGGTACACCTAGTGGAGATAGGGGCAGACGACACCTATGTAGTCAGCTAGGGGTACACGAAACTACTAGTTAAATTTGCTAAGCCCTTGGGTGGGATCAACCTTTAAGTAGGAATGACTGGTGTGGTGCAGTTAGTAATTACCCTTGGGTGGGTATATGCGTCTTTACCGTTATCTTAGTTCATCCTATGTTTAGTTGGCTGCTTAGTGTAGTCATTTATCCCCAGTCATCACCGTACCAAGTTTATATCATACCCTAATTACTTTAATGATTGTATTGTTAAAGTTATAGGGCTCACTCAGGCTTATGTCTGACCCCGTTGTTTTTTTTTTCAACCCTCAGGTTCTCAGAGTGGGCCTAGCACTAGCGGGCTTTGATCAGATTGCTTTATCTATCTTTTGGAGCTTGGACCGTGATGTAAAGCCCAGCTTATCTTTTCTATTATGGCTACTAGTTATGTAGTGGGATTATGTACTTATGTTTTTATCAGGATGGATATTTAGTACTTGACTCTTTTATGGTGTTGTAACTAAACATGTTTACCTTCTGCTACAATGAAATGATGTTTTAGATTTTCAAGTATTATTTATATCTGTCTTGTTGTAATTTTTCTGTTCTATATTCACTTAAAATACTCCACCGAAGTTAAGGCATTCCCTTAGTGAGTGACCTTAGCGGGTGTGGGGTGTTACACGTGGTATCAGAGCTGAAGGTTACCGGAACAGATAATTTTTTTTTTTAGAAAACTATTTTTCTAGAAACATTTTTGGAAGAAGTATTTTCAAAAACATGTCTTTTAAGAGAAAAGTTTTTGAAAGAAAAGCATAATCCCCAATAGCCATATCTTTATCTTTCGAATTCTCCATTTTGAATCTTTCCTTTTTCGTTTCAGCATGGCTGAAGATCTTAACTTTCCGGAGGGTGTAGCGATACCAGTATGGTATAGGAGGTTGATGGAGGCTAGGGCTGCCACTGCGGGTCCAGCAAATGTTCCTCCACCAACAGTAGCACCAGATCTTCCTCCCCCTCCTCCTCCTCGTACGGATACTTTTGCTAAGACTTGCAAGGAATTTAAGGCTATGGGAGGGAAACCTTTTCAAGGATCAGAAACTTTTGTGGAAGCTAGGGATTGGCTTAAGGAGGTGGAAGAGTTGATAGATATCTTTGAGATGGAAGAAGGAAAGAAAGTCAAGTTAGCTACTTGGTTAATGAAGGGAGAGGCCTCATTCTGGTGGGAGGTCACTAATGGAGAGCGCCCTGTTGACTCTTGGGCGGATTTCAGACAAAGGTTTGTGGCAAAGTTTCTCTCAAGGGCGGAGGAAAACTTGTATATGGAAAGGTTCTTGACTCTAAAGCAAGGAAACCTATCAGTGAAGGAATATGTCAACAAGTTTAATCAATTGGCAAGGTTTGGCATAGACATGGTGAATACACCGAAGAAGAAGGCTTTGAGGTTCGTTAAAGGCTTGAATGAACTGATGCATGGATTGGCTATGACTCACATCCCTATGGGGGCCACCTTTGAGAAGCTAGTAGACATGGCACTCATGCATGAGGAAGAGAAGGGTCCCAATGCTATAAGGCACCCGAAAAGAAAGGAGATCAGAAGAGACCTCAACAGCAACAGCAAAACAAGGGTGGGAAAGGCAACGGTGGCAAGAGAAAGAAGAAGTGCTTCAATTATGGGACACCAGGCCACCTAAGCAAAGATTGTCGGAAGAAGAAGAAGACAGGCTGCTTCCACTGTGGCAAAGCAGGGCATCTAGTGAAGGACTGCCCTAAGAAGGGGCAAAGGACGGGATCTACCACAGGAGGACAGGTGCAAGCTCTTATGGCACCAGGTCAGGCAAGGGGGCAAGTTCAGGCTCTCGCGGTTCCACCGATTCAGGAAAGAGGTAGAACTATTTCCGTTGAAAGTCTGGTTTTTCTGTTTGATCATCCTGTCCGTACTTTGTTTGACTCTAGCGCATCGCATTCGTTTATCTCATCATCATTAGTTGAGTCACTGCACTTAGACACCAGTCTAGTAGATGATCCCTTGGTTGTTTCAAACCCAATTGGGGGCTCCACTTATTTGTCCATGATATGTTTGGGTTTGAAGATTTCTATACTTAGCGTTGAGTTTAGATGTGATGCTTTTGTTTTGGGCTTCACGGGCTATGGGTTGATTTTGGGCATGGACTGGTTATCCAGTAATGGTGCCGTTCTTGATTTCGAAAGGAGAGTTGTTAGGCTCATGACCCGCTTGGGTAACACTCTCGAGATCTCTTGTAATCCCATGGATTCTGTTATGTTAAGTTATCTTGAATCGCTTGACGCTTCGGTCGAGAGTTTACGATCTGTTAGAGTGGTCCGAGAGTACTCGGATGTGTTTGAGGAGGTGAAGGGCTTACCTCCGAAGCGGGAGATAGACTTCCGAATATATCTGGTGGACAATGCTAAGCCAGTATCTTTGCCAGTGCGCCACATGGCTCCTCGTGAGAGGAGGGAACTCCATTAGCAAGTAGGGGAGTTGCTTGAGAAGGGGTTCATAAGACGAAGTATATCGGAGTGGGGTGCTCCAGTAGTTTTTGCCACGAAGGCGGATGGGTCCCTCAGACTTTGTGTAGACTATAGAGAACTCAACAAGCTCACAAAGAAGAATAGACACCCATTGCCGAGGATTGATGATCTCTTTGATCAGTTGGTTGGCGCCTCAGTGTTTTCGCAGTTGGACTTAGCCACGGGGTTTCATCAGTTGAGAGTGGCTGAGGATAGCATAGACAAGACTGCCTTTAGGACTCCGGATGGTTTCTATGAGTGGCTGGTGATGCCATTTGGGTTGACGAACGCCCCCGCATACTTTGTTGATTTGATGAGTAGGGTGTTCAGGGAGTACCGTAATAAGTTCGTGGTGGTCTTTGTGGATGGCATCTTAGTCTTTTCTAAGAGTGAAGAAGAGCATGCCCTACATCTTAGGGAAGTGTTAGAGTCTCTTCGAGCGCATAGCCTTAAGGCTAAATTCTCTAAATGTCACTTTTGGAGGAAGGAAGTGCGGTTTTTGGGGCATGTGGTCTACAAGGAAGGGATAGTTGTGGATCCCGCGAAGGTAGTATCCATCCAAGATTGGAAGGTTCCGAAGAATGCTACCGAGGTGAGGAGTTTATTGGGGTTGGCTGGCTACTATAGGAAGTTTATCAAGGACTTCGCGAAGATATCAGCCCCATTAACTCGCTTGACAAAGAAGAATCTATTCTTCGCATGGGACGTAGATTGTGATGATGCGTTCCAACGGTTAAAGAGAGCTTTAACCACAGCTCCAGTCTTAGTGTTGCCAGGTGGGAGTAAGCCATTTGTTGTTTACACCGATGCTTGTGGGACAGGACTAGGCGCAGTCTTAATGCAAGAGGGAAGGGTAATAGCCTATGGGGGAAGGCAGTTGAGAAAGCATGAGAAAAATTACCCTACCCATGATTTAGAGTTGGCCGCTATTGTTTTTGCGCTTAAGACTTGGCACCATTATCTTCTTGGCGAGAGATTCGAATTGTTCATTGACCACAAATCATTGAAGTACTTGTTTTCTCAGAAGGATTTGAACTTGAGACAGCAAAGGTGGATGGAGTTCTTAGCATCCTATGATTTCGAGATAGCGTATACCCCTGGCAAGGGTAACGTGGTGGCGGACGCCTTGAGCAGAAAAAGGTTGTCCTTGAGTCCATTGTTCGTGGAACGACGAAGCTTGGAATTTATCTCGATGTTTGATTTCAGACCTTCCGTTGACCTTATACCCGGTTTGCTAGCATCCTTAGAGGTCAGACCTACTCTTTTGGGACGGATTGGCGAGGCACAGCGGGATGACCCACAGTTGGTTGAGTTAGTAGAGAAGCTCATAAGGGGGGAGTCGTCCAGCCATTTGAGTAGGTACACCCTAGACGATAGGGGGTGCTTGCGTAGAGACGGTAGACTTTGTGTACCGCAAGACGAGGGTCTGAGCAAGGCTATTCTTGATGATGCGCATCGTTCGAAGATGACCATTCATCCCGGTGGGGACAAGATGTACCAAGACATGAAGCGAGTTTTCTTTTGGGCTAGTATGAAGAAAGATGTGGCCGAGTATGTCGCTAGATGCTTGGTGTGCCAACAAGTGAAAGCGGAGCAAAAGAAACCCGGTGGGTTGCTTCACCCATTGGAAGTTCCGCAATGGAAATGGGATAGCATCTCGATGGATTTTATTGACGGGTTATCGAGATCGAGGAAGGGTAATACGGGAATTTGGGTTGTGGTAGACAGACTTACTAAGAGCGCCCATTTCATACCCGTGAAGAGCAAGAGGACTGATCCATGGCTAGCTTAAGTTTATCTTCGAGAGATAGTTCGATTGCATGGGGTACCATCTAGCATAGTGAGTGATCGAGATCCTATCTTCACTAGCGAGTTTTGGAAGAGTTTGCAAGAAGCAGTGGGGACTCAGTTGTGTTTGAGCACCGCATATCATCCTCAGACGGACGGCCAGACCGAGAGGGTGAATCGTGTTCTGGAAGACCTTTTGAGGCTATGTATCTTAGATTTTGGAGGTACATGGGAAGAGCATCTTCCATTGGTGGAGTTCGCGTATAATAACAGCTTTCAGTCCAGTATTGGTATGGCTCCTTTTGAAGCTCTTTATGGAAGGCCTTGTCGATCACCTACATGTTGGTGGGAATCTACGGATAAGATCTTGCTTGGGCCCGATATGGTTAGAGAGACTTCGGAGAAGATTGACTTGATTCGAAGAAGGATGAAAGCGGCACAAGACATGTAACAACCCGTATTTTTCGATAACATATTAAAACGAGAATCAAGGCAGAATTTAATTTTAAATTCTAAATCAAGTGAAACAGGCTATGCCATTGCGTTCGTCTCGGAAAAATACGCGAAATAGAGTCCGAGTTTTCGAGAATCGGAGTCCGTATGACCAAGTTATGATCCGTCAAAGTTTTCAGGGTTTTCAAGTTTGAAAATCACCTAGGAAGTTCAGGTTTTGGGGTAGGCGGGAATTTTCCCGCCAAAGCCCATGTCGACAGGGGAGTCGACAGGGCTGTCGACACCCCTGGACCCCAAGTCGACAGGGCTGTCGACTGGGTCCAAAAACACAACTCCGTGTTTTGTGGCCTGGTGCACCTGGATGCAGTCTTGGTCTGGTCTGATGGGCCTGTGACGATTTCTGTGGCCTAGATTAATCCTAGATCTAATCCTAGGGCCTAAAACTATCCTAATCTCTATAAAAAGACCCTAAACCTAACCTAAATCCCTAAAAATCAAACCTAGCAACTAAGTGCTGCCAAAATCAATCTTGATCATGGCCTCCATCTCCAATCCCTAGAGCCTATGCATTCAAATCGGGTTCAAATCAAAAGGTGCAAGCTTGCTACACCAAATAGAGGCCAAATCAACGTTGCTATGCGAGTTTCATGACGGATCTTCATCAAAGGAGCCACCTTTCTTCGCCAAAACGATTCATGCTCCTAGTCCTCTTGCCATACTATGTAAGTTCTAGCTACTTTTGTATCAAAACGGTATTTTTAATGTTGACATGGGATAAAATGAGGCTAAACATGATTATGCGAACCTATATGAACCTTACCTTGCCTCTTGTGTTCATGTTTATGACTTTAGGCCATGTGAGTGACTTAATCATGCCTCTCATGCTATGCATACCCTAGTTTAACTTGCAAGTTTGGATCTTTATGCATGAAATGCTAGCATGAACCTTTAGGAACCACTTTACTTGTGAAACATTGGCTAAGACAAGATTTTGGGGCTTATGCATGTTTATGAACCCAAACCCCTTATGCTAACATGCAAGTTTGTGGCCAAATCCTTTATGAGATTATGCATGATCGTGGCCAATCCCCTCTTTTAAGTTGTGCATGTTTATGGCCAAACCCTTTTTGATAATATGCATGTTTGTGGCCAAATTACCTTATGACACTATGCATGTTTATGGCCAATCCCTTTATGATGTTATGCATGTGGAAGCCAAGCCCTTTTTGGCATCATGCATGTTTTGAGACCAATATGTGACATAGTACCCTTACTATGTTGACTCGCTTTGCTTGCGTTGGGAAAACACGATTTGGGTAGTTAGATAAACATGAACATGTCGCAAAATCTTAACTTGAATATGACATGTGTTTATACTTGAAAATATGACTTGAAAGATAACATGGAAGTTGGCATGTAAGTATGCATAAAAACATGAGCTTGGGAATTTACCTATTAAGTTAGGTCTACCCTTTGGGAATTTACCTATTAAGTTAGGTCTACCCAAATGCTTGAAAACTTGTAACATGTTTTGAAAACATGATGAACTTAGATAATATAAGTGTGGCCAACTCAAGGTTGGGTTGAGTTTGCAACGTAAAACTACCCGGAACCGACCGGCCTAACTAGTAGTTGCAAACAATAGGTTCCAATGTGAGAAGTTGGTCATGTCGTGCTTAAGACCCGAGGTTAGACTAGGTTGTGGTGTAAATCTACCCGGACCCGCCCGGCTTAACTAGTAACCACAACAAGGTCTAATGTGAGAGGTTAAGAGTGCATTAATTAAATTAATGCCACATGATAAGGTTAAGTAAATTTGACTAATGACACTTAACCGATATGACACGAATGGGTAGGTTAAGTGGGACCGGGCTTGATTTCCTTAATGACACTTAACCATGCAAGATGATTAGGAGATGGGGTTAAGTAATTTACACTTAACTAATCCGACTGGGTAATTAGATGAGGTTAAGTAATTAAGACTTAACTAACCTAACCACGGTAATTAGATGGGGTTAAGTAATCCACACTTAACTAATCTAAACACGGTAATTCGATGGGGTTAAGTTAAACACTTAACCAATTTAAACTTGGTAATTCAATGAGGTTAAGTAACCAATACTTAACCAACTTAACGTGATAATTTAATGGGGTTAAGCAACTTATACTTAACCAATCTAACCCGTTAATTTGATGTGGTTAAGTGACCTAAACTTAACCAATCTAACTCGTTAATTGGATGTGGTTAAGTGACCTATACTTAGCCAATCTAACTCGGGAATTTATGGAGGTTAAGTTAACCCATACTTAACCAATGTAACGTGAAAACATGATAAGGCTAAGTCACGAATCACTTGAATACGCTTGACCAATTTGACACGGTAATTTGACAAGGTCAGGTTAATTTATATAATTAACCAATCTAAAATGATAATTAGACGAGGTTAAGTTATGGATTGCTTAATATACTTAGCCAACTTGACACATGGTTTGTAGGGTTAAGTCTTGGACTTGGATACTTAGCCAATTTTGACATGGTTTGTAGACGGGCTAAGTTATGAACTTAAGTGACACTTAACCCATTAGATAAACCCTAATTCGGAGGATTAGGTAAATAACCATAGTTAACAAGGATTATGGAAATAAGGCTAAGTGGTAAACCTTAGTTAAGGGAAACTAAATAATAATTCTTAGTCAAGGAAATTTGGACCATTTCTTAGATAGATTAGTAACCCCATACGTTAGGTCAACGTTTAAGTATGCGTGAAGGAGCAGGCTATCTGATTTAGATAAAGGCTCCAACGAACTGGGTAACGAAGCAGCGGCTTCGGGGAACGTGAGGATATTCTTGGGATCCCTCTGTGAGCTGCCAGGTCATTATACTAGGCTCACGAGAGGTTGAGGTCTGCGGTAGAAGAACCAAGAATATGCCTTGGTTGCTATGCGAGCGACCTAAAGACTGGGGTGGATAGCAGTGAGTCGACGAATACATAAGGTGCCCGAGATAGCAAGTTCGTCGATCATCTACCATCTTGAGTCAAGCGTGTACGTACGGAAAGGCAGGGAACACCCAACAGACCATAATTGCTATCTAATTATGGGTGAGGTAGGCCGTAGGATGTGGGCTGGCCGGAGTGTAGTTCTCATGCAAGATTTTCTCTTGTGTTGCCTTTCACTAGTTGAGGGAGGGGTCTCGTGGGACCATAGCCACGTGTAGAAAAGCAGACCTTAGTATCTGCATCGGCAGATAAATCTAAAGCTCCCGACCGAGTCCTGTATTTCTTGTTTTGCCCTGTGACAGGACTCGGATGGCACGATGTGATACATGTGCATACAGTTATAGAAAAACGATTCACGATGAATGCGTGGGAAAAAGGGGCGCGGTTGAGGGTTAGCGTAATCCCTAGTGGCCTAGGTGGTTTAACCCAAACCGAAATACGAAAGCGTGCAATAGGTAAGCGTAATCCCTAGTGGTGCTAGGTGGCGTAAGTCCCAGTAGTTCAAACGATGATTCATATGGAAGAGCCTAGCTAGAACAAGGGTGACAGTCCAAACGACTTCAAGGATAATACGACATGAGGAAGCCCGTACGAGGTACGGCAAAGGACTGAACTTATATACATGGAAAGAAACATATGATTTGAGTAACCTATATATGTGATATATTAGGTTGACATGGACCATTATACGACTTTGAGCAAGGGACGTTCATGGTTAACACATGACGCGGGTAGGGATACTAGTACGAGAGGTGCAGAGCAAATATACATGTTAGAACTAGGAAGAATATACATAATAGATACCGTGGGATGTTAGACGGGGTAGATACCTTGGGATAATGAACTCGATAGAAATCTGACGATGTGATACCTTGATTTATCATAACACCGTAGTTTATCATGATACCTTAGTTTACCTTGCCGCAGTAGTTCAACCGGCTACCCTGGTTTATCTATCTTGTAGTTATCCTTATGTTTACTTTCAGTTTATGCATGTCATGTTACCTTTACCTGTTTTTATACTGGAAGTAGATAGGACTTACTCAGTCTTTTTGACTGACCCGTTTTGTTTCGCCTCTTTTCTTCCGTTTCCCCCCCCCCAGGTTTCAGGGAGGAAACAATGCTGCTTGAAGGTCATCATGGATGGCTTGGACTTCTCTTGGCTATGGCTACTTTACTGTTTTACTTGGGGAATAATTTATTAAAAAGTCTTTATGCTTCTTTACTATTGCAAGACAGGTTTTGATGTACTCTGATGTAAAAAGGTTTAGACCTTCTTTATTCATGTTATGAAAGTTTGATTTTACTTCCGCTATTTATATATATGTTCTGTCTTGTGATATTTCTGTGCATGTTTACCAATAATGCCCCTCTAAAGCTAGTGCATTCCTTTGCGAGTGACCCTAGCGGAGGCGGGGTGTTACATTTGGTATCAGAGCAGAAGGTTACCAGACTGGGCAAAAAAGTTTTTAAAGACCTTCTGAAAATAATTTGAAAAACCGTTTACAAAGAAGCATTTTTCAAGAAAATTTTCTCTTAAAAGAAAAAGGCTATTCCCCAAAGGCCATTAGCATTATCCTTGTTTCCTTGATTGAATCTCTTTTCCTTTCTTTCCACCATCTGTAGTCACAGTGGTTTTAACTGCGACTAGTCTTTTCTATCTACGGAAGTGCTTTCCATGCGATGGAGGTGGTTCTCGAGAGACCAGTGGCCTCGTTATAAGAAAGGATCGTGGGAAAGAAGGATAAAGGATACGAGCTTAAGGATGAGCAACTTGTTGGTATGGCTTAGTCCTCAAAGGAGGGAGAAAGATGAACAATGAAACCCATGACGAGAGATTACCTTTGGCATGGTAAAACGGGGCGGATAGTTAAGTATTATGGGACAAGGACAAGATCATCGGGAGGGCAATGGTATGCTCTCATTTCTAGGGTACCTCAGAAGGAGGGTAACGATCTTGTTAAAGGTTTAGCTTTTCTTCTCTATCATCCTGTCGGGACTTTGTTTTGATCACCGCATCTTTTAAGTCCGCTTCGATAGTTGAGTCTCTGCATCTTAGTACTAGCATAGTAGAGGATCCCATTTTTGTCTCAAGTCCTATTGGAAGATCGGTCCATTTACTCATGGCTTGTTTGGATTTGAGAATGTCTATATCAAGTGTTGAGCTTGGAAATAATGCTTATGTTTATAAGTTGTGGATGGATTCTAGGGATGAAGTGGTTATCCAGTAAGGGGTGCCACTCTCGGTTTTAGAAGGAGGGTAGTTAGACTCTTGGCTTGCTTTGGTAATACCCTTGAAGTACCGCGTAACCTTTTTGGGTTCTGTCATGATTAGTTACTTAGAATCCCTAGATGCCTTTGTTGGAAATTAGAAACCCGATCGAATGGTGTTCGCTAATAAGACGGATGGTTTACTTCGATTATGTATGGGTTATGGGAATTACCCTAGTAAGTGCGCACGGTAACTTGGTTACTTTCAAGAGAAAGTTTTTCTACGTGGAATACCTTATGGTACAAGGTCCAGGATTCACTAGTGAATTTTGAGGGCTTGCATGGAATAATGTGTACGCAGTCCTGTTTTCGCCAAGTATACTAGGGAAAGAATAAGTGAAAGTGAAACGAGAGGCGACAGTGAAATGAGTTTCACTCGCACCTTGGAAATAGGAATCAAGGAGCTACGAAATCATGAAGTCAAAGGAAGTCAAGGCACGAGGGAACTAAGCTCAAGGTAATGCGACTCAGGAGACTGAAGACTAAATACGTGCATGATATCTCTTTTGGGAATATATCCTCGACCCCTGTTTTTCTGTTGAGCTTGCTTGTAGGCTATCTTTTATGGATATCCTCTCGGTCCTGTCCCTGTTACAAACCCCGTACGGAGTTTGTTTTGTTTATCTTCTCGACCCTGTTTCAGGGAATCTTAGGTAGAACCCTATGGATGTAAACATGTATTTGAAACATGTTATGGTTGATATGGTTGCAAGTGGTTGCTCGTGGATGCGCGGATTTACATTAGATATTAGCTCGACTCGGTCACATTTCATATTGCATATGCATGAGTATTTATACTTGTTCATGGATGAAATTGAATGTGTTATCATGCGGATGTTGCATATGGTTGAATGTTTGTGCACGCATATAGTGTATATGGCTAGGACTATTTGCATACATGATGGATTCATAGCACTAAACATATTTTTGCATTCAAAAGATTTTTCAGGCCTGATCATTAGCATTAGCTAAGGAACATGTACACACACGTTTTGCATACATTCATAAAGCATTAGGAGTCGTTTAAGGACAATGGTTGCTTGTGGATGATGGTTTGAGTAGATGGATGATGGATGGTAGGATATGTTCTTCCTAACTTGGAGATTTCGGGGACGAAATCCTAAAAGGTGGGGAGAATGTAACAACCCGTATTTTTCGATAACATGTTAAAACGAGAATCAAGGCAGAATTTAATTTTAAATTCTGAATCAAGTGAAACAGGCTATGCCATTGCGTTCGTCTCGGAAAAATACGCGAAATAGAGTCCGAGTTTTCGAGAATCGGAGTCCGTATGACCAAGTTATGATCCGTCAAAATTTTTCAGGGTTTTCAAGTTTGAAAATCACCTAGGAAGTTCAAGTTTTGGGGTAGGCGGGAATTTTCCCGCCAAAGCCCATGTCGACAGGGCTGTTGACACCCCTGGACCCTAAGTCGACAGGGCTGTCGACTGGGTCCAAAAACACAACTCCGTGTTTTGTGGCCTGGTGCACCTGGATGCAGTCTTGGTCTGGTCTGATGGGCCTGTGACGATTTCTGTGGCCTAGATTAATCCTAGATCTAATCCTAGGGCCTAAAACTATCCTAATCTCTATAAAAAGACCCTAAACCTAACCTAAATCCCTAAAAATCAAACCTAGCAACTAAGTGCTGCCAAAATCAATCTTGATCATGGCCTCCATCTCCAATCCCTAGAGCCTATGCATTCAAATCGGGTTCAAATCAAAAGGTGCAAGCTTGCTACACCAAATAGAGGCCAAATCAACGTTGCTATGCGAGTTTCATGACGGATCTTCATCAAAGGAGCCACCTTTCTTCGCCAAAACGATTCATGCTCCTAGTCCTCTTGCCATACTATGTAAGTTCTAGCTACTTTAGGATCAAAACGGTATTTTTAATGTTGACATGGGATAAAATGAGGCTAAACATGATTATGCGAACCTATATGAACCTTACCTTGCCTCTTGTGTTCATGTTTATGACTTTAGGCCATGTGAGTGACTTAATCATGCCTCTCATGCTATGCATAACCTAGTTTAACTTGCAAGTTTGGATCTTTATGCATGAAATGCTAGCATGAACCTTTTGGAACCACTTTACTTGTGAAACATTGGCTAAGACAAGATTTTGGGGCTTATGCATGTTTATGAACCCAAACCCCTTATGCTAACATGCAAGTTTGTGGCCAAATCCTTTATGAGATTATGCATGATCGTGGCCAATCCACTCTTTTAAGTTGTGCATGTTTATGGCCAAACCCTTTTTGATAATATGCATGTTTGTGGCCAAATTACCTTATGACACTATGCATGTTTATGGCCAATCCCTTTATGATGTTATGCATGTGGAAGCCAAGCCCTTTTTGGCATCATGCATGTTTTGAGACCAATATGTGACATAGTACCCTTACTATGTTGACTCGCTTTGCTTGCGTTGGGAAAACACGATTTGGGTAGTTAGATAAACATGAACATGTTGCAAAATCTTAACATGAATATGACATGTGTTTATACTTGAAAATATGACTTGAAAGATAACATGGAAGTTGGCATGTAAGTATGCATAAAAACATGAGCTTGGGAATTTACCTATTAAGTTAGGTCTACCCTTTGGGAATTTACCTATTAAGTTAGGTCTACCCAAATGCTTGAAAACTTGTAACATGTTTTGAAAACATGATGAACTTAGATAATATAAGTGTGGCCAACTCGAGGTTGGGTTGAGTTTGCAACATAAAACTACCCGGAACCGACTGGCCTAACTAGTAGTTGCAAACAATAGGACCCAATGTGAGAAGTTGGTCATGTCGCGCTTAAGACCCGAGGTTAGACTAGGTTGTGGTGTAAATCTACCCGGACCCGCCCGGCTTAACTAGTAACCACAACAAGGTCTAATGTGAGAGGTTAAGAGTGCATTAATTAAATTAATGCCACATGATAAGGTTAAGTAAATTTGACTAATGACACTTAACCGATATGACACGAATGGGTAGGTTAAGTGGGACCGGGTTTGATTTCCTTAATGACACTTAACCATGCAAGATGATTAGGAGATGGGGTTAAGTGATTTACACTTAACTAATCCGATTGGGTAATTAGATGAGGTTAAGTAATTAAGACTTAACTAACCTAACCACGGTAATTAGATGGGGTTAAGTAATCCACACTTAACTAATCTAAACACGGTAATTCGATGGGGTTAAGTTAAACACTTAACCAATTTAAACTTGGTAATTCAATGAGGTTAAGTAACCAATACTTAACCAACTTAACGTGATAATTTAATGGGGTTAAGCAACTTATACTTAACCAATCTAACCCGTTAATTTGATGTGGTTAAGTGACCTAAACTTAACCAATCTAACTCGTTAATTGGATGTGGTTAAGTGACCTATACTTAGCCAATCTAACTCGGGAATTTATGGAGGTTAAGTTAACCCATACTTAACCAATGTAACGTGAAAACATGATAAGGCTAAGTCACGAATCACTTGAATACGCTTGACCGATTTGACATGGTAATTTGACAAGGTCAGGTTAATTTATATAATTAACCAATCTAAAATGATAATTAGACGAGGTTAAGTTATGGATTGCTTAATATACTTAGCCAACTTGACACATGGTTTGTAGGGTTAAGTCTTGGACTTGGATACTTAGCCAATTTTGACATGGTTTGTAGACGGGCTAAGTTATGAACTTAAGTGACACTTAACCCATTAGATAAACCCTAATTCGGAGGATTAGGTAAATAACCATAGTTAACAAGGATTATGGAAATAAGGCTAAGTGGTAAACCTTAGTTAAGGGAAACTAAATAATAATTCTTAGTCAAGGAAATTTGGACCATTTCTTAGATAGATTAGTAACCCGATACGTTAGGTCAACGTTTAAGTATGCGTGAAGGAGCAGGCTATCTGATTTAGATAAAGGCTCCAACGAACTGGGTAACGAAGCAGCGGCTTCGGGGAACGTGAGGATATTCTTGGGATCCCTCTATGAGCTGCCAGGTCATTATACTAGGCTCACGAGAGGTTGAGGTCTGCGGTAGAAGAACCAAGAATATGCCTTGGTTGCTATGCGAGCGACCTAAAGACTGGGGTGGATAGCAGTGAGTCGACGAATACATAAGGTGCCCGAGATAGCAAGTTCGTCGATCATCTACCATCTTGAGTCAAGCGTGTACGTACGGAAAGGCAGGGAACACCCAACAGACCATAATTGCTATCTAATTATGGGTGAGGTAGGCCGTAGGATGTGGGCTGGCCGGAGTGTAGTTCTCATGCAAGATTTTCTCTTGTGTTGCCTTTCACTAGTTGAGGGAGGGGTCTCGTGGGACCATAGCCACGTGTAGAAAAGCAGACCTTAGTATCTGCATCGGCAGATAAATCTAAAGCTCCCGACCGAGTCCTGTATTTCTTGTTTTACCCTGTGACAGGACTCGGATGGCACGATGTGATACATGTGCATACAGTTATAGAAAAACGATTCACGATGAATGCGTGGGAAAAAGGGGCGCGGTTGAGGGTTAGCGTAATCCCTAGTGGCCTAGGTGGTTTAACCCAAACCGAAATACGAAAGCGTGCAATAGGTAAGCGTAATCCCTAGTGGTGCTAGGTGGCGTAAGTCCCAGTAGTTCAAACGATGATTCATATGGAAGAGCCTAGCTAGAACAAGGGTGACAGTCCAAACGACTTCAAGGATAATACGACATGAGGAAGCCCGTACGAGGTACGGCAAAGGACTGAACTTATATACATGGAAAGAAACATATGATTTGAGTAACCTATATATGTGATATATTAGGTTGACATGGACCATTATACGACTTTGAGCAAGGGACGTTCATGGTTAACACATGACGCGGGTAGGGATACTAGTACGAGAGGTGCAGAGCAAATATACATGTTAGAACTAGGAATAATATACATAATAGATACCGTGGGATGTTAGACGGGGTAGATACCTTGGGATAATGAACTCGATAGAAATCTGACGATGTGATACCTTGATTTATCATAACACCGTAGTTTATCATGATACCTTAGTTTACCTTGCCGCAGTAGTTCAACCGGCTACCCTGGTTTATCTATCTTGTAGTTATCCTTATGTTTACTTTCAGTTTATGCATGTCATGTTACCTTTACCTGTTTTTATACTGGAAGTAGATAGGACTTACTCAGTCTTTTTGACTGACCCGTTTTGTTTCGCCTCTTTTCTTCCGTTTCCCCCCCAGGTTTCAGGGAGGAAACAATGCTGCTTGAAGGTCATCATGGATGGCTTGGACTTCTCTTGGCTATGGCTACTTTACTGTTTTACTTGGGGAATAATTTATTAAAAAGTCTTTATGCTTCTTTACTATTGCAAGACAGGTTTTGATGTACTCTGATGTAAAAGGCTTTAGACCTTATTTATTCATGTTATGAAAGTTTGATTTTACTTCCGCTATTTATATATGTTCTGTCTTGTGATATTTCTGTGCATGTTTACCAATAATGCCCCTCTAAAGCTAGTGCATTCCTTTGCGAGTGACCCTAGCGGAGGCGGGGTGTTACAGGACAGGCAGAAATCTTACGCGGATAAGAGGAGAACGGATCTTGAGTTTGATGTTGGGGACATCGTCTTTGTCAAAGTATCTCCATTACGGAATGTTGTTCGCTTTGGGTCCATTGGGAAGTTAGCACCAAGATTTGTAGGACCGTTTCCTATTAAGGAAAGGATTGGACGGATGGCATATAGAGTGGATTTACCCAAGAGACTTAGCGGGGTACATGACGTATTCCATGTGTCACATTTGAGTAAGTGCCTACATGAGACCGCAGAGGTGGTAGAGCCGAGCTTGCTTAGAGAAGTGGAGGTAGAGCGTGATGCGACGATTCGACGAGCTCCTACTCGCATCCTTGGGTCCGAGGTTAGGAAGTTGAGAAACAGAGAGGTTCGACTAGTCAAAGTGCAATGGGGAGAGGATGAGAGCAATGCTACTTGGGAGACAGAAGCGAAGATGCGTTCACTGTACCCATTCCTTTTTGAGGGTATGTCTTTTAACTTCTCTTTTATCGTTTGTCTAGTACTTATCTTATCTTTAGTATGTCCTCTCATTAGTATCTTTTACCTTTAGATAGGGTAAACCTATGGTTGAAACATGTGTTTGAGACATGTTATGATTGATGGATGCGTGTGGATGCAAGTGTTTGCTAGTGGTTGCTCGTGGATGTATATACACACACTTTAGACACTAGATCGGCTCAGTCACCTCATATTGCATATTGCATATAATTGTGTGTAGGTAGCTATATTAATGGATGAATAATGGTTGTGTTATCATATGGATGATGCATTTTGGTGTATGGTTGTGCACACATGTAGAAATAGTATGTGTCGATAGGGTTCTTTCGCATACATATTGGATGCATGGCACTATCATGGTTTGCATTAAGGAGGTCAACTGAATCAGTAGACCGCCTGATTTTGCATTAGACAGGGAACATATACACACACTCTTTGCATATGTTCATACAGCATTAGAAACTTTAAGGATAATGGATGCCAGTGTTAGATGGTTTAGTAGATGGTTGTTTGGTTAGTAGGATACATTCTTCTTGACTTAGAGATTTCGGGGACGAAATCCTTTAAGTAGGGGAGAATGTAACACCCCGTATGTTGAATAATTTGCTATAATATAAAATAGGGCAGAATTAAATTTTAAAATCTGAATCAGGGGAAACGGGCGACGCCATTGCGTTCGTCTCGGAAAAATACGTGAAATAGAGTCCGAGTTTTCGAAAATCGGAGTCCGTATGACCCAGTTAAGGCCCGAAGAAGTTTCAGAAAATTCAAAACAGATTTTAAATTATCAAATTTCACATTTCAGAAGAGGCGGGAAAATTCCTGCCAGACAGAGGGTGTCGACCCAGGGGTCGACATGGGTGTCGACCCCCCTAGGGGTCGACCCTTGGGTCGACCCAGGGGTCGACCCCCCCTGTCGGTCTGTGTGACCTGGGTGCACCATTTTCGCTTTTGGGCTGTGCTTGGTGGCTAGTGACGAGATCTAACGGCTCTAATCTGATTTAGGATTAATCTAATGGCCTAAAACACTTAACTAATCTATAAATACACCCTAAGACTACCCTAATTCATACTAAAAATAGATACAACGTCGTTATGCCGTCGAAATGCAACTTGAAGTAGCCTCCATCAAATTGTAGAAGAAGATAGCTTCTCAAATCAACTTCTAATCAACTCTAGCAACTTAATCTTCTTCATAGGAGTGCTAATCAACAAGTTGTGAGTACTATAGCCTTAATGACCAATTGTTGAAATGATTATGATAGGATATAATGAGGTTATGGCTATGAATGTGGATCAATGCAAGTTATGTTATCATATGCTATGTGTTCATGATGTTATGCAAGTTATGCAAGTCATATGCTATGTGTTATGCAAGTTATGCAAGTCATATGCTATGTGTTCATGATGTTATGCAAGTTATGCAAGTCATATGCTATGTGTTCATGATGTTATGCAAGTTATGCAAGTCATATGCTATGTGTTCATGATGTTATGAAAGTTATGCAAGTTTTAGGCTATGTGTTCTTGATGCTAGTTGTGCAAATCGCTATGATAAACATTGATCCATTATGACACCATGATTATGCAAGTTTGGTGTATGATTATATGCAAGTTCATATATGATATGTTATGCAAGTTTGGTGTTTGATTATATGCAAGTTCATATATGACATGTTATGCAAGTTTGATGTTTGATTATATGCAAGTAACATGTGCAAGTTTACACCTTTGTATGATATGCATACATATGCAAGTTAACCCCTTTGTATGTCATACATACATATGCAAGTTTGCCCCTTTGTATGACATAAGTAGCTTATGCAAGTTACCCTCTTTATGACATATGTGATTCATGCAAGTTTGGGTTGATTATTTATGCTAGTTGGGTTTGATGCTATATGCATGTTGATAACTTTAAAACCCATGTTGATGCTAATGTTATGCAAGTTGAACCCATTGTATGTGTGATGAATCTTCCCTTTTAAGTATGTCATGTTAGCGAATTACGTGGGGAACGATGGGGTTAATATTCATGTTAATGAAATGGTGTGAAGTTGGTATGATTATGCATACCATAAAGTGGATGGACATAATTGAGTCAATTATGTACATCGTTAAATTTGTAATTAATTAGGGATAATTAATACAAATTATGGGGGTGATTAATTAGGTGTAATTAATCGACTAAGACACGAGGTTGGACCCTTTTGTAGCATAAGACTGCCCGGAACCGACCGGCAAATCCAGCGGCTACCAATGATTGGCCCAATGTGAGAGGTCTTAGGCATAAACTAAATACGTGACAAGTGTAAAGACACGAGGTTAGACTCGGTTATGGCGTAAGGCTGCCCAGACCCGACCGGCAAATCCAGCTGCCATAAAAGATAGTCTAATGTGAGAGGTCTTTACAACGGTTACGTTCTTAATCAATTAAGAAACACTTAACCAGATAAGCATGTAGTGAGGCATGAGGGGTTAAGTGGGTGCCTTGGGTGGCATGTGGAGATTAAGCAAGTGCCTTGGGTGGCATATGGAAATCTAGTGGGTTGCCTTGGGTGGCAATAGAAAATACGATTAGAATACTTAACCAAGTGGAAACATGTAATTAAACATGATTAAAGGGTTAAGTGGGATGCACTAGAAAAAAGAGACAAGCTTAGGTAGGTAGCTTGTGGGGGCCCATTTCAACCAGTAACCCATATGTATTTTATTGGGCTCGACCCATGTCGAGGACAGGACACGCGTACTGGGCTTGACTATAAGAGGCCAAAACGGGTTAGCGGTGGCAACGCAAGTCCAACGGGTTTCATATGCGTGTGTGGACCCGGGCGGGTAGGTAAGACGTTGTTGCATCGTGTAGGTATAAGCCGTGCACCATTGGTTGTATCGGGTTGCCACTTTGGGGAGTGATACACCCCACTGTGGGGCCAGCACGCGTATCTACGGTAGGGAGCCGATCGCTTGGGGAGTAGTGGGTACACCTAGTGGAGATAGGGGCAGACGGCACCTATGTAGTCAGCTAGGGGTACACGAAACTACTAGTTAAATTTGCTAAGTCCTTGGGTGGGATCAACCTTTAAGTAGGAATGACTGGTGTGGTGCAGTTAGTAATTACCCTTGGGTGGGTAGATGCGTCTTTACCGTTATCTTAGTTCATCCTATGTTTAGTTGGCTGCTTAGTGTAGTCATTTATCCCCAGTCATCACCGTACCAAGTTTATATCATACCCTAATTACTTTAATGATTGTATTGTTAAAGTTATAGGGCTCACTCAGACTTATGTCTGACCCCGTTGTTTTTATTTTTTTTCCAACCCTCAGGTTCTCAGAGTGGGCCTAGCACTAGCGGGCTTTGATCAGATTGCTTTATCTATCTTTTGGAGCTTGGACCGTGATGTAAAGCCCAGCTTATCTTTTCTATTATGGCTATTAGTTATGTACTGGGATTATGTACTTATGTTTTTATCAGGATGGATATTTAGTACTTGACTCTTTTATGGTGTTGTAACTAAACATGTTTACCATCTGCTGCAATGAAATGATGTTTTAGATTTTCAAGTATTATTTATATCTGTCTTGTTGTAATTTTTCTGTTCTATATTCATTTAAAATACTCCACCGAAGTTAAGGCATTCCCTTAGTGAGTGACCTTAGCGGGTGTGGGGTGTTACATAACTCGGTAATAATATATTAGTATATATATATATGTATATGTATATGCATATGTATATGTATATATAGTGAAAAAATCATTTTAAATAATAATAAGCGATTTGGAGTGTGTACGAACCAATTTTTCTTGGTTTATGAAAATGGTTAAGTCTGATTTGGCATGAAAACTTATTAAATGAATTTTGGATATGTTGGGACTGAGTATTTAATTCGACGACCGAATTAAATTATCGATTGAACCTTTTAATATAAGGTAGTGAAATGAATGGGGAAGGCTAATAACTTTACCAAAGGAAAGGATTTGATTTGATTTATATATGCGAGAATTATTTGAAAAGACCGAGTTAATTCTCGTTTCAAATAATTAAATGATGACTCAAAGTCGAAGATAATGAAGACGGTGCAAGACCGGCAATCTTCACATCGAATGGGTTACAATTAATGTCTTGGAAATGGGTAGCTCCTTTGAAATGGTTATAGTGGTAGTTGTCCGGACGTACTTGTTGATTGCCAGGATATGCGAGGACCTCTCTCCTGTACTGGATATATAGGATGAGGAATAAAGTGCCTCCGGTTTCGTTCTGACCTATAACATACTTGTAATGACCCGCATTGGCTGAGGTATTATAATTAATTTAATTATTTAAAAGGTGATTAAAGGGATTTATTTGTCGTGGAATTAAATAATGGTGAATATTTAATTAAAATAATAATTTAATAATATATTTAATTTAGAAATTATCAGAATTTGCTGAAATGACAATATGTTGTGAACCGGATCATCTGTGATATTTATTTCAGTTTAGAATTGAATTTGAATAACGAATATATTCAATCAAAGACAGTTTGAACGTATAAGTATAATATAATTAAAATAGGGCTCGAAAAGGCGCGGCAGTTCGCTATTTGGCGATTTGAACTTCAACTGAATATACAGGATTCGTTTTAAGCCGGATTTCTGTGAAACAAGAAAACGTGTGGAGCTGGTGGAGTATATCTTTCTAGTGGAAGGGAAAAATCGGGATTTCGTCGTGTAGATTTTGATTTATGTCCAAATCAAATTTTATAATAGTCGCTATAGAATCGTTTATCGACCGTAACGGTTTATTCAAAATAACTAGATATCGGTTGTGAATTTAGATAAGGTTCTTTTGAGACGTAGTGATAATTTGATTTCTAAAATTTTATGGTAATTTTTAATTAATTAAACAGGAGATTTTTATTTGGAGTATTTTGCACCTTGTAATTAACATTTTGAGGTTTCAAAATATGACTTAATCTGCCGGTATTATTATATTTTTGGAATCGTGGCGCCTTGCTCGTCACAATAGTATGCTTATTTCAGTCGATAGAAATCCATAAATGAGTAGAGTTGCATAAAAAGAAGATCAGGCATTTATAAAGTTTTAAAACAAAACGTGTGAACATAAAGGAGTCCACGGCTCCTTTGTTTTAACCGCACAAATCCTTGGTCCCAAAATCAGTGCGTGGCTTTCAAATGTCCAAGGAAAATCTAAGGAATCCTCATATATGTAAATAGCAACTTACACCTAACCCTATAATCATGCTCCATGAAATATCTGCAGCCGCCTCTTCGCTCTTTTTCTTCTTCAACGCAAGAAGCAACTAATAACAAAACGCATTGCATAGCATTTTTTGAAGCTGCATAAGGGTGTAAGGACGAAGAGCAGGGTGGATGGCCATGCTTGTTGAAGACAGGTGGGCGCAAGATGCTAGCAAATAACGTAAAGAGGATGGACTTGGTGGGTTAAAGATTTGCTGGACTTTTTTTTTTGTTGAGTCTTAGATGAAGGAAAGGGAAGAAGAGTTGTGAACAGAACGGGAGGGAAGACATGATGTTGCGGTGTAAATTAATGATGCAGGGACTGATGGGGTACTGTGTATAAGGAGAGCGAGTTCGTATGTTGTGGAGGAAGGAATGAGCGGACAGTTTAACAGGAAAGGAAGATCTGGGTTCTTCAATGAACAGAGAAGTGAAAGAGGGATCAACGAGAGGAACGCTGGTGGGATCCTGGTTGAACTCGGCAGTTTGATGGTAGAGAAATCGTGAGGAGAAAGGGGCGGTAATGGTAGGGTTTATACAGGGAGGTCACGGCCGTTTGTTTGAGGGAGAAGGAGTACAGAGCGGGTTCGGGTTCTAAAGTGGTAATGGGCCAGAAAAGGAAAAGTTAAGCCCACTTAAAGTTCTAATTAGTTTTGGTTTTAATTTAAAGTGTTTACTAAACTTTAGAAATGTATATCTTCTGCATACGGAATCAGAATCACAAACCGTAAGTTGCGTTGGGATCGTATGGACAGCGGCTACAGCCGTGGAACTGACTGGGAGTGAATCGAAGCTCGTTACAATTTATTTCAAAATAAATTGTCCGTCTGAATCAAGCGATGGTTATCGTTATTAACGATGATTGTCCAATGTGAGTAAATCTCACTAACTCTGAACAGTTTATAATTTCATGTTGTACTTTTAGAACTGTTAAATATTGGCTGTTTGACTGTGTGTTGACTGTTTGATTGAACTGCTAGTCAGATAGTTAAATTTCTATATTGATTCTGTTTAAACAGAATATATCATATGGAACTGAAAGTGATGTTATCTATATTGTTTAACATCTGTGATGCAGGGAAACAGGTTGGAGGAATCCAACTGGATTCCTCAATAGTTATTTTATTGTTTTCATATATTTTGATATATGATGTGAATTATAACATGTTGTTGATAGTGTGTGTTTGGACGATATTTATCGTGGTTATATGGTATGTTAAATACCATAAGAAATACTGGATATGGGAAGGGGATTTTCAAAGTGGTTTTTGAAAATGAATTATTTATATAAAATCGATGGATTTTATATAGAAAAGGAAAAGAATTTTTATAAAAGAAATATTTATAAAATCAAAGGATAAGTTAGAATAAAAGGAAATCATTTGTAAAGTGAAGAACCGTTACTAAAAGTAAATCTTTATAAATGAATAGTTTATTCGAAAAGAAGTTAATCGATGTAAGTTAATCGATGTTAGTTAATCGATTAGAGAATAAAGGAAAAGAAGTTAATCGATGTTAGTTAATCGATTAGAGAATAAAGGAAAAGAAGTTAATCGATGTTAGTTAATCGATTAGAGAATAAAGTAAAAGAAGTTAATCGATGTTAGTTAATCGATTAGAGATAAAGGAAAAGAAGTTAATCGATGTTAGTTAATCGATTAGAGATAAAGTTAAAAGAAGTTAATCGATGTTAGTTAATCGATTAGGGAATAAAGGAAAAGAAGTTAATCGATGTTAGTTAATCGATTAGAGAATAAAGTAAAAGAAGTTAATCGATGTTAGTAAATCGATTAGAGAATAAAGAATAAAGGAGTTAATCGATGTTAGTTAATCGATTAGAGAGAATGTAAAAGGAGTTAATCGAATATAGTTTATTCGAAGAAAGTCAAAGGAGTTATCGAATATAGTTTATTCGAAAGGAGTTAAGTAAAATGAGTAAATCAATAGCGTTAATCAAATAGAGTTAATTGATAAGAGTCAATCGAATATAGCTATTCGAATGAGAGTTAACTAAGGATGTTAGTTAAAGAAATATAAAGTGAACTTTGCCTATTTCAAAGTTAGAAATGTTGTTCAGTTAAGGTCTGAGAGGTAGTTCTACCCCAACTTGATTGACTTCGTTTTTAACTAAGGAATAGTTAAGTTTCGGCAGTAAAGGAAATGGTTTGTTTAAACATCTGTCTAAGTCCAATGAAGAAGCTTTGGAAATGTTTTCCAAATAAGAAACCAGAAATGTTTTCTAATAAAGAAAACAAGAAATGGCAATGTTTTCCATTGTAAATAACGTATATTTTCCAAATTTAGAAAATAAGAAATGTTGAATATAGGGAAACAGGGGATGAAAAATGAACTAAGGAGATGAATGTTAAATGATGTTTGATCGATATAATTTCCATCTGGAAATAATATCATTGTTTGCACACCTGTTTTCTTCGATAGTTAAATCACAGACTATCGAAGTTTTGACCATTTTAACATTGTTAATATGGAGAGACCGGTTGTATTATTATCCAAAGAACCACTCTGTATTGGCATAAGCGTTGCGAATCATATATGCCAAAGGAAATTGAAGACGGAGTTATGCAAGGGCTATACTGTTTACAGAATAGTGCCTTCGGTTCATCCTGTTCCTGGATGACTTGTATGGACGGATGTTTGACAGAGTAATTCCAGACGATCACGTACATTGATTTCTTCAACCGTACCAAGAGTGGAAGCGGAGAAGGAAACTTCTTTTAGCTAACACATAATGTATGGTTGAGGACGTCAATCGGTGATTTGATGGATTTGACGATGTGGCATTCAAAGTGAATCTGGTGTGATGATAAAGCGTAGCTTCTAGCCTCACATCCGGTAAATGACAGAAATCGGGCAGGCAGCATGGCTAAGTCGGTCGCACCAAAGTAGGGTGTATAATCACCTGATCTAGAGTTTCATTTACTTCTAAAAATCTATTGTTGATGCTGTCCCATTCGAGAAACGGTTGCTGATCCCAACCGTTGGTGATATACATCCGATACACTCAAGCGAAATGAGTGGTCGGTCATGTGTGGTCGGGTTGCAAGATGTTCTTGTTGAACCCAGTGTATTCCTCTCTAGAGGTACACGAGCGAAATGTGGTTCCATACCATGTCATAGTTGGAAATCCATTACCCAATACGTGCTTGCGGTTTTGATTGTATACCATATATGTAGAACGTGAGATGAAAGCGTCTCTGCTAGATGATTATTATATTGTGTTGATAGACATTATTATAATATCAAAAGGTTTTTGATATAAAGATATTTGGATTCTCATAAGGGAAAAACCCGTTCCGTTATACGGCGTGGTCTTATGAGATATCGATTACCTGTTTGAACTGTTTTAAAATGTTTTACTCACACCAGTCCCATGACTGACCCGGAGTTTACTTTGTTGTTTTCCCTAAACTCCTGGGTGCCTAAATTTGTATGGGCAGTCAAGTAGTCGGGATTTACAGATACATTGAAGAGCTGGAGCATGAGGCTTCAGGATCATATAGCTATTATTATTCCGATGTGTTGTAAGTGTTGTACTTTGATAATGATGTGTATATTCAAGTACAAATGTATATTTCAAGTTATGTTATATATATTATATGTTATTCGTTCCGCTGTGAGGTTCGTGTTACTCTGATGTTGTGTTCTTCTTCTTCTTCTATTCTAAGTTTCTATCTTATCTATTCTCACCCTCTAATTTCTTTCACTAATTACCAGGATTTTTCGATGTTTTGGTTATCGACATCGAGCTTATGTCGATAACCAAAGTCGCTCAAAATCCGGGTCGTTACAATACTTGTAAATGGATTGTGTTTCTAACATTGGATTTCATTCTGTATTGATTGATTTCTATTAAATATATATCTGTTTGGTGGCGAAGAATTTATTTCTTGTTTAACACCCTTCTCTGAAACGTACGAGCTTAGAGGTAATGTATTGATAGACTTCAGTTGTGTGGCATGGATTGTCAGTGTGGCATGATAAGATTCAAATAATCAAGGCTCTTGTTGAAAAGTAGAGTCTTGGATGATGATCGAAGCACATCTTTAAATAGCATAGCTTCGGGTTGTAGTGTTAATTTGCGAGCTTCGCACCCCGGTGTGAGTCAAAAACGGGATGAGGACACCTCAGGGAGGACATGCGTTTTTTCTATCTATGGGTGATGTCATGGTATGGAGCCCAGACATTTTTACTTATGTGGATGACGTATTGTGAGGAGCCTCGGATGTGTTTGGTCGACAATGGCCATTTTGGAGGTCCAATGGGACCGGTAAACGTATTGTTCAGGAATAAATAATCCACAAACGTTAGGTGTGGACCGGCCCTGACGCTAACCAAGGGTTTCCCATAGGTGTGATCCTGGACATCTTGCTAGAGCTGATCTGAAACCGGTGAGGAATATCCTTTGCCTCGACTCATAGATGGAATCCAATTTCCAATATGACATTGTGCGGTTTTAGTTGTAAACCTATATGGCGACATAGTAGGATGTGATACTATATCGTCTAGGATTGATACATTTATTTTGAAATTGTCTTTGAAACATCTAGACACTAACGATAATATCAAATGATTTTTGTTTTCTACGTATCAAGCATGTTTGGCCATTATAAGGAAAAACTCTATCCTCCGGTTTGTGTTTGCATTGTGTGATGGAACCTGAGTCTTATATTGGCTTCATTTTTCTAAAAGCATTGTGTGGCTTATAAATGTACATTATATTATGCACCGGCAATTCAATGGAGTAGACTCGTTCCGTGTCATACGGCGTGGTCCTGTGATTTGCTTTATTTTTGAATAAGTAATGGTAGGATTTCTCATACCAGTCCCATGACTGACTCGTGGTTTGTTTTTCCCTTTCAAACTCGGGTGCCCCTATTTTTACATGGGCATTTGAGTGATCAAGTGATTTGATTTCTTTTGGATACGCACTGTAGCATTGGGTGCTCTTTTGGCTGAAGATGAAGACTCGTCTTTTTAACATTTCTTTTGAACTCTTAAGCACTATCTTATGCATGTTTATATTTGATTCTGCAGTAGACTTATTATCTACTTGATGAAACTTGTTATGTACTAAGTAGGATCATGTATTTGTGTAACTCTGATGGTGATGATTATGATTCTGCTGTTATGATATGATGTAAATTATGCTCTAATTTTATGTATTATGCTATATTCTATATTCTGCTGATGTGATTAATGTGTTATTTTTCAAAGACAGACCTTGCCACCGTGGAGCGGGGGTTTGGATCATGTCAGGTGTGGTATCATAGCTTTGGTTAACCTTAGTTCTGGAGGATAATATGTTAAGAGACTCGTCATAGATAGAATCAACAATATTCTGGGATGAGTAACTCATTAGAGATATGATTAGTAATATCCTAGAATGAGTACATCAGAGTAGCATATAACTTGATCATTACATCATTATTTATGCATATATCTTTATGCTTTTACTATTCCTTAATATATCTTTTCTGTTGGCCTGACTCTTTTCTTGCTACTCGCAGAACTTAAATAAAATGAGTGCAAGAGGCAGAACTAGGAGTGGTCGGGTTGAAGGAGGGGATAATATTCCCATTGTTAATGAAGCTGTAATTCAGCAGCAATCGCCACCACAACAGCAATGGTTTGATCTTGATGTTGTTGCCAACAAATATAAGAATTTAGGTGGAGTGCCATTCACAGGCATCAGAACTGTAGTTGAAGCTCAATCTTGGATGAGGTATTACGAATGGATCTTCGAAGGCCCAGAATTAGCTGATAATACAAAAAGGCTTTTAATAACCTGGTTACTTAAGGATGAGGCCCTAATTTGGTGGGAAGCAGTAATAGTAGGTAATCCGGGATCTGATATGACTTGGGCAAGGTTTAAATAGATTTTTAAAGAAAAAATTTTCCTACAACAAGAAGTAGAGCACATGTATGATGAGTTTTCTATTCTCCAGCAAGATGATAGAACTATTCATGAGTATGTCAAAAGGTTCGATGAACTCTCTCGTTTCAGACCCGAATTAACTTAAAACCCGGCTAAGAAGAACAAGCGGTTCATTGAGGGTCTTCAAAGGAGGTACCACAACCGAGTGACAAACCACATAGAGCTTCCATTTGCTAAGGTTGTTGAGATGGCTTGCAGGTATGAGAACATCGATAAGAGGAATTCTCAAGAGGATAGGGAGAGAAGTCAAGCTAGCAACAAGAGAAAGCTTCCCGATAAGAAGCCCGAGACAGTCAAGACTGAAGTAGCTAAACCACGATAGAATATGCAAGAAAAGATAAAATGCTTTAATTGCAACCAGTATGGAAATTTTTCTAGAGAATGCAATTCTCCCAAAAGTCCAAGTAGAAATGAATCTGGCCCTAGCCAGCAGCCTCGCAACAGTGGTGAGTGCTATAATTGCCATAAGCCGGGACATTTTGCAAGGAACTTCCCACTAACTAAGAAAGTTGAGGTAGCTCATGTTTATGAGGGGGAGAATGCGCCAGCTCCTCCTACAGGCAGAGGAAGACCAGATGTTTTGTAAGGTACACTTATAATTAAAAATATTCCTGTTAAAGTATTATTTGATATGGGAGCATCACGAAGTTTTATTTCGATTAATGTGGTAAAGAAATTAGATTTAATGTTGAGAAACCTTGGGAAGCCAATTAGTGTCCACAATCCGATGGGAGGATCTCTTGATCTTAGTTGGTGTTGTGGAGTGTCCATCTCTTATTCTCGTTATCGTTTTGGCTTTGTTTTCATTATTATGAATTTTTCAAAGTTTGATATCATACTTGGGTTGGATTGGTTAACGAAATATGAGGCCGAAGTTAAATACGCAGAGAGAATTGTTAGAGTTAAAACAAAATTTGGAAACATTATTAATATACCCTGTGAAGGCTCAAGTTCAGACAGAAAAGAATTTTGGTCTGCTCTTAAAGTTTCTCCTACTTCTATCGAGAATATTCCCGTTGTTAGAGATTATATGGATGTGTTCGAAGAAGTTGATAGCTTACCTCCGCGAAGAGAAAATGATTTCAAAATCGATTTAGTTCTGAATGCAAGGCCTGTTGTGCATGCAATTAGAAGGATGATATTGAAAGAGAAGGAAGAGTTGGGTGATCAAACTTGACAGCTTTTATGGAAAGGTCTGATCAGGCCTAGTTTCTCGAGTTGGGGAGAAGCCGTGGTATTTGTTCCAAAGTCAGATGGTACTCTCAGATTGTGTGTAAATTACCGAGATCTCAATAAGCATACATTGAAGAATAAATATCCTTTTTGTTAAGCATTGGTCTTCTTCTTCTAACCATTATTTTCTAAGCAAAAGTTTCCTCAATTCAAGTAGTATGCCCCTTCCCAACGAGCCAAAAAAATTAAACTAGTCTTTGTCAATTGAGCCTTATAACCTAGTTTTATGCAATTATAAAAAAAATCATAGATCATTGTAATAAAGTATGAACATACCACAAATAAGACAAAGTTTTTACAGTGGTTTAGCAAACTCTAGCCTATGTCCACATGATGCAATCTATTTTTTATACTGCCATATTACAATACTGCTAATTATTTGAATGAGTGAAGAGGAGTCATCCCCAAGATTCAACAGAACTTCCATGGGAAGAGGAGTACAGATCCCATTTTTGAATCCCTAATGATCCATTTATAGAAGAATCAACGTATTGGATAAGTTCAGAATCACATAGGGGGCCATCAAGGTGAGAAGACTCGTCCTAAGAGCTGGTCCCCGGATCGTCCCAACTTTGAGGGATCAGTACGATCCCTTGGAGGTTGAATCCTCTAGGGTACACCCATAGGTTGGATCTCCTATTCCATTGTATGATGTTGTGTCTTTATTATGGTTATTTGAGTTTTTAATCTTGAATTGTTTTTGAAGTTCCAATCAAATTTGTGAATTTTTAAATTCTATGTCTCAGATAGGTACTGATCCTATACTTAGCCAAGTTTTTAGTTCTATTCCTTTTCTCCATAGAGGTATCGAACATGTACTTAGCAAGATTTTACGTTCCAGCTTAGTTAATTCCAATGTTATATTCTGATGAATCCAACTATTTGCATCTTCATATAATAATCTATACTCGATTTTCGAGTTATCCAGTGTTCAATTCTAAAGCATAACAACCCTATGAAAAGGCAGGTTAACACCTATAATAACACTTACCTATCAAGCATTAACATGACACCATATGAGACATTATACAAAAGATCTTGTAGTGCATCTTCTTGTTGATTGGAAGTAGGAGAGAAGCCGATGCTTAGACCATGTATGATTAGATATACATTGGATAATATAGTGATCATTCGAGAATGAATAAGAGTTTCCCAGTATCGTTAAAAGAGCTATGAAAACAAAAGAAGAAGAGACTTGGAATTTCAAAGACTGAAGGTTTCCCCTCTCATAAATGTTGTCCAGTTTGGTATGTAAGGGAATTAGCGCATAGTTTTGTTGGACTATCTCCAATTGTTATAAGAATAAGAAACTTGGCTTATAAACATACCTCTAATGATAGCGTGTATGCACAACATTATTCACGTCTCATATCTATATTTTTTTGCGTGGCCTGTGTATTGTGGTATTGTCAGATGAGTTAAATGATTTAGACGTAGACCCTGGAGTCTTAGGACCTCATAAGAGGCTTCGAGTAATTGAGAATGGCATAAAACAACATAGGAGGAAGATATTAAGCTAGTTAAGGTGTAACGGAGCAAAGATGGTAGCGACTATACATGGGAGATGGAGTAGAGTGTAAGGACAGTCTATCTAGGATTGTTCATGTGGTAAGATGCATTTATCATATCTTCTTATTACGTTGTGTCTTTTACTATAGGTTCTTATTGTTAGGATAGGAAATGCTTTTCCCCTGTTGTTTTGGGATTACGAAGGCGAAATTCCTATAAGGGGAAGGAATGTAATGACCATATTTTACATATCCAAGGATTGCAAAATAAACCTATTTAAATCATATGTGATTATATCATTCTAAAATATTAGGATATGGTTATTTGGTATGTTTTACATGTTCATGGTTTTTTCGATGTTTTTATATGACCATTTTTCCTTAGAAATTCTTGCTTTCGCCATAATTATTGATAGCAGCTGAATTTGATGTTTTAACCTGCCTCATTGCCTAGAGATCCTAGTCTCCTATAGTGACTATATTCGAATAAGCTGTTTGAGATATATAACAGTTTCAAATTTTCAAGGTCACTAGCCAAAGTTAGAGTAGTGCTAATGGGATGAGATTATCAAGAACATTAGTCTAATCTCCCTCTATTATAAAAAGAAGCTGAAGGGAGACATTTAAGGATTCCATATTATTTCTATCATCTCTAAACATAAATCAACTTTAATTCATCCCTAAGTTCTCAAATCAACTTTAAATTTCATAAATCATCTTTAATTACTAACTTGACATTAGATCTACATTGATTTATTAGAACTCTCTATTTTGGTTTCACATTCATTCAATTACTTATTATTTGGATTAGATTTCCAGTCATTTTATCGAATAGTGAAATTAGATGAGTGGTTTTGATCTGTAACATGTCTATATTATATAATGTGTAGTAATTAGGAGTTTATCATTTATAAAAAAAAAACTAACCCTTAAATTTGGTTGGATCTAGTTAATTTTTGATCCAGAAGCGTTTGTTAATATATTTATGCCTACATGTGATTAGTATGTTACATCCAATGTAATTAATGAATAATAAACCATGTTTAATGTTAGATCCATGATTAAATTTGATTGATTCAAGCTTGTGCAATTTGATGATCGTGTATGTTTGAAGTTGATTGAATTTGTTATGTGAGTCGTTGAATTACTTGAATTGAATGTTATGCTTGATTTGTATGTTAGTATATTCTATGTTTTAGGACTTAAATGGATGATAAGGGCATATCGGGGAAAAAATATCGTAATCGCACATGACATAAAAGATAAGATTTGGAGCATCGCACCATCACTAAGACAGTCATTATGGATCATGTTGATACATACATTATGGATCGATATCGAACCATATTAAAAGACCTCGTGAAGAAGCGAATTATATGGTTGTGTTCTCCTTGTCTTGAAAAGGTTGACTTAAAGATTTGGTAATGAATAGATAGGCCAAGTGTTGGTAGGTTGGTCGATTGTCTGTGAAGCGTAGAAATGAAGTACCAAAGTCCTGATAGGATGGGTTGGGGTCCAGGGAGTTAAGGAGCAGAGCATTGAAGATCAAAAGTCAATCCAACCAAACTTTGGCTAAGTACATGGATCAGCACTTATCTGGCTAAGTACATAGGTTGGAACCTATCCACATGTGATGGATCAGTACCGATATGTCAATTTGAAGGATATGGGTGTACAAACCATATGGCAAGTAAAGAACTTCTTCAGGAACATGCTGTAAATTGTGGTTCGTTAATAGTTTCCATAGTGAGAAAGTGATGGCCTGTTAAAATTGTATCTCTTCAGTTGGAGACTCGAATTGGAGTGGAATCAAAGTAATAGAGATAGATAGCTTAGAGTAAAAGGAGGCTACAGGATAGTGGACTGATTTGAGTGGAAATAAAAAATAAGATGGAATTGAGGAAGCTCTTGAGATTTAGAGTGCCAAAGAATCATTGATAACTTGGAGAGTTTGAGTTGTTGACTAGAGGAAAAGGTATCTTTGGGATGCCATTATGATTGGTAGTGTTGGTCGTGTACCCTGGATTTCCTGGACAAGGGATTTAGTGTTAGTGTTGGAAACATGCTAGATAGATGGAGTCCCACAGGCATGAAAGTCCAACTAGAATAAGGGTATTCCATTAGCCTATGGCATACACGAGGAAGGTTGTATAGGTTTTCATATATTCAAGGCTTTAGAAGGTGATAGCTAGGTTTTGTTTGGTAGATGTTATGGTTGCTATGAATGTTATTTCTATTCTTTCTCTGAGAATGATATCATCTAAAGGATACTGTAGATAGGGTGAGGAATAGGAATGGTAAAGGAGGCTGTTTAAATTCTTCTAACCTATTATATAACAGTATCCTCTTTTTTTTATTTGAGTAGCGTATATTAATTGGTTATTATGTGTTAACTCTTTAGTTGCTAGGACGGGTCAGGTATGAGATCCAAACTTGTTTGGTAGCATATTTTCCATTATAATTTTTAAAAGCCATTTATCGCTCACTGTCGGACTGCTGTCTAACCTAATGTTTTATGTTTCCTCTTATTATCTCGGATGCTCATCGACAATCATAAGGAGTAGATTATATAGCGGTTTGGTGAAATGTAGTTGTTCTAGAGATGAGCTTGGAGTGCTCGACATATTACTCTGTATTGTAAATATATTGTTTTTGTTATTTTTCTTATATGCTATGAGGGATCTATAGAGGAATTGATGTAACGGATATTACTACTTATTGTACATAACTTCGTAATTCTATGGAGATGGTGTTTCCACTTTTTGTGATCATTATTCTTCTATTGTATATATTCCTATCATATTTTATCCATAAGATATGAGACATATAACAGACTGCTATCACTAATGATCGTTCCGTATCAGCTAGGCACACTGCAGCATATCTGTAACGACCCGCATTCTACGCATCGGAGGATCGTAGAATATTTATTTCTTTCTCATATGAAGTCGTATGGTCATGTAACTATGGGAAACGACTATTGGGGTCATTTCCCATGTTCACGATTTTTGCCGATTTTTAAATGACCATTTTGCCCCTAGCGAATCTTGTTTTACCTATAACTTTTGACTGGAAAGGAGTTTTGACCGGAAACCCCTTCCATTGGATTTGAATGATGGTTTACCTTTCCGTAGAGTGGTCACATTGATCAAACGGACTTACCATTTGGGAGAAATGCCTGAAACAAGTTTTGGAAGATGAAAAACAGCATAAACGGGCTTAATTGGGTAATTAACAGCTAGGCCCATAACCCATTTCGGGATTACGGTTATGGGAGGGCTGATAGGGTTAGGGAAAAACATTTCATTTCAGTTTTCCAGCCGCCACAAACCTCCCTTGAGCTCTAGCTATGGCCTTCATCTTCTAAATCACTCCCAAAACACCTTTTTGTCATTCCTAATCGCTAATTAGGAAAATCAACACCAAATCAAGGCGGATTAGCATCAAATCAGAGATAGAGCTGCTGGAATAGATTGGGATCTATGCCATAACAGTAGAGTTTCAGATCTAAGATTTTATTTGTGGCGAAGGTGTGTGATTTGCATTGTTTTTCACTAATTACGGCTAATTAGGGGTGATTTGTGATAATTAGCGAAATTATGGCTCAGAAAAATCTGGAAAAATTTGTAAAATTCTTAAATATTATTTTAGGGCTCTGATAGAAATTTGGATATGTTTTGCTAATCCTATCATTATTTACGATTAAACATGATTAAGGGGAAAACCATGGGTTTTGGGTATGTTTGATCCATATAAACATGTCATATTGTTGTTTTGGTGTTTATGGTTGATTATACATGTTGCTATTACTGTTTGGATTGCTTTGTGATTGAATAATTAAGTTAGAATGGTCGAAAACGCCGTCGTATGGCGTAGATAGCTCGCTGGAAGAGTTGCAGGAAATAGTACAGAACCCTGTTCGTGAAGCACCCCCGATCGTGACACTTGTATCACGAACCGACCCCACTCGTGACTAGGGTACTACGACCCGATGAGCACCACGATCTTCCCATGGTATAGACACCACGACCCGCTCGCTTGAAGTGTGACACGAACCACCTGTTTGAACCGAAGCTTAACGATCCGGAGTAGCATGAATGACCGATCCGTTCGCTCTTGAGGATCCACGAACCGTGCAGTAGATCACGAACCGATCCGCTCGCACTTGAGGACGTCACGAACCGAGGCCATGAAGTTGAGAACCACGAACCAGAGTGACTGATGATCACGAGCCGGACCACGATAAGGACCCACGAACCGGAGGAGGTCCACGAGCCGACCACGAGTCGCGAACCGGAGCACCTACGAACCACGAGCTGAGCTAAGGACTTGAACATCGAACCGAGGCATGATGAAGGATATGAGCTAAACTGAATGGGAACGGAACCAAGATGATTACCAAAAACCCGAGATGTAAAGGTAGTCTAAATGAGAAGTTATTACTCAAGATTCATATGGGAACCAACGAGTTAACTTCACGATTTGGCTTTGCTGCGGGACGTGTGCAAAGGGGTTATCGATATCCATAACTTTATTTCACCACTTAGAGACGGATTAGTGGCTATGGATCAGTGCAATGGGGTCATAGTGACTCCATGGAGCAAAGTGATTGTAGTAAAGGATTGATTGATCAAGTGGTGGATATCGTATGCTTTACGCACTGAGTGAGAGATGTGAGGATGATTGCTATGTTTGATGTTTGCTATCACCATGTCATGTGCACTCCCATATTTACACTTTATGTTAGTGTTACCTTAGAGTACAGTACATCTTGTTGTGCTAACTCTTTGGTTGCAGGGCTAGGTTCAGGTATGATTAGTTGTGCAATCGCTCATACCAGACTTTTGTCTGACCCAGAGTTTTATGTCTCTTCTTATTAATCTGGGTGCTCCTAAACGAGCAGACTAGAGACAGGTCAGGTGATTATGCACGAGTAGCTGTCCGGAGACGAGAAGGAGGCTTCCACGTACTATTTACTTATATTCTCCCTGTGTTGTTGCTGGTCACTACTTTGAGCATTAGTGGTGTACCTTTTTCTATTTTGCTTTAGAGATAGTATTTTGAAGTTGTAATAATGATGTGGATCATAAGCTGTATTTTGGATCTCTGCTGCTATGATGGTTTAGTTTTCAGCTTATGCACTGTCTCGCCTGTTTTATGTCAAGTTATGTTATTATTATACTTTGTTCCATGCGCTGTGAGATATACTACAGGTTCTTTAATGATTCGTTCACTTTCTTTCTTTTCTCTTGACGATCGTCCCGTGCTGGTTGGACATCGGTACAACGCATTTCATTGGAAATGTCAGCTGGTGTAGGACGGGCCGTCACACTTGGTATCAGAGCTCTAGGTTGCGTAGTTAACCTAAGGGAAGACATCAGGGAGAGATAGTATACGTATATGAGAGCGCGTATTTGTGATATTTTGGTTTTCAAAAACTATATATATACATACTATTAGTATAGCTAAGGATGAAGTCGCACTGCACTAGCACCACTAAGGAGACGGTTAATCGTTTTCTCTTTACAGATTTGACGATGAGCCGAAATATGAGGAGTACGGGTTCAGGGGCCAATAATAGGAATGCTCCTGACATGAGGACGGTGTTTACTACCTTCATGAGAGAGATTATTAGGGATGTGCAAGGATCAGTTACTAATGCTGCTAACGGTGGTGGTGCAACCGTGCAGGCGCCTAGAGCCGATTTCGCCAAGCTTAACAAGGATTATACTAGCCTTGGTGGGAAGCTGTTCCACGGAACGGAATCAGCTACAGATGTTCAAGATTGGCTCGACAGTTGTGAGCGCATCTTCGAGGACTTAGGGATCGAAGACGCAATGAAACAAAAGCTAGCATCCCGTCAGCTTCAAGAACGAGCTATGAATTGGTGGAATGATATTAAAGCAACTACTCCTGAGGATCAAGTAATTAGCGAAATTATTGCTCAGAAAAATATGGGAAAATATGTAAAATTCTTAAATATTATTTTAGGGCTCTAATAGAATTTTGGGTTAATTTGGATATGTTTCGCTAATCCTATCATAAGTTATGGTTAAACATGATTAAGGGGAAAACCATGGGTTTTGGGTATGTTTGATCCATATAAACATGTCATATTGTTGTTTTAGTGTTTATGGTTGATTATACATGTTGCTATTACTGTTTGGAATGCTTTGTGATTGAATAGTTAAGTTAGAATGGTCGAAAATGCCGTCGTATGGCGTAGATAGCTTGATGGAAGAATTGCAGGAAATAGTACAGAACCCCATTCGTGAAGCACCCCCGATCATGAAAAATGTATCACGAACCGACCCCACTCGTGACTAGGGTACCACGACCCAGTGAGCACCACGATCCTCCCATGGTATGGACACCATGACCCGCTCGCTTGAAGTGTGACACGAACCGCCTGTTTGAATCGAAGCTTCACAATCCAGAGTAGCATGAATGACCGATCCGTTCGCTCTTGAGGATCCACGAACCGTGCAGCAGATCACGAGTCGATCCGCTCGCACTTGAGGACGTCACGAACCGAGGCCATGAAGTTGAGAACCACGATCTGGAGTGATTGATGATCATGAGCCGGGCCACGATGAGGACCCACGAGCCGGAGGAGGTCCACGAGCCGACCATGAGTCACGAACCAGAGCACCTACGAACCACGAGTTGAGCTGAGGACTTGAACATCGAACCAAGGCATGATGAAGGATATGAGCCGAACTGAATGGGAACCGAACCGAGATGATGACCGAAAACCCAAGATGCAAAGGTAGTCCAAATGATAAGTTATTACTCAGGATCAATATGGGAACAACGAGTTAACTTCACGATTGGGATTTGCTGCGGGACATGTGTAAAGGGGTTATCGATATACATAACTTTAGTTCACCACTTAGATATGGATTAGTGGCTATGGATCAGTGCAATGGGGTCATAGTGACTCCATGGAGCAAAGTGATCGTAGTAAAGGATTGAGTGATCGAGTGGTGGATATCGTATTCTTTACGCACTGAATGAGAGATGTGAGGATGATTGTTATGTTTGATGTTTGCTATCACCATGTCATGCGCACTCCCATATTTACACTTTATGTTAGTGTTACCTTAGAGTACTGTACATCTTGTTGTGCTAACTCTTTAGTTGCAGGTCTAGGTTCAAGTATGATTAGATTATACCTGTCATTACTTTGTTTTAGTGCTATCGCTCATACCAGACTTTTGTCTGACCCAGAGTTTTATGTCTCTTCTTATTACTCTGGGTGCTCCTAAACGAGCAGACTAGAGACAGGTCAGGTGATTATGCACGGGTAGCTGTCTGGAGACGAGTAGGAGGCTTCCATGTACTATTTACTTATATTCTCCCTGTGTTGTTGCTGGTCACTACTTTGGGCATTAGTGGTGTAACTTTTTCTATTTTGCTTTAGAGACAGTATTTTGAAGTTGTAATAATGATGTGGATCATAAGCTGTATTTTGGATTTCCGCTGCTATGATGGTTTAGTTTTCAGCTTATGCACTGTCTCGCCTGTTTTATGTCAAGTTATGTTATTATTATACTTTGTTCCATGCGCTGTGAGATATACTACAGGTTCTTTGATGATTCATTCACCTTCTTTCTTTTCACTTGACGACCGTCCCGTGCTGGTTGGACATCGGTACAGCGCATTTCATTGGAAATGTCGGCTGGTGCGGGGCGGGCCGTCACACTATCCTTCCTTTGGAATGGGCGGTATGCGAAGCCTTTACAGAGTATGTCTGATTTCTTGAAGACTCCTCTAAACGGCATCATTTGAAAAGAATTTATTCACTACATATTGGGATAATGTGTGAAAATATCTAGATATGGACTTTCTTACTTCCCTTGTAATGAAGTGCTAAAGAGTGAATTTATGGCTATTATGGTGGGAGGCCTTGATAAGGAAAAAGATGTGAATGCTGCAAACATACCGTCTTTGGCAGTCCTCCTTTTTATGATTGATTTAATAAGGAGATAAATAGGAGGACACTCTTCAAGAAACTAGTGGTGGTCACGATGGCGATGACAATGGTAATGGTAGACATGGTGATGATGGTTCTGCTGCCAATTAAGGAGACAAGAAGTGAAACAAAGATAGAGAAGATCCCTATGGAATTGAGGGAAGACAATAGAGATCCAAAGATATTAGAGTGACTAAATTCCATGATTCAATGTCGAAAGAGATGATAAAACTTCGAACAAGGAGAAGGTAAAGGAGAGACAAAAGACGCTGGAGTCATCAAACCCGCTTCCTTAGGTATGACACCTTTTCATTTACACATTCAAGTTTGTCTTATGTCTATTGATTAACTCTTCAAATATCTAGACTATAATTAAGTCAAAATATTGATATAGATATTTACTTAAAGAGAAACAATCAAAATCAATTGGTTAAACAAAGAACTAGACAGGTCAGCAAAGGAATATAGTAGATTCTCTGAAAAGTATTGAATGCTTAATCTTGGAGGTTTTGATTTAAGGAAGTACAAGGAAAGATGGTTATAAAAGAAATAAAGCTTTTATCTCGATCAACTATTGAAGGAAAATGCTAAGCTTGTTGGACTCTTTTGGATGCAAACTAAAGAAAGGGATATTCTGGCAGAGACTTAATATAAAGATTATTGTAGAAACATGATGGTGGACTTCCGTTATTATAGAAATATGTGTGTGGCTTACTTAAGCACTTTCACAAAAGATACCTAGATGAGAAGAGATTGAATCCTTATAACGGTTTATGATGGAACTTACTGAGGATACAACCTATTCCTCCTTTAAGTTGCTCCATCCCCTAAAAAATCTTAAGTACTACTGCAAAAAGTTTATCCTAGAGTTTTACAAGAAGTATGTTATGCATGGGCCTAATCATGGTCAATTGTATAGCACCATGCTTAGTTTGTAGATTATAAAAAATGCCTTTCTAAGCTTAATTTAGTTTTTTAATATTGCTATGCATACCCTAGAAATTTCAAATAGTCCAACCTCTATAAAGTTTTTGAGAAAATATATCTACCTTAAAAGCTAGTTCAAAGAAAAGGCATTTTTTCTGGAGATCCTTCTCCCGTTAAGCAGTTCTTCCAAGGGAATTTGCAAGAGAATTGCTAATGATTACCTATTTTCCCATTCATCTTTCTCAAAGAGAAGAGAAATGAGTGGCTTGATGTTTGATGCGGCTCGAAATTATCGAGTTAATTAACCATGTAATGAAATTGGTTTCTCCATTGGTTGAAAATTACAGACTTATATTTTCTCTGCTCATTGGGAATGTTGTCTTAAAATTCATAACGTGAGGTTAAAAAACTCTAATTGACTAAATGAGAAACAATTTTCCTTATATTGAAAATTTTCATTTCTTATTTTGCTCTTTTATAAGAAAAAACTGATTTTGCCAATATTGATCTTGATTTTAGCATTCCGTTGAAAAAGATTATGAATAGGCTACAAAAATATGTTGAGAACAGATCTGCCACGAAATTTCTAAGGCCTAGAAATGGTACGATATATTATCGTATATAAAGACCGCTTAAATTTCCTTGAAGACAAAGAGAAGCAAATTGAAGTTAAAGATACCATAATTGAGGGTTTGGAAAAACAATCCCAGCCTCTACACAAGGATACATCAACCGATGTGAGATAGCTTCTCTCCATTAGAAAGTTAACAATTTTGAGATGGAGTTTCTAAGAAAAGAAGCCAGTAATCGACCTCTCGAACTGATTGCAATTAGGGAAAATTCTAATCTTCCTAGTCCTACCGTTAAGCGGTCAATTTATGCACTTTGTCGTTCCCTAAAGAGCATGGATAATGCTGTAATTGGAGACTGGTGTTAGAGAGTTAAGTTTGAGATGATGTATTTCTTCATTAAACAATGGGATAAACCTTTCTTAGAACATATTAAGTTTTATGCACTCCAATATGGAGATAATTATAAGCACGACTTTTTCTAACTCGACAAATAAAGCTGAAAGTAAAGGTTAAAGAATTAAAAGGGATTGCCAAAGATCTCAACAAAGCAATGGAAATTCCTATTTACTCCATTGATAAAGCAGATTCTGCTTAGAAAAAAGAGAAGAAGATATATTGTCTGTAGTTATTGATCACATCACAGACTCTTTTCTGGAAGCTAAAGAATTAAGGAAATTAGCTCAAAAACTTCTTTGTTGATAAGGCTTTACAAAAAAAGAATGTGTTTCATGTATATTGCATACTATGTAATGCATCGTAGGATTAATTAATTGCAAATTACGCGTCCTAAGGAACCACAACAAATGATAATTATAAAAGGTTGAAAATCCAGAAGTCAACATCTAGGAAATATAATTGAAAAGAAAAGAAGAAGATGAACAGATATTTGTATCTAAGTTAATAGAAGACAAAAAAATGTGGCATGGTAGTTGGATGAACTAGAAACTTCTATTTAGCATGACTAAATGTTGTACTAGGAACTTCTATATGGTAATGTTTGGCCAGTGACCAGACACTTTTTGTTTGGTAATATTTTTAACGAACCAAAAAATTTTATTTGATATAAAAATTGACGAAACATAAATTTTATTTGAAATGATAAGCTCCCTATGAGAGGTGGTCTAATGAGGCATATAGTAGGCATTAAAGGCTTAACACCTTGAAACAGGTCAATTGCTTCGTTCTTCTAAGAGCTGCTTTAATGAGGCCAAGTAGACGACGTTAAAGGCTTTGTACCTTGGAAGTGCCAAGGACATCTTCTCTCTAGGAGATGTCTAGACATGTCAGGACTTCGCTTTGAAGTAGATCAAGTATTTCCTCCCACTCCGATGTGCTTTAACGAGGCCAACTGGGGAGCATTAAAGTCCTTATCTCCTTGGAAATGCCAAGGAGTGCCATGGAAGTGCTGTGAATTGGTGCTTTGGAAGTGCCAAGGACTTTCTTACTCTAAAATGTATATTTCACTTAAGGTATAAGCTATGTATACGCACCTAACCTGCCAACCTGAGTGTATATTACGTACTTGAGGTGGCCTATACAAAATGGTATCATGCCCCCAAAATATGCACCTAGTGCTCATCTTGTACCAAAAAGAATCTAACCATACATAATATCAACATAGACTAGAGCAACAACTGACTCCCTAATCCTCCTCGGAATCATGGACCGAAGGTCTTGAAAAAGATATCTCCTCTAGCTCCTGGTCTACTCCACCCCACTCCCGGTTGGCTCACCTATATCCTAGCGTGGAGCTAAATACTCCTCGACCCAAAAGTGATCAGGATCATCTTTCATGAACTCCTCATCATCATCAGTCCAGTACTCATCTCGAATCTCAGGTTCCTCCCCCGCAAGCATGTCATCAGCATCGTTGTGACGACCACCCACAACCCCGAATGACCCGTGCAGCTTCAGCTCGACCGACCCATGCAATGACCGACCCGAGCCCAACAACCGACCCAGTTCCTCCATTTCTCCCAACATGACCGACCCGACCAGACACCAATGTGAGACCGACCCATGGAGTTAGAGACCGACCCGATGTGTTCAACCCATTGTCTCCACCAACCGACCGACCCGACCCGGAGCGACCGACCCAACCTGTCCACTTCACCCCCCATACCTCACGACCGACCGATCCGGAGCGACTGACCCGCCTCGACCGACCGAATGACCTCCTGTACAACACTATATTGCATATTGTACTGCATTGCTCGACCGACCCAAAACCTGCACAACCTCAATCCAACTCCAATTTCGACCTAAACTTCGCCAAATCATGAATTCGACAAAACCAACTCATCCAATTTACCAAACACAATCATAAACATGTTATGAAATTGCTAAAACATGTTATGAAATTGCTAACAACATGAATATAATGATTATCACTAAAATTATGCAAATTCATCAAAATCATGATAAATGAACATATGAACTAAATTATGGATCTAACTTTGCGTTATCATACGATAGCATAGAAATTACCGGTTTAAACTTGCTAAATTAGATCCTAGGGTGATTCATATGAAAATGGACTTACCATGACGTAGATCTATGAGAAAACACTTGAATTTAGTGAAAAACATGATCAAACATTCATATACTTGATTGATTCCGTGTGAGAGATGCATATCACTCACCAATTCTCCAAATCAAAGCAAAAACAGTGAAATAAGATTCCAGACAGTGAAGAACTTGATCCAAATCATGCGATCCGATGAACTCTCCTTTGAAACGGTGTAGATCTAGCCTCAAATGGTGTAGATCTTTAATTCTCTAAGCTCTAATGGTGAAAGGATGAAGAAATGGAGGAACGGAGGATCCCTTGGCTCTTCCAAATGAGAGAACGGGGAAAGTAAACTATTTTCCATACCTCCCCCCCTATTTATAGCCTTCCACCAACCCACTAATGGACCTCACCAAATCAGCCCATTATGGCTTTATAAACCTGAACAGCGAACAGTTAAACCTTAAAACAGTGATTCCTCCCAAACCGCTGAGCTGCATCTTTAATGTGACCACTCTATGGAAAGGAAAACATCGGTTCTTTTCCAATGGCACAGGTCTTGACACCTGATTCGACCTGAGTCAAAAGTTATTCCCTGTACAAGACTGATCGGGGCAAAATGGTCACAAATAAAATTGATAAAAATTATGGACATGTCTCACATCCCCATAAGCAACATATTAAAATATGAGAATGATTCAACCGTCAGGGAATAAAATAAAAATATTTTACGATCCTTTGATACGTAAAATGCGGGTTGTTACATTCCCCCCCCCTTTAGGAATTTTGCCCCCGAAATCCCAACAAACACAAGCAACTACAACAATTCTGCATGCCTATCATCCATAAGCAGCCAATTCTAAGACCTAAACTAGCAGCCATCAGACCTTGCATCTATAGCCCTATCCTAGCACGCAAAATTATAAAACAACCATAGCACAAGTTACAATGATGTAAGGCGGTACGATACTAACGGGCCATAACAACGAAAAGTTCTGGATGGGTCTCCTTCATACTCTCTTTCGTCTCCCATGTACAATCGTCGCCATCCTCACTCCATTGTACCTTGACTAGCTTAACCGTCTTCCTCCTAAGCTGTTTCGTGTCATTCCCCATAACACGAAGCAGTTTACGAGGTTTCGTAACTACAGTCTCGACTTCTAGATCTTCATACTGCTCTGGAGATACCACCACATTCGACCATGCACGAACTTCCGTAGAAACGACACATGGAAAACATTATGTACACTCAACATCTTCTCGGGTTACCCCAATTTATATGCGAGCTTTCCTGTAACACCCGGAATTTCACTTAATATTAATGTTTAGTAATTAAAGAATAATTAATCTCAGACGTGAGAATGAAGGGAAACGGGTTGCTCCATTGTGTTTGTCTTGGAATTCTGGTTGAGATAGAGTCCGAGTTTGCGTGATTTGGACTTCGTATGAAGAAGTTATGGCCATCCGAAGTTTCAGAAAATTCAAAACAGATTTAAAATATTCAAATTTCAAATTTCAGAAGAGGCGGGAAAATTCCCGCCAGACAGAGGGTGTCGACACTAGGGTCGACATGGGTGTCGACCCCCCCCCCCCAAGGGGTCGACCCATGTGTCGACCCAGGGGTCGACCCATGTGTCGACCCAGGGGTCGACCCCCCTGTCGGCCAACTTGGCCTGGGTGCAGCCTGAAGGAGTTTGGGTTGTGTTCTGGTGGCTTGTGACGAAATCTGACGGCTCTAACCTAATCTAGGGTTAATCTAAGGGCCTAAACTACATCCTAATTCTATAAATACACCCTAAGACTACCCTAATTCTTACTAAAAATAGATACAATGTCGTTATGCCATCAAAATGCAACTTGAAGGAGCCTCCATCAAATTGTAGAAGAAGATAGCTTCTCAAATCAACTTCTAATCAACTCTAGCAACTTAATCTTCTTCATAGGAGTGCTAATCAACAAGTGGTGAGTTTCTATGCCTTTAGCAAGCAATTGCTAAACTAATTATGATAGGATATAATGAGGTTATGGTTATGTATGTGGATCAATGCGAGTTATGTTATCATATGCTATGTGTTCATGATGTTATGCAAGTTATGCAAGTCATATGCTATGTGTTCATGATGTTATGCAAGTTATGCAAGTCATATGCTATGTGTTCATGATGTTATGCAAGTTATGCAAGTCATATGCTATGTGTTCATGATGTTATGCAAGTTATGCAAGTCATATGCTATGAGTTCATGATGCTAGTTATGCAAATCACTATGATAAACATTGATCCATTATGACACCATGTTATGCAAGTTTGGTGTTTGATTATATGCAAGTTCATATATGACATGTTATGCAAGTTTGGTGTTTGATTATATGCAAGTTCATATATGATATGTTATGCAAGTTTGGTGTTTGATTATATGCAAGTTCATATATGACATGTTATGCAAGTTTGGTGTTTGATTATATGCAAGTAACATGTGCAAGTTTACACCTTTGTATGATATACATACATATGCAAGTTAACCCCTTTGTATGTCATACATACATATGCAAGTTTACCCCTTTGTATATATAAGTAACTTATGCAACTTACCCTCTTTATGACATATGTGATTAAAGCAAGTTTGGGTTGATTATTTAGGCTAGTTGGGTTTGATGCCATGGTCATATATGCATGTTGACACCTTTAAAACCCATGTTGATGCTAATGTTATGCAAGTTGAACCCATTGTGTTTGTGATGAATCTTCCCTTTTAAGTATGTCATGTCAACGTATTACGTGGGGAACGATGGGGTTAATATTTATGTTAATGAAATGGTGTGAAGTTGGTATGATTATGCATACCATAAAGTGGATGGACATAATTGAGTCAATTATGTACATTGTTAAATTTGTAATTAATTAGGGATAATTAATACAAATTATGGGGGTGATTAATTAGGTGTAATTAATCGACTAAGACACGAGGTTGGACCCTTTTGTGGCATAAGACTGCCCGGAACCGACCGGCAAATCCAGCGGCTACAACTGATTGGCCCAATGTGAGAGGTCTTAGGCATAAACTAAATACGTGACAAGTGTAAAGACACGAGGTTAGACTCGGTTATGGCGTAAGGCTGCCCGGACCCGACCGACAAATCCAGCTGCCATAAAAGATTGTCTAATGTGAGAGGTCTTTACAACGGTTACGTTCTTAATCAATTAAGAAACACTTAACCAGATAAGCATGTAGTGGGCATGAGGGGTTAAGTGGGTGCCTTGGGTGGCATGTGGAAATCTAGTGGGTTGCCTTGGGTGGCAATAGAAAATACGATTAGAATACTTAACCAAGTGGAAACATGTAATTAAACATGATTAAAGGGTTAAGTGGGATGCACTAGAAAAAGGGACAAGCTTAGGTGGGTAGCTTGTGGGGCCCCATTTCAACCAGTAACCCATATGTATCTTATTGGGCTCGACCCATGTCGAGGACGGGACACGCGTACTGGGCTTGACTATATGAGGCCAAAACGGGTTAGCGGTGGCAACGCAAGTCCAACGGGTTTCATATGCGTGTGTGGACCCGGGCTGGTAGGTAAGACGTTGTTGCATCGTGTAGGTATAAGCCGTGCACCATTGATTGTATCGGGTTGCCACTTTGGGGAGTGATACACCCCACTGTGGGGCCAGCACGGGTATCTACGATAGGGAGCCGATCGCTTGGGGAGTAGTGGGTACACCTAGTGGAGATAGGGGCAGACGACACCTATGTAGTCAGCTAGGGGTACACGAAACTACTAGTTAAATTTTCTAAGTCCTTGGGTGGGATCAACCTTTAAGTAGGAATGACTGGTGTGGTACAGTGTAGTAATTACCCTTGGGTGGGTCGATGCGTCTTTACCGTTATCATAGTTCATCCTATGTCTAGTTGGCTACTTAGTGTAGTCATTTATCCCCAGTCATCACCGTACCAAGTTTATATCATACCCTAATTACTTTAATGATTGTATTGTTAAAGTTATAGGGCTCACTTAGACTTATGTCTGACCCCGTTGTTTTTATCTTTTTTTCCAACCCTCAGGTTCTCAGAGTGGGCCTAGCACTAGTGGGCTTTGATCAGATTTCTTTATCTATCTTTTGGAGCTTGGACCGTGATGTAAAGACCAGCTTATCTTTTCTATTATGGCTATTAGTTATGTAGTGGGATTATGTACTTATGTTTTATCAGGATGGATATTTAGTACTTGACTCTTGTTTTAGTTGGTTTTGATATGTAACCAAACATGTTTATCTTCTGCTGCAATGAAATGATGTTTTAGATTTCAAGTATTATTTATATCTGTCTTGTTGTAATTTTTCTGTTCTATATTCACTTAAAATACTCCACCGAAGTTAAGGCATTCCCTTAGTGAGTGACCTTAGCGGGTGTGGGGTGTTACACGTGGTATCAGAGCTGAAGGTTACCAAAACGGATAAAACTTTTAGAAAAACTATTTTTCTAAAAACATTTTTGGAAGATGTATTTTCAAAAACATGTCTTTTAAGAGAAAAGTTTTTGAACGAAAAGCATAATCCCCAATAGCCATATCTTTATCGTTCGAATTCTCCGTTTTGAATCTTTCCTTTTTCGTTTCAGCATGGCTGAGGATCTTAACCTTCCGGAGGGTGTAGCGATACCAGTATGGTATAGGAGGTTGATGGAGGCTAGGGTCGCCACTGCGGGTCCAGCAAATGTTCCTCCACCAACAGTAGCACCCAATCTTCCTCCTCCTCCTCGCACGGATACTTTTGCTATGACTTGCAAGGAATTTAAGGCTGTGGGAGGGAAACCTTTTCAAGGATCAGAAACTTTTGTGGAAGCTAGGGATTGGCTTAAGGAGGTGGAAGAGTTGATAGATATCTTTGAGATGGAAGAAGGAAAGAAAGTCAAGTTAGCTGCTTGGTTAATGAAGGGAGAGGCCTCGTTCTGGTGGGAGGTCACTAATGGAGAACGCCCTGTTGACTCTTGGGCGGATTTCAGACAAAGGTTTGTGGCAAAGTTTCTCTCAAGGGCGGAAGAGAATCTGTATATGGAAAGGTTCTTGACTCTAAAGCAAGGAAACCTATCAGTGAAGGAATATGTCAACAAGTTTAATCAATTGGCAAGGTTTGGCATAGACATGGTGAATACATCGAAGAAGAAGGCTTTGAGGTTCGTTAAGGGCTTGAACGAACCGATGCATGGATTGGCTATGACTCACATCCCTATGGGGGCCACCTTTGAGAAGCTAGTAGACATGGCACTCATGCATGAGGAAGAGAAGGGTTCCAATGCTAATAAGGCACCCGAAAAGAAAGGAGATCAGAAGAGACCTCAACAGCAACAGCAAAACAAGGGTGGGAAAGACAACGGTGGCAAGGGAAAGAAGAAGTGCTTCAATTGCGGGACACCAGGCCACCTAAGCAAAGATTGTCGGAAGAAGAAGAAGACTGGCTGCTTCCACTGTGGCGAAGCAGGGCATCTAGTGAAGGACTGCCCTAAGAAGGGGCAGAGGACGGGATCTACCTCAGGGGGACAGGTGCAAGCTCTTATGGCACCAGTTCAGGCAGGGGGGCAAGTTCAGGCTCTCGCGGTTCCACCGATTCAAGAAAGAGGTAGAACTATTTCCGTTGAAAGTCTGGTTTTTCTGTTTGATCATCTTGTTCGTACTTTGTTTGACTCTGGCGCATCGCATTCGTTTATCTCATCATCATTAGTTGAGTCACTGCACTTAGACACCAGTCTAGTAGATGATCCCTTGGTTGTTTCAAACCCAATTGGGGGCTCCACTTATTTGTCCATGATATGTTTGGGTTTGAAGATTTCTATACTTAGCGTTGAGTTTAGATGTGATGCTTTTGTTTTGGGCTTCACGGGCTATGGGTTGATTTTGGGCATGGACTGGTTATCCAGTAATGGTGCCGTTCTTGATTGCGAAAGGAGAGTTGTTAGGCTCATGACCCGCTTGGGGAACACTCTCGAGATCTCTTGTAATCCCATGGATTCTGTTATGCTAAGTTATCTTGAATCTCTTGATGCTTCGGTCGAGAGTTTGCGATCTGTTAGAGTGGTCCGGGAGTACTCAGATGTGTTTGAGGAGGTGAAGGGCTTACCTCCGAAGCGGGAGATAGACTTCCGAATATATCTGGTGGACAGTGCTAAACCAGTATCTTTGCCAGTGCGCCACATGGCTCCTCGTGAGAGGAGGGAACTCCATAAGCAAGTAGGGGAGTTGCTTGATAAGGGGTTCATAAGACGAAGTATATCGGAGTGGGGTGCTCCAGTAGTTTTTGCCACGAAGGCGGATGGGTCCCTCAGACTTTGTGTAGACTATAGAGAACTCAACAAGCTCATAAAGAAGAATAGACACCCATTGCCGAGGATTGATGATCTCTTTGATCAGTTGGTTGGCGCCTCAGTGTTTTCGCAGTTGGACTTGGCCACGGGGTTTCATCAGTTGAGAGTGGCTGAGGATAGCATAGACAAGACTGCCTTTAGGACTCCGGATGGTTTCTATGAGTGGCTTGTGATGCCATTTGGTTTGACGAACGCCCCTGCATACTTTGTTGATTTGATGAGTAGGGTGTTCAGGGAGTACCTAAATAACTTCGTAGTGGTCTTTGTGGATGACATCTTGGTCTTTTCTAAGAGCGAAATAAGTTTTCGTATGTGCTTAATAGGTTAAGCAAAGCCGGTTATTTGATCAACGGTGGTTTTGGAGCAAGACTGGCAAGGACATCCAGAGTTGGACAAGTGCTTAATTATTTAGCCGTTTTTACTAGTATCATCTCACGTAGGTCGTATGAATTCGAAGGAGGTATCCCTTGGGTGTTTGTCTGATATTGGTTTAGGCCTTTGGGGCTTGCACTTGGGGGATGTCGAGTTCGACTAGGATGGTCTACGTGAGAGATGGAAAGTTGTGACGATTTTGCATGGGAGAATATCCTGGTTTTCTCTAGAAGTGGAGAAAAGCATGCCCTACATCTTAGGGAAGTGTTGGAGACTCTGCGAGCGCATAGTCTTAAGACAACAAAGGTGGATGGAGTTCTTAGCATCCTATGATTTCGAGATAGCGTATACCCCTGGCAAGGGTAACGTGGTGGCGGACGCCTTAAGCAGAAAAAGGTTGTCCTTGAGTCCATTGTTCGTGGAACGACGAAGCTTGGAATTTATCTCGATGTTTGACTTCAGACCTTCCGTTGACTTTGTACCCGGTTTGCTAGCATCTTTAGAGGTCAAACCTACTCTTTTGGGACGGATTGGCGAGGCACAGCGGGACGACCCACAGTAGGTTGAGTTGGTAGAGAGGCTCATAAGGGGGGAGTCGTCCAGCCATTTGAGTAGGTACACCCTAGATGATAGGGGGTGCTTGCGTAGAGACGGTAGACTTGGTGTACCGCAAGACGAGGGTTTGAGGAAGGCTATTCTTGAAGATGTGCATCGTTCAAAGATGACCATTCATTCCGGTGGGGACAAGATGTACCAAGACATGAAGCGAGTTTTCTTTTGGGCCGGTATGAAGAAAGATGTGGCCGAGTATGTCGCTAGATGCTTGGTGTGCCAACAAGTGAAAGCGGAGCAAAAGAAACCCGGTGGGTTGCTTCACCCATTGGAGGTTCCGCAATGGAAGTGGGATAGCGTCACGATGGGTTTTATTGATGGGTTACCGAGATCAAGGAAGGGTAATACGGGAATTTGGGTTGTGGTAGACAGACTTACTAAGAGCGCCCATTTCATACCCGTGAAGAGCAAGAGGACTGCTCCATGGCTAGCTTCAGTTTACCTTCGAGAGATAGTTCGATTGCATGGGGTACCTTCTATCATAGTGAGTGATCGAGATCCTATCTTCACTAGTGAGTTTTGGAAGAGTTTGCAAGAAGCAGTGGGGACTCAGTTGTGTTTGAGCACCGCATACCATCCTCAGACGGACGGCTAGACCGAGAGGGTGAATCGTGTTCTGGAAGACTTTTTGAGGCTTTGTATCTTAGATTTTGGAGGTACATGGGAAGAGCATCTTCCATTAGTGGAGTTCACATATGATAACAGTTTTCAATCTAGTATTGGCATGGCTCCTTTCGAAGCTCTTTATGGAAGGCCTTGTCGATCACCTACATGTTGGTGGGAGTCTACGGATAAGATCTTGCTTGGGCCTGATATGGTTAGAGAGACTTCGGAAAAGATTGATTTGATTCGAAGAAGGATGAAAGCAGCGCAAGATAGGCAGAAATCTTATGCGGATAAGAGGAGGACGGATCTTGAGTTTGATGTTGGGGATATGGTCTTTGTTAAAGTATCTCCATTACGGAATGTTGTTCGCTTTGGGTCCGTTGGGAAGTTAGCACCAAGGTTTGTAGGACCGTTTCCTATTAAGGAAAGGATTGGACGGATGGCATATAGAGTGGATTTACCCGAGAGACTTAGTGGGGTACATGACGTATTCCATGTGTCACATTTGAGGAAGTGCCTACATGAGACCGCAGAGGTGGTAGAGCCGAGCTTGCTTAGAGAAGTGGAGGTAGAGCGTGATGCGACGATTCGACGAGCTCCTACTTGCATCCTTGGGTCAGAGATTAGGAAGTTGAGAAACAGAGAGGTTCGACTAGTCAAAGTGCAATGGGGGGGAGGATGAGAGCAATGCTACTTGGGAGACAAAAGCGAAGATGCGTTCACTGTACCCTTTCTTTTTTGAGGGTATGTCTTTTAACTTCTCCTTTATCGTTTGTCTAATACTTATCTCATCTTTAGTATGTCCTCTCATTAGTATCTTTGACCTTTAGATAGGGTAAACCTATGGTTGAAACATGTGTTTGAGACATGTTATGATTGATGGATGCATGTGGATGCAAGTGTTTGCTAGTGGTTGCTCGTGGATGCATATACACACACCTTAGACACTAGATCGGCTCAGTCACTTCATATTGCATATTGCATATAATTGCGTGTAGGTAGCTATATTAATGGATGTATAATGGTTGTATTGTCATATGGATGATGTATTTTGGTGTATGGTTGTGCACACATGTAGTAATAGAATGTGTTGATAGGATTCCTTCGCACACGTATTGGATGCATGGCACTATCATGGTTTGCATTAAGGAGGTCAACTGAATCAGTAGACCACCTGATTTTGCATTAGACAGGAAACATATACACACACTTTTTGCATATGTTCATACAGCATTAGAAACTTTAAGGACAATGGATGCCAGTGTTTGATGGTTTGAGTAGATGGTTGTTTGGATGGTAGGATACGTTCTTCTTGACTTGGAGATTTCGGGGACGAAATCCTTTAAGTAGGGGAGAATGTAACACCCCGAATTTCACTTAGTATTAATGTTTAGTATTTAAAGAATAATTAATCTCAGACGTGAGAATTAAGGGAAACGGGTTGCGCCGTCTCGGAATTCTGGTTGAGATAGAATCCGAGTTTGCGTGATTTGGACTTCGTATGAAGAAGTTATGGCCATCCGAAGTTTCAGAAAATTCAAAACAGATTTAAAATATTCAAATTTCAAATTTCAGAAGAGGCGGGAAAATTCCCGCCAGACAGAGGGTGTCGACACTAGGGTCGACATGGGTGTCGACCCCCCCCCCAAGGGGTCGACCCATGTGTCGACCCAGGGGTCGACCCATGTGTCGACCCAGGGGTCGACCCCCCTGTCGGCCAACTTGGCCTGGGTGCAGCCTGAAGGAGTTTGGGTTGTGTTCTGGTGGCTTGTGACGAAATCTGACGGCTCTAACCTAATCTAGGGTTAATCTAAGGGCCTAAACTACATCCTAATTCTATAAATACACCCTAAGACTACCCTAATTCTTACTAAAAATAGATACAATGTCGTTATGCCGTCAAAATGCAACTTGAAGGAGCCTCCATCAAATTGTAGAAGAAGATAGCTTCTCAAATCAACTTCTAATCAACTCTAGCAACTTAATCTTCTTCATAGGAGTGCTAATCAACAAGTGGTGAGTTTCTATGCCTTTAGCAAGCAATTGCTAAACTAATTATGATAGGATATAATGAGGTTATGGTTATGTATGTGGATCAATGCGAGTTATGTTATCATATGCTATGTGTTCATGATGTTATGCAAGTTATGCAAGTCATATGCTATGTGTTCATGATGTTATGCAAGTTATGCAAGTCATATGCTATGTGTTCATGATGTTATGCAAGTTATGCAAGTCATATGCTATGAGTTCATGATGCTAGTTATGCAAATCACTATGATAAACATTGATCCATTATGGCACCATGTTATGCAAGTTTGGTGTTTGATTATATGCAAGTTCATATGTGACATGTTATGCAAGTTTGGTGTTTGATTATATGCTAGTTCATATATGACATGTTATGCAAGTTTGGTGTTTGATTATATGCAAGTTCATATATGACATGTTATGCAAGTTTGGTGTTTGATTATATGCAAGTAACATGTGCAAGTTTACACCTTTGTATGATATACATACATATGCAAGTTAACCCCTTTGTATGTCATACATACATATGCAAGTTTACCCCTTTGTATGACATAAGTAACTTATGCAAGTTACCTTCTTTATGACATATGTGATTCAAGCAAGTTTGGGTTGATTATTTATGCTAGTTGGGTTTGATGCCATGGTCATATATGCATGTTGACACCTTTAAAACCCATGTTGATGCTAATGTTATGCAAGTTGAACCCATTGTGTTTGTGATGAATCTTCCCTTTTAAGTTTGTCATGTCAACGTATTACGTGGGGAACGATGGGGTTAATATTTATGTTAATGAAATGGTGTGAAGTTGGTATGATTATGCATACCATAAAGTGGATGGACATAATTGAGTCAATTATGTACATCGTTAAATTTGTAATTAATTAGGGATAATTAATACAAATTATGGGGGTGATTAATTAGGTGTAATTAATCGACTAAGACACGAGGTTGGACCCTTTTGTAGCATAAGACTGCTCGGAACCGACCGACAAATCCAGCGGCTACAAATGATTGGCCCAATGTGAGAGGTCTTAGGCATAAACTAAATACGTGACAAGTGTAAAGACACGAGGTTAGACTCGGTTATGGCGTAAGGCTGCCTGGACCCAACCGGCAAATCTAGCTGCCATAAAAGATAGTCTAATGTGAGAGGTCTTTACAACGGTTACGTTCTTAATCAATTAAGAAACACTTAACCAGATAAGCATGTAGTGGGCATGAGGGGTTAAGTGGGTGCCTTGGGTGGCATGTGGAAATCTAGTGGGTTGCCTTGGGTGGCAATAGAAAATACGATTAGAATACTTAACCAAGTGGAAACATGTAATTAAACATGATTAAAGGGTTAAGTGGGATGCACTAGAAAAAGGGACAAGCTTAGGTGGGTAGCTTGTGGGGGCCCATTTCAACCAGTAACCCATATGTATTTTATTGGGCTCGACCCATGTCGAGGACGGGACACGCGTACTGGGCTTGACTATAAGAGGCCAAAACGGGTTAGCGGTGGCAACGCAAGTCCAACGGGTTTCATATGCGTGTGTGGACCCGGGCTGGTAGGTAAGACGTTGTTGCATCGTGTAGGTATAAGCCGTGCACCATTGATTGTATCGGGTTGCCACTTTGGGGAGTGATACACCCCACTATGGGGCCAGCACGGGTATCTACGGTAGGGAGCCGATCGCTTGGGGAGTAGTGGGTACACCTAGTGGAGATAGGGGCAGACGGCGCCTATGTAGTCAGCTAGGGGTACACGAAACTACTAGTTAAATTTTCTAAGTCCTTGTGGGATCAACCTTTAAGTAGGAATGACTGGTGTGGTGCAGTGTAGTAATTACCCTTGGGTGGTAGATGCGTCTTTACCGTTATCATAGTTCATCCTATGTCTAGTTGGCTTCTTAGTGTAGTCATTTATCCCTAGTCATCACCGTACCAAGTTTATATCATACCCTAATTACTTTAATGATTGTATTGTTAAAGTTATAGGGCTCACTCAGACTTATGTCTGACCCCGTTGTTTTTATCTTTTTTTCCAACCCTCAGGTTCTCAGAGTGGGCCTAGCACTAGTGGGCTTTGATCGGATTTCTTTATCTATCTTTTGGAGCTTGGACCGTGATGTAAAGACCAGCTTATCTTTTCTATTATGGCTATTAGTTATGTAATGGGATTATGTACTTATGTTTTATCAGGATGGATATTTAGTACTTGACTCTTGTTTTAGTTGGTTTTGATATGTAACCAAACATGTTTATCTTCTGCTGCAATGAAATGATGTTTTAGATTTCGAGTATTATTTATATCTGTCTTGTTGTAATTTTTCTGTTCTATATTCACTTAAAATACTCCACCGAAGTTAAGGCATTCCCTTAGTGAGTGACCTTAGCGGGTGTGGGGTGTTACATTTCCAATTCGCTAGACTATCGGAAATGGTCCAACAAACCTAGGAGCTAACTTTCCTTTGCTTCGGAATCGAAACACATGCTTCAACAGTGAAATCTTCACGAAAACCATACCGCCAACGTCGAATTCCAAATATTTTCGACGCTTATTAGCATAACTCTTCTAACGATCTTGGGCTACCTTCATTCGTTGCTGAACGATCTCGATATAATTCAGTGTCTCTCTAATCATCTCTTGCCCAAGTATCAACTTGTAACGACCCGCATTCTACGCATCATAGGATCGTAGAATATTTATTTCTGTCACATACGAAGTCGTATGGTCATGTAACTTTGGGAGACGACTATTGGGGTCATTTCCCATGTTCATGATTTTTCCCGATTTTTAAATGACCATTTTACCCCTAGTTGGCACTGTTTTGGCCATAACTTTTGACTGAAAAGGAATTTTAACTTGAAACCACTTCCATTAGCTCCGGATGATGGTTTCTCTTTCCGTAGAGTGGTCACATTAGTCAAACGGACTCACCGTTTGGGAGATATGGCTGAAACAAGTTTCAGATGGTGAAAAACAGCTTAATTGGGCTTAACCGGGTGATTAGCAGCTAGGCCCACAGGGGAATTTCGGGTTTAGAGGTATAGGAAGACTGAGTAGGGTTAGGTTATCACTTTCATTTCAGTTTTGAGCCGCCACAAACCTCCTTGAGACCTTAGTAATGGCTTCCATCCTCTAAAACCTCTCCAAAACACATTTTTAGTGAAGATTAAGCCTAAACTACATCAAAGCAAGGCCAAATAGCAACAAGGCAAGGTTGGAGCTGCTGCTATACATAGGAATTCGACCCAAACAGAGAGTATCTCAGATTTGGTGTTTCATTTGTGGCCAAGGTGAGTGATAGCATCGGTTTGACACTAATTACAGTTAATTAAGGGTAATTAGTGAAGATTAGCGAATTTATACGTAAATAAATTCTGGAAAAATTCTTAAAATTCTAAAATAATGTTTTAAGGCTCTGTTAGAAATTTGGGTTAATTTCGATGTGTTTTGCTAATCGTATGCTTAAACATGATTAAGAGGGATTATAGGAAAATGTGAGGTTTTAGCCACTTTTGATCCATTTTGGTTCATTTGAATTGTTGTTAGGTGTTTGTGGTTGTTCTTACATGTTGCTATGACTCTATGGTATGTTTTATGATTGATTAGAATAGTTAGGTTGGTCGAAAACGTCGTCGAATGGCGTAGAAAGCTCGCTGGAAAGTTGCAGAAATGTGCAGGTTCCGAACCGGATCGGATCGGAGTAGAGGATCGGAGTAGAGGGTCGGATCGGATTTGTGAACTGACCAAGGAAATCTGAACTGGATCGGAGCCTGTCACTGGAGGAGGATCGACGAGAAGGAAGGCTGTTTGCTTAGAGTTGGAGTGGACAAGGGGGATCGGATCGGAACTAGGGAGCGGACCGGATCGAAACTAGGGAGCGGATCGGATCGGAGCTGTGGAGCGGATCGGATTGGAGAGGATCGGAGTAAGCTAAGGGGGCGGAGCGGATCGGCAATTGGAGAAGGACAGGATCGGGTATTGGAACTTAGAAGGGAGCAACCACCGAACCAACCAGAGAATAGGCACTAAACTTCCGAACCGAACCAAGTGGAGAACCCGAACCGAAGGAGCACCAAACCGAATGGAAAAGATGACCACCGAACCGAACCGACGAAGATGATGACTACCGAACCGAACCGAATTCCAGGACTGCGCGACAACTCTTCTGAAGACCCACTCTAATTCGACCAAACCCGAGATGCAAAGGAAGTCCAAATGAGAAGTTAGAGCTCAGGATTCAGATGGGAATCAACGAGTTCGCTTCATGGTTGGGCTTTGCTGCGGGACGCGTGCCAAGGAGTTATCGACATCTATAGCTTTGGACCACTATGGTAGGAGGTACGAAGGCGAATTCAGGGCCATTATGGTATCGGTAGAACCAAGGGCTATGACCAATGAAGTGGGTCATTGAAATGTTTGGTCATGACTCCAAGTGTTTGGCTTGGTCACAGCAGGGTTTCTACAAGTCGGGATTCGTCGTTACCTCAGTTTGTCTAGTGTTCCAAAGTGGTAGATATTGTATGCTTTACGCACTGAGTGAGAGATGTGAGGATGGTTGCTATGGTTGATTTGTTTGCTATCATTATGACATGTACACCCCACCCCCGTATCCTTACACCCTTTATTATGGCACCTTGGAGTATTGTACGGTATGTGGTACTAACTCTTTGGTTGTAGGTCCAGGTTCAGGTATGGCTTAGTGTACCTGTTATTATTCTGTTTAGATGCTTATCGCTCATACCAGGCTTTATGTCTGACCCAGAGTTTTATGTCTCCTCTTATTACTCTGGGTGCTCACACGAGCAGACTAGAGACAGGTTAGCTGGTGATGCACGGGTAGATGATCCGGAGACGAGCAGGAGGCTTCCACGTACTATATACATAATATTCTCCCTGTGTTGTTGAAGATCACTGCTTGGGCATTGTTGGTGTATCTTCTACTTTAACTTTCTTTTGTTTAGAGACAGTAAATTTGGAAAATTGTAATAAGCTGTATATGGATTTCCGCTGCTCTGATGATTGACGTTGATTTTAGTTATCAGCTTATGCACTGTCTCGCCTGTTTTATGTCAAGTATGTTATTATTATATTTTATCCCATGCGCTGTGAGACATTCTACAGGTTCCTTGATTAGTTCACTCACTTCTTTCTTTTCTTTTGATGACCGTTCTGTGCTAGCTGGGCATGTGTACAGCGCACTTTCGGAGGAAACGCAGGCTGGTGCGGGACGGGCCGTCACACTTGGTATCAGAGCTCTAGGTTGCGTAGTTAACCTAGGGAAGTTATCAGGGAGAGATAATTTACGTATACGAGAGAGCGTATTTGTGGTTATTTTGGTTTTCAAAAGCTATATATATACTATTAGTAGTATAAGAATGAAGTCGTACTGCACTAGCACCACTATGGAATCGTTAATCGTTTCCTTTTTCAGATTGACGATGAGCCGAGATACTAGAGGTGCTAGTAGGGGAGCCAATAATGGGAATGCTGCTGACATGAGGACGATGTTTACTGACCTCATGAGAGAGATGCTTAGAGATGTACAGAGGGCAGCTCCCAATGGTGGAAATGGTGGTGGTCCAATAGTGCAGGCGCCAAGAGTCGACTTCGCCAAGCTGAATAAGGATTATACTAGCCTTGGTGGGAAGTCGTTCCACGGAACGGAGTCGGCCACAGATGTTCAGGATTGGTTGGATAGTTGCGAACGTATCTTCGAGGATTTGGGTATCGAGGATGCGATGAAGAGAAAGCTAGCGTCCCATCAGCTGCAAGAGCGGGCAATGAATTGGTGGAATGCTATAAAGGCAGCTACTCCCGAAGATCAGATTACTTGGGAGCAGTTTAAAGCTCGCTTCAGTGAGAAGTTCATCCCAGCTGCTCAGAAGTCAATGCTGTTTAAGAAATTCTTGGAGCTCAAGCAGAATGGCAGAGCTGTCTCGGAATATATTGCTGAATTTGACACTTTGTCAAAATATGGGTTATCTCTTATTGATACTGCCGAGAAAAAGAATGAGAAATTCATAACTGGTTTGGATCAGTACTTGGGGGAAAAACTTATTAACCACATCGATGAGACGTTTGAATCGATTGTGGGGAAAGCGTTAAGGTCAGAAAGTCTCTACCCTAAGCCGAAGACTGAGGTTGCATCCGCAGATGAGCCAAAGCCACAAGCTAGTGGTGGAGGCAAAGGTGGTTCCCAGAATAAGAGAAAGCAGAATCAGGCTAGGGATGGCCAGAAGAAAAAGAATAAGCAAGATGTGGAGTGCTTCAGCTGTGGTAAGAAGGGCCATTATGCTAGTAATTGTCGGGCCAAGCAAGCGGATAGGAAGTGCTTCAACTGTGGCCAAATGGGACATCACAAGGACAAGTGTCCACAGCCCCCTAAGGAAAAGCAAATGGTGAAAGCATATGCTCTTAATGCTATTCCTTCTTCGTCGAATGCCCCAACTGCGGCGGAGAAAGGAAAGAATGTCTTCATTCAAGGTATGCTTTCTGTTTATGATGTTCCTGTTAGAGTTTTGTTTGATACCGGAGCTTCCAGTTCTTTCATATCTAGTGACCTGGTAGATAGGTTGGGATTGGAGCCCGAGATTGTCGATAGACCTTTAGTAGTGACGAACCCGATTGGTGGTTCTACTAGCCTTAGCATGATTTGTCGTAATGTGGTCTTATCGAGTCATGGATGCATGTTTGTTTGTGATTGCTTTGTTTTGGGCTTTACTGGGTTTGGCATTATTTTGGGAGTAGATTGGCTCCAAAGATATGGGGTGGTGGTAGACTGTGAGGGCTTGTCGGTGACAGCTAGAGCGGATGATGGGCGGAGGACAGTGTTTGGTGGTCTACCCAGTAAGGGGGTATTGGCTAGTTTTCTAAACTCCCTCGACATTCCGCATAGTGAGTTGTCAGGTTTGCCCGTGGTTGGCCAGTATCCGGATGTTTTCGAAGAAGTGACCGGACTTCCACCACACCGAGAGATTGAGTTTCGTATTGATTTGGTAAAAGATGCCAGACCTATAGTGATGCCACTTCGTCGTATGGCACCAAGGGAGCAGCGAGAGCTCGAGGTGCAAGTCAGCGATCTTTTGAAGAAGGGATTTATCAGAAGGAGTGTTTCTGAATGGGGAGCACCAGTTGTGTTTGCTACCAAGGCGGATGGTTCCCTTCGCTTGTGTGTAGACTACCGCGAGTTGAATAAAGTGACGAGGAAGAACAAGTATTCTCTACCGTGGATAGATGATTTGTTTGATCAGTTGAGTAGTGCGAGAGTATTTTCTCAGTTGGATCTCGCGACAGGTTTTCATCAGCTTAGAGTGGAAGCTGAGAGTATAGCTAAAACGGCATTTCGGACGCCGTCTGGGTTTTATGAGTGGTTGGTCATGCCATTCGGGTTGACCAATGCCCCAGCATATTTTGTGGATCTTATGAATAGGGTATTCAGAGATCAGTTGAATAAGTTTGTCCTTGTGTTCGTTGATGATATTTTGGTCTACTCGAGGACAGAGGAAGAACACAAGGGACATTTAAGAATAGTGATGGAGGTGTTGAGAAAACACCAATTGAAAGCAAAGTTTTCTAAGTGCCACTTCTGGAAGAGGGAAGTGAGGTTCTTGGGCCATGTTGTATCAGAAAATGGGATTGCCGTGGACCCGGCGAAGGTGGCTACGGTACAGGATTGGCCTACGCCCAAGAATGCAACAGATGTAAGAAGTTTCTTGGGGTTAACGGGATATTATCGTAAGTTTATCCAAAGTTTCTCCAAGATAGCAGCACCATTGACCCAGTTGACCAAGAAGAATCAAGCTTTTGTCTGGGATGAAAGGTGCGAGAATGCATTCAGAAGTCTAAAGGACAAGTTGACAAGCGCACCAGTGTTAGTTATTCCTAAGGGGGATGAAGAGATGACGGTATACACGGATGCCTGTGGTACCGGACTGGGTGCTGTATTGATGCAAGGCGGTAGGGTTGTAGCTTACGCAAGTCGGCAATTGAAACCGCACGAGAGAAGATACCCTACCCATGATTTAGAATTGGAAGCGATCGTGTTCGCGTTAAAGATGTGGAGACACTATCTCTTGGGAGAAAGATTTGAGCTGTTTACAGATCATAAGTCGTTGAAGTATCTATTCTCCCAGAAGGATTTAAATCTCCGTCAGCAGAGATGGTTAGAGTTCTTAGCTTCCTATGATTTTGACATCGCATACACACCAGGAAAGGGCAATGCGGTGGCTGATGCATTGAGTAGAAGACATGCCAGCTTAGGCGCTATGTTCCTTGAATGGAAGCAACTGGAGTTTATCGCGGGGTTTGATTTCAGACCAAAGTGCAAATTGGATCCAGAAATGTTAGCAAGTTTGACGATCAGACCCACTTTGGTTGAACGGATCGGCTCTAGTCAGAGGGACGATCCTAACCTATCGGAAATCATCTCCAAGTTAGAGATGGGTATCGATGAGGAGGTGAACAAGTATGGGCTTGATCGAGATAGATGGCTTAGAAAGAATGGAAAGCTTGTTGTACCCAATGTCAATGGATTGAGGGATGAAGTGCTTAGAGAATGTCATCACTCAAAGCTGACTATACACCCCGGTGGTAATAAGATGTATCGAGATATGAAGCAGACCTACTACTGGGAAGGGATGAAAAGAGACGTTGGGAAGTTTATATCCAAGTGCATGAATTGCCAGCTAGTTAAAGCCGAGCAAAAGAAGCCTAGTGGGTTGTTACAGCCCTTAGAAATTCCCGAATGGAAATGGGAGCAAGTCTCGATGGATTTCATCGATGGTTTACCAAGGACTAGATCGGGATACGACAGCATTTGGGTAATTGTAGATCGACTGACTAAAAGTGCAAGGTTTATACCAGTCAAATCGACCAGAACGGCAGCTAAGTTAGCAGAATTGTATATGAAGTGGGTAGTGAGATTTCATGGAGTACCTAAAAGCATTGTGAGCGACCGAGACCCGTCGTTCACTAGTGGGTTTTGGAAGAGCTTACAAGAGGCTCTAGGGTCAGAGTTACATCTCAGTACCGCATATCATCCTCAGACCGACGGTCAGACGGAGAGGGTGAACCGTATTTTGGAAGATCTTTTGAGAGCATGTATATTGGATTTTGGTGGATCATGGGATGACCATTTGCATCTAGTAGAGTTTGCATATAATAATAGCTACCAATCCAGTATCGGTATGGCTCCGTTTGAAGCTTTGTACGGAAGACCGTGCAACTCACCATCATGTTGGATAGAGACTGGCGAGAAGTTTATGCTTGGACCAGATGTGGTGAGGGAAACTTCAGATAAGGTCAAGATCATTCAACAACGAATGAAGGCAGCCCAAGATAGGCAGAAAAGTTATGCTGATAAGAGAAGAAGAGACTTAAAATTCTCCGTTGGTGACTTGGTGTTTGTCAAGATTTCTCCGTTGAAGAGCGCAATACGATTTGGCAGGAGAGGCAAGCTAGCACCAAGATTTGTTGGTCCATTCCCTGTTCTTGAACTAGTCGGGAATTTGGCATATAGAATTGACTTACCAGAGAAGATGGCGGGAGTTCATAACGTATTTCATGTTTCCCAACTAAGGAAGTTCGTTCACGACTCAGATATGACTATTTCACCTGATCAGTTAGAGGACTTCGAAGTAGAACCCGAGGCGGTTGGGAACCGCAAGCCGGCCCGTATTGTCGAGTACGACATGAAGCAACTTCGGAGGAAGGCGGTGAAGCTAGTCAAGGTACAGTGGAGCGAGGACGAGAGTGATTGTACTTGGGAAACAGAGGAGGACATAAGGAAGAAGTATCCAGAACTCTTTGTCTGGTAAGGTTTTGACTTTGATTTAGTTTTCCGCATGCTAGGATAGGCTTGTTTGCTTGTTTTGCATGTTTGATTGTTGTATGTGGCTGTTAGGCATGCGGGATCTTTTGTATGTTTTGGGTTAAGGAATTTCGGGGACGAAATTTCTTAAGGGGGGGGGGGGGAGAGTGTAACGACCCGCATTCTATGCATCATAGGATCGTAGAATATTTATTTCTGTCACATACGAAGTCGTATGGTCATGTAACTTTGGGAGACGACTATTGGGGTCATTTCCCATGTTCATGATTTTTCCCGATTTTTAAATGACCATTTTACCCCTAGTTGGCACTGTTTTGGCCATAACTTTTGACTGAAAAGGAATTTTAACTTGAAACCACTTCCATTAGCTCCGGATGATGGTTTCTCTTTCCGTAGAGTGGTCACATTAGTCAAACGGACTCACCGTTTGGGAGATATGGCTGAAACAAGTTTCAGATGGTGAAAAACAGCTTAATTGGGCTTAACCGGGTGATTAGCAGCTAGGCCCACAGGGGAATTTCGGGTTTAGAGGTATAGGAAGACTGATTAGGGTTAGGTTATCACTTTCATTTCAGTTTTGAGCCGCCACAAACCTCCTTGAGACCTTAGTAATGGCTTCCATCCTCTAAAACCTCTCCAAAACACATTTTTAGTGAAGATTAAGCCTAAACTACATCAAAGCAAGGCCAAATAGCAACAAAGCAAGGTTGGAGCTGCTGCTATACATAGGAATTCGACCCAAACAGAGAGTATCTCAGATTTGGTGTTTCATTTGTGGCCAAGGTGAGTGATAACATCGTTTTGACACTAATTACAGTTAATTAAGGGTAATTAGTGAAGATTAGCGAATTTATACGTAAATAAATTCTGGAAAAATTCTTAAAATTCTAAAATAATGTTTTAAGGCTCTGTTAGAAATTTGGGTTAATTTCGATGTGTTTTGCTAATCGTATGCTTAAACATGATTAAGAGGGATTATAGGAAAATGTGAGGTTTTAGCCACTTTTGATCCATTTTGGTTCATTTGAATTGTTGTTAGGTGTTTGTGGTTGTTCTTACATGTTGCTATGACTCTATGGTATGTTTATGATTGATTAGAATAGTTAGGTTGGTCGAAAACGTCGTCGAATGGCGTAGAAAGCTGGCTGGAAAGTTGCAGAAATGTGCAGGTTCCGAACCGGATCGGATCGGAGTAGAGGGTCGGATCGGATTTGTGAACTGACCAAGGAAATCTGAACTGGATCGGAGCCTGTCACTGGAGGAGGATCGGCGAGAAGGAAGGCTGTTTGCTTAGAGTTGGAGTGGACAAGGGGGATCGGATCGGAACTAGGGAGCGGACCGGATCGAAACTAGGGAGCGGATCGGATCGGAGCTGTGGAGCGGATCGGATTGGAGAGGATCGGAGTAAGCTAAGGGGGCGGAGCGGATCGGCAATTGGAGAAGGACAGGATCGGGTATGGGAACTTAGAAGAGAGCAACCACCGAACCAACCAGAGAATAGGCGCTAAACTTCCGAACCGAACCAAGTGGAGAACCCGAACCGAAGGAGCACCGAACCGAATGGAAAAGATGACTACCGAACCGAACCGACGAAGATGATGACTACCGAACCGAACCGAATTCCAGGACTGCGCGACAACTCTTCTGAAGACCCACTCCAATTCGACCAAACCCGAGATGCAAAGGAAGTCCAAATGAGAAGTTAGAGCTCAGGATTCAGATGGGAATCAACGAGTTCGCTTCATGGTTGGGCTTTGCTGCGGGACGCGTGCCAAGGAGTTATCGACATCTATAGCTTTGGACCACTATGGTAGGAGGTACGAAGGCGGATTCAGGGCCATTATGGCATCGGTAGAACCAAGGGCTATGACCAATGAAGTGGGTCATTGAAATGTTTGGTCATGACTCCAAGTGTTTGGCTTGGTCACAACAGGGTTTCTACAAGTCGGGATTCGTCGTTACCTCAGTTTGTCTAGTGTTCCAAAGTGGTAGATATCGTATGCTTTACGCACTGAGTGAGAGATGTGAGGATGGTTGCTATGGTTGATTTGTTTGCTATCATTATGACATGTACACCCCACCCCCGTATCCTTACACCCTTTATTATGGCACCTTGGAGTATTGTACGGTATGTGGTACTAACTCTTTGGTTGCAGTTCCAGGTTCAGGTATGGCTTAGTGTACCTGTTATTATTCTGTTTAGATGCTTATCGCTCATACCAGGCTTTATGTCTGACCCAGAGTTTTATGTCTCCTCTTATTACTCTGGGTGCTCACACGAGCAGACTAGAGACAGGTTAGCTGGTGATGCACGGGTAGATGATCCGGAGACGAGCAGGAGGCTTCCACGTACTATATACATAATATTCTCCCTGTGTTGTTGAAGATCACTGCTTGGGCATTGTTGGTGTATCTTCTACTTTAACTTTCTTTTGTTTAGAGACAGTAAATTTGGAAAATTGTAATAAGCTGTATATGGATTTCCGCTGCTCTGATGATTGACGTTGATTTTAGTTATCAGCTTATGCACTGTCTCGCCTGTTTTATGTCAAGTATGTTATTATTATATTTTATCCCATGCGCTGTGAGACATTCTACAGGTTCCTTGATTAGTTCACTCTCTTCTTTCTTTTCTTCTGATGACCGTTCTGTGCTAGCTGGGCATGTGTACAGCGCACTTTCGGAGGAAACGCAGGCTGGTGCGGGACGGGCCGTCACACAACTTATCTCCAGTTTCTAACCAACGTGCTGGAGAATTACATGTCCTCCCATATAATGCCTCGTACGGTGCCATCCCAATGCTCGATTGGTAGCTATTATTATATGCAAACTCAACTAGATGAAGATGGTATTCCCATGATCCTCCGAAGTCTAACACACAAGCCCTCAGGAGATCTTCCGAAACTAGGTTAACCCTCTCGGTTTAACCATCATTTTGGTGATTATAAGTCGTACTTAAACACAACTCGGTTCCCAAAGCTTCTTGCAAACTCTTCCAAAATCCACTTGTGAACAATGGATCTCGGTCACTCACTATGCTCGTTGGGATACCATGGAATCAAACTATCCATTCCACATAAAGCTTAGCCAATTTCGATGCCATCCTAGTTGATTTTACGGAGATGAACCTTGCACTTTTGGTCAAGCGATCCACGATGACCCAAATCGCTTCGTTTCTTGCCCTTATTCTAATTAGTACATTGATAAAATCCATCGATATCTGCTCCTACTTCCACGTAGGAACTTCCAATGGCTAAAGCAAACCACTCGGCTTCTTCTGTTAAGCTTTCACCAACTGACAGTTCATGCACTTGGAAATGAATTTTCCAATATCTCATTTCATCCCCTCCCAGTAGTAAACTCGCTTCATGTTTTGATACATCTTATTTCCACCGGGATGAATCGTCAACTTCGAGTGATCACATTCCTTCAGAACCTCATCTATCAATCCGTTGATATCAGGAACAACCAGTCGTCCTTTCTTTCGAAGCCAACCTTCTCGATCAACCTCGAACTCTTTATATTTTTGTTCCAGATTCTGGATAAACTCAACAAGCTTCACATCTCGCTTTGGCTCTTGCCAATCCTTTCTATAACAGTGGGTCTTATCGATAAGCTCACCAACATTTTAGGTTCCAGCTCGCACCTTGGCCTGAAATTGAAACTTTCCAAATACTCGAGGCTCTTCCATTCCGAAAACATCGCTCCAAAATTTGTGTGTCTTCGACTCAATGCATCTACAACTATGTTACCCTTACCAGGAGTGTAGGCTGTACCAAAATCATTCGATGCTAGAAACTCTAGCCATCGTTGCTGCCGAAGATTCAAATCCTTTTGGGAGAAAAGATACTTCAACGACTTGTGATCGGTGAACAACTCGAATCGAACTCCCAACAGGTAATGTCTCCACATCTTCAGAGCAAACACAATCGCTGCCAACTCAAAATCATGAGTTGGTTAATTCTTCTCATGCAGCTTCAGCTGTCAACTTGCGTAGGCCACAAACTTATCCTTCTGCATCAGTACTGCTCCAAGTCCAGTACCACATGCATCGGTGTATACCACCATCTCTTCATTCCCACTCGGAATGGTAAGAACGGGAGCACTCGTCAGTCTCTCCTTCAGGATTCCAAACGCTTGCTCACACTTTGCATCCTATGTGAACACTTGGTTCTTCGTCATCAATCCTGTTAATCGCGAAGCTATCTTTGAGAAATCCTTGATAAACCGTCGGTAATAACCAGCCAACCCAAGGAAACTTCTCACATCCGTCACATTCTTCGGTATATCCCAATCATGGAGTGCTGCCACTTTAGCGGGGTCAACCGCTATCCCATTTCCAGAAACAACATGGCCTAAGAATCTCACTTCGCTCTTCCAGAAGTGACACTTTGAAAACTTAGTTTTCAGTTGATCTTTTCGCAAGTCTTCCAAAACAACTCGCAAGTGCGTCTTATGTTCTTCCTCATTCCTGGAGTAAACCAGAATATCATCCACGAACACAAGCACGAACTTGCTCAACTGATCTCTGAAAACCCTATTTATAAGATCCACAAAATACGCTAGCGCGTTAGTCAACCCGATTGGCATCACCAACCATTCGAGGAAACCAGATGGTGTCCTAAAAATAGTCTTTGGCACACTATCCTTTTCCAACCTCAACTGGTGAAATCCCATTGACAAATCCATCTGATAAAACACTTTGGCCTCATGAAGTTGATCGAACAAGTCATCTATCCTTGGCAATGGGTACTTGTTCTTTTTGGTCACGTTGTTCAACTCACGATAGTCCACACACAATCTCAACGAGCCATCTTCCTTGGTTGCAAACACGATCGGTGCACCCCATTCGGATACACTCCTCTGAATGAATCCTTTTCCCAAAAGGTCACGGACTTGCACCTCCAACTCTCGCTGTTCCTTAGGCGCCATCTGCCTAAGAAACATAATGATTGGTCTAGCACCCTCGACCTAATCGATCCTAAACTCGATCTCCCGATGTGGCGGTAAACCTTTGACCTTGTCAAAGACATCCTCAAACTAATTAGCTATTAGCATAAATGACAAGTCTTCCTATGGAATCACAAGCGAACATAGATAGCTCACGAAGACACCATCTTCGGGCTTACACCATATCAATACCTTTCACCCTTCTACATCCCCGATTCTCACCTCTAGCTTCTCGCAATTCACCCTTGTCGCATACCTCTAGCTGCATCATCAGTATTCATTTTCGAGTTGTAAGTGACGAATTACTACCAGAGATACTGTTTTGAATTTGTTTTGGGAAAGACAAGTTGTGTTGAATTTCAAAAAGGAAAAATTGATTTTTGAAAAGAGTAAACTGTTTAAAAACTTCTAGGGAAAGACTGTTTGAATTAAAAACAAATTTAACATAAATTTGTGAAATAAATTTTGAATTAAAGTAAAGCCAGTAAAGTGGTAACTGAGATTGAATTAGAATGATATCAAGAAAAATTGGATTAAGAGATTCAAATTTGAAGTGTAATGTGATAATCAAGTTAAGAGTTGGGAATCGAGAATAAACTCGAGTTGAAATGATATTTGGCTTGGATATAAGCGAATGGTTGTGTTGTGGATAAAAACAGATTGGAATTTGTTTGGGATGACCCTTGTATCCGCTGAATTAACAACAGGTGGAAAGGATATAATGATATGCCGACAAAAGGTACAAGTTTATATTTGATATAAGCATGAGATTTATGAGCCGAATTGGCAAGCCGCTTGGCTGTTTGATTTTCCTTTTGGATGGAGATGGCCCAGACTGGCGAGTGGTGGTTTGATGTATTGACCAGTACAAAGGAGGTGCTAGCGAATTTTTTCGAAGAGTTAAGGCGTTAGAAAATTTTCAGGGTTTTTGAAAATTTTCGTGGATAAGAATTAATAAATATTTAATTGAAATTAAATTGGTTCAGTTGAAACTGAAGTTAAGAAGTGAACAAATAAGTTCTAACCAGTCGATAGGGATTGTTTTCTACCTTAGCAATTTCGAGGATGAAATTATTTTAAGTGGGGAAGAATGTAATGACCCGCATTGTCAACGGTATAATAATTAATTTTTTTAATTATTTAAAAGGTGATTAAAGGATTTCATGGTCGTTGAATTAATTAATGGTGAATATTTAATTAAAATAATAAATTAAATAATATATTTAATTCTGAAATAATCAGAATTGGCGATATGATGTGAACTGGGCAATTCAAATTATATAATTCAGTTTAGAATTTAATCAGAATAACGAATATATTATTTGAACAACAGTTTGAATGTATAATTATATTATAATTAAAATCGAGCTTGAAATGGCGCTGTAGTTCGTAATTTGGCGATTTGAACTTCAACTGAATGTACAGGATTCGTTTTAAGCCGGATTTCTATGAAATAAGAAACGTGTGGAGCTGGTGGAGTATATCTTTCTAGTGGAAGAGAAAAATCGGGATTTCGTCGTGTAGATTTTGATTTATGTCCAAATCAAATTATAGAAAAGTCGTTGTGGAATTCCTTTATAATTTATAAAGGAATTATTTATATTTTAAAAAGGAATTTCATTTTAAATCGAATATCGATTAAACCGAGATTTGAAATATCAAGTTATAAATCCCAGTAGAGCTGTATGGTATTCCACTGTGAATATAAACGATAATATTTATTTATAAATATTTAATTTAATTATATTTAAATATATTTATATATTTAAATGGGTCATTCAGAGCTGTAAAAATATGCCACTTTTGCAAACGAAGTCGGAATTCGACGAAACTAATTTTGTTGGATCCGCAACATCAAATTATTAATAGATTTCAATTTTCGTGATTTTTGAAGTCAGTATGTGGCCGTACGGATTTTTAATGTGAAAAAACAGTTAGTATTTTGACAGTTAAAAATACGCTGTGTGAGCAAACGGAGTCGGAATTCGACGAAACCAGTTTCGTTGGGACCGTAATGTCGAACTGTAGCTGCACGTCCATTTTCATGATTTTTGGGTATCGTATGTGGTCACATGAATTTTAGAGGACATATGTAAACATCGTATGCTAGAAAATAAATAAAATAATGGAATATAAAAATAATATATTTTTCCTATAAATACCCCACAAAAATCTCCCTAAACCTAATTCAACTCATTCTCTAGTCAAAGTAATTTCCGCCGCTGGAAACAAAAATGTCGTGCGAAAGAAATCAAAAGGGAAATCAAACAACAATCAAAATAAATCCCATTAATCATGATACATATGTTATTGAATCCCTATCGACCTTCTATTCATCCGCGTACCATTTTTATCTATGTTCGACTACCTGTCGTCGGTGTCCCCTTTTTCAGAGTGAGAACTAGGGTTGGTCTTATCAGGAGATGGAAGCACATTTGGGCAAAACAGAGTTGGTAATGGGGTTCTGCGAAGTAATCCACACATATTGGCAAAACTTTGGGGGCATTCAATCATGAAAAGGATCGCACCTTTCCTGGAAGCTGCGGTGGAAGCCTGTCGACGTGTTGAAGAGTGAGGTTTCGAGTTCTGTGAAACTGGTACGATGATGATGAGATTGTGAAGAGGAGATTTGTGGTGGAGACGGATATCATTTTTGTCAAGTGACGAGGAGGAGAAGCGGGTACAATGATCGGTAATAGCCATGGGAATCAGGAGCTTGTAGCGATGTATATTTGCAGGAGATGAATACTGTTTCGATGCGGGTTGGAAGATGAGTAAATGGGCCAACGTATTGGGGTGAGCCCATTTAGAAAATAATGGAGCAGTAATGGTTTTCGTGGGGTGAAATGGTACAAAGGGGAGAACGTGCTGTTTAAACAAAAGAAGAGTGAGATACTGTTTTGGGTTGGGAAGATGGACAAGGCGAGAACAATACGGATTGGCTATAGGATTTGGGTACAATGTGGTTGGTGGGCCAATGGAGTAGTGATTGTATTTCTGGATTGTGTATTGGGGAGGATGACTTTGCAGTTGAAGCGGGTCAGGGCTTTGAGGATGTGCGGATGAACTTTTCAGATGGGTCAGAGCAAATGGAATTGGGCCGGATTGAGATAAGTGAGGCCCAAGATTTAATCATAATCAAGTTTAGTTTAAATTTAAATTATATTAAACTTGTAATTTAAATATCTCCCTCATACGTTATCAAAATTAGACAAAACAAGATCTGACATGATCGTATGGACGGACACTACCCAATGGAACTGACTGGGAGTGGAGTGGAGCTCATACGAATTTATGGCGAAATAAATTGTTTGATTCAAATCAAACAAACAGTTTATCGTTCTTTAACGATGAACTGCCAAAGTGAGTAAATCTCACTAACTCTGAACAGTTTATATTTTCATGTTGTATTTTTAGAACTGTTAAAAATTGTCTGATTGACTGTGTGTGGACTGTTTGATTGAACTGCTAGTCAGTAAGTGGAAATTATATATATATATATATATATATGAATTGATTCTTTCGATCAGAATATATCATATGGAACTGAAAGTGATGTTATCTATAATGTTTAACATCTGTGATGCAGGGAAATAGGTTGGAGGAATCCAACTGGATTCCTCAATATTTATTTTACTGTGATTTATATATTTTGATATATGATATGCTATATAATCTGATGTTGATTATATGTGTTTGGACGATATTTATCGTTGTTATATGGGATGTTAAATACCATAAGAAATACTGGATGTGGGAAAGGGGATTTTTCAAAGTGTATTTTGAAAATGAATTATTTATATAAAATCGATGGATTTTATATAGAAAAGGAAAAGGGTTTTTATAAAAGGAAATAATTATAAAATCGAAGGATAAGTTATAATAAAGGAAATATTTATTTGTTAGAATAAATAGAATAGAAAAGGAAATATTTATTTGTTAAATAAATAGGAAAGATAAAAGAAATATTTATTTGTTAAATAAATAGAATTGAAAAGGGAATAGTTATTTGTTAAGTAAACAAATAGAAAAGGAATAAATTAAAGGAGTTAATTCGAAAGAGTTAATCGAAATGAATTAATCGAATATTAGTTGTTCGATTAGAGTTAATTGAATAGGGTATGAGTTAGAGTTAATCAGTTAAAGTAAACCAGTTAGAGTTAACCAGTTAGAGTTAATAGTTAGAGTAAACCAGTTAGGTTAATCATATAGAGTTAAAGAAATAGAGTTAAGAAAAATTAGAAACTGACTAGAGATTAGTAAATTGAATGGTTTTCTAAGTGTCGATCTGATGTTGGTTTCGGCCTTCGGGGTTTATACTTAGAAAATTGTTCTCCTACTAGTTTACAGTCAGGGACTGATAGTTGTGAAATGATAGTGATATGTAAATAAACAATGGAAATGTTTTCCAGTGTTAATAACGTATATTTTCTAAACATAGGAAATAAGGATATATATATATATATATATGATTGATGATTGATCGATAGAATTTCCATTTGGAAATAATATCGTTGTTTGCACACCTGTTTTTCTTTGATAGTTAATTCACGGACTATCGAAGTTTTGACCATTTTAACGTTGTTAATATGGAGAGACCGGATGGATTATTATCCAAAGAACCACTGTGTATTGGCATAAGCGTTGCGAATCATATATGCCAAAGATAATTGAAAATGGAGTAAAGTGCAAGGGCTGTTGTGTAAATCTTAGATAACAGTGCCTAAGACGGATATACTGAATAGTACCTTCGGTTCATCCTGCTCCTGGATGACTTGTATGGACGGATGTCTGACAGAGTATTTCCAGACGATCACGTACATTGATTTCTCCAACCGTACCAAGAGTGGAAGCGGAGAAGGAAAATTTTTTTAGCTAACACATAATGTATTGTTGAGGACGTCAATCAGTGATTTGATGGATTTGACGATGTGACATTCGAAGTGAATCTGGTGTGATGATGAAGCATAACCTCAAGCCTCATCAACCGGTAAATGACAGAAATCGGGCTGGCAGTATGGCTAAGTCGTTTGCTCCGAAGTAGGGTGTATAATCACCTGATCTAGAGTTTCATTTATTTCTAAAAATCTATTGTTGATACTGTCCCATTCGGGAAACGGTTGCTGATCCCAACCATTGGTGATATACATTCGATACACTCAAGCGGAATGAGTGGTCGGTCATGTGTAGCCGGGTTGCAAGACGTTCTTGTTGAACCCAGTGTATTCCTTTCTAGAGGTACACTTTAGAAAGGTGGTTCCATACCTTGTCATAGTTGGAAATCCATTACCCAATACGTGCTTGCGGTTTGATTGTATACTATATATATAGAACGTGAGATGAAAGCGTTTCTGCTAGATGATTATTATATTGTAGTTGATAGACATTATTATAATATCAAAAGGTTTTTGATATAAAGATAATTTGGATTCTCATAAGGGAAAACCCCATTCCGTTATACGGCGTGGTCTTATGAGATATCATTTACCTGCTTGAACTGTTTTAAACTGTTTTACTCATACCAGTCCCATGACTGACCCGGAGTTTATTTTGTTTTGTTTTCCCTAAACTCTTGGGTGCCCAATTTTGTACGGGCAGTCAAGTAGTCGGGATTTACAGATACTTGAAGAGCTAGAGCAGGAGGCTTCAAGATCATATAGCTATAGTTTATTTCCGATGTGTTGTAAGTGCTGTACTTTGATAATGCCGTATATTCAAGTACAGATTTATATTTCAAAGTTATGTTATACATATTATATGTTATTCGTTCCGCTGTGAGGTTCGTGTTACTTTGATGTTGTGTTCTTCTTCTTCTTCTTCTATTCTAAGTTTCTATCTTATTTTTCCTTACCCTCTATCTTCTTTCTATTAGTTTCTTGAATTTCTAGTGCAATTTGGGGTTGGACTTGTGTTATTTGGTCAGCTTAAATTGGACCGGATTTTTGGGTCAATACAGTTGGTATCAGAGCTTAAGTTAAGTGAATTACCTTGGCTCTGGGGCGTAACTCGGTAGAGATTGGGTTAGTAGTACCCTAGATTGAGTTGAGTGTATATATACGAGTGAACGTATTTGTTATTTGATATAAAATTTTGTTTTATATTGTGGAGATTCATTGGTTGAGTTGTTTATGGGTTCTGGTCGATCAGTTTGATCCACTGTATCGGTAGGAGTTTATAAACACTCGAATACGATGGGTCGACACGATATGTTTTGAAAAGAGGGTAAATAAAAATAATTGTACCCGAAGTATATTTTGATATATATTGGATATATTGGTTGTTATTATAATCGAGTAAGAATATAAATTAAACGGTTATGTAAATAACCAATCAGAATTCATATAAGTGAAATACGTGAAATCAGTTGAGTTAAATCTGAAATTTAAACCAGAAACTGAATTGAAATTCTGGAAAATTGGATAAGTGTTTGTAAATGGATTTGGATTAAAAATAAGGAAAATTTAAGATCCTGTGAGATTTTAAATTGTTTTACAAGCAGTGTGAATTATATTTTGAAATGAATTTCAAAGTGGAAATGTTTAGAAATGGTTTTATAATATTGAACTCACTTCGATCGCTGGAAAATAGATTTTGATGGCGACAGCTGCATCATCAGTATTCTATTTTGAGTTGTAAGTGACGAATTACTACCAGAGATACTGTTTTGAATTTGTTTCTGGAAATACAAGTTGTGTTGAATTTCAAAAAGGAAAATTTGATTTTTGAAAAGAGTAAACTGTTTAAAAACTTCTAGGGAAAGACTGTTTGAATTAAAAACAAATTTAACATAATTTTGTGAAAGCAAATTTGAATTAAAGTAAAGCCAGTAAAGTGGTAACTGAGATTGAATTAGAATGATATCAAGAAAAATTGGATTGAGAGATTCAAATTTGAAGTGTAATGTGATAATCAAGTTAAGAGTTGGGAATCGAGAAGAAACTCGAGTTGAAATGATATTTGGCTTGGATATAAGCGAATGGTTGTGTTGTGGATAAAAACAGATTGGAATTTGTTTGGGATGACCCTTGTATCCGCTGAATTAATAACAGGTGGAAAGGATATAATGATATGCCGACAAAAGGTACAAGTTTATATTTGATATAAGCATGAGATTTATGAGCCGAATTGGCAAGCTGCTTGGCTGTTTGATTTTCTTTTGGGATGGAGATGGCCCAGACTGGCGAGTGGTGGTTTGATGTATTGACCAGTACAAAGGAGGTGCTAGCGAAATTTTTCGAAGAGTTAAGGCGTTAGAAAATTTTCAGGGTTTTTGAAAATTTTCGTGGATAAGAATTAATAAATATTTAATTGAAATTAAATTGGTTCAGTTGAAACTGAAGTTAAGAAGTGAACAAATAAGTTCTAACCAGTCGATAGGGATTGTTTTCTACCTTAGCAATTTCGAGGACGAAATTATTTTAAGTGGGGAAGAATGTAATGACCCGCATTGTCAGCGGTATAATAATTAATTTATTTAATTATTTAAAAGGTGATTAAAGGTTCATGGTCGTTGAATTAAATAATGGTGAATATTTAATTAAAATAATAAATTAAATAATATATTTAATTCTGAAATAATCAGAATTGGCGGAAATGGCGATATGGTGTGAACTGGGCAATTCAAAATATATAATTCAGTTTAGAATTTAATTAGAATAACGAATATATTATTTGAACGACAGTTTGAACGTATAATTATATTATAATTAAAATATAGCTTGAAATGGCGCTGCAGTTCGTAATTTGGCGATTTGAACTTCAACTGAATGTACAGGATTCGTTTTAAGCCGGATTTCTGTGAAACAAGAAACGTGTGGAGCTGGTGGAGTATATCTTTCTAGTGGAAGAGAAAAATTGGGATTTCGTCATGTAGATTTTGATTTATGTCCAAATCAAATTTTAGAAAAGTCGCTGTGGAATTCCTTTATAATTTATAAAGGAATTATTTATATTTTAAAAAGGAATTTCATTTTAAATCGAATATCGATTAAATTGGGATTTGAAATATCAAGTTATAAATCCCAGTAGAGCTGTATGGTATTCCACTGTGAATATATACGATAATATTTATTTATAAATATTTAATTTATTTATATTTATATATTTAAATGGGTCATTCAGAGCTATAAAAATAAGCCACTTTTGCAAACGAAGTTGGAATTCGACAAAACTAATTTTGTTGGATCCGCAACATCAAATTATTGCTAGATTTCAATTTCCGTGATTTTTGAAGTTAGTATTTGGTCGTACGGATTTTTAATGTGAAAAAATAGTCAGTATTTTGACAGTTAAAAATAGGCTGTGTGAGCAAACGGAGTCGGAATTCGACGAAACCAATTTCGTTGGGACCGTAATGTCGAACTGTAGCTGCTCGTCCATTTTCATGATTTTTTGGTATCGTATGTGGTCACAGGAATTTTGGAGGACATATGTAAACATCGTATGCTAGAAAATAAATAAAATAATGGAATATAAAAATAATATATTTTTCCTATAAATACCCCACAAAAATCTCCCTAAACCTAATTCAACTCATTCTCTAGTCAAACTAATTTCCGCCGCTGGAAACAAAAATGTGATGAGAAAGAAATCAAAAGGGAAATCAAACAAAAATCAAAATAAATCCCATTAATCATGATACATATGTTATTGAATCCCTATCGACCTTCTCTTCATCCTCGTACCATTTCTTTCTGTGTTCGACTACCAGTCGTCGGTGTCCCCTTTTTCAGAGTGAGAACTAGGGTTGGTCTTATCAGGAGATGGAAGCACATTTGGGCAAAACGGAGTTGGTAATGGGGTTCTGGGAAGTAATCCGTACATGTTGGCAAAACTTTGGGGCATTTAATCATGAAAAGGATCACACCTTTCCTGGGAGCTGCGGTGGAAGCCTGTCGACGTGTTGAAGAGTGAGGTTTCGAGTTCTGTGAAACTAGTATGATGACGATGAGATTGTGAAGAGGAGATTTGTGGTGGTGACGGATATCATTTTTGTCAAGTGACGAGGAGGAGACGCGGGTACAAAGATCGATAATAGCCATGGGAATCAGGAGCTTGTCGCGATGTATATTTGTAGGAGATGAATACTGTTTCGATGCGGGTTGGAAGATGAGTAAATGGGCCAACATGTTGGGGGTGAGTCCATTTTGAAAATAATGGAGCAGTAATGGTTTTCGTGGGGTGAAGTGGTACAAAAGGGAGAACGTGCTGTTTAAACAAAAGAAGAGTGAGATACTGTTTTGGGTTGTGAAGATGGACAAGGTGAGAACAATACGGATTGGCTACAGGGTTTGGGTACAACGTGGTTGGTGGGCCAATGGAGTAGTGATTGTATTTCTGGAGTGTGTATTGGGGAGGATGACTTTGCAGTTGAAGCGGGTCGGGGCATTGAGGATGTGCGGATGAACTTTTCAAATGGGTCAGAGCAAATGGAATTGGGCCGAATTGAGATAAGTGAGGCCCAAGATTTAATCATAATCAAGTTTAGTTTAAATTTAAATTATATTAAACTTGTAATTTAAATATCTCCCTCGTACGTTATCAGAATTAGACGAAACAAGATCCGGCAGGATCGTATGGACGGACACTACCCAATGGAACTGACTGGGAGTGGAGTGGAGCTCGTACGAATTTATGGCGAAATAAATTATTTGATTCAGATCAAACAAACAATTTATCGTTCTTTAACGATGAACTGCCAAAGTGGGTAAATCTCACTAACTCTGAATAGTTTATATTTTCATGTTGTATTTTTAGAACCGTTAAAAATTGTCTGATTGACTGTGTGTGGACTGTTTGATTGAACTACTAGTTAGTAAGTGGAAATTTTATAAATATATATATATAAATTGATTCTGTCGATCAGAATATATCATATGGAACTGAAAGTGATGTTATCTATATTGTTTAACATCTGTGATGCAGGGAAACAGGTTGGAGGAATCCAACTGGATTCCTCAACATTTATTTTACTGTGATTTATATATTTTGATATATAATCTGACGTTGATTATACGTGTTTGGACGATATTTATCGTTGTTATATGGGATGTTAAATACCATAAGAAATACTGGATGTGGGAAAGGGGATTTTTCAAAGTGTATTTTGAAAATGAATTATTTATATAAAATCAATGGATTTTATATAGAAAAGGAAAAGGGTTTTTATAAAAGGAAATAATTATAAAATCGAAGGATAAGTTATAATAAAGGAAATATTTATTTGTTAGAATAAATAGAATAGAAAAGGTAATATTTATTTGTTAAATAAATAGGAAAGATAAAAGAAATATTTATTTGTTAAATAAATAGAATTGAAAAGGGAATAGTTATTTGTTAAGTAAACAAATAGTAAAGGAATAAATTAAAGGAGTTAATTCAAAAGAGTTAATCGAAATGAGTTAATCGAATATTAGTTGTTCGATTAGAGTTAATCGAATAGGGTATGAGTTAGAGTTAATCAGTTAAAGTAAACCAGTTAGAGTTAACCAGTTAGAGTTATCAGTTAGAGTAAACCAGTTAGGTTAATCAAATAGAGTTAAAGAAATAGAGTTAAGAAAAATTAGAAACTGACTAGAGATTAGTAAATTGAATGGTTTTCTAAGTGTCGATCTGATGTTGGTTTCGGCCTTCGAGGTTTATACTTAGAGAATTGTTCTCCTACTAGTTTATAGTCAGGGACTGATAGTTGTGAAATGATAGTGATATGTAAATAAACAATGGAAATGTTTTCCAGTGTTAATAACGTATATTTTCTAAACATAGAAAATAAGGAAATATATATATATATATATATGATTGATGATTGATTGATAGAATTTCCATTTGGAAATAATATCGTTGTTTGCACACCTGTTTTTCTTTGATAGTTAACTCATCGACTATCGAAGTTTTGACCATTTTAACGTTGTTAATATGGAGAGACCGGATGGATTATTATCCAAAGAACCACTCTGTATTGGCATAAGCGTTGCGAATCATATATGCCAAAGATAATTGAAGTCGGAGTAAAGTGCAAGGGCTGTTGTGTAAATCTTAGATAACAGTGCCTAAGATGGATATACTGAATAGTACCTTCGGTTCATCCTGTTCCTGGATGACTTGTATGGACGGATGTCTGACAGAGTATTTCCAGACGATCACGTACATTGATTTCTCCATACATACCAAGAGTGGAAGCGGAGAAGGAAAATTCTTTTAGCTAACACATAATGTATGGTTGAGGACGTCAATCGGTGATTTGATGGATTTGACGATGTGACATTCGAAGTGAATCTGGTGTGATGATGAAGCGTAACCTCAAGCCTCATCAACCTGTAAATGACAGAAATCGGGCAGGCAGCATCGCTAAGTCTGTCGCTCCGAAGTAGGGTGTATAATCACCTGATCTAGAGTTTCATTTATTTCTAAAAATCTATTGTTGATACTGTCCCATTCGGGAAACGGTTGCTGATCCCAACCGTTGGTGATATACATTCGATACACTCAAGCGAAATGAGTGGTCGGTCATGTGTGGCCGGGTTGCAAGACGTTCTTGTTGAACCCAGTGTATTCCTTTCTAGAGGTACACTTTAGAAAGGTGGTTCCATACCTTGTCATATTTGGAAATCCATTACCCAATACGTGCTTGCGGTTTGATTGTATACTATATATATAGAACGTGAGATGAAAGCGTTTCTGCTAGATGATTATTATATTGTGGTTGATGGACATTATTATAATATCAAAAGGTTTTTGATATAAAGATAATGTGGATTCTCATAAGGGAAAACCCCGTTCCGTTATACGGCGTGGTCTTATGAGATATCATTTACCTGCTTGAACTATTTTAAACTGTTTTACTCATACCAGTCCCATGACTGACCCGGAGTTTATTTTGTTTTTTTTCCCCTAAACTCTTGGGTGCTCAATTTTGTACGGGCAGTCAAGTAGTCGGGATTTACATATACTTGAAGAGATGGAGCAAGAGGCTTCAGGATCATATAACTATAGTTTATTTCCGCTGTGTTGTAAGTGTTGTACTTTGATAATGATGTATATTCAAGTACAGATTTATATTTCAAAGTTATGTTATACATATTATATGTTATTCGTTCCGCTGTGAGGTTCGTGTTACTCTGATGTTGTGTTCTTCTTCTTCTTCTTCTATTCTAAGTTTCTATCTTATTTTTCCTCACCCTTTATCTTCTTTCTATTAGTTTCTTGAATTTCCAGTGCAATTTGTGGTTGGACTTGTGTTATTTGGTCAGCTCAAATTGGACTGGATTTTCGGGTCACTACAATATGCCTTCACAACCTGCTTGCCTTTAGCTGATTCTGGACATTCTTTCTTCTCATGTCTTGGCTTTCCACACTTGAAGCACTTCTTCTCAGCTTTGGGATTTTTGCACTCACTAGAGAAATGGCCCTTCTTCCAGTAGTTAAAGCAAGTCACTTCGCCTTTCTGCTTCTTCTGACCATCCTTTCCCTTATACTGTTGTTGCTTCCTCTTCTTGTTGTTACCACCCTGTTGTGGTTTTGGAGCTTCTTTAGATGCAATAACAACGACTTCCTCTTTCGGAAACAAGTTCTCAAATCTCACGGCTTTCTCCACAAGCTTCTCAAATGAGTCATCGAGATGTTCCACCAACAATCTTCCTATGTAGACATCCAGACCCGTAACAAACTTCTCGTTCTTCTGATAGGGTGTATCAATGTGTGAACGAGCTTATCTAGACAAGACTTCAAAGTCAAAAATGTAGTCAAGCACAGGACGACCATTCTGCTTCAATTCCACAAATTTCTTGAATAAAGCAGATTTCTGAGCTATGAAGATAAATTTTGCTTCAAACTTAGCTTGGAATTGTTCCTATGAAATCTCTTCCTCGGGAGTCTCAAGTGTAACAGAATTCCACCATTCCATGGCCCTGCCTTGCAACTGCCTTGACACAAGCTTTCTCTTAGTTGCATCATCTAAGATCAAGCCTCTAAAGATACGAACACAAGAATCCATACACCTTTGAATGGATTTCCTCCTAGAGATGTATAATCTTTGCATAGCTTTGCAAAATCTACAACCCTAGGCAACTGAACTCCTACATCTACCGTTGCTACCACTGGAGTGGGCACCCTTCGCATGAATGCCACCATCATGGCTTTAAACATGGTAGGGTAGTCTGGTTCACCAACGTTTCTCCCTCCAGTACCAGCTTCCCTAGCAGCGTGTCCTGATTGAAACACCCCATCTCCGTTAAGGTCACTCACAAAGGGAATGCCTTAATTTCGGTGGAGCGTTGTAGGTAAAAGATACAGATAATTTACAAGACAGACATATAAACAACGGAAAAACTAAATTTATTTCATAAGCACGTGGTTCAGTTAAAACATTACAACAACTGTCTCAAACCAACTTCCAAATCATTACAACAAAATCTCTGTCTTGATTAAAAGATAAATAAGCATAAAATAACAATAAAGTAGCATAAATCCCCATTAAGAGTGTATCCAAAGCCATAGCCCAAGAAAAGAGAATCCAAGCAATACATCTAATCTCTTCAAGCTTGCAAAAGGTATGAACTAAGCTGGGGTATTTTCTCCCTGTGGACCTTGGAGGGGGGGGGGGGAAGAAAAGAAGACGAAAGAAAAATGGGTCAGACATAAGTCAGGTAAGTCAAGTGATTTTTTAGCATGTGAACTAGGAAAAGGATCATGACATGAATAAACTGAAAATAGGACAATACCAGAATAACAAGATAACATAAGACAAGATAAGGCAGGTTAAAATAAATATACCATCGCACCCATTTCTATTTCCCTGCACCTACTTATACTTGTATCAACTAGCACCATGTGTTCATGATAAAATGATCCCCTTTATCGATCGACTTCTACTCGCATGCATTTATTACGTGTGTCATTCGGCCCCCGCTTGATTGTAAATACCTGTGTTGGTCCCACCATGGGGTGTATCAAATCCTATGGTTTCAACCCGACACATTTCAAGATGCACAGTGTATAACTACTGATGCCCAGTGCCTGCTTTTTCCACTCCGGAGTACGCGCACGCCCGTACTCCGTCGAAACCTACACTGACACACCACCTGCCGTTGTTCTGACCGCTTATAATCAGCCCAGTAATCGTGCCCCACCCTGCCTAGTTCAGGGTACCATGATACATCTATGTGTGTTACTGCTGAAATGGGTCCCTGTTACTAGGGTTTCCTAATCGACATGTTAAAGTGGTTAAGTGTTCTCAAATTAACTTAACCCCACCCATCAGTTTAGTTAACAAGTTGTATTGGTTAAGTGTTTCCTTAATTAACTTAACCCTACCAATCTTAACCTACTTGTTCCTTAGCCTTAATTCATTCATTAAAGCACCAACCTCTCACATTAGATGTATATTACAGCGGTCGCTGGATGTGCCGGGCAGTCTTACACCACAACTCAATCTAACCTCGGGTTCTTTTGGGATTAATGCGCTAACCTCTCACATTAGATCTATATTGTTACGGTTGCTGGATGTGCCTGGTGGTTCCGGGCAGTCTTACACCGTAACTCAATCGGACCTCGGGTTAGGCATATTCGTCTTTCACTTAATTTACATATTCATCCTTCATGTTTATATATAAATTGTCCACAATTATAGTTATTCAAGTCATGCCCCATTTACCCTCTAAATCATGTTCATAATTTCTAGGTATACCATTTCAATGCTACTAATCATTTTCATGATTATGAGCCAAACATGCCAATAACATGTAATTTCATGTTTTTCCCTAACGTTACCCCCGTTATATGTTCGCAAAATTCACATAGAACGTTAGGCTCGCAACTTAGCCTAACTTATAAACAAAAGGAAAAAGAGAGGAACGTGTAACATTCCAACAAGCATAAAAAAATATGGATCCAACTAAACTTGTGTCATATAAATTTGCCATAGAACAATGAACTTGCCTTTTAGATCCAATTAACATGAATCATAAGCATATGAGTGGAATTTTACACAGAATTACACAAACTTAATTAGGCATGTAGATGTAAACTTGCGTTTGAGTTAGATCAAGTTAACATAGATCTAAACATCTAATTATGTAGATCTAAACATATATGCATATATGAATATGGCTTAGCCTATAAACTTGCATGTAACATGACATGAAAGAGTCACCAAATTTATATAATACATGATTGGTCCATCACCAAATTAATATTCAACATGATAGATTCATCACCAAATTAACATACAACATGATAACCACAATAGTCTCATAGGCATATATGATAGAATTGTCACAAGAATAGACATGAATCAGCATCACCATTATCTTACAACTAGGCATAGTTCTAGTTTCACTTTCTTACAAATCAAGACTTTTATTTGTTTACATCTAAAGAATAATTGAACTTACAAAACAAAGACAAAATCTTGTTTTCTGGGATCTATTTTCTGAAATTGAAAAGCTGTCCTTTGATGTAGACTATTTGTTCTCTAATTTAGATTTGATTTGAGGCTTCTAACTTGCTTTCTAGTTGGAGAAGAATGGCGGCTACTCTAGTTTGGCCATGGACAGCATGACAGCTCCTTGGAATGAAATTGTGTGGTTTAGGGTTGAGGGTTGGGGTTGTTTATATAGAAGTCTAAATTAATGAGAGCCGTTAGATCACCCTAGGAATAATTAGAACCATCCAGACCAATTAGAGTTATCCAGAAACCGCTACCTATGCCCTAGTGACTCATCAACAGGTCAGAAATCGTTACTATTTGGATCTGGCCGAGGGGGTCGACCCCTATAGGGGGGTCGACACCCCAGTTGACACCCCTCTTGGGGGGTCAACACCTATGTCGACCCCCCTCCCCCCCGAGGGGAGTCGACCCCTATGGGCAGGAATTTTCCCGCCCAGCTGATTTTTCGGGATTTTTAAATTCGAACTATTTTTCTGAATTAATTATTATTTATATTTTATTTATGAGTTCTTCTGAACTCCATAACTTCTATATATGAAGTCTGATTCACGCAAACTCGGACTCTATCTCAAGCAGAATTCCGAGACGAACGCAATGGCGTAACCCATTTCCCTTAATTCTCAATTTTAAAATTAAGTATTTGTTAATTCGTTACTTTAATAATCACAGAAAATACAGGGTGTTACATTCTCCCCTCCTTAAAGGATTTCTTCCCCGACTGGATTAGTCACTACGAAACGTCTATCACAAATCTTGGGCTCCAAACCCAAGCGGCACACAAGCTCATTGCAAATGAAAGAATGCTATTCTCCAGTATAAAAAAAAACTCAAACTGAAACACCATGAATAGAAAGAGTACCTTGAACGACGATACCCTTTATGTTCACCTCTGTAGTACGAGCTCTCGAAGAAGATGGCACGGCTTCCAAAGCATATGCCTTCACAACCTGCTTGCCCTTAGCTGATTCTGGACATTCTTTCTTCTCTTGTCCCGGCTTTCCACACTTGAAGCACTTCTTCTCAGCTTTGGGATTCTTGCACTCACTAGAGAAATGACCCTTCTGACAGTAGTTAAAGAAAGTCACTTCTCCTTTCTGCTTCTTCTGACCATCCTTTCCCTTATACTGTTGTTGCTTCCTCTTCTTGTTGTTACCACCCTGTTGTGTTTTTGGAGCTTCTTTAGATGCAACAGCAACGACTTCCTCTTTCGGAAACAAGCTTTCAAGTCTCACGGCTTTCTCCACAAGCTTCTCAAATGAGTCATCGAGATGTTCCACCAACAGTCTTCCTATGTAGGCATCCAGACCCGTAACAAACTTCTCGTTCTTCTGATAGGGTGTATCAATGTGTGAACGAGCTTATCTAGACAAGACTTTAAAGTCAAAAATGTAGTCAAGCACAGGACGACCATTCTGCTTCAATTCCACAAATTTCTTGAATAAAGCAGATTTCGTAGCTATGAAGATAAACTTTGCTTCAAACTTAGCTCGGAATTGTTCCCAAGAAATCTCTTCCTCGGGAGTCTCAAGTGTAACAAATTCCACCATTCCATGGCCCTGCCTTGCAACTGCCTTGACACAAGCTTTCTCTTAGTTGCATCATCTAAGATCAAGCCTCTAAAGATACGAACACAAGAATCCATACACCTTTGAATGGATTTCCTCCTAGAGATGTATAATCTTTGCATAGCTTTGCAAAATCCACAACCCTAGGCAACTGAACTCCTACATCTACCGTTGCTGCCACTGGAGAGGGCACCCTTCGCACGAATGCCACCATCATGGCTTCAAACATGGTAGGGTAGTCTGGTTCACTACCATTTCTCCCTCCAGTACCAGCTTCCCAAACAGCGTGTCCTGATTGAAAAACCCCATCTCCGTTAAGGTCACTCACAAAGGGAATGCCTTAATTTCAGTGGAGCGTTGTAGGTAAAAGATACAGATAATTTACAAGACAGACATATAAACAGCAGAAAAACTAAATTTATTTCATAAGCATGTGGTTCAGTTAAAACATTACAACATCTGTCTCAAACCAACTTCCAAATCATTACAAAAAAATCTCTGTCTTGATTAAAACATAAAGAAGCATAAAATAACAATAAAGTAGCATAAATCCCCATTAAGAGTGTATCTAAAGCCATAGCCCAAGAAAAGAGAATCCAAGCAATACATCTACTCTCTTCAAGCTTGCAAAAGGTCTGAACTAAGTTGGGGTATTTTCTCCCTGTGGACCTTGGGGGGGGGGGGGGGACGGAAGAAAAGAAGACAAAAGAAAAATGGGTCAGACATAAGTCTGGTAAGTCAAGTGATTTTTTAGCATGTGAACAAGGAAAAGGATCATGACATGAATAAACTGAAAATAGGACAATACCGGAATAACAAGGTAACATAAGACAAGATAAGGCAGGTTAAACTGAATATACCATCGCACCCATTTCTATTTCTCTGCACCTACTTATTGTTGTATATAACGGTGTTGTATACACAATTATATGATTTTTTGTTTGACGATAACAACCAAATATTTATTATTTGAAATTGTTTGTTTCTGTACTGTTCTATATATACATCAAAGACAGGAATATAATACTTATATTTAAATAGAATATGACTGTACAGACATTCATATATTCATAAAGTATTTTATTTAAATTGAATATTCTATTTCAACATTCAAACAGTACAGCTATTTAATACTCCATTTTTTAAATACATTCATACAATATTTGTACATGTTAATTGACCGAGTAAAATAGACAAGTTTGTTTGACAACAATAAAATAATATTTTATTTCAAACGGATTTGTTTATTACAAATAACAGTACAATTCATATATACATACATTTTCAGTGTCTGACTCATATACATTTCACTCCACACTCTTTGTACATTCATTTGCAAGTCATTTACATTCACTCTGTACAATTTCACTTTACACTCATTCACTGTCATTTTTTCTTGTCTTGTGTTTTCTGAATGCTTCACTATCAGTTCATTCATTGTCTTCTGACTTCAGTCTTCACTGCTCACTGTTAGTCCAGTCATCATCTTCATACCTGTCACATGAAACAGAAACACACAGTACACTGCAACAAGAATAAAACTGAATACATGTGAATATAAATTTTATTTTTAAAATATTATTTGCCTCAGTTTTCTGGTGTGTTTCTAATCATTTTTCATGACTCGATCTGATCTGTGTTTAGTCAGTCTGTATAAGTATAGTATAGGGACGTAAAATCTTGTCTGATGACTGCATATACACACGTGTATAGATATACATGTGTGCACTGCTTCGCCAATCAGAGTGCAGCTGTGGAGCAGTCACATGGACCAAGCTTGACACAGTGAAATGGACAAGTGAACACAACAACCAAGGTGTCGAGCCAAGGATGTTAAATCATGTACAAAGCAGCTCAACACAAATGGTCGAGGCAACGCAAAATCATGCAAACAAAAAGGTCATGGCAACTCAACTCAAATGGAAATGCAGTGGAGCACAATACAGCAACTGCAAGTGGTGCATACACATGTACATGGCCACAACAAATTTCAAGTCACAATGAATGGAGAAGTAGTTTAGCAAAACAGCCAAAACAAACACATGCATGTGCAAGTCCACATGAAGCATTAAAACTAAATGGTACAGCTTATGTCAAACTGTATATGTTTGAAGCAGCAAGGTGGTTCAGCCAATATGCATGCATGCATACAATTGTGAATGGAGCAAATACAGGAAATCATGATCATGTATACTTGGAGATGTATGGACAAGTTTTTACAGTGCAATATACATGCAAGCAGCATAGCAGGTCATGTTCAATTGCAGTAAGACACGGTGCAAGCACAGTCGAGAAGAATGACATATATGAATGCAAGTCGTTTCAAGCTAAATGTATACAAGCATTTTGGCAGAATTTTTGGCACGTGTATTAAGGTGCAACAAGTTTTTTTATTAAGTCAGCTCAGAACTGTGTCAAAGCACCAAGCTAACATGTACAAGAAAGCAGCAGGGTCACGTCTTACATGTGCATGATACAATGAACATGTCACAAGTCGAGTACATGTTGCAAGTGATGTACGAGAGCAGAACAGAGTAGCATGGTAGTAGATATTTCATTTGGCAGCAGTCCACCATGTATATGGAAGAAATACAAAAGGACAGAGTGCAATACAGGATTGACAAAGTTACATGACAGTTTCAAAGTACATGTAGAAAATATACACAACTACTTTGTTGTGTACAAACATGCAAAATGAAAACCAGGTCGATCAGTAAAACAAGTGCACATGTAAAGGCATAATTTCAGTTATCAATTCATATATGGATCAACCAAGACAGGAGGAAAAACTTTCCAGTTTTAAACAAATCAATGTCATGTTTTGGGTAAGAAATCATGCAGTTTTTTTTACAGGAACTATATTTGGCAAATTTTTCTTAACTGATTCCAGAAAATCAAATTATAAATCGGGTTCCTGAAATGATTTCGTGCCAAAATATCGAGAGGGGCAGTGGGGCCTCTATCTCATCAAGTCAAGGCTCAAATTCAACATAACAGAAAATTGTCTATGCACAGAATTTAAGAAGCATGCTTAAGGAAATTAGCAAAGTCATCATTCGAAGGAAAATTGCAAATATTTTTCCAGAAATGCTCAAGCAATCAAAGTCATTATTTGGCATGTTTTTAAACTATTTCGAAAAATTCAGATAATCATTTATGGCAAGTAATCTGTTTAATGATTTCCAGTATTTTATCACGATTCAGTTTAATGCCAAGATAATCGAGTGTTCAAGGCAATAACTTTCATCAATTAAGCCGAGCAATCAAAAGGGAAATCAAAAAGGGGAGACACGAAATCAACCAGAGCAAGTCATTTATTAAAATTAGAGGCTAGGTTTTTCAAATTACCCAATAAAATCACACCAATTCATCATCGGTAATAGATGATAAAAACCACAAACAATTGAATCGAAAATCAACAAGCAAAAAATTTCAGGAGCAGAAATCATTTTATAAATCACTCACAAATTTTCGATCACTAGAGAAATCCTAAATCGGTGAAGCAAGGAGCGCAAGCATATCGACATAAGAAAGCCTTCAAAGATCAATTCCAGAGACAACCGATTGCAATTTGGGGGATTGAAGAAACCCTAGTTTGTTTTTGTCATCGGCCTCCATTTTCTTTTCCAAAGAGAAAATAGAGATTGGGTTCAACAATGGGCCGACACATTTTGAATTGGGCTTAGCTTTTGTAAAAGGAATAACCCCCTATTCTTTAACTCCAAGGGTTTTTTAAATTTGGTTTTATTTTGTTTAATTTGTTTTGTATTTTGTGTTGTATTTGAAAATCAGTCAAACAGTTCTAGAGTCTGTAAAATCTAAGGGGAATCAGTCAGGGTGTTGACTGACAGTTTTCTAGAGTCTGTAAAAACTAGGTAATTGGTTACAGGGTTGTAATCAGGGGAAATCTGATCGAGGGGACATCGGTCGGTCTTGGGTTTTGAGCGTAGGGTTAGGACAGGAGCAGGCGCTGCGAGTGTACATGGTCTTGTATGCGGGATCTGTTTATAACACCTAGTAGAAACCTTAGGAATGCAGCAGTAGGTAGGATTTTGCCGAAGCTGGGTATCTCTGTGTATTATTTCTTTTCTGCTTTTTATTTCTACTGCAGTCTGTGATCTGTTTATTATTTAATATTTTGTCAGTTTTTTTAATTCATCAAAAAACTGTGATAACCCCTATTCACCCCCCCTCTAGGGTTAATCTAGATCCAACACTTATACTTGTTTCAACTAGCGCCATGTATTCATGATAAAATGACTCCCTTTATCGATCGGCTTCTACTCGCATGCATTTATTATGTGTGTCATTCGACCTCTGCTTAATTGTAGATACCTGTGATGGTCCCACCATTGGGTGTATCAAATCCTATGGTGGCAACCCGACACATTTCAAGATGCACAGTGTATAACTACTGATGCCCAGAGCCTGTTTTTCCACTTCGAAGTACATGCACGCCCGTACTCCATCAGAACCTACACTGACGCACCACCTGCCGTTGTTCAGACCGCTTATAATCAGCCCAGTAATCGTGCCCCACCCTGCCTAGTTCAGGGTACCATGACACATCTATGTGGGTTACTGCTGAAATGGGTCCTCGTTACTAGGGTTTCCTAATCAACATGTTAAATTGGTTAAGTGTTCTCAAATTAACTTAACCCCACCCATCAGTTTAGTTAACATGTTGTATTGGTTAAGTGTTGCCTTAATTAACTTAACCCTACCAATCTTAACCTGCTTGTTCCTTAGCCTTAATTCATTCATTAAAGCACCAACCTCTCACATTGGATCTATATTGTTGCGGTCACTGGGTGTGCTGGTCGGTTCCGGGCAGTCTTACACCGCAACTCAATCTAACCTCGGGTCCTTTTGGGCATAATGCGCTTACCTCTCACATTAGATATATATTGTTATGGTTGTTGGATATGCCGCGCGGTTCCGGGCAGTTTTACACCGTAACTCAATCTAACCTCGGGTTAGGCATATTCGTCTTTCACTTAATTTACATATTCATCCTTCATGTTTATATATAAATTATCCACAATTATAGTTATTCAAGTCATGCCCCATTTACCCTCTAAATCATGTTCATAATTTCTAGGTATACAAATTATACCATTTCAATGCTACTAATCATTTACATGATTATGAGCCAAACATGCCAATAACATGTAATTTCATGTTTTTCCCCAACGTTACCTCCGTTATACGTTCGCAAAATTCACATAGAACGTTAGGCTCGCAACTTAGCCTAACTTATAAACAAAAGGGAAAAGAGAGGAACGTGTAACATTCCAACAAGCATAAAATAATATGGATCCAACTAAACTTATGTCATATAAATTTGGCATAGAAAAATGAACTTGCCTTTTAGATCCAATTAACATGAATCACAAGCATATGAATGGAATTTTACATAGAACTACACAAACTTAATTAGGCATGTAGATGTAAACTTGCATTTGAGTTGGATCAAGTTAACGTAGATCTAAACATCTAAGTATGTAGATCTAAACATATAGGCATATATGAACATGGCTTAGCCTATAAACTTGCAAGTAACATGACATGAAAGAGTCACCAAATTTATATAATACATGATTGGTCCATCACCAAATTAATATTCAACATGATAGATTCATCACCAAATTAACATACAACATGATAACCACAATAGTCTCATAGGCATATATGATAGAATTGTCACAAGAATAGACATGAATCAGCATCACCATTATCTTACAACTAGGCATAGTTCTAGTTTCACTTTATTACAAATCAAGACTTTTATTTGTTTACATCTAAAGAATAACTGAACTTACAAAACAAAGACAAAATCTTGTTTTCTGGGATCTGTTTTCTGAAATTGAAAAGCTATCCTTTGATGTAGACTATTTGTTCTCTAATTTAGATTTGATTTGAGGCTTCTAACTTGCTTCCTAGCTTGCTTTCTAGTTGGAGAAGAATGGCGACTACTTTAGCTTGGCCATGGACAGCATGACAGCTCCTTGGAATGAAATTGGTGGTTTAGGGTTGAGGGTTGGGGTTGTTTATATAGAAGTCTAAATTAATGAGAGCCGTTAAATCACCTTAGGAATAATCAGAACCATCTAGACCAATTATAGTTATCCAGAAACCGCCACCTATGCCCTAGTGACTCAGCAACAGGTCAGAAATTGTCACTGTTTGGATCTGGCCGAGGGGGTCGACCCCTATAGGGGGGAGGGGGGTCGACACCCTAGTCGACACCCCTCTTGGGGGGTCAAAACCTATGTCGACCCCCTTGGGGGGAGTCGACACCTATGGGCGGGAATTTTCCCGCCCAGATGATTTTTCGGGATTTTGAAATTCGAACTATTTTTCTGAAATAATTATTATTTATATTTAATTTCTGAATTCTTCTGAACTCCATAACATCTTCATACGGAGTCTGATTCACGCAAACTCGGACTCTATCTCAAGCAGAATTCCAAGACGAACGCAATGGCCTAACTCGTTTCCCTTAATTCTCACTTTTAAAATTAAGTATTCTTTAATTCGTTATTTTATTAATCACAGAAAATACAGGGTGTTACATTGATGCTTGTTTGCTCATTCCAAATCTGTAATTTAGAATAATTAGCAACTTCCAAGAAAAACTGCTAAAGGAGTACAACCGCTACTACTATATACACTAATATATTTAGTAAGCATCCAACTGAAATCTACAAGTGCGTCTCTCATACGTAGTTACATCTTCAAACTTTGGCTAAAATCGATAACTTGGGCTCTGATACCAAATGTGACTACCGCCCACAACCCCCGCACTAAACAAGCGGAATAATGCGCTGAAAGGTGTGCTAGGCAGATATGGACGATCATCAAAGTAGGTAGATTGTAACACCCCGTATTTCTGTTAACACTAATATTCACAAATTAAAGAATGAATAATCTCAGATGTGAGAATTAAGGGAAACGGGTTGTTCCATTGTGTTCATCTCGGAATTCTGGTTGAGATAGAGTCCGAGTTTGCGTGAATTGGACTTCGTATGAAGAAGTTATGGCGATCGGAAGTTTCAAAAAATTCAAAACAGATTTCAGAAAATTCAAATTTCGGAGTCAGACAGGCTAGGCGGGAAAATTCCCGCCAGGCCCAGGTCGACCATAGGGTCGACCTGCCCTAACCAGGTCGACCTGCCCCCCGGGCAGATTTGTTTAATGACCTGTTAGTGACTAGATGCTGACTCATTTGGGTTTCTGAACTGCTCTGATTGGCTGGGATTAATTTTGGGTTGATCGAACGGCTTAAACTAATCCTAAACTCTATAAAAAGACATGTAGACTCAAACCCTAAAATCAAAATAAAATTAGATTCATGGCCTCCATGCCGTCACCTAGCAACTCAGCATAGCCGCCACCAATTAGAGAGGAAGAAAGTAAATCTAATTCAACTCTTTTCAACTTTAACAACGAATCTTCTTTAAAGGAGAGCTATTACAACTTCAGAACTCAGAACTCAGAATTCAAGACCTTCTCTAAATTGTGAGTTCGATAATTTTAATAAAATAATTAGCAAATTAATTAGATTGAGTTATGATATGGACTATTTGGATATGATGTGAATTATTGACCGCATGTTATTATTCATGTAGTAAAATTGTGATGTTTATGTTGTAAATTCTATGATGCTATCTTGTAAAGTTGTGATCATCTATGTTGTAATTTTATGATAGGCTTATGTATAATCGAATCACCATGTTGTTCATATGCTAGTTTGGGTATGTTGATTCATATGATAAATCATAAGTATGTATGCAAGTTTAGATTTTTATTAAGACATGAATCATATGCATGTTGGGGAAAATTATATATATAACCTTATATGCTTCATGGCGTCTATTTTATATCAAAAGTTAGGCTATGACATGTGTGAGTTATATGCCAAATTCTACATGCTAGTTTACATGTTTAAATTGTAAGTTTATACCATTGTTATGTTGCATAAATCACATATGCAAGTTTATATGAATATATGTGTTTGAAAATGAATCATGTTATGCAAGTTTGTGATTACTACCTATGCAAGTTTACACCTTAGATGTAGATCTATGACATACATGATTTATGCAAGTTTGTGACCATTATTTAACCAAGTTCACACCTTTAGATTTGGGTTTATGACATATGTAATTTTATGCAAGTTGTAACTTTGGCCTATGCAAGTTTTAGATGTAGAACATCATTCACACATGCAAGTTTACCCCTATGTTTAGATCTAGTTCTAATTATATGTATGTTGTGATGTTTTCTCTTTATTCCATGAGTTAGACTATTCGAGTCTAACGTATATTTTACCTTAAACGAACGAATGTACAACGTGGGGTAATGGGATAGTATTAAAAGATTTAATGTTGAGAATTGGCATAAATGCCTTAAACGGTATAAAATAAATATGTGGAGATAATTGGTATGATTTTGCATACCATAAATAGATGGACATAATTGAGTCAATATGGCCATAGTTAAATTTGTAATTGATTGATAATTTGAATAGGGAAAGAAATTCGAATTGGGGAACGATTAATTAGGTGTAATTAATCGTCTAAGACATGAGGTTAGGCTCTTTTGTGGTGTAAGACTGCCCGGACCCGCCCGGCAAATCCAGCTGCCACAAATGCCAGTCTAATGTGAGAGGTTTTAGGCATAAATTAAATACGTAACAATTGTAAAGACACGAGGTTAGACTCGTTTGTGGTGTAAGATTGCCCGGACCTGCCCGGCAAATCCAGCTGCCACAAATGTCAGTCTAGTGTGAGAGGTCTTTATGAGGTTACGGTCTTAATGAATTAAGAAACACTTAACTAGATAAGCATGTAGTGGGACATGAGGGGGTTAAGTGGGTGCCTTGGGTGGCATGTGGAATCTAGTGGGTGCCTTGGGTGGCATTTGGAAATACGATTAGAAACACTTAACCAAAATTGAAACATGTAATTGAAACATGAATAAGAAGTGGGTTAAGTGGGATGTACTAGAGGGGACCAAGCTTAGGTGGATAGCTTGTGTCAAGTAATGGGGGCCCGTTTCAACCAGTAACCCATACGTATCTTTGTGGGCTCGACCCAATTCGAGGACGGGACACGCATACTGGGCTTGACTGTAAGAGGCCAAACCGGGTTAGCGGTGGCAACGCAAGTCCAACGGGTTCATATGCGTGTGTGGACCCGGGCTAGTAGGTAAGACGTTGTTGCATCGTGTAGGTATAAGCCGTGAATTCTTGGTGGTATGCGGTTGCCACTTTGGGGAGTGATACACCCCACTGTGGGGCCAGCACGGGTATCTACGAGTTAGGGAGCCGATCGAATGGGGAAGGTAGTGGGTACACCTAGTGGAGATAGGAGAAGACGACACCTATGAAGACAGCTAGGAGTATAACTACCATATTATGAATAAATATTGTAATCGAATGGGGAGGGTAGTGGGTACACCTAGTGGAGGTAGGGGCAGACGGCACCTATGAAGGTAGCTAGGGGTACACTAAACTACCATTATCATTATTAAGTTCTGTAGGTGGGATCAACCGTTAGGGTGACTAGTGGTGGTGCAGTATAGTAATTATCCTATAGTGATAAGGAGTGCCTTTAACGAATAACTTGGTTCATCTTATTTCCTTGTTTGTTCTATCATACCCAATTGTTCACAGTCATTTCCTTATTTTCCATCTTATGCCTTAGCCTAGTTATTTTGATAATTATATTGTTAAAGTTATCGCACTCGCCAGACTTTATGTCTGACCCCCTTTTCTTTCCACCTCTTGTCTTCCTTCCCCCCCCCCCTCAGGTGTGCAAGGAGGGAATACTACAACTTAGTGCTGATTTCTATCATTTGCTTGAAGAGAGTAGATGTATTGCTTGGGATTCCCTCATCTTTATGGCTTTGCTTATGCTCAGTGGGGATTTATGCATTTATGTTATTTAAGTATTTGCTTCTTTATGTACTTTGAAGTTTTTGAAAAAGACTACTGATCCTGTTGCAATGGCTTTGGAAACTACTTATGTAAACTCGTTTTGAATTATGATGAAATAAAATAAGTTTTTATCTTCCGCTGTGTTGTTTTATTTATTTATTCTTGTAGTTTATCTGTTCTATACAACAATAATGCTTCATGGACATTGATGCATTCGCTTTGTGAGTGACATTATTGGACGTGGGGTGTTACACTTGGTATCAGAGCTAAGGTTACAAGAACAGATAAAAAGTTTTGAAAAGTGTTTTCAAAAGTATTATTTTCCTAGAAAGTATTTTCAAAAACTTGTTTTAAAGAAGCTACTTTCAATGAAAGTTTACTTAAAAGAGCATAATCCCCGCAAGCCATACATCTCTCTTTCGCTTCACTTGTTTTAAAACTCTTTCTTTTCCTTTCCAGCATGTCGGGAGCATCTGAGATACCAGAGGGTGTTCATGTACCCGGTTGGTTTCGTCAATATCTCGAGGCTAGGGCCGCTACCGCGGGTCCAGCCAATGTTCCTCCTCCTCCTCCCCCAGCTCCAGTCATTCCTCCGCGTGGAGATACTTTCTCCAAGATATGTAAAGACTCTCGTTCGATGGGTGGAAAATCTTTTTGTGGGACTGAAACGTTCATTGAAGCTAGAAATTGGTTGAAAGAAGTGGAGGATCTGTTTGGAATTTTCGACTTGGACGACTGTAAGAAGGTCCATTTGGTTGCTTGGTTGATGAAGGACGAAGCTTCGTTTTGGTGGGAAGTCACTAGTGGAGAGCGTCCAGTTAATACATAGCCAGATTTCAGGCATAGGTTTGAGGCAAAGTTTCTTTCACGGGCTGAGGAGAATCTATACATGGAAAGGTTTTGGGCGTTGAAGCAAGGAAATCTGTCAGTAAAAGAATACGTCAACAAGTTCAATCAGTTGGCGAGATTTGGCTTGGACTTTGTGAATACACCCGAAAAGAAGGCCCTAAGATTTGTTAAGGGTTTGAACGAGCCGCTACATGGGTTAGCTATGACCCACATCCCTATGGGGGCCACCTTTGAGAAGCTAGTTGATATGGCGCTTATGCACGAAGAGGAGAAAGGCGCCAATGCTAATAAAGCACCCGAGAATGGAGGGGATCAAAAATCGCAACAGCAACAACAAAACAAGAAGGGTGGTAAAGACAACAATGGCTAGGGAACGAAGAAGTGCTTTAACTGTAGGACACCAGGCCATCTAAGCAAAGATTGTAGGAAGAAAAAGAAGACTAGTTGTTTCCACTGTGGCGAAGCGGGACATCTGATCAAGGACTGCCCAAGGAAAGGGCAGAGGGCAGGGTCTACCTCGGGAGGACAGGTGTAGGTTCTTATGGCACCAGGGCAGGCAAGGGGACAAGTCCAGGCTCTCGTGGTCCCACCGCTGCAAGAACGAGGTAGGACGATTTTCGTTGAAAATTTAGTTTTTCTGTTTGATCATCCTGTCCGTACTTTATTTGATTCTGGCGCATCAAATTCGTTTATATCAACATCGTTAGTTGAAACACTGCACCTAAATACTAGTCTAGTTTCGGATCCCATAGTAGTTTCAAAATCCTATTGGTGGTTCGGTTCATCTTTATATGATTTTTCGGGATTTGAGAGTGTTTATCTTGAGCGTTGAGTTTGAATGCAACGCCTTTGTTCTTGGTTTCATGGGCTACGGCTCGATTCTAGGTATGGATTGGCCAACTAGATACGGTGCCATCCTAGATTGTGAGAGGAGGGTAGTTAGATTTTTGACTCGTTGTGGAAAGACCCTTGATATTTCTTGTGACCCTAGAGGTCCAGTAATGCTTAGTTACGTAGAATCTCTTGACGTATCCAATGATGATTTGAAATCTGTTCGTGTGGTCCGTGAATATAGTAACATCTTCAAAGAAGTTCGAGGTTTACCCCAAGGCGTGAGATAGACTTTCGTATTTATCTTGTAGACAATACAAAACCAGTATCTCTGTTAGTACGCCACATGGCTCCTCGTGAGAGGAGGGAGCTCAATAAGCAAGTAGGGGAGTTTCTTGAGAAGGGGTTCATAAGACGTAGTATATCGGGGTGGGGTGCTCAATTGTTTGGTTACTTTGCTAGTATCATCTCACGTAGATTGTCCGAATTCGGAGGAGATATTCCTTGGGTGCTTGTCTGATATTGGTTTAGGCCTTTGGGGCTTGTGCTTGGGGAATGTCGAGTTCGACTAGGATGGTTTGTGTGAGATAAATAGCTGTGGCAACTTTCATTGCATGATATCTTGGTTTTCTCGAGAAGTGGTGTGCATCCATGACACGATAAGACTATTCGATGGTATGGGCTGCCCCGAGTTAGATTCAATAGGGTTATGAGATGGATCGAGTGGGATATGAGGTAATGGATTATTTAGAACCCTATGTTGATGCCATTTTCAGAGGAAGAAGGCAGGATTCTTAGGGCACGTGGTCTCTAAGGAAGGGGTAGCTGTGGATCCCGTGAAGGTGGCGGCAGTCCAAGTATTGAAGGTTCCAAGAAAAGCGATGGAAATAAGAAGTTTTCTAGGATAAGATTGGACAGATGGCATATAGAGTAGAGTTTCCCGAGAGACTCAGTGGTGCACACGACGTATTCCATGTATCACATTTTAGGAAGTACTTACACGAGACCACGGAGTTAGTAGAGCCGAGCTTGCTTAAGGAGGTGGAGATAGAGCGTGATGAGACGATTCGATGAACTCCTACATGCATTCTTGGGTCGGAGATTTAGAAGTTGAGGAATCAAGAGGTGAAGCTAGTCAAAGTGCAATAGGGAGATGATGAGTACGAAGCTACTTTTAAGACGGAAGAGAAGATGCTTTCATTGTACCCTTTTCTTATCGAGGATATGTCTTTTAATTTCTCCTTTATCGCTTAGCTTTCACCTATCTTATCTTTAGTATATCCTCTCGCTAGTATCTTTGACCTTTAGATAGGATAGTCCTATGGTTGAAACATGTGTTTGAGACATGGTATGTATGATGGATGCATGTGGATGCAAGTGTTTGCTAGTGGTTGTTTGTGGATGCATATACACACACACTTTAGGCACTAGATCGGCTCAGTCACTTCATATTGCATATTGCATATAAATGGATGTATTTGGTAGAATGAATGTACATTAAATGTGTGTATCATATGGATGTTGCATTTGAATGGATGGTTGTGCACACATGTAGAAATAATATGTATCGATTAGGATTCTTTCGCTTACATAATGGACGCATGGAACTATCATGGTTTGCATTAAGGAGGTCAACTGAATCAGTAGACCGCCTGATTTTGCATTAGATAAGGAACATATACACACACTTCTTGCATATGTTCATACAACATTAGGAATTTTATAAGGACAATAGATGCCTGTGTTTGATGATTGAGTAGATGGTTGTTTGAATGGTAGGATATGCATTCTCCTTAACTTGGAGATTTCGGGGGCGAAATCCTTTAAGGAGGGGAGAATGTAACACCCCGTATTTCTGTTAACACTAATATTCACAAATTAAAGAATAACTAATCTCAGATGTGAGAATTAAGGGAAACGGCTTGCGCCGTTGTGTTCATCTCGGAATTCTGGTTGAGACAGAGTCCGAGTTTGCGTGAATTGGACTTCGTATGAAGAAGTTATGGCGATCGGAAGTTTCAGAAAATTCAAAACAGATTTTAGAAAATTCAAATTTCGGAGTCAGACAGGCTAGGCGGGAAAATTCCCGCCAGGGCTAGGTCGACCATAGGGTCGACCTGCCCTAACCAGTTCGACCTGGGGGTCGACCTGCCCCCCCCCCCTCCGTGCAGATTTGTTTGATGACCTGTTAGTGACTAGATGTTGATTCATTAGGGTTTCTGAACTGCTCTGATTGGCTGGGATTAATTCTGGGTTGATCGGGCGGCTTAAACTAATCCTAAACTCTATAAAAAGACATGTAGACTCAAACCCAAAAATCAAAACAAAATTAGATTCATGGCCTCCATGCCGTCACCTAGCAACTCAGCATAGCCGCCACCAATAAGAGAGGAAGAAAGCAAATCAAATTCAACTCTTTTCAACTTTAACAACGAATCTTCTTCAAAGGAGAGCTATTACAACTTCAGAACTCAGAATTCATAATTTAAGACCTTCTCTGAATTGTGAGTTCGATAATTTTAATAAAATAATTAGCAAATTAATTGGATTGAGTTATGATATGGACTATTTGGATATGATGTGAATTATTGACTGCATGTTATTATTCATGTAGTAAAATTGTGATGTTTATGTTGTAAATTCTATGATGCTATCTTGTAAAGTTGTGATCATCTATGTTGTAATTTTATGATAGGCTTATGTATAATCGAATCACCATGTTGTTCATATGCTAGTTTGGGTATGTGGATTCATATGATAAATCATAAGTATGTATGCAAGTTTAGATTTTTATTAAGACATGAATCATATGCAAGTTGGGGAAAATTATATATATAACCTTATATGCTTCAAGGCATCTATTTTAGATCTAAAGTTAGGCTATGACATGTGTGAGTTATATCCCAAATTCTACATGCTAGTTTACATGTTTAGATTGTAAGTTTATACCATTGTTATGTTGCATAAATCACATATGCAAGTTTATATGAATACATGCGTTTGAAAATGAATCATGTTATGCAAGTTTGTGATTACTGCCTATGCAAGTTTACACCTTTACATGTAGATCTATGACATACATGATTTATGCAAGTTTGTGACCATTATTTAACCAAGTTTACACCTTTATATTTGGGTTTATGACATATGTAATTTTATGAAAGTTGTAACTTTGGCCTATGCAAGTTTTAGATGTAGAACATCATTCACACATGCAAGTTTACCCCTATGTTTAGATCTAGTTCTAATTATATGTATGTTGTGATGTTTTCTCTTTATTCCATGAGTTAGACTATTCGAGTCTAACGTATATTTTACGTTAAACGAACGAACGTACAAAGTGGGGTAATGGGATAATATTAAAAGATTAAATATTGAGAATTGGCATAAATGCCTTAAATGGTATAAAATAAATATGTGGAGATAATTGGTATGATTTTGCATACCATAAATAGATGGACATAATTGAGTCAATTATGGCCATAGTTAAATTTGGAATTGATTGATAATTTGAATAAGGAAAGATATTCAAATTGGGGAATGATTAATTAGGTGTAATTAATCGTCTAAGCCACGAGGTTAGGCTCTTTTGTGGTGTAAGACTGCCTGGACCCGCCCGACAAATCCAACTACCACAGATGCTAGTCTAATGTGAGAGGTCTTAGGCATAAATTAAATACGTAGCAGTTGTAAAGACATGAGGTTAGACTCGTTTGTGGTGTAAGACTGCCCGGACCCGCCCGGCAAATCCAGCTGCCACAAATGTCAGTCTAATGTGAGAGGTCTTTATGAGGTTACGGTCTTAATGAATTAAAAAACACTTAACCAGATAAGCAAGTAGTGGGACTTGAGGGGGGTTAAGTGGGTGCCTTGGGTGGCATGTGGAATCTACTGGGTGCCTTGGGTGGTATTTGGAAATACGATTAGAAACACTTAACCAAAATTGAAACATGTGATTGAAACATGAATAAGAAGTGGGTTAAGTGGGATGTACTAGAGGGGACCAAGCTTAGGTGGATAACTTCTGTCAAGTAATGGGGGCCCGCTTCAACCAGTAACACATACGTATCTTTGTGGGTTCGACCCAAGTCGAGGACGGGACACGCATACTGGGCTTGACTGTAAGAGGCCAAACTGGGTTAGCGGTGGCAACGCAAGTCCAACGGGTTCGTATGCGTGTGTGGACCCGGGCTAGTAGGTAAGACGTTGTTGCATCGTGTAGGTATAAGCCATGCATTCTTGGTGGTATGCTGTTGCCACTTTGGGGAGTGATACACCACACTGTGGGGCCAGCACGGGTATCTATGAGTTAGGGAGCCGATCGAATGGGGAAGGTAGTGGGTACACCTAGTGGAGATAGGAGCAGACGTCACCTATGAAGACAACTAGGAGTATAACTACCATATTATGAATAAATATTGTAATCGAATGAGGAGGGTAGTGGGTACACCTAGTGGAGGTAGGGGCAGACGGCGCCTATGAAGGTAGCTAGGGGTACACTAAACTACCATTATCATTATTAAGTTCTGTAGGCGGGTTCACCCGTTAGGGTGACTAGTGGTGGTGCAATATAGTAATTATCCTATAGTGATAAGGAGTGCCTTTAACGAATAACTTGGTTCATCTTATTTCCTTCTTTGTTCTGTCATACCCAATTGTTCACAGTCATTTCCTTATTTTCCAGCTTATGCCTTAGCCTAGTTATTTTGATAATTATATTGTTAAAGTTATCGCACTCGCCGGACTTTATGTCTGACCCCCTTTTCTTTCCACCTCTTGTCTTCCTCCTCCCCCCTCCCCCCTCAGGTGTGCAAGGAGGGAATACTACAGCTTAGTGCCGATTTCTATCAGTTGCTTGAAGAGAGTAGATTTATTGCTTGGGACTCTTTCATCTTTATGGCTTTGCTTATGCACAGTGGGGATTTATGCATTTATGTTATTTAAGTATTTGCTTCTTTATGTACTTTGAAGTTTTTGAAAAAGACTACTGATCCTGTTGTAATGGCTTTGGAAACTACTTATGTTAACTCGTTTTGAATTATGATGAAATAAAATAAGTTTTTATCTTCCGCTGTGTTGTTTTATTTATTTATTCTTGTAGTTTATTTGTTCTATACAACAATAACTCTTCATGAACATTGATGCATTCCCTTTGTGAGTGACATTAATGGACGTGGGGTGTTACATAGACACAAGCAAAACCTATTGTAAAACTCACAATACAAGGATAAAATATAATAGAACATCTACATCATGTAGAAATTGTGGAGCATCATATAGCAAACTTTTGAAACCTTCACAAGATCCTAAACATACGACATAGGAAATATCAAAGTTTGTACATAAAGCCTCACTACAACACTCAGAGAAGAAATATCAAAATAACAGAAATCCAAATATTATATAGTAAGATAGTACGCTAGCCTCTTGTTCGCCTCTGAACAGCTACATCGTCCTCAGTAAGATATCACAAGTCATGTGCCATCTAATATTCCCATCCACAACCGGATGAACTAACCAAGGTAATAATAGGGTAACATAAAACCTTGAGTCAGACAAGAGTCTTAGTGAGCGATTAAACAGCTAACAAACTTCAACAACAAAGTATATGAGAATGGGTAATTAAACGAACTAATTTACCCACAACACCAGAGAAGAACACAACTCTCATCTTCCCCACATCGGATAGTAATAGCCTTTACATCAAACATTTCAACCATTCATCGATTGGAAATCACAGTGGCAATCAGAAGTAACCGACAATGCCACTCATAGCATCCAGATTATATATCTCACGTAAACCATCCTAATCGGATTCAACATTCCCCAAGCACAATCCCCAAAGGCCTAAACCAATATCATACAAGCACTCAAGGAACATCTCCTTCGACATTGGATAATTTACATGAGATAGTACAAACAGAACAACCAGCATGCATGACAGACTCTGGCTATCATCTCCAATCATGCTTCGAAACCACCGTTAATCGTATGACTAGACAAACAATTTGCCATCCATCAAGGGCTAATGGTAACCCTGGATATATGTCATACAATTTGACATATCTAGGCCATACATGACGCCCAGGGTACTCGACCTACAACCAATTTTTTAGACGTCTCTATTGTACCTCTGCTTTGAGCCCGCTAGAACCTACGACAATGATAATCTCTTAGCATTCAATATCTCTAGTCGTCATCGACGGCGACTATCAAATCATTATCACCCAACTCAGGACACCTTTGAGTTGTAATCACACCCGTTGCATTTCAACTAGAAACGTTCACTTCACATCACTTTGACATTCCCCCATTGAATTCGTCTCGAAGTTGTCACCACTCTAAAACCAAAGAAAACATCAATCATAAGGTCCGAAACAATCCGTAGCATTCACACGTTTACCATGGAAACAGGCCGACTCGTACAACATCATGACCAACCCTTTATGTTATCACCACTCGGCCGACCGAGACATGCAACTTCAGCTCGACCGACCCGTGCAATTGCCGACCCAGACCCAACAACCGACCTAGTTCCTCCATTGCTCCCAACATGACCGACCCAACCCACCACCAATGTGCGACTGACCAATGGAGTTAGCGACCGAGCCGATGTGTTCAACCCATTGTCTCCACTAACTGACCTGACCCGGAGCGACCAACCCAACCTGTCCACTTCACCCCCATACCTCACAACCGATCGATCTGAAGCGACCGACCCAAATTGACCGACCCGCCTCGACCGACCGACCCACCTCCTGTACTACACTGTATTCCACATTGTACTACATTGCTCTACTAACCAGGAGGAGATCGACCGACCCAAAACCTGCACAACCTCAATCTAACTCCAATTTCGACCTAAACTTTGCCAAATCATGAATTCGACAAAACCGACTCATTCAATTTACAAAACACAATCAACATGTTATGAAATTGCTAACAACACGAATATAACGATAAACTAAAATTACGCAAATTCACCAAAATCAGGATAAATGAACATATGAACTAAATTATGGATCTAACTTGCATAATCATATGAAATGGCATAGAAATTATAGGTTTAAACTTACTAAATTAGATCCTAGGGTGATTCATATGAAAATGGACTTACCATGGTGAAGATCTATGAGAAAACACTTGAATTTAGTGAAAAACATGATCAAACATTTATATACTTGATTGACTCTGTGTGAGAGATGCATATCACTCACCAATTCTCCAAATCAAAGCAAAAACGGTGAAATAAGATTCCGGACAACGAAGAAATTGATCCAAATCATTCGATCCGATGAACTCTCCCTTCAAACGGTGTAGATCTAGCCTCAAATGGTGTGGATCTTCGAATCTCTAAGCTCTAATGGTGAGTGGATGAAGAAATGGAGGAACCCTTGGCTCTTCCAAATGAGAGAATGGGGAAAGTAAACTATTTTCCATACCTTCCACCCCCTATTTATAGCCTTCCACCAGCCCACTAATGGGCCTCTCCAAATCAGCCCATTACGGCTTTATAGACCTAGACAGTCGACTATTAAACGTTAAAACATTGATTCCTCCCAAACCGTTGAGCCGAATCTTTAATGTGACCATTCTATGGAAAGGAAAACATCATTTCCTTTCCAATGGCACAGGTCTCGACACCTGATTCGACCTGAGTCAAAAGTTATGTCCTGTACAAGACTGACATAGGCAAAATGATCACAAACAAAATTGGTAACAATTATGGACATGTCTCGCATCCCCATAAGCAACATATTAAAGTATGAGAATGATCCAACCCTCAGGGAATAAAATAAATTTAGTTTACGATCCTTTGATATGTAAAATGCGGGATGTTACAATCGTAGTCTGCCTCCTCAATATCTAGATCTATCTCTGGCTCATCACGCTCAGCAATCTCTAGCGTGAGATTCCATACGGGTAAGTCCTCTAGTACTGTAGGTTGTGCTAGATCTCCTAACACAATATCTAACTCCTGCCTCACCTGGTGCCCATCCCACTCTAGCACAACAAACTCTGTCAGTGGTAACTTAGGCCATACCCATTCGGGCTGCTCAAGAATAAGCTCTGCAACCGTCTCTATAAGAAAGTCAGGAACAATCACTATCATCTGCGGCGGTTGGACATCCACTAAAAGTTGTGCCCTTGGAACTAGATCAGGTATAATAAAGTGACCAGATGAATCATACTCAAGTCCCCCATCAATCTCCAACATCCAAGCATATGAATCCTCAGACCTCATATGACCTAACTCCATCGAAACATGCTCTGGCTCTAGATCAAAAGCCTCTACTGGTACAAAAGCTGAGGTGGCGTCTGACAAGTACTCATCACTGCTACTATGACCTATCCCATCTGGAAAGCTATCCATGTGATCCCCTCTCGGAGAGTCTGATGAACTTTCATCCGATCTATCCGAAGAACTGCTGGATACAGAAGGCTCTTTGAACCATGCTAAGTACTATGGAACTGTAAGCTACTTACCCCCTCTACAATTTAAAAAGAGTTTCTAATCAGAAAACAAGTTTAAACAAATCTTTTAAACCTATAAATTTTCTAACACCTTTTTAGTTAAACCGACTAAAGTGTTTTATGTTTAAATCTACTAACTTTATTTAACCTTTTACAAAGGTTCACTAAGTTTACCCTACTTTGTTATCGTATCTACGATTGCTTTCTTTTATATCTTTAAATGTATAGTTGAACATTTTAACTTACTTATACCTCATATCTACTAGGTATATAGTTATATCGGTTCTTAATTAGTTAGACTAATTACCTAACATCACATACATAAATCAATTAGCTGATTAACTTTTCAAATATAACTTTCACATTATCAAAACATGATCCTTTTGTATATAATACACACACACACACACACACACACATATATATATATATATATATATATATATATATATTATTCTTCTTGTAGAAATCAAAACCATTTATATATGAAAATCACAAATACGTCGCTCATATGTGTATATTTATATATAGTATTTTTGACCCATTTTAGGGCATTACTAACCCAATATCTAATGAGATACTCATCTTAGGATACTACTGATCTTATCTTTGATAAGTTATTAATCCTAGGATACTACTAATCCTATCTCTAACGAGTCTTTACTCTATAGAGCCAAGGTTTATCGCTAAACCAAAGCTATGATACCACATTGTGATGACCCAAAAACCCTCACCCTTTGAACTGACTATAAACCACACAAGTCCAGTCCAAAAAAGTAAGCATCTGTGGAATCATGAGATAAACTAAATTTTCGATCTTTGATAATTTGTACTTAACACATCCATGGTGTTTATGTACCACAAAACCAAATATCGCAAACTCAATTCATCTAGGGTTTTATCAAGCGAACATAGCGAAATAGAAATAAAGAAAACGACAGAATCTCATAGAGGAATAGAACAAATATAATATTCAATATAACTTTATAGTGGAAACTTTTAAATTGGAACAACATACCAAGATAGTTATAAACATCATCCCATGTAATACAACCACGACATCCAAGTATAGATAGTAGAATACGCCCTGCCTTCTAACGAAGAACACTAGCTTCTCTGGAATCGTTTGGGAACTCCTCGAATTCGGTCTAAACCTGAAATACACTCGGATCTGACCTGAGTGTCAAACACTTGAGTCAGGCTTGGATTAACTAGATTGAGAACTAGATAACAATCATATAAATCTCAAACCATTATCAAAAAGGGTTGTCAAAACTTCGTGCATGCTTTAAGAAAATGAAGTTACCACAAGGCCTACATCCCATCACATAATGCAAACAGACACCTTTATGAGTATGTTTTGCCTTATGATAACCAAATACGCTTGGTACGAGAAATTTATTTGATATTATCATTAGTGTCTATCTTTGAAAACCTTTTCAAAATAAATGTATAGAACTTAGCAGACGTAGGTACCATATATTACATCTATATATATAGAGTGCAACTAAAACCGTAAGACTTCGTATTGGAAGTGGGGTTCCATTAATAACCAAGGCAAAGGATGTTCCTCAACCGCGATTCGGGCACACATCTAGCGGGATGTCCCAAGATCAACAAATGCTCCTTTTGTATTGGCAAAGTTGGCCCACCTATGCCAGGTGAAGTTTGGGTTTCTCCTGAACATAACGTCCTCCGGTTGTTACCGACCATTATCCAACACGCCTCATTCCATCATCTACTAAGTAAATTGTCTAGGCTCAGTACCATGGCATCACTTTCTCAACTAGAAGGAAACGTTAGTCCTTAACTCTACGGTACTTTATCCTGTTTTGGCTCATTACAGGTTGTAAGGTCGTGAAGTAACGTTCCACAAGCTCTGCTTTTCAGCAGAAATTTTGATATATCTGTCATCAACACTTAGCATGCCACACTATCAATTTACAACATATAATTGGTGTCTATTAATATATAACCCTCTGAATACATAAGTCTCAAAGGAGGGTGTTAAGCTAAAAGGGTAAATCCTTCGCCACTAACTAATATATCATCAATAGAAATCAACTGGTTATGTCATAAAATACAACGTCTAACACACTTCCATTTACAAGTTCGTTCTGGGTTGTAAACAAAACCAATGGCACTTTATTCCATGACCCCACCTACGTGCGGAATTCCTTGCAATCTGAATCGCTTTAAGTACGGTTAGGTCGCCATCGCAATATAACCCCATAATTGGCTGACCACCCGAGGCATTAAAAAGCAATCCTTCCAATGTAAAGGTTTTCGGTCTTCAATCATACTCATCACCATTTCCATTTGCTCTTATCACGTCGTATAGTATTCACAATGGGTTGAAACCCAGTCATTCTGAATAACTAGCATATCTTTAAAATCAATAAAGATATACAAGATATCATGAGTCTTATTCCGTTTTGGAATATTCTTTTACTCAAATCATTTTTTCATTTGTAAATTACTCCCTCAATTCTTATCAAAGATTTATATACTTTAGACTCTTGTTTAAATCTTTCCTTGGAAATAATTTCAATTGATTATAAATCTCATTTCACATATTTAACTCAAACCAAGGTTTCGGTGCTTTATCGGGATTATGGAAACTCACGAAAAAGGAAATTTCTAAAATCGTTATCCCATTCCCATCGTGTTCATCCCATGGAGCTAAACTGGCGGTACCCCATATCTATTTGCCCTTATATTTTGGTAAGTTGAATTACCTTCATTAATTTTATTCTTTCATTTCAGATCTTTACTTAAAGATTTATTAAAGCTCTAACTTAGTTTTAATCTTAAAAATCATTCTTTAGTGATTGCTTAACTTGAATCAAGGGTTAAGTTTTCCAAACGATCCTTACTGATTATTCAGTCTTACCTTTTCAGGAAAGCATATACACCCAATCCCAATCCATTTGTTGATCATTGATTAGGGTTGGTTACTTTATCTTTTATTGATTATATCTTTATCCCAAAATTGTACTTACGATTTCCCAATATTTTCATTAACGAAAACTCGCTTATCATTTAAATGATCTTTAAACTCTGTTCCCATTATCATTTGATAGCGGAAACTCTTTCATTAAATCTCTATATTCAAATTGAATAAAGATTACTCTTCAACTTATCCTGGAAAAATTATCTTTCCTTTTAGTGGGTTATAGAACAAATATTATTTAAGACATCGTTCACGATAAACCCAAAATCATACTTTCATTTTCAATGAAATCTTCACGAAAATCATATCAGCTCACAATCGATATAAATTCTTGTATCGGGCTAATACTATAAGCGGAATAATGGCAAAGCCTTTTAAATTCCTTAAATAGTAGAGGTCTTCATCTATAGAGACTTATCTCAACTAGAACCAAACCGATTCCCATTCAATTCCAATTTAATTTGGAAAACTTAACTTTGTTTTAAACTTTTCGAATCCTAAAATAACCAAAAAAATTCATTATAATCCTTTGGATTAGTTTTCAAATCATCTGGGTATCATTGGTTATCTCAAAACCTTTTAACTTTAAATCGTTCCAAAAACCATCGAAAATAGCGTTGTTGAAACAACTCATTTTCAGAAAATAGCTTTTAACTTTCCATAACATGGTATTTCAAATCCAAATCTATTTCAAATCATTTATTAAGATTTATCATAATTTATTCCTATTTTTAATAATTTAAAAATGGCTCATTTCATAAAATCCAATTCCGGGTCACTAACTGCACAAGCGTTTTTTTTATTCAAAATTAATTTGAACTTATTTCAAAATCTAACCATTGGATTATAAAACTTTTCTTTACACTTGAAATCTCTTTTCATTTGAACCAAACGTTTTCGTTTCAAGAAAATCCGGCAGTTGGATCTCCCGGTATGTCAATTTAAAGTCAATGGTCGAAATTTGCAAACTACCGTTGTGTGACTAGTCTTATTCAAACAAAACTTTGATTTGTATTTAAAATCGAATCCAATTACTTTCGACATAGTTTAACTATATAATAAAATCTAAAAAATATATTTCCAATATTGAATTTTAAATTCAAATATTCCACTATTTAAATATTATAATATTATTAAAATTATTAAAATAATATTATTTTTCAAACTTTATATTTTGAAATCCAAACTTTCCTGAAGCACATTATAATAAACAAGATGAGTTGGATAATAAAATCAAGTTAAAACCTTTTTGGGATATTCAAACCGAACTTCACTTTTCAAAGTTACTATTCACTTTTAAATTAAAATTTAAAACATGCCTTAATTACTTGAAAACTTCTTCAAATAAATTTTCAATCTTTACGAAAATTGTTCATGATTTCTTAAAATTATCTTTCAAAATCATTTCGGATTTAAATTTCAGACTTATATTTTTCACTTAATATTTTATTAATAAAATATTAAATTAAATTCTAGTTTGGAATAAAACTCAATCAATTACCATATAATTCAACTTATATGGATTTAACACATCATTAACATTCGTTAACTGTCATTAAGATTGTTAACAGTCATTAACTTCCAATTATCAATTAATTACATCATTAACATAAGCGTTAAGGTCATTAACACTTAAATACTATTTCAAATCACTTTAACTAAATTATTAACCATCGTTAATACTTTGTTTGCTATAATTAGCAAATCCAATCATGTCCATTTAGTGTCAACACATATCACATCAAGTTGTCAATCAATGTCACATCAAAATTTACTGATGTTACAATTCATCCATCCCACAACAATCACGTTATCAACCAAATTAACCGATCATTTATTTATGGTTTTACTTCATAATCATTAGGGTATTCACGTTAATTACTAAATTGTCAAGTAATTAAATTACTAATTCCATTAACAATATTAAACCCAAAGTTATTTAACAACATAGTAATTTCTAAGCATAGTATAATTAACTATACTAACACAATAATTAATCCAAACGTGAGCAAAGTATGCTCATCATAGCATACCCACTCCACCAAACTTTAACGTAGAACTCTCAAACTTCTCCGCAACTTCCAACTTCGCTTCACAACCAAGATCGCGTATTTTCTTCTTCAAACACACCGCAAACACAAACTATACTTACATATACATTTCAACTTGTGTTTAAAGGAAGAACGGTGGGATTTTTAACGGTTGAAGGGGGAGTTGTTGCGTGTGGGTGGGGTCCGGGGTTGATGGTGGTGGTAGAGAGGGTGTACAGTACTTAGTATGATGTAAAAGGGTGTAAAGGAGGTATTTTATGTGGTTAAGGCGGAAATAGAGGAGCTTTGGACAAATAGGACCTACGTAGGGTAGGCGGAGGGGACGTTGTGAACAGTGGAGCTGGTGGGGTTGGTTGGCCGATGGTGGAAGGGGAGGAAAAGCAGAAGAAGAGAAACGGAAGAGAGAATAGAAAGGGAGAAAATGAGAGAGTACCTATTTATACACATGGGCTACGGTGTTATATGCAAATATACCCCCCTTGGTGTCAACATGTAACTGGATTGCTTATGAGTGAAGTATGGACCTTAAGACAATTTTCCATCCATGGTTTATTAAATTATATTTTTCTTATCTTTTGTGCCACTTTCTAATTTATTGTTCCATTAAACACCATCATTACAAACCATGATAACATGAAGTGGAGTGTAGGCAATGGTTAGTGAGGTGTCAAGGAGAGAGCAAATTTACGAAGTGGTAAATAATAACGATTTGATTTGTTTTAAGCTCGTGTTTAATTAAACAACCTTTAACGTTTTCAACGTGTACGATCAAATTATAAGTCCGATCGATACGAAATCTGAAATCCTACCATATTTCACAAATATGGGTCCAATGAAATTGGTGTCGTCAAATTCGGAGACTGTTTGCAAAATGGCTTTTTTCCATGTTATTATTAAATTTCAACTGATTTTTCTACACATGTTTATATTACGCACACTCGCATACTAACTCCGATTAATGTGAAATTTGGAATCTTACTATAATTTAACATTCCAGATCCGACAAAACTAGTTTCGTCGAAATCTGAGATCGTTTTCAAAATGTCAATTTTTAGGCTTTCAAAACAATATTAAATTATCTAACTTTAAATATATTTACTTTTGAACCATTTTAAAAGTTAACTAACCTTATTTTAACTTCAGTAGAATATAAAAAAAAGTTAGAATTCATTTTCCATAAATTTTCAAGTCTAAATTCAATATTTAACGAAATTTGAAATTCATCTAGAATTATCCATTTAAAATCCTTTTTTAAATATATTTAAATTTATATTTTAAAGTGACTAAAATTCGGGTTGTCACACATATTTTCCATGGAAATCACTTTCTAAGTCTTCTAACATCAAAGCAAATATGGTGTAAAAATTACCTAACAATTCATTGGCGGTAAACATAGTAATAGAACACATAGATGTTGTGTCCTACGAAAATATCATGTTTATTCCATCCAATCCATCTATTAGTGGAATGGTAGAGGTCCATACACTTATTTATGAAATATTAGGAGTTACCAAAACTATTCGTAAATTTGAGAACACAATAGAAAATAATGTTGAAACTAGTGAAACTGTTGGAGGAAGTAAAAGATGTGGGACAAAAAGTTGCTCGAACTTGATTTTATCATCTATTTGTGTAACAACCCGGAAAATCAAACCAATTTAAAAATTTTATTTTGGTTATTTTAATGAATTATGGATATTTAAAATGGTTTATTTTAAATAATAACTACGATAAATTTATTTTCGACGAAGTTAGAACGATTAAATTTATATTAATTATATAACGAGCTTGAAATGGCGCGATAGTTCAAAATTTCAATTTTTAATTTCAAATGAATATACAGAATTCAATATAAGTCACAATTGTACGAAACGAGAAATATTTGAATCTGTTTATCAGTATCTTTCTAACGAAGTTAAGAAACTGAGATTTCGTTTTATAAATTGAAAGTTACATCCAGTTTAAAATTCAAAAAAGTCGTTGTGGAGTTTATATATATTTTAATATATATAAAGCCCTTAAAAATAGCCATTTTGCAAATGACCTCCGTTTTCGACGAAACCACTTTTGTTCGATCCGGGATGTCAAATTATTGCTAGATTCCAAAATTCATAATTTTTGGGATTAATATGTGAGCGTGGCAAAAGAAATCTTGTTTTGATAGTTTCAGTCAATTTGGATCGACCAAAAAATGACCATTTTTCAAACGGTCTCCAAATTTGATGAAATTAGTTTTTTTAGGGCTGTATCGTCAATACGAAGCTAGAAATAATTTTTCTAGAATTTTTTGGGTCAATATGTGGCCCTGGTAAATTAAAATGTACGTTTAAATTAAATATATATTGATTTATATTGTAATTTAAAGAAAAAATGATCGTAACAATAGAATTGGCTTACGGGACATATCCCATTGCATTCAAAATGGGGGTAATTAGCTAGGGACGACAGTCGTTGGGTCCGATTTGGAGTTCGGAGATTAAACGACCTATTTTTGGAAATAAAAATATTATAAATACTCCTCCGGCCAATCGTAATTCAGAAAAAAAAATTAAAACCCTAACCCTAAGTAGCAGCCGCCGCTCCAAACTAAAATCGTCCAAATTTGGCCGCCATAGGCAATGATCATCGGAGGTCATTGAAGGAAGGTGGTCCGGGGTAGCGCGGCGGTCAGAACGGCGGTGGGGCGCGACGCCATCGATGGCTGGTGGCGATGAAATCGCCGTCGACAAGAAAAAGGGGCAAATGGGAAATTCCGCTGATCGACGGCGAACTGGGGAGTGTCTCTTGTGGCACAGCAGCGCAACGCAAAGGGGGAGGTCGGTGACGGTGTCAGGTCAGCCTCCGGTGGCCTCTGGTGGTGGCAGCGACAAGATGGTCGGAGGCAGCAACAGTTGAACGATGGTTGAAGGGTAATTAGGATTCTTAGATTAAATTAATTATTTTAATTATCTAGTCAATGTTTAAACGCCAATATCTTTTACATACGAGGTCCAAATCGCGCGAAACTGGATCCTTGCGATCGTGGAGCCGAGAGCTTCGCAACAAAACTGACTGGGTTCAATTTGGAGCAAGTTAGGAATTTAGGCAATTTCAAATCCAAACTGTTCAGAAATTCAGAAATAAAACTGACGAAGTGGAAACCGACGGTGAGAAATTCTCACTATAATTTCTTGTACAGATATTTATTTTATAACTGCATATATGAACTGCTCCCCCGTCGTCCACAGACCGTGGACGACTTGTTTGATTTGATTGTGTTGTGAAAATTGATTGTGATGTGGAATGGAACAAATGAAATATTCATGTGTTGAAATAAATATTTTATAGTTAAAAAATATATTTTTTAACATGTATATGAATAAAATAAATATTCGTTTACAAATCAGACGATTTTTTTATGTACACCCATTTGAGTGATATTGATTGGGACGGTAAATTTTACACATCGCCCAACTGCACAAATAAAATATGTGTTTGTTGATTGAAACCCCATACGGGTATTGGGATGATAATTGACGTACACTAATCCCAACTATTTAGTGTTATGTCGATCGATTGGTTGGCAGGCTGTATAAGCATTACTTATTTATATTTAATGCCTATACAGTGTAGAATGCACTCTAGATGATGGTTGATTATTTATAATTGTTGTTATATACATGTGATTTATAAAATCCATACAACTAACATTATATGGTAATTGATTGGGTCTCATTCCAATTTGGAAAGTAAAGAATATTTTAAAATAATATTCAGTAAAAGATTAAAAATCTGATTTTGATGTCCGATTTTGGATGGACACAAAATTATTGAAATATATAAAGCCGTGTTGATTTGATATGCGCCATTTTGATGCGAACGATATTTATATCGATTTTATTCATTTTTATAATGAATATCGGAAAAGAAATGATTTCAAAATCTAATGTTTTGAAAATATTATCATTTATATATTAATGATATGGAATATTCAATTTTGATCTAAAATTGAAAATGAAGTTGAAATCGTTTTTAAAACGGATTTAAAACGATTTATAAAATACGGTTTAAATGTCAATCGATGAAATATATAATATATATTATACATATTTAATGGCCTAAATAGAACGCGCCGCACAGCGATCGTTCGCGAATTTCGACCATTGACTTCGAATTGAGATTACGGGAGATCCGACCGTCGGATTCTCCTGAAACTAGAACCGTTGGGTTCGTATCGAAAAGAGCTTTTCAACAAGCATAAGAGATTTGAAATCTAACGGTTGAATTTGGAATCATGTACAAATCAAATTTGGAAAAGGTTGCTGTAAGTGCAGTTCGATGACCGTTTATGAAAATCGACTGTACGGGCCTTGATAAAATTATTAAAAATATTAATAATTTGTGTAAAATCATAATAAATGATTTGTAAATAACTGGGATGAAAAATTCCATATTTGAAAAGATAAAAATATATTTTTATCGAAATGAACTAGTTATGAACTAGAATTATATTCCAATATTTTTAAATAAATAAATTGGATTTGAAATGGTTTTAAAAATAACCAGAATTTCCAATATATGAATTGGAATGGATTTGAATCGAAATTATTTTAGGAATATTTTGATATTGGATTCCATGATTATACGGACATTGTGGAGGAATTTGGAAGATATATATATCTTTATTCCAATACGATATTTGTTGATTTCAGAATTTGATATTGAATATAAGCCGATATATTTTCTATTCAGAGCCTTGTATTTAATATCAAATGGGATTTTGGGTTTGTCGTGAACGGTGTCTTCAGTAACACCGTTCTTAAACCCAATGGAATTAAGAAAATTAGAAACTAACTGGAGATTAGCTAAGTTGAATAGTTTCCTGGGTATTGATCTGATGTTGGTTTCGGCCTTCGGGATTAATACTTAGCGAATTGTTCTCTTACTAATTTACGATTAGAGATTGATGGAATGATGTCTTCAGTAACACTGTTCTTAAACCCCGTGTGAAAGGAATAAATCTTTTAATTAAGATTATTAGAATTTCCAGCTATATTTAGTAATTGGGATAAAATGGAATGTGATTTTGGGTTTATCGTGAACCGTGTTTTAAATGACATTGGTTTTTTAACCCAGTTAAAGATAGGATATGATTTCCCAAAGTTAAATAATCATTAATATTGATTTTTGGGAAGATTAAAACTAAGTGGAGTTTTAATGAATCTTTAATTAGATTGGAAAGCGAATATGATAATTTAAATTATCAAATTTGTGAAATGATCGAGAATGGAGTATCACTTGTTTTGCTCCGAGCGATAGTTAAATCTTCAATTAGATTTGAATGGGAAATGGTAATTAAATTTACCGATAACACCGTGGTGTTAGATATGGAGTACTACTAGTTTTGCTCCATTGGATGACCGAAATCCCCCTTACGGGAAATCACGGATTGAGTTGAGAGCATGACAAATCAGAACACAAACAGAAGAACCTTTCATTGCTTATTACAACAACTTCATCAGAATACAAGAATATACAGAGTATGAACAAATAATATACATTCAATAAATATCAGAGATTACAATACATTACCGCAGCGGAAAAATAATATAATACACAACTGAAAGAGATATACTGATACAGAGCTTTTCGGATATCATTCCCGCTGTAAACCAGGTTCCTGGGAATATAAATCTGCAAAACCCAACTACTAGCTGCCCATGCCAATATAAGGGCACCCAGAGTTTAGGTTAAAACAATAAACTCCAGGTCATCCATGTGACTGGTGTGAGAACTAAAACAATTATTAATCTTTATTTTTAAAATTGGGTAAATCAAGAGACCACGCCGTATAACACGGAACGGGTTTCCTCCCCAGAATACCAGTGCATAAAACAAACAGTGCAATGCTAAATGAAGAACAATGAAGCTGTTATAAGACCTAGGTCCCATCACACAATGCAACGCAAGCCGGAGGATAGGGTTTTACCTTATAACAGCCAAAGAATGCTTGATACACTAAATTTCATCTTTTATTATTACTATAAGTGTATAGTGTCAAAACAATTTCAATCATAAGTATCAATCATAGGCGGCATGGCTACCATATATCATGTCGCCATACTAGTTCTACAATTAAAACCGCAAAAATCACGTATTGGGAAATTGGATTTCCATCTGTGAACCGAGGCAAGGGATCGTCCTCTACCGATTCGAGACTGTCTAGCCCGAGTATCAGTAACAACCACAACTGCCCCATGGATCGTCAGGGCCGGTCCACACGGAGTGGATTATAATGCCTGAACATTGCGTTTCCCCGCCCTTTAGGGCGTAAATGAGCCAACGAGTGACTCCATCGGTTCGAGAACGACCGATAAATCCGAGGCGCCTCCAATTCCAATAACCACAAAAGTCAAACTCGTCAGCCAGTTCAAGCACTGATGCAACTCCTAACTAGAAAGAAACGCATGCCCTCCCGGAGGTCCTTCTCCCGTTTTTGGTTCACATCAGGTGTGAAACTCGCGAATCAAACGCTACACAAAGCTACGACACAAAGGCCGTGCTTTGATCATCAACCACAAGACTTTGCTTATCAACAAAAGCCTTGATCATTTGCATCTCAGCATGCCACACAGGCAATTCACGTTATGCAACCGATATCAATCACACATAATGAAATCCGATGTCAGACACACAGTCCATACAAGTTCGTTCTGGGTCTGAACGAAACCGGAGGCACCTTGTACCTCGCATATCCATCGATCTCCAAGTACGTCTGGACGATCACCAACTGATTCCCTCCTCTTAGGTGTACAGCCCAATCAAGATCATCAGTAATTATCCAAATGACGTGAAGACCTCCGGTCTTCTACCACCGTCTTTATCTTCGACTTATCGTCATATTAGTTATTCAGAATGGGTTAAACCCGGACTTTCTGAATAACTCGCGTATATAATAAACAAGTGTTCCACAAACACAACATATGCCTCATTCCAATTCATCGGTCACTAACCGTAAATTAGTAAGAGAACAATTCCCCAAATATTAAATGCGAAGGCTGAAACCAACATCAGATCAATACCCAGGAAACCATTCATCTTAACTAATCTTCAGTTAGTTACTAAATTTCACATTCTTAGGGAAAGGTTCCCATTAATTTTATCAAAGATAAATTATTTAAAATTTATTATTTAATCTTCTTTTGAATATCAATTCAAACCAAATTATGGTTTATCCAAACTAGTCGGGCTTAACGAACCTTACTTAATCAATTGTTAAATTTCCCAACCCCAACCTATTCATCCCATGAAGTAAAACTGGTAATACTTCATATCTAACACCACGGTGTTATCGGTAAATTCAATTACCATTTCACGTTCAAATCTAATTAAAGATTTAACTATCATCTGGAGTAAAACTGGTGGTACTCCATTCTCGATCATTCCTTGAATTTGATAATTTTAATTATCAAATTCACTTTTCCATCTATTTAAAGATTCATTACCACTTAGTTTTAATCTTTAACTGGGTTAAAGAACCAATGTCATTTAAAACACAATTCACGATAAACCCATAATCACATTCTATTCCATCAGCCCTTAACCGTAAATTAGCAAGTGAACAATTCCCTAAGTAATAACCCTGAAGGCCGAAACCAACATCAGATCAATACCCAAGAAACCATTCAACTTAACTAATCTTTAGTTAATTTCTGATTTTCTTAACTCCATTGGGTCTAAGAACAGTATTATTAAAGATACCATTCACGACAATCCAAAATCACATTGCATTAATTATCGGGTTAAAGAACAAATGTTATTTAAAACACCGTTCACGATAAACCCAAAAATCAATTTCAATTCAATACCAATTAAATATTATTTAATTGGTACACTTCATTAAGTCTAAATAAAAAGATTTAATCCTTTTTCTCAACTGGGTTTAAGAACAGTGTTAATTAAGACACCATTCACAACAAACCCAAATTCCATTTGATATTAAATACAAGGCTCTGAATAGAAAATATATCGGCTTATATTCAATATCAAATTCTATGACCAACAAATATCATATTGGAAATAATGATATAAATATATCTTTCAAATTTCCATAACAATATCGGTATAATCACGAAATCCAACATCGAAATATTCCAAAGACAATTTCAATTCGAATCCATTCCAATTCAATTATTGGAATTTCGGGTTTCCTTTAAAACCATTTCAAATCCAATTTATTTATATAAAAATAAATAAATTGTTATTCTAATTCAAAATTAGTTCATCTCGATAAAAATCTATTTTTTATCCTTTCAAATATGGAGTTTTTCACCCTAATTCTTCACAAATCATTTCTTATGATTTTACATTAGTTATTAATATTTTTAATAATTTTATCAAGGCCCGTACAGTCGATTTCCATCAACGGCCATCGAACTGCACTTACAACGACCTATTCCAAATTTGATTTGGACATAATTCCAAATCCAACCGTTAGATTTCCAATTTCTCATATTCGTTAGAAAGCTCTTTTCGATACGAACCCAACGGTTCCGATGTTAAGAGAATCCGACGGTAGGATCTCCCGCAATATCCATTCGAAGTCAATGGTCGAAATTCGCGAACTGCCGCAGCGCGGCGCATTCTTTTCAGGCCATTATATATATATAAAATATATTATATATATTTTGTCGATTTCCTTTTAAAACGTATTTTATAAATCGTTTTAAATTCGTTTTCAAAATGATTTCAACTTCTATCTCAAATTCAAATCAAAATTGAATCTTCAAATATAAATTTGTTTTAAATTCATTTCAAATCGATTTCAATTCAAATTGATTTTAATTCAATTTCAATCCGTTATAAATTCAATTCAAAACGATTTCAATTCTATTTCAATTTACTTCGAATTTCAATCCTTTTCAATTTAATTCGAATTTCAATTCTATTCAATTTAATTCGAATTTCAGTTCATTTCAAAGTATCAGATTTTGAAATCACTTTCGATATTCATTATAAAATGAATAAAATCGATATAAATATCGTTTACGTCAAAATGGCGTAAATCTAATCAATACAGCTTAATATATTTCTATTTTCAAATATTCTATTTCAAATATTTCTTTTTCAAATATTTCTATTTCAAATATTTCTATTCAAATATTTCTATTTCAAAACTGGAATGAGGCCCAATCAGTTACCATATAATGTTAATTATATGGATTTTCTACAACAGATGTATAAAATAACAACGATAAATAATCAACCATCATCTAGAGTGCGTTTATACTGTATAAGCATCAAATATAAATATTTAACGCTTATAACAGCCTGTCAATCAATCTATCGACATACAGCTAATTATTGGGACTAGTGTATGTCATATATCATCCCAATACCCGTGTGGGGTTTTCAAACAATCAAACACAGGTTTTATTTGTGCAGTTGGGCGATGTGCAAAATTTATCGTCCCAATCAATATCAGTCAAATGTGTGTATATAAACAAATTGTCCGATTTGTTTATAAATATTTATTTAATTTTATATACACGTTTAAAATTCTATTTTCAACTATAAAATATTCTTAACTATATAAATATTTTATTTCATATCACACAATCAACTACACATCAAAATCAAACAAACAAGCATACAAGCCGTCCATGTTCTGTGGACGACGGGTGTAACTAAACACCGTCAGCATCCTAGTATATATTTTTAACTAGAAATCTAAATAAAAGTGAGGAGTTCTCACAGAGGATTCCACTCCGCCGTGCTTTGCTTTTGAACTGCTGAACCGCCTGGATCTGTTTGAAATTCCAATGCAGTCCTTTTCCCGCTGTCCATAATAAAATTTATATTTTTTTATTACTTCATTTCTATAAATAAAAATCATATTTTTATTTTGCTACATATATAAAGATAATATTTTTATATTCTCTATTATATAAAAACCATATTTTTAATACTTGTACTTTATAAAAATTATATTTTTATTAATTCTATCATATAAAAATCTAACCTTTTTCATAAATAAAATAAAAATCCTATTCCTTGTTCAATGTTAAAAAATCAATCCTTCTACAATGTTAAAAATCAAACCTTCTACAATGTTAAAAATCAAACCCTTTTCTTAATCAAAGATCTAAACTCTATGTAAGAAAAATCTTAACTTTATCTAGTAAAAATCTCAGATTTTATATAATAAAACAACCTAAAAACTCACTATCGACGAAGGGGAGGATGAGGAGGTCAGAGCTCGCGCGGTGCCGGTCGTTGGCACTGCTCAGGGGTGGTGTGCGGCCTCTGCTGTCGGCGGTGGTCAGTCGGGTTGTGGTGGCGGGCTTCAGGGTTTGAAAAGGGGCGCTAGGGTTCCAGGAATAGGGAGCGGTTTAAATTCGAAGAGAGGAGAGAGGGTCGGGAAGAGGAGCAAAAGGAGTGGAGAAGAAGAAGGGGAGGGGGAGGCTCTGGTGGGGGCGTGCGTCGGAGAAAGGGGGAGGCGACGGGGAGGATTGCTGAAGAAAGGGGGCAATTTTTCAGCTTGGAGGAGGAACGACTCGAATGAAAAAGGGTTGCTAGGGTTCTGAAGAGAAAGGAGATATTTATTTTAATTTTTATATTATATTTAATTCCAGAAGTTGATTTTTAAATCCAAACACCAAGTAAGACCCAAAGACTGTCACCCATAGCTAATTAATCCCATTCCGAACACAATGGGGTATGTATCGCAGGCTGATTCGATCATTTCAATCAGTTTTCGCCAAAATCAACATATAACTCTATATATTGAATTTGAACGCGCATTTCAATTTACTAGGGTTACATACTAACTCGAAAAATTCCAGAAAAATATTTTCTAGCTTTGTATTGACGATACGGTCCTAACAAAACTAGTTTCGTCGAATTCTGACACCTTTTGAAAAATGGCCATTTTCCAGTCGATTAAAATCACTTAAAACTGGTCAAACACGTTTTCCTTTGCCACGCTCACATATTGATTCGAAAAATTACGAATTTTGGAATCTAGCAATAACCGGACATCACGGAACCAACAAAAGTGGTTTCGTCGAAATTCGAGGTCGTTTGCAAAATTCCCATTTTTAAGGGCCAGAATTCCATAGCGACTATTCTGAATTTTCAACTGGACATAACTTTTGATTCCCGCTATGAAATTTTTATTTTTTGGATTCGTTGGAAAGATATTCTCAAATAGATTCTAATATTTTTGGTTTCGCTAAAATCCGGTTTATTTTGAATCCTGTACATTCATTTGAACTTTGAAATCGAATTATCGAACTACCGCGCCATTTTCTTTTTAATAATATAAATAAATATTTATATTCTAACGACGATCTATATAAATATATTCGTTCGAATCCTATTCGAAATAAATTTTTCGTCATTATTATTTAAAATAATTCATTTTAAATATTCAAAATTCGCTAAAATTGCCAAAATAAAAATTTTAAATTGGCTCAGATTTCCAGGTTATTACAATCTCCCTCACTTAAAACTTTTCGTCCCCGAAAAGGAACGAAGCCGAAAGTTGTTTAACTAATCAACTCAACTTTCATTATTTTCACTGCGGCTTAAGTTCTTCAACTTTTCAGTTTCTAAGAACTTTTCAAATTCTTCAAAAATTTGGCTAACACCCTAAATTTCCGAAAAATTTCGCCATAACCTCCCCTGCACCGGGGACTTCGGGATATTTCATATAGCCTCCCATGGCCTTCTTCAATCCAAAAGAAAAAGAAAACGCCAATCGGCTCATAAAATCACCCAAAACTCAAGAAATACAATAAACATGTACCTATTTGTCGGGCAAACAATTTAATTCCTCTGCTCTAGCCTCCTTGCTATGACCTGTTCAATGGATACACATGCATTTGCAAATAATTTTCAATACAGTTCAACATTTGGTTCAATTTGGCCTAAATGGTTAAAAATATCAAATCAATAATCAAATAACACAACCATCAATCAATTAGTGAATTTACGTTTCAAACTCATAATTTTGATATATATATACACAGAAAATCATGTTTTTGGTGCCAAATCACAACAATGTATTCTAGCTATATTTTGGTTCTCACACCAGTCTAATGGAAATATATAGAAATCTCGCTTTCGAAACTCGAAAATAAATACTGGCGACGGTGCCCCATCACTAGAATTATCCCCAGGCAACTAGAGTATGATTCTATAACTATTCAATATATTAAAACCTCGAATACACGTTTGCAGGACGTATATGAAAAATCTTTATATATTGGATTATCCAAATCAATTTAAATAAATATTCAAATACGTATAATACGATTTAAATTTCAAAACAAAATTGGTTTTCATTTTAAAAATATACTCTTCACACTCGTTCTAGGATACTACTGATCCTATCTCTAACGAGTCATTCTTATTGGATATTACTAATCCAATCTCCGATGAATTCTTTCGTATGGTTCTAATGTGTCTTGTTCTCGAGCTCTATAAACCAAAGCTCTGATACCACGCTGAGACGACCCAAAATCCCCCTTATGGGAAATCACGGATTGAGTTGAGAACACGACAAATCAGAACACAAACAGAAGAACCTTTCATTGCTTATTACAACAACTTCATCAGAATACAAGAATATACAGAGTATGAACAAATAATATACATTCAATAAATATCAGAGATTACAATAAATTACCGCAGCGGAAAAATAATATAATACACAACTTAAAGAGATATACGGATACAGAGCTTTCCGGATATCATTCCAGCTGTAAACCAGGTTCCTGCGAATATAAATCTGCAAAACCCAACTACTAGCTGCCCGTGTCAAAATAAGGGCACCCAGAGTTTAGGTTAAAACAATAAACTCCAGGTCAGTCATGTGACTGGTGTGAGAACTAAAACATTTATTAATCTTTATTTTTAAAATTAGGTAAATCAAGGGACCACGCCGTATAACACGGAACGGGTTTCCTCCCTAGAATACCAGTGCATAAAACAAATAGCGCAATGCTAAATAAAGAACAATGAAGCTGTTATAAGACCCAGGTCCCATCGCACAATGAAACGCAAGCCGGAGGATAGGGTTTTACCTTATAACAGCTAAAGAATGCTTGATACGCTAAATTTCATCTTTTATTATTACTATAAGTGTATAGTGTCAAAACAATTTCAATCGTAAGTATCAATCATAGGCGGCATGGGTACCATATATCATGTCCCCATACTAGTTCTACAATTAAAACCGCAAAATCATGTATTGGGAAATTGGATTTCCATCTGTGAACCGAGGCAAGGGATCGTCCTCTACCGATTCGAGACTGTCTAGCCCGAGTCTCAGGAACGGCCGCAACTGCCCCATGGATCATCAAGGCCGGTCCACACGGAGTGGATTATAATGCCTGAACACTGCGTTTCCCCGCCCTTTGGGGCGTAAATGAGCCAACGAATGACTCCATCGGTTCGAGAACGGCCGATAAATCTGAGGCGCCTCCAATTCCAACAACCACATGAGTCAAACTCGTCAGCCAGTTCAAGCACTAACGCCACTCCTAACTAGAAAGAAACGCATGCACTCCCTGAGGTCCTTCTCCCGTTTTTGGTTCACATCAGGTGTGAAACTTGCGAATCAAACCCTACACAAAGCTACGCCACAAAGGCCGTGCTTTGATCATCAACCACAAGACTTTGATTTTCAACAAAAGCCTTGATCATTTGCATCTCAGCATGCCACACAGGCAATTCACGCTATGCAACCGATATCAATCACACAGAATGAAATCCGGTGTCAGACACACGGTCCATACAAGTTCGTTCTGGGTCTGAACGAAGTCGGAGGCACCTTGTACCTCGGATATCCATCGATCTCCAAGTACGTCTGGACGATCACCAACTGATTCCCTCCTCTTGGGTGTACAGCCCAATCAAGATCATCAGTAATTATCCAAACGACGGGAAGACCTCCGGTCTTCTACCACCGTCTTTATCTTCGACTTATCGTCATTTAGTTATTCAGAATGGGTTAAACCCGGACTTTCCAAATAACTCGCATATATAATAAACAAGTGTTACACAAACACAACATACGCCTCATTCTAATTCATCGGTCACTCACCGTAAATTAGAAAGAGAACAATTCCCCAAATATTAACCCCGAAGGCCGAAACCAACATCAGATCAATACCCAGGAAACCATTCATCTTAACTAATCTTCAGTTAGTTGCTAAATTTCACATTCTTAGGGAAAGGTTCCCATTAATTTTATCAAAGATAAATTATTTAAAATTTATTCTTTAATCTTCTTTTGAATATCAATTCAAACCAAATTATGGTTTATCCGAACTAGTCGGGCTTAACGAACCTTACTGAAGTAATCAATTGTTAAATTTCCCAACCCCAACCTGTTCATCCCATGAAGTAAAACTGGTAATACTTCATATCTAACACCACAGTGTTATCGGTAAATTCAATTACCATTTCACGTTCAAATCTAATTAAAGATTTAACTATCATCTGGAGTAAAACTGGTGGTACTCCATTCTCGATCATTCCTTGAATTTGATAATTTTAATTATCAAATTCACTTTTTCATCTATTTAAATATTCATTAAAACTCCACTTAGTTTTAATCTTTAACTGGGTTAAAGAACCAATGTCATTTAAAACACGATTCACGATAAACCCATAATCACATTCTATTCCATCGGCCCTTAACCGTAAATTAGCAAGTGAACAATTCCCTAAGTAATAACCCCGAAGGCTGAAACCAACATCAGATCAATACCCAAGAAACCATTCAACTTAACTAATCTTTAGTTAATTTCTGATTTTCTTAATTCCATTGGGTATAAGAACAGTATTATTAAAGATACCTTTCACGACAACCCAAAATCACATTGCATTAATTATTGGGTTAAAGAACAAATGTTATTTAAAACACCGTTCGCGATAAACCCAAAAATCAATTTCAATTCAATTCCAATTAAATATTATTTAATTGGTACACTTCATTAAATCTAAATAAAAAGATTTAATCCTTTTTCTCAACTGGGTTTAATAACAGTGTTAATGAAGACACCATTCGCGACAAACCCAAATCCCATTTGATATTAAATACAAGGCTCTGAATAGAAAATATACCGGCTTATATTCAATATCAAATTCTATGACCAAGAAGTATCGTATTGGAAATAACGATATAAATATATCTTTCAAATTTCCATAACAATATCGGTATAATCACGAAATCCAACATCGAAATATTCCAAAGACAGTTTCGATTAAAATCCATTCCAATTCAATTATTGGAAATTCTGGTTTCCTTTAAAACCATTTCAAATCCAATTTATTTATTTAAAAATAAATAAATTGTTATTCTAATTCAAAATTAGTTCATCTCGATAAAAATCTATTTTTATCCTTTCACATATGGAGTTTTTCACCCCAATTCTTCACAAATCATTTCTTACGATTTTACATTAATTATTAACAATTTTAATAATTTTATCAAGGCCCGTACAGTCGATTTCCATCAACGGCCATCGAACTGCACTTACAGCGACCTTTTTCAAATTTGATTTGGACATAATTCCAAATCCAACCGTTAGATTTCTAATTTCTCATATTCGTTAGAAAGCTCTTTTCGATACGAACCCAACGGTTCCGGTTTTAGGAGAATCCGACGGTCGGATCTCCCGCAATATCTATTCGAAGTCAATGGTCGAAATTCGCGAACTGTCGTAGCGCGGCGCGTTCTATTCAGGCCATTATATATATATATAATATATATTATATATATTTCGTTGATTTCCTTTTAAAACGTATTTTATAAATCATTTTAAATTCGTTTTCAAAACGATTTCAATTTCTATCTTAAATTCAAATCAAAATTGAATCTTTAAATATAAATTCGTTTTAAATTCATTTCAAACAATTCAAATTGATTTTAATTCAATTTCAATCCGTTTCAAATTCAATTCAAAACGATTTCAATTCTATTTCAATTTAGTTCGAATTTCAATTCTATTCAATTTAATTCGAATTTCAATTCTATTTAATTTAATTCGAATTTCAATTCATTTCAAAGTATCAGATTTTGAAATCACTTTCGATATTCATTATAAAATGAATAAAATCGATATAAATATCGTTTACATCAAAATGGCGTGAATCTAATCAACACAGCTTCATATATTTCTATTTTCAAATATTCTATTTCAACTATTTCTTTTTCAAATATTTCTATTTCAAATATTTCTATTCAAATATTTCTATTTCAAAACTGGAATGAGGCCCAATCAGTTACCATATAATGTTAATTATATGGATTTTCTACAACGCATGTATAAAATAACAATGATAAATAATCAGCCATCATCCAGAGTGCGTTCTACACTATATAAGCATCAAATATAAATATTTAACGCTTATAACAGCCTGTCAATCAATCGATCGACATACAGCTAATTATTGGGAATAGTGTATGTCATATATCATCCCAATACCCGTGTGGAGTTTCCAAACAATCAAACACAGAATTTATTTTCAAACAATCAAACAATCAAACACATGTATAAAATAACGAGACCCGACGATTGTCGCCCATAGCTAATTACGCCCATTCCAAACACAATGGGATATGTATCGCAGGCTGATTCGATCATTTCGATCAGTTTTCGCCAAAATCAACATATAACTCTATATATTGAATTTGAACGCGCATTTCAATTTACTGGGGTTACATACTAACTCGAAAAATTCCTGAAAAATATTTTCTAGCTTCGTATTGACGATGCGGTCCTAACAAAAATAGTTTCGTCGAATTCCGACACCGTTTGAAAAATGGCCATTTTCAGTCGATTAAAATCGGCTAAAACTTGTCAAACGCGTTTTCCTTTGCCACGCTCACATATTGATTCGAAAAATTACGAATTTTGGAATCTAGCAAAAACCTGACATCACGGATCCAACAAAAGTGGTTTCGTCGAAATCCGAGGTCGTTTGCAAAATTCCCATTTTTAAGGGCCAGAATTCCATAGCTACTATTCTGAATTTTCAACTGGACATAACTTTTGATTCCCGCTATGAAATTTTGATTTTTCAGATTCGTTGGAAAGATATTCTCATATAGATTCAAATATTTTTGGTTTCGCTAAAATCCGGTTTATTTTGAATCCTGTACATTCATTTGAACTTTGAAATCGAATTATCGAACTACCGCGCCATTTTCAATTCCTTTGAATAATATAAATAAATACTTATATTCTAACGACGATCTATATAAATATATTCGTTCGAATCCTATTCAAAATAAATTTTTCGTCGTTATTATTTAAAATAATTCATTTTAAATATTCAAAATTCGCTAAAATTGCCAAAATAAAATTTTTAAATTGGCTCAGATTTCCGAGTTATTACATTGGGATTGGGAAATTAAAACAAATGATTACTTCGGTAAGGCTCGCTAATCCCGACTAGCTTGGATAAACCTTAATATGGTTTAAAATTGTGAAATGAATATTTGAATAAAATAATATTCTGGATTGGAATGAGGCGTATGTTGTGTTTGTGTAACACTTGTTTATAAAATACGCGAGTTATTTGGAAAGACCGGGTTTATCCCATTCTGAATAACTGACACAACGATATGTCGATGATGAAGATGGTGGTTGAAGACCAGATGTCTTCACATCGTTTGGATGATTACTGATGTCTTGATTGGGTTGTACACCCAAGATGAGGTAATAAGTGGTGATCGTCCAAACGTACTTGGAGATCGACCGGATATGTGAGGGCCTCTCTCCTGTATTGGACATATGGGAGAGGAATAAGGTGCCTCCGGTTTCGTTCAGACCCAGAACAAACTTGTAAATGGACTGTGTGTTTGACATTGTATTTTATTCTGCGTTGATTGATCTCTATTAAATATACATCTATTTGGTGAAGGGGAATTTATTCCCTTACTTCACCCTTCTCTGAGACGTACGAGCTTAGAGGTTGTATATCGATAGACATCAATCACATGGCATGAATTGCCGGTGTGGCATGCCTAAGTGGCAAATGATCAAGGCTTCTATTGAAAAGCAGAGTCTTGTGGTTGATGATCAAAGCACGGCTTTAATATTGCATAGCTTTGTATATAGCGTTAATTCGCAAGCCTCACACCCCGGTATGAACCAGAAACAGGAGAGGACTTCAGGGAGGACATGCGTTTCCTTCTAGCAAGAGGTGGTGTGAGGGTTTTACACGCTCGGGCATTTTTATATTTTTACCTATGTGGTTGTTGGAATGCGAGGCTCCTCGGATATATCAGTTACTATGGAGCCGATGGATTTACGCCCCATAGGGCGGGGAAACGTATTGTTCAGGCATAATAATCCGCTAAGTGTGGACCGGCCCTAAAGGTCCAAGGTGCAGTTGCGGCTGTTCCTGAGACATGGGCTAGATTGTCTTGAAGAGGTAAGGACGATCCCTTGCGTTGGTTCATAGATGGAAATCCAACTTCCAATACGACATTTCGGTTTTGATTGTAGAGCCTAGTATGGCAACATAGTAGGATGGGGCGCTCATGCCGTCTATGATTGATACATTTATATTTGAAGTTGTTTTTGACACTATACACTTATAATAAAATATGAAATTTCACGTACCAAGCATTTTTGGCTATTATAAGGTAGTAACTCTATCCTCCGGCTTGCGTTGCATTGTGTGATGGGACCTGAGTCTTATAATAGCTTCATTGTTCTTTATTTAGCATTGCGCTGCTTGTTTATGCACTGATATTCTTGGGGTTAAAACCCACTCCATGTTATACGGCATGGTCCCGTGATTATCTAACTTTAAAATCATATTAATAACTATTTTAGTTCTCACACCAGCCATGTAACGACCCGGAAATTTAGCGATCTTGATTATCCGATATACAACACATATCGAACATCAAGAGTCGAAAAATACCGGATGGTTAATGAAAGAAATTAGAGGGTGAGAATAGATAACATAGAAACTTAGAATAGAAGAAGAACACAACATCAGAGTAACACAAACCTCACAGCGGAACGAATAACATATAATATATATCATAACTTTGAAATAAAAGATTGTACTTGAATATACATATCATTATCAAAGTACAGCACTTACAACATAGCGGAATAATAATAATAGCTATATAAAATCCTGAAGCCTCCTGCTCCAGCTCTTTAAGTATCTGTAAATCCTGACTACTTGACTGCCCGTACAAAATTGGGCACCCAAGAGTTTAGGGAAAACAAAACAAAATAAACTCCGGGTCAGTCATGGGACTGGTATGAGTAAACCAGTTTAAAACAGTTTGAGCCATTAAACGATATCTCATAAGACCACGCCGTATAACAGAACGGATTTTTCCCTTATAAGAATCCAAAATATCTTTATATCAAAACCCTTTTGATATTATAATAATGTCTATCAACCACAATATAATAATCGTCTAGCAGAAACGCTTTCATCAGAGGCCACGCTTATCACTGACAGATCGCACATTTATTCACTTTGAATGTCACATCGTCATACCTGCCAAATCACAAATTGATTTCCCCTAAAATACCACGGGTATACAGCTAAGAGAAACGAATTCCTCCGCCGCCAAACATGAATACGTTTGAAGAGATCAACTTACGTGATCTATTAAATATACTCTGTCATACATTCTTCCATACAGGTCGTCCTGGGACTGGACAAACCGAAGGCACTATTCAATACAACCATCTTAGGCAATCTTTACCTAAGATTTATACAACAGCCCTTGCACTTGACTCCGTCTTCAATTATCTTTGGCATATATAATTCGCAACGCTTATGCCAATACGGAGTGGTTCTTCGGATAATAATCCAACCGGTCTCTCCATATTAACAACGTTAAAATGGTTGAAAACTTCGATAGTCGGTGAGTTAACTATCAAAGAAAAACACGTGTGCAAACAACGATATTATTTCCAGATGAAAATTATATCGATCAATCATCATTTAACATTTATCTCTTTAGTTCATTAATTTACTTATCTCCCATTTCCATATATTCTAAATTCTTATTTTCTACTATCAGAAAACATTTCTGATTCGTATTTGGAAAACATTTCCAAAACTCCTTCACTATCAAACCTTACCATTCCTTAGTTACGAAGGAAGTCAATCAAGTTGGGGTATAATTACCTCTCAGACCTTAACTGAACAACGTTTTAACTTCGAAATAGTCAAAGTTCATCTTTTAAATCTTTAACAAACTTTCTTACGAAACTTTCGAATTCTATTTACGAATCCACTTCTTTATTGAAAACATTGGTTATAACGATAACGTTATAATCCCTACTTTCGAAATATCTAACTTCAATTATAACTTTTATTCTTTAATGTGAATAAATAAATAACACCTAATTTATAAATAAATAAATCCTGAATTAAACACTAGAAAGTATAAGTACTTTCCCGAATTCGATATAATTGAATTCGACTCGTAACTGTCTTTCGAATAATCCCTATTCGATTTAACTCTTCCCGAATAATTTATATTCGATTTACTTAATTCGAATAACCAATATTTCATTAACTCTTTTCAAATGATCTACATTTGATTAACTCTTTTCAAATGATCTACATTTGATTTAATTCTCTTTCGAACACTTATATTCGATTAACTCCTTTCGAATAAATTATATTCGATTAACTCTTTTCAACTCTGTTTGGATAAACTGAATTCGATTAACTCTTTTCGAATAAATTATATTCGATTAACTCCTTTCGAATAAATTATATTCGATTACTCTTCTCGAATAAACTATATTCGATTACTCTTTTCGAATAACTATATTCGATTACTCTACTCTCGAATACACTATATTCGATAACTCTACTTCGAATAAGTGATATTCGATAACTCTACTCGATTAACTCCATTTGAATAACTCTAACTGGTTAACTCTAACTGATCAACCCTAACTGATTAACTCTAACTGATTAACTATAACTGATTAACTCTAACTGGTCAACCATAACTGATTACTCTAACTGGTCAACCCTAACTGATTAACTCTGATTTGTTAACTCTAACAGATTAACTCTGACTTTAATTTGTTAACTCTAACTGATTAACTCTAACTAATTTTCTCTAATCAATTACTCTAACTCGATTAACTCCTTTTCGTTAACTTTAACTCGATTAACTTTAATCGATTAATTTTAACTCGATTAACACTTTTCCGTTAACTCTAATGGATTAACTCTATTCGATTAACTATAATTCGATTAACTCCTCTAACTCATTTCGATTAACACATTCTGATTAACTCCTGTGATTAACTCTACGTTCATATTCAGTTTCAAATATCGATGTTCAAATCGATTCTTACTTCTCTATATAAGTCCTGACTTATATATTCCATTTATCCAATGGATAAATATTTTACTTATTCATAAAATATTACTTTTAAATTAATCTTCCCAATTTATCTGTTAAAACAGATTTCTATTTAATTCCACTTTAAACAAATCTTTTCCATTTGTCTGTTAAAAACAGATTTCCACTTCCTATTCATTTTCTAAATATTCCTTTGATTAAATTCTATTTATTTCCAAATAAATATTCCCTTGATTTAATCCTATTTATTTAACAAATAAATATTTACTTTTAAATTCTATTTATTTAACCAGTAAATATTTCCTTTTTATCTTCTAAATAAATATCACATTTATAACATTCTATTTATTCTATAAATAAATATTTACATTTAATCTATTTGTAAATGTTTTTACAAATATTTCCCTTTAAATCCTATTTGTAAATGTTTTACAAATATTTTCTTTCCAATTCCATTTGTATATGTTTTACAAATGTTTTCCCTTTTTTATTTCTATTTGTAATTGTTTTACAAATATTCCTTTATATTTGTTTACAAATAATTTCCTTTATATTTGTTTAACAAATATATTCTTTTTAACTCTTTTGATTTTATAATTATTTCCTTTTATAAAATCCTTTTCCTATTATATATAAAATCCCTTGATTTTATATAAATAATTTATTTTCAAAATATACTTTGAAAATCCCCTTTTATCATTCTGGTATTTCTTATGGTATTTAACTTACCATTTAACAATGATAAATAACATCCAACCACACATAATCAACAACAGATTATATATCGCATCATATATCACAATATATGAATAACAGTAAAATAAATGTTGAGGAATCAGTTGGATTCGTCCAACCTGTTTCCCAGCATCCACATATGTTAAACAATATAATAACATCGATTTCACTTCGATATGAAATATTCTGATAAACAGAATCGATATTTGATTAACGATATATATAAATATCGTTATCTATAATTTCAATCAATACATATGCAATTCAACCAAACAGTTAACACACATCAATCAACAGATAATTATCTGTTCTAAATATACAATAGAAAAATATAACTGTTCAGAGTTGGTGATTTTTACTCACATTGGACGATCATCGTTAATAACGACGCATGATTCAGACGTACAATTTATTTTTCTATAAATTGTAACGGGCTCCAATCCACTCCTAGTTAGTTCCATGTTGTAGTGCCCATCCATACGATCCCAACGGATCTTGTTTCATCTGATTTTGATATCGTATGACGAAGTTTCACATTTTACAAGTTATTACGTTAATTAAATTTTAAAAACTAAACTTAAGTAAACAAACATTTGGGCCTCACCCATATAAAACCATCGGCCCATCCTCCCTTCTACAAAGCCCAGACCCGCCTCCTTCTTCTTCCACACCCGTTCCTCCCATATACCTCCTATAAAAGAAATGGCCATAGCCGAATTACAACCTCCCAATGCTCCTTCCTCTCTTCCTTTAAATTCATACTAAAACCACCATTAAACTCTCTATCGATTTCCCTTCCACCCTGTACTCGAAATACCCAGCTCAATCCCCCCCATTCATTTGCCGTCGCACATCCCTCTTCGACTGTACAGGGAGGCAGCGATCTTTATATGAATAGAATTTACCCAAAAACCACACATTGATGCCACTTGGTTCCCTCATCTCCGATCTAAAATCCAACTCGTGAAATGCATCTCTAATTTCCCAAAAATAGCAACCCTAGGTTGCATTTTCACTTTTCCAGCGATCGAAACAATGTTCGGTCCTTCCAAAATTCAAACCATAGTGAAGATAAACTTCCCAGTAACTCAAAGATACTCTCATTTGATTTTTAGGATTTATATTTGATTTGTTGTTGAATTTAGAAGTTGGATGTTGGTTTGAGTTTGCTGAGAAAAACATAGCGATGGCGGCTTCGAATTTGATTTTATAGTTGCGGTTGTGGTTGAGAATCCATGAAGCGTGGCCTTGTTTAGTTCACTCATTAGTTAGGATATTTTATTTTTTATTTACTTTATATTGTCATATGAGTCTTTAAAAATTCCTGTGATCACTTATGATACCCAAAAATCACCAAACTGGACATACTACTAGAGTTTGACATTACGGTCCCAACGAAACTGGTTTCGTCGAATTCCGACTTCGTTTGCTCACACAGCATATTTTTAAAGGTCGAATTATCGACTGTTTTTCACATTAAAATCCCGTACGGCCACGTACTGACTTCAAAAATCACGAAAGCTGAAATCTAGCAATAATTTAATATTGCAGATCCAACAAAATTAGTTTCGTCGAATGCTGAGGTCGTTTGTAAAACTGGTTATTTTTAAAGCTCTAAATAACTCTTTTAAATATATAAATATATTTAAAAACAATTAAATTTAATATTTAAAAATAAATATTATCGTATATATTCACAACAGAATATCATACAGCTCTAGAATATTCCTATATGAATTTCTAACTCGATATTTCAATCCCGATTAAATCGATATTCGATTTAAAATGAAATTCCTTTTATAAATATAAATAAATCGTTATAAATTATAAAGGAAATTCCACAACGACTTTTCTAAAATTTGATTTGGACATAAATCAAAATCTACACGACGAAATCCCGATTTTTCTCTTCCACTAGAAAAATATACTTCATCAGCTCCTAATGTTTCTTGTTTCACAGAAATCCGATTTAAAACGGCTTCTGTATATTTGTTTGAAGTTCGAATCGTCAATTTACGAACTGCAGCGCCATTTCGAGCTCGATTATAATTATAATATAATTATACTTTCAAACTGTCGTTATTTAAATATATTCGTTATTCTAATTCAAATTCTAAGGTGAATTAAATATTTTAAATTGTCCAGTTCACATTATATTGCACTAATCCCGACTATTTCGAAATTAAATATATTATTATATTTATTTTAATTAAATATTCAATATTATTTAATTAACCGACCATTTAAATTCTCTAATTCACTATTTAAATAGTTAAATAAATTAATTATATCGCTGAAAAATGCGGGTCGTTACAAGTCACATGACTGACCTGGAGTTTATTGTTTTAACCTAAACTCTGGGTGCCCTTATTTTCCACACGGGCAGCTAGTAGTTTTGGTTTTGCAGATTGTTTCTTTTCCAGGATCCTGGTTTACAGCTGGAGCTATATACGGAAAGCTATGTATCCATATATTTCCTACAGTTGTGATATGTATTATTTTTCCACTGCATTATAATTTAAACCTCTGATATTTTTCAAATGTATATTATTTATTTATACACTGTTATATTCTTGTACTCTGATGTAATTGTTGTAATAAGCAATGAAATGTTCTATTGTTTGTGTTCTGATTAGTCTTGTTCTCAAAGTATTCCGCCTTCTTGTTCGGTTTAGGCCGATCGGGAAGTTCGGGTCGCTTCTCTTTGTTTGAAGGATCAAGAAATGTTATTAGAAATCAAGTCATGCTTTATATTCTGATCCTTCAACATATACCAAGATTATGAAGTCTCAGGATTTAAAATTTAGGCAGTAACTACATTAGCATCCATTTATAAATTTGAAATTCATCAAATGGACGTTAAGACTCTTAAATGGTGGACTTGATAAGGAGACGTAGATGTCTCAACAAGAAGTTTTTGTGACGCCTGTACAAGAACATAAAGTATCTAAATTATTAAATAGCTATCTAGCCTTAAACAAACATTAAAACAATGCCATAAGAAACTTTATAAAACCATGGCACCAAATAGTTTTAGAATTGAAGAATCGGGAAAATGCATTTATAAGAAATTCCATGCTAGTAATTGTGTGATTATATGTTTTTATGCTAATGATATTTGGGATTAATACCTCGAATATCGAAGAAACAAAAACATTATAATCCTCATGTTTTGACATGAAAATATAAGGGAACTAAAGTTATCCTAGGAGCAAGAATCATAAAAATATTAGAAGGGTTAATCATCACCATCTCATTTAATAGAGAAGAAGATTCTTAAAAATGTTTAGTCAAATTGATTACAAAATTGTAAGCACTTCATTTGAACCAAATATGCAACTGTATTATAATTCTCATAAAGCAATAAATCAACTTGAATACACTAAAGTTACTAGTAGTTAATGTATGTCATGAGATGCATAGGACCGGACATTGCCTATGTTGTTGGCAAAACGAGTAAATGTACTAGTAATCCTTGTCATATCCATTGGTTAGCTGTACGAAGAATTTTAAAATATTTAAAATGGTATATTATACAGTGGACATCCAAGTGTGTACATAGATACTCACTCCAAGTGGGGAGAAATTCACATGCCTTGAAGAAAAAACAAACATGCATTGCAAATTTCTACCATAGTTACTGAATTTATAGTATTAGCTTCTTGTAGTAAACAAGAAAAATTGTAAAGAAATATGCTATAAGAAAATTCTATATGATCAAAACAAATTCCTTTGGTATCTGTGCATTATGATAGTCAAGGAAAGCTATCAAGAGCATATAGACAGTATATAAAAGTAAATTTAGGAAAACTAGCATAAATCACAGTGTGGTGAGGCAAATGCTTACTAATTGGGTAAATACCATAGATTTTGTGAGATTGAGATAAAACTTGGCTGATCCATTAAAAAACGGACTCGCAAAAGATTCAGTGTTGAAAATATCAAAAGGAATGGGCTTAAAGAAAAACATAGAAATCAACTATGATGAAAAGTCAACTCTACATAACGAATTTCATTATCTTAGGTTCAATAAGCAAAAAAAATACATTATATGTTGTGGTTTGAAGCAATATAATACTAGTCTGAACAACTGATCTTGTATTCATTTCAAAAAGATTTTTCGTATCTATAATGTTATGATCGGGGTAGTACTGCTTATTACTTAACAGGCTTGTAGATATTGTTGAAGTATATAATTATGAGGAACTTGCAATAAACCCAACTATATTATTGCACGAACGTGATGTTGCGTTCTATGGGACTATGGCTTAAATCTCTAAGGGTATTTCATGAAAACAAGATATAAAAACAAAGTAAATACTATTTAGGCATGTAAACTATTCGAAGAAAGAAAACAAGTATGTGGAACACATTCTGTATGTGGCATAGGATCATTATTTCAATGCTTAGTCAACTATTCCTTCATGGCATAGTCTGATATGTTATCACTATGTATAGGTTCAATTACATAAGGCATACAATCAAATGGTAAAACCACTTCAAACTAACCAAAATATCCAAAAGAGAAAAAAACATTCCAGTCATGACTTCCATGAATGTCAAAAATAACCGAATCGTTGATGAAAATCTTAATCAGTTCGGAGGATCCTCCTCTTCACATCTCCCCTTCCCCTTCTGCCTAATTGTAACAGTCACCCACTATAATCATCTCCTATCTTTATCGCTGGTGAAAAAGTCTTTACTTTACATCAGAATCACAAGAAATCATCGCGATAAGATCAGAAAACGGTTGGATCCGCTCATATCCTTGGAGTTATAGGAAAATCTCAGACATTTCCACAAAAAGACAACCCGAAGGTAGATTCGTCTGCTCGAAGTAACCAAAGTCAACCTAAGAATCATGTCAAATCTGCTTTTAATACTGCAAGAAATAGTGCGGTGAATGCAAATACCACTAATAAAGCTTCATCTTGGGCGGATATAGTTATAAAGGGCGGTCAGAGCTTTGACTTTGATTTAAATTACATAGAACCTATCTCCATTAACAAAAAGAAAATCATTATAGTGAAAGAGGATACTAGCAAAATGATAGAAGACAAATGGGGGTTTTCAGTTATTGCCTAAGTGTTTGGAAAAAAGCCTCTCTTTCATCATTTCAGGGCGTATATTTTGCATATTTGGATCCCTTATGCGACTTCGACATTTATATGTGTGACAATGGTTTCCTTATCATTAAATTTACTAAACTTGAAGAATACAGAAGATCATTAAAGAGAGGACCCTACTTGGAAAACTCATCATTCCTAAAAATGGACTAAAAGACTCGTTCTTGATAGAGACTTACTCAGCACCGTGTCAATTTGGATAAGGCTAACAACGTTAAATCTCCATTTGTGGGACAAAGAGGCTTTTAATGCTATAGCTAGTGTAGTGGGCATTCCTTTAAAGTTGGATGATCAACAACGAAGGAAACAAGACTTAGACGCATATTCTTTTTGAAATTATTGTAGATGCTGAATTTCCGAATGGTGCATATATAACAATTCATGATGGAGATGTTTTCATTCAAGAGATTATATATGAATGGATTCCTGCTCGTTGAAAAGATTGTAAATGGTTTTGGCATTCTTTATAAAATTGCACGAGTAAAAAAAGTATGGAGGAAAAAACCAAAAGATAATTCATCACAAGAAATCATATTGCAAACAATGGAGTGGGAATCAACACAGAGAATATTACTCCGTAGGTAATAAACTGAGCAAGTAAAGTCTCATTTCAATCTAGTGAAGTGATGATCATCGACACCGTTAATGAGCAAAATTGTATACCGGATAATTTAGAGAAATAAGCAACCCCACTTAAAAATCAAGAATTTGCAAGTTATTTAAAGAACTAGCAAATAAAATCACCTTAAATTGCATCAGAGGGAATTCAAGAAATGGAATATCCCTCTAGTACTTAAGATCAGACTTTGTCTAATGCAAAAATTCAAGAAATGGCGGAAGGGGGTAATCAAACATAGGTCATTGAGCCCTCCCACCTCGAGGAGGACCTAAGAATAATTATAAATTTAGATGGTACGAATATTGATTCTAGTGGCACTACCGTCAGTCCCTCTCTTCTTTCTTCCAGCCCAACTAGTATTGATGCTTCCTTATTAGCATATGGTCTCATCCCCAATCAGCATTCTACAGTATTTGAAGAAGCTATTTAGGATGCTGTAAACTTCGCTCTCTTTAGCTCACAATCTACAATCAAAGAAGAAGACCAAATGCATAGCAAATATTATATCAATAGAGGACACTGAAGATTCAGAAGACCATAAATTTAGAAAAAAAATCATAGAGAAAAACTTAAAATGGGAAAATCAATTGAAAGCCAATGGCAACAAAAAAAAAGGGCAAACACTTAGAGATGAGGTGGAGAACATAAAAAACAATGTTACATTGTAGCTGTTTGATATCCCTTCTATATTTATTATTTTTATATTTATGTATATCGTTGCATAGAATATTATGGGACCAAACTTCCCTAAAGGGCAATCTGAACTTAATTTAATTGATTAATTATGAGAAAAAAGGTGGCAACCATATCCCTTTTAAAAAGCTTGAAAGAGTTAAAATATGATTTAATTGAAGACCCTATCTTTGGTAATAAATTCACCTGGAAATCAGGTGAATTTAGAAACATTCACTATAAGCTTGATAGGATTGTGTTAAACCAAGAGTTCATCAATTATTTTTCAAAAGTGAATTGTAGCACTCAATCCCAAAAGACTAGTGATCATACCCCTATTTAAATTTCTTTCTATCATAATAAATATGGAGTTAAAAACTCCTTTTTTAGATTTGGGTTGGGTCTATGATGGTAGAAGTAAAGAAATTGTTTCTAATTGCTTAAAGCATAACTTGTATGGAACTGCTCAGCACAAGTTTAATAAAACATTACAAATTGCCAAAGCCAATCTCAAAGATTGAAAAAAATCCAGAAACAAAAATGATATTAAAACTGCTAAGGATGAATGTGAAAGACTCAAAAATGACTTAGATGATAACTTCTCAAACAGTGAAAAAGCTACTTCCTTTTTCAATGCTCAGGCTAAGCTTGTTAACTTTCTTCATATTCATTCTATTAATTTGGGACAGAAAACCAAAATTTACTGGTTGACTTCAGGATATGAAGCTAGTAAATTCTTTTATATCAGGATGTCAAACAGAAGAAATAGGAATAACATTGAGAAATTACTTGATTCTAATGGTAGAATAATTAATGAAGCCTCTCTTATAGAGAAGGAGGCTGTTAAATATTTCTACTCCCATTATAGTACTACTGATTATTCAAATAATTTCCTAAAGTAAAATTTAAGCACATTGTGAATAATAATAATAATAGTGAGGAAATCTTTCTTGCTCTTACTAGGGCTGAGGATGTTAACAATATCGTTTTTAATGCTAATAATGATGAAAGTCCCGACCCTAATGGATTTGATGCTAAATTTTATAAACTCATTGGATGGAAATTCAACTCCCTATTTGTGATTCAATAAATGAATTTTTTGTTCTAGTATACAGTTGAAAAACACTAATCGTGCTTTTTGAAATTGGTTCCTAAAGTGGAAGCTCTTTTGGAGTTAGAAGATTACAGGCCAATTGCTTGTTGTAATTTTATGTATAAAATCATTTTGAATTAAAAAAAATCTCAAATTCCTCATTTCTGAAAATCAAAGTGGTTTTATTCCTGGTAGGCTCATTTTTTAAAATTCTTTATTAGTCATGAGATAATAAGGAATTTTAATGACAAAAAAAGAATCTCATGTGCATTAAAATTGATCTTCATAAGGCTTTTAACAAAATTCATAGAAACGTAATTATATATATTATGAAACAAATGCAATTTAACGACATATTCTATGCTTTGGTTAAGGAGCGCATTAATAATATTAGTTACTCAATCATGATTAATGGATCTCCTAAAGGATTTATCCATAACAATAGAAGAATATGACAAGGAGTCCATTTGTCTCCTTATTTATTTTCTATTGTTATGGAATATTTTTCCGTGCAAATAGAAATTGAATTACTAAGTGGTAACATTAAACCCATCAGCAGAAATAGGCCTCGTATCACTCATTTACTTTATGCAAATGACATGCTTTATTTGTGAAAGCAGGTAAAAGTGTGTTGAGTCTATATTTTTTTTAAATAATCTAGAAAAGCATGCTGGTTTAAAAGTGAATGAGAAGAAAAGTGTTAACTACCCTTTTGTTCCCGTTCCTAATAGCAGTTCAACCCACACGACTTGGCCCATCATATAAATCAATAGCCCAGAAGTGTTACTGAAACATTCTGGACCGAAACCTAGATAGAGTCATGCAAGAATAGTTGTTCAGGCTTAATGATAAACCAACACTTCGGGAATGGCATTGAGCCTCATCATCAACTCTCATCCTGACCTCACAATTCCTCAAAACTCTCACTACCCTCAAGATACGACTCACCAATTTCGTATAGCACTGGGTGCAACTCCCCGGGATACGAATTTGTATCCCTTAAACCCATTACGAAGTCGCAGCACTCTCGGATTTCTTATCTGCTCCAGCAACTCTCCGTTTTGTATCCCTCGGTTTTTCTCCCTCATTTCGTGTCCTTTTTTAGTATCCGCTGACTCCCACTTCATACCACTCCAAGGCAGGAATGGTATTCCTCTTTTTGTATCCCATCGGGATACAAAACGTGTGATATGAAAAGCGACAAGCCAGGATACGAAGTGTGACTTGATACAAAAACAGAAATACAAAAAAGATGATATGAAATGACATAATACAAAGAGAGTATTGCGAATGAAAGGAGAAGACCAGCTCCCTGGAAGTCGTACCGATCTCTGGATCGATACCGATCCCGGGATACGAAATGTGGGGAGTGGACCCCACTTCCTCACCTACTCCACCTACCTACCCTCTCCTATAAATAACCCTGGTTCAACAACGTGAATGGGGTTGGCTCCTTGCTCTCAAGACCTCCTAGGAAGAAGATAACCTTCCTATATCCTCCCAAACACTTTCCATCACTTTAGGAAGAAGAAGAACCACCTTCTTGGACACTTGGACCATATTGGGCTGCCTTGGCATTTCATGAAGAAGGGGTAAAACCCATTGTTGGACCTCCTTGCTGCCAATGCCATGGTAGCTTCATGAGAACTTTTTAGCCTTTTGATCCCCATTTGACTTGACTTGATTTCATGGACTCGTGAAGGCTCTTCCTTCCACTTCCAAGCATTTGAATCACGAAGCATGGCCTACTAACTTCCTTTCCAAGCATAGCACTTGGGATCGCTCACTATAACAATTGGAATTATCATAACTCTTGTACATTTAGAGCTACACTGATTGCATATTGTAACTACTAAAAGTGAAGTAATAAAGTACTAAACTTCTAGAGTGGATGTAGGCTCTGATAAGCCGAACCACTATAAATAATGTATGGTGGTTCTCTAGCGTCTCCCCTTGCATATCTACATCGTAACTTGCTTATTTTTTCATTTCGGACATTCATTTTCATTGTTTTGGAAATCTCAAGTGTTAGCAACCACCTTTGATTGTCAACGTTTTGGCGCGCCAGGAAGGGGAAAACGCAACTACGGTCAATGTTCTGTTACTTTCATTGAGAAATTAGAAACTTCGTTTTTCCTACTATTCGATCACTGAGAGTTGGAGCACTACTTAATTCTTCTAAACTTCCTTAACAAATCTGCTATTAATAGTGACCAAAGGAAAGAACATTACGGTTGGACCTTCCATGATTGATCCTGGCTCGGAAAACTCCCTTCGGCCTTAATCCATGGAAGTTCTGACCAACGCGAGCATCGCTAATGCTTACAATTTTGATGAAGCACAGTTCTATGTAACTAAAATAAAATGGGGAGAAACCCAAAGAACTCTCGTCAAACAAATCAATTATAACCTTGGATTGACGCAGCGGCTTCAATATCATGCTCAACGAGATATCCTTCGCCTTCAAATCGACTTAGGCATTCAGCCTCCGCCGAATTATGTCTCTGCGGGATCCACTTCCGCTTCTCTCTATAATAACCTTCATCTCGACTGCTCCTGACTCAGGCTTGATCACGACCAAAGGATTAGCACTCGACAATATCCAGTAGTCGTAAATCAGAACTTGACGCTTATGCCTTGTGCAACCAACCAGGCCCAAGTTCCCATTCATCGACTTCCACAAATTCAAAGATCTGATGTGGAAAATTCTCTAGATGAAAACGACAACCATCCGAGAAGATGTAACGACCCGCATTCTATGCATCGGGGATCGTAGAATATTTATTTCATTGTCATATGAGGTCGTATAGCCATGTCACTTTGGGGGATGACTATTGGGGTCATTTCCCATATTCATGATTTTTACCGATATTTAAATGACCGTTTTGCCCCTAGCTGATCTTGTTTCGGCCATAACTTTTGATTGGTAAGAAGTTTTGACCTAAAACCACTTCCATTGGATTCAGATGATGGTTTACAATTCCGTAGAGTGGTCACATTAGCCAAACGGACTCACCGTTTGGGAGATATGGCTGAAACAAGGTTTGGAAGGCAAAAAAACTGCTTAAGTGGGCTGATTAGGGTAATTAGCAAATGGGCCCATAACCCATTTCGAGATTAGGGTTATGGTGAGGCTGAAATGATTTAGGTTTTCATTCTATTTCAGTTTTCTAATCGTCATTTACCTCTTAGAAACCCTAACAATGGCCTCCACCGTCTAATTTCATCCTAAATCGCTCTCTAATCAAGGATTTCGCTAATCTACGTCAAATCAAGGAGAAATTGCACCAAATCAGAGTTGGAGCTGCTGTTAGGCATTGGAATTCAACTCAAACAGTAGAGTTTTCAGAGTTGATATTCTATTTGTGGCTAAGGTGAGTGATTTGCAATTGTTTTCACTAATTACGGCTAATTAGAGGTGATTAGTGTTAATTAACGAAATTAGACCTCAGAAAAATCTGGAAAAAATTGTAAAAATTCTAAAATGTTATTTTATGCCTTTGTTAAAAAATTTGGTTAATCTGGACATGTTTTGCTAATCGTATGGTTAATTCATGATTAAGGGGAAAATCATAGTTTTAGGTATGTTTGATCCATATAAACATGTTATATTGTTGTTTTGGTGTTTATGGTTGTTTCTACGTGTTGCTATGACTGTATGGTATGCTTTGTGATTGTTTAGCAACGTTAGAATGGTCGAAAACGCCGTCGTATGGCGTAAAACAGTCATTGGAAAAGTTGCAGGAAAAGGTGCAGGAACCGGATCGAATCGGTGGAGGACAACCCGACCCGCTCGTGGAGCACCCCCTTCCCATGAACCGCCTCTCAGGACTGCTACATCACGAACCATAGCACGCGACCAAACCGATGCACCACAAGTGGACTGTCACGAATCGAGGAGCTCGACCCGACCCAGAGTGTATGCCACGAATCGACCTGGATGGGGAAACCGACCCAACCCGATGGGTGAGCGCGACCCGAACCGCTTGGTGGACCATGAACCATGCTCGCACACTCGGACCGACCTGATGCTCTGGAGTCAGGATCACGAACCGACCCGACATGGAGAGGGTCCCACGACCCGACCCGGACGAGGTTGACGACCACGGACTGAACGAGGAGAAGAGGACCGATCCGAATGGAAATTTGCTTCCGAACCGATCCGGAGGAGACCAAAACCCGAGATGCAAAGGTAGTCCAAATGGGAAATAGAACTTAGAATCCAGATGGGAACCAACGAGTTAACTTCATGATTGTACTTTGTTGCGGGACGTGTGCAAAGGGTTTATCGACGTCTATAGCTTTGACTCACCACAGAAAGACAGATATTGGCTATGGATCAGTGCAGTGAAGTTATCATGACTTCATGGGGCAGAGTGATCGTAGCAAGGCTGTGAGCCAATGCAGTGGAGTTGTCATGACTCGATGGGGCAGAGTGGACATAGCAAAGGACTAGTGGCTATGGATCAGTGCAGTGCAGTTGTCATGACTCCATGTGGCAGAGTGATTGTAGCAAGAGGATTGGGTGATCAAAGTAGTAGATATCATATGCTTTACGCACTGAGTGAGAGTTGTGAGTATGATTGCTATGTATGATGTTTGCTATCACCATGACATGCACACCCCCTCCCCCCGTTACTTTTACACCATGTGTTAGTGTCACCTAAGAGTACTGTACATCCTGTTGTGCTAACTCTTTGGTTGCAGGTCCAGGTTCAGGTATGGTTATGTATACCTGTTATTGTTCTGTTTTTGCTGCTTATCTCTCATACCAAACTTTTGTCTGACCCAGAGTTTTATGTCTCTTCTTATTACTCTAGGTGCTCCTAAACGAGCAGACTAGAGACAGGTTAGCTAGTTAAGCACGAGTAGCTGTCCGGAGACAAGCAGGAGGCTTACACGTATTACTCCCATATATTCTCCCTGTGTCAATGGTGGTCACTACTTTGGGCATTAGTAGTGTACCTTTCTTATTTTGCTTTAGAGACAGTTTTAAAAGTTGTAATAATGATGGTTTTGGATCATAAGCTGTATTTTGGATTTTCCGCTGCTATGATGGTTTAGTTTTCAGCTCATGCACTGTCTCGCCCGTTTTATGTCAAGTTATGTTATTATTATATTTTATTCCATACGCTGTGTGATATACTACAGGTTCCTTGTTGATTCATCGCCTTCTTTCTTTTCTTCTGACGACCGTCCCATGCTAGTTGGACATGGGTACAATGCACTTTCGAAGGAAATGTCTGCTGGTCTGGGGCGGGCCGTCACAATTGGTATCGAGCTCTAGGTTGCGTAGTTAACCAAGGGAAGACACCAAGGAGAGATAGTATACGTATATGAGAGCGCGTATTTGTTATATTTTGGTTTTCAAAAGCTATATATATATTATTAGTATATGTAAGGATGAAGTCGTACTGCACTGGCACTACTATGGAGATGGTTAATCGTTTTCTCTTTACAGATAAGACGATGATCCGAAACTTGAGGAACACGGGTCCAAGGGCTAACAATAGGAATGACCCTGATATGAGGACGATGTTCACTAATTTCATGCTAGAGATTCTTAGGGATGTTCAGAGGGTAGTTCCTAATGCTGCTAATGGTGGTGGTGCAGCGGTGCAGGTGCCTAGGGCCGATTTCGTCAAGCTTTGCAAGGATTACACTAGTCTTGGTGGGAAGTCGTTCCACGGAATGGAATCGGCTACAGAAGTTCAGGATTGGCTTGATAGCTGCGAGCGCATCTTCGAAGATTTGGCTATCGAGGATGCGATAAAGAGAAAGCTAGCATCCCGTCAACTGCAAGGACGGGCGATGAATTGGTGGAATGCCATTAAGGCAGCTACTCCAGAGGATCAAGTTACGTGGGATCAGTTCAAGACCCGCTTCAGTGATAAGTTTAAACCAGCTGCCCAGAAGTCAGAGTTGTTTAGGAAGTTCTTGGAGCTTGAATAGAATGGTAAGGCAGTCTCGGAATATATTGTTGAGTTCGATACTTTATCGAAGTATGGATTATCCCTTATTGACACTGCCGAGAAGAAGAACGAGAAGTTCAAAACTAGCTTAGATGGGTACCTGGGAGAAAGACTTATAAACCACATCGATGAGTCTTTTGAATCTATTGTGGGAAAAGCATTAAGATCAGAGAGTCTTTACCCTAAGTCAAAGACTGAGATGGTTGTTGCATCTGCAGAGGGGCCAAAGCCGCAAGCAAGCGGTGGAGGCAAGAATAATTCTCAGAATAAGAGGAAGCAGAACCAGGCCAAGGAAGGTCAGAAAAAGTGTAATAAAGATGTTGAGTGCTTTAGCTGTGGCAAGAAGGGCCATTATGCCAAAGAATGTCGAGCAAAGCCGGCGGACAGGAAGTGTTTCAACTGTGGCCAAGTGGGACATCACAAGGATAAGTGTCCACAACCCGCTAAAGAAAAGCAGATTGTGAAAGCATATGCTATCAGTGATGTTCCTTCTTCGTCGAATGCCCCAACTGCGGCAGAGAAAGGAAAGAATGTCGTCATTCAAGTTATGCTTTCTGTTTATGATGTTCTAGTAAGAGTGTTGTTTGATACCGGGGCTTCCCGTTCCTTCATATCTAGTGACCCAGTAGATAGGTTGGAATTGGAACCCGAGATACTCGATAGACCTTTACTTGTAACGAAGCCAATAGGTGGTTCGACTAGCCTTAGTATGATTTGTCGAAATTTGGTCTTATCGAGTCATGGATGTATGTTTGTTTGTGATTGCTTTGTTTTGGGCTTTACTGGGTTTGGCATTATTTTGGGAGTCGATTGGCTCCAAAGATATGGGGTGGTGGTAGACTGTGAGGGCATTTTGGTGATAGTTAGAGCGGATGATGGGCGGAGCGTAGTGTTTGGTAGTCTACCTAGTGATGGGGTGATGGCTAGTTTTCTAAATTCCCTCGACATCCCGCATAATGAGTTGTCAGATGTGCCCATTGCTAGCCAGTATCCGGACGTCTTCGAGGAAGTGACCGGACTTCCACCACACCGAGAGATTGTGTTCCGTATTGATTTAGCGAAAGATGCCAGACCTATAGTAATGCCACTTCGTCGTACGGCACCAAGGGAGCAGCGAGAGCTCAGGGTACAAGTAAGCGATCTTTTGAAGAAGGGATTTATCTGAAGAAGTGTCTTCGAGTGGGGAGCACCAGTTGTATTTGCCACTAAGGAAGATGGTTCCCTTCATTTATGTGTGGACTATCGCGATTTGAATAAAGTGATTAGAAAGAATAAGTATCCTCTTCCGCGGATAGATGATTTGTTCGATCAGTTGAGTGGAGCAAGAGTGTTCTCCCAATTGGATCTCGCGACAGGTTTTCATCAGCTTCGAGTGGCAGCTGAGAGTATAGCTAAAACGACATTTCGGACGCCATCTAGATTTTATGAGTGGTTGGTCATGCCATTTGGGTTGACCAATGCGCCAGCATACTTTGTGGATCTTATGAATAGGGTATTTAGGGATCTGTTGAATAAGTTTGTTCTTGTGTTCATAGATGATATCTTGGTTTACTCGAGGACAGAGCAAGAACACAAGGAACATTTGAGGACAGTGATGGAGGTGTTGAGAAAATACCAACTGAAAGCGGAGTTTTCTAAGTGTCACTTCTGGAGGAAGGAAGTGAGGTTCTTGGGCCATGTTGTTTCAGAAAATGGTATTGCCGTGGATCCTACGAAAGTGGCTACGGTACAAGATTGGTCTACGCCTAAGAATGCAACAGACATGAGAAGTTTCTTGGGATTGGCCGGATATTATCATAAGTTTATCCAGGACTTCTCCAAGGTAGCAGCACCGTTAACTCAGTTGACCAAGAAGAATCAATCTTTCATCTGGGATGGAAGGTGCGAGAATGCATTTACGGGTCTAAAGGAAAAGTTGACGAGTACACCAGTGTTAGTTATTCCTAAGGGGAACGAAGAAATGACGATATACACGGATGCATGTGGTACCGGACTAGGTGGTGATGCAAGGAGGTAGGGTAGTCGCTTACGCTAGTCGGCAACTAAAACCGCTTTAGAAAAGATATCCTAACCATGATTTGGAATTGGCAGCGATTGTGTTCGCATTGAAGATGTGGAGACATTATCTCTTGGGAGAAAGATTCGATTTGTTTACCGATCATAAATCGTTAAAGTATCTTTTCTCTCAGAAGGACCTAAATCTCCGTCAGTAGAGATGGCTATAATTCTTGGCTTCCTATGATTTCAGTATTGCATATACAATAGGAAAGGGCAATGCAGTAGCTGATGTATTGAGTAGAAGTCAAGCCAGTTTAGGGGCTATGCTTCTTGAATGGAAGCAACTAGAGTATATCGCAGGGTATGATTTCAGACCAAAATGTGAATTGGATCTAGTAATGTTAGCAAGTTTGACGATCATACCTACTTTGATTGAGCGGATTGGTTCCAGTCAGAGGAACGAGCCTAACTTATTGATAATCATCTCCAGGTTAGAGATGGGTATTGATGAGGAGATGAACAAGTATGGGCTTGATCGAGATGGATGGCTTAGAAAGAATGGGAGACTAGTTGTACCCAATGTCAATGGACTGAGAGATGAAGTGCTTAGAGAATGTCATCACTCAAAATTGACAATACATCCTGGTGGTAATAAGATGTATCGAGACATGAAGCAGACCTACTACTGGGAATGAATGAAAAGAGACGTTGGGAAGTTTATATCCAAATGCATGAATTGCCAGCTAGTTAAAGCCGAGCAAAAGAAGCCTACTGGGTTGCTACAACCTCTGAAAATGGGAACAAGTCTCAGTGGATTTCATTGATGGATTACCAAGGACTAGATCAGGCCACGATATCATTTGAGTGATTGTGGACCGATTGACCAAGAGTGCAAAGTTTATACCGGTCAAGTCGACCAGAACAGCAGCTAAGTTAGCAGAACTGTATATGAAGTGGATAGTGAGATTTCATGGAGTACCTAAAGGCATTGTGAGTGACCGAGATCTGTTGTTTACTAGTGGATTTTGGAAGAGCTTACAGGAGAGTTTAGGGTCATAATTACATCTCAGTACCGCGTACCATCCTCAAACCGACGGTCAGACGGAAAGGGTGAATCGTGTATTAGAAGATCTCTTGAGGGCTTGTATATTGGATTTCAGAGGATCATGGGATGACCATTTGCATCTGGTTGAGTTCGCGTACAATAATAGTTATCAGTCCAGTATTGGTATGGCCCCATTTGAAGCTTTGTACGGAAGACCGTGCAGCTCACCATCACGTTGGCTAGAAACTGGTGAGAAATTCGTGCTTGGGCCAGATGTAATAAGAGAAACTTCGGACAAGATCAAAGTTATCCAACAGAGTATGAAGGCTGCCCAAGATAGAAAGAAGAGTTATGCTGATAGGAGGCGAAGAGATTTAAAATTATCCACTGGCGACTTGGTGTTTGTTAAGATTTCTCCGTTAAAGAGCGTCATTTGATTTGGTAGGAGAGGCAAGTTAGCACCAAGCTTTGTTGGTCCATTCCCAGTCCTCGAGCAAGTTGGGAATCTAGCTTATAAAGTTGAGTTACCTGATAAGACGGCGGGAGTTCATAACGTATTTCATGTTTCCCGGTTAAGGAAGTTTGTGCACGACCCCAATACGGCTATTTCACCAGATCAGTTGGATGACGTCGAAGTAGAACCCGAGGCGGTTGGGAACCGCAGGCCAATCCGTATTGTCGAGTACGATACGAAGCAACTTCGAAGGAAGGCGGTGAAACTAGTCAAGGTTCAGTGGGGCGAGGATGAGAATGATTGTACTTGGGAAACAGAGGAGAGCATTAAGGAGACGTATCCAGAACTCTTTGCCTGGTAAGCTTTTAATTGCGATTTTGTTATTCCGCCTGCTAGGATAGGCTTGTTTTGTTATTACGCATGTTTGATTGTTTATGAATGATTGATAGGCATGCGGGGTACCTTTGTATGTTTTGGATAAGGAATTTCGGGGACGAAATTTCTTAAAGGAGGGGGGGATGTAACGACCCGCATTCTATGCATCGGGGATCGTAGAATATTTATTTCATCGTCATATGAGGTCATATAGCCATGTAACTTTGGGGGACGATTATTGGGGTCATTTCCCATGTTCATGATTTTTGCCGATTTTTAAATGACCATTTTGCCCCTAGCTGGTCTTGTTTCGGCCATAACTTTTGATTGGTAAGGAGTTCTGACCTGAAACCACTTCCATTGGATTCGGATGATGGTTTACAATTCCGTAGAGTGGTCACATTAGCCAAACGGACTCACCGTTTGGGAGATATGGCCGAAACAAGGTTTGGAAGGTGAAAAACTGCTTAAGTGGGCTGATTAGGGTAATTAGCAAATGAGCCCATAAACCATTTCGGGATTAGGGTTATGGTGAGGCTAAAATGAGTTAGGTTTTCATTCTATTTCAGTTTTCTGGCCGCCATTTACCTCTTAGAAACCCTAACAATGGCCTCCACCTTCTAATTTCATCCCAAACCGCTCTCTAATCAAGGATTTAGCTAATCTACGTCAAATCAAGGAGAAATAGCACCAAATCAGAGTTGGAGCTGCTGTTAGACATTGGAATTCGACCCAAACAGTAGAGTTTTCAGAGTTAATATTTTATTTGTGGCTAAGGTGAGTGATTTGCAATTGTTTTCACTAATTACGGCTAATTAGAGGTGATTAGTGTTAATTATCGAAATTAGACCTCAGAAAAATCTGGAAAAATTTGTAAAAATTCTAAAATGTTATTTTATGCCTCTGTTAGAAAATTTGGTTAATCTGGACATGTTTTGTTAATCGTATGGTTAATTCACGATTAAGGGAATTAAGGGGAAAATCATAGTTTTGGGTATGTTTGATCCATATAAACATGTTATATTGTTGTTTTGGTGTTTATGGTTGTTTCTACATGTTTCTATGACTGTATGGTATGCTTTGTGATTGTTTAGCAACGTTAGAATGGTCGAAAACGCCGTCGTATGGCTTAAAACAGTCACTGGAAAAGTTGCAGGAAAAGGTGCAGAAACCGGATCAGATCGGTGGAGGACGACCCGACCCGCTCGTAGAGCACCCCCTTCCCACGAACCGCCTCTCAGGACTGCTGCATCACGAACCAGAGCACGCGACCAAACTGATGCAGCACAAGTGGACTATCACGAATCGAGGAGCTCGACCCGACCCGTAGTGTATGCCACGAATTGACCTGGATGGGGAAACCGACCCGACCCGAAGGGTGAGCGCGACCCGAACCGCTTGGTGGACCACGAGCCATGCTTGCACACTCGGACCGACCCGATGCTCTGGAGTCAGGATCACGAACCGACTGGACCTAGGGAGGAACCCACGACCCAACCCGAACGAGGTTGACGACCACGGTCTGAACGAGGAGAAGAGGACCGATCCGAATGGAAATTTGCTTCTGAACCGATCCGGAGGAGACAAAAACCCGAGATGCAAAGGTAGTCCAAATGGGAAGTAGAACTCAGGATCCAGATGGGAACCAACGAGTTAACTTCCTGATGGGACTTTGCTGCGAGACGTGTGCAAAGGGGTTATCGACGTCTATAGCTTTGACTCACCACAAAAAGATGGATATTGGCTATGGATCAGTGTAGTGAAGTTATCATGACTTCTTGGGGCAGAGTGATCGTAGAAAGGCTAAGAGCCAGTGCAGTGGAGTTGTCATGACTCGATGGGGCAGAGTGGACATAGCAAAGGACTAGTGGCTATGGATCAGTGCAGTGCAGTCGTCATGACTCCATGGGGCATAGTGATCATAGCAAAAGGATTGGGTGACCAAAGTAGTAGGTATCGTATGCTTTCCGGACTGAGTGAGAGTTGTGAGGATGATTGCTATGTATGATGTTTGCTATAACTACGACATGCACACCCCCTCCCTCGTTACTTTTACACCATGTGTTAGTGTCACCTAAGAGTACTGTAAATCCTATTGTGCTAACTCTTTGGTTGCAGGTTCAGGTACGGTTATGTATACCTGTTATTGTTCTGTTTTTGCTGCTTATCGCTCATACCAGACTTTTGTCTGACCCGGAGTTTTATGTCTCTTATTATTACTCTGGGTGCTCCTAAACGAGCAAACTAGAGACAGTTTAGCTGGTTAAGCACGAGTAGCTATCCGGAGACGAGCAGGAGGCTTACTCGTATTACTCCCATATATTCTCCTTGTTTCGTTGGTGGTCACTTCTTTGGGCATTAGTAGTGTACCTTTCTTATTTTGCTTTAGAGACAGTTCTAAAAGTTGTAATAATGATGGTTTTGGATCATAAGCTGTATTTTGGATTTTCCGCTGCTATGATGGTTTAGTTTTCAGCTCATGCACTGTCTCGCCTGCTTTATGTCAAGTTATGTTATTATTATATTTTATTAAATATGCTGTGAGATATACTACAGGTTCCTTGTTGATTCATCACCTTCTTTCTTTTCTTCTGACGACCGTCCCGTGCTAGTTGGACATGGGTACGACGCACTTTCACAGGAAATGTCTGTTGGTCTGGGGCGGGCCGTCATAGAAGACGTCCTAGGCTGTGCACTCCCGAGTCAGGTCACGATCGCTAGATTCCACTGAAAAATACGAACTCCTATTCTCGCCAACCTAGTTCGCGACATCGTGAAAGATTCCTTGGGTCATGCCACCAATAATTGGGAAAACAGTGTGAGACGTATCCCCTTCACCAAATATGAGCTCAATGCCGAATGGCTGGAACATTTCAATATGCCACGGATCAAAACCTACTCGGGGGAATCTGACCTCGAAACTTCATAAACCGATATGAATCATCCATGTATTCTGCCCATGCCACTGACGCAGTGAAGAGACAGTGCTTTCTCGTCTTTCTAGAAGGCATACATCTTTTATGGTTCACTCGACTCTACCAAGAAACATTTCAACCTTTGGCCAACTAGCCAGGGACTTAGCCAAGAAATTCAACTCACACATCTAAGAAGGCACCAATGAAACTTTAACGAGTTACCTCTAGAGATACGACAACACTTTGGTAGATGTTGAAGACTTGAGTCCTCGGGATATCCTAGCACAACTCATCAAGGGCTTACTTCCTAATATTGAATTCAAAGCATGGATTGATCAAATTCAACCTAAGACTTTGGAAGTCTTCTACGAGAAAGCCAACTATTTCATACGCCAAGAAGTGCAAACGAATCGAGATTCTCTCCTTGACAACCTATTTCGAGATGAAGTCCAAAACTCAAACAACTCTAGTCCTAATGTTCCACACACACTTGCTCAAGCTAGCAACAACGAAGGCAGTCGCAACAAGAAGAGGAAATGTCCAAGACTTCCTTCTTTCCACAACTACACTCCGCTCAACGACTCCCTTGAGAACATCTACCTCGAGATCTACAATGTTCTGCAGTACAAGAACCCAAAGCCCAGAGGTCCTTTGAACCAATCAAGAGAATCCATAAAGTATTGATGGTTTCACAGCGTCTATGGACACAATACAAATGAATGTTGTCACTTTCAGGGCAATGTTGAAAAACTCGCCATAAGGGAATGCTCGAGCAGTAAATGTAAGGTCTCCCACACGAAATTTTCGAGCCGTCCAGCTCTCACTAAGAATTTCTACTAGCCAGGGCCTCACCCTAGCAACTAAATCACACAGGATCATCCTTTTAACCCAGTAGGACTGTAACAATAATAAGCGGCTTGAACATCGACACCGTACCTCGCGGCTCGTCTTGTCTGGGTTATACCTCGTATGAACATAGTTGTACTCACTTTTAAAGTATTTTTCTTTCATGTGGTAATTTCGACAAGTAGCTTAAGTTGTCTTGTACCCAACTTAGTTGTAATCCTTGTACAAAGTATAAAAACATTAGCCTTAACCTTCGAGATTGGTCCATGGATTGCCGAAGCATCGATACTGCGAATACATTAAGTCCAACAGATTTAGCCTGGCCTGCCTACACTTCGGTATACTCTGACAGCAATTTGTTGGCAAAGTCAATCTCTCAAACTCTGCATGACTTGAGTTTCTCAAGAGTAGAGTTCGACCAACCCAAATCTAAGTGCAACATTGAGTCACATGGCATGAATATATCTCCCGGAAAGTGTAAAGAGTACTCGAGCACTTGGAACGACAACTTCCATGACGCAGTGGTCTATGAGCTTGTCGCCAGGGGTATCGGTTCACGACCCACCCTTACCTTTGCCTCCCTTGTCGAAGACTAAACAGGAACTAGAAGCAAAACAATTATTCTCTAACAGACACCTCATCTTTATTGTGTCATAACCTTTCGCCTCCACCTGAGCTCCGGCCACCTCCCAATCAGCTAGGGGCACATCGGGAAGCACTACCGGAGGCACACCTATGGAAGCAGGCCCAAGGGCATCATTCCTCCACCAGTTCCTACAATCGGCAACAACATGCAATGGTCTCTGTGCTCGTTCCCAGAGAAATCAATTTACGACTCGCTTCCATCTTCGCCTCCCTCATTGGAGACGAAACAAGAATAAGAAACAAACCCTCATTACATATTGATACCTTCAGTTCGCTGTCGTCGCAACCTTTAGCCTCTACCTGAGACGACCACTTTCCAGTTAGTTGGGGTCACGTCGGGAAGCACTAACGGAGGTACACACAACATAGAGAAGGCACGGGGAACATCACCTCCACTATCCCTATATCTTCACCACAGTCATCTTTTCCGTAAACAGCAGAGCGACCTTTTTAGGAGCAAACCCACCATGCAGAGAAGATGGCCCAAAAACGAAGTCTTGGCACCACAGAAGTCATTTTCGACCTCCCTCGAGGCCAAGGATCCCTATAAACAAACATCCCAAGATATAGTGACCGCCTTTAGCTTAAAAACAAAAAACAGTGTCAACGTGAACCACAGACGCAACACTTAGGATGAAACACGATCACGATGTGATTGGATTAACAATCGAATCCTGGAACTGACGACTCAATTCTATACCCACGTCTTATGTGTGTATCCGAGTCATCAATTCAAACAATTCCAATCTTCAAGCATCTCACCAACCGACTGCATTATGTTCGAATTCAATCCCAATTCAATCGTGCAATTCGCATGACAATCCAAGCTTATAAACTCGAACTTGGGATTGAAGAAAACAAAACAATTTTCGACTCCCAAAAAATTTGCTAAGGGCCTGGGATACAAAGTAAAAAAAATTGTATCTCTGTGTACTCACCAAAAATTCTTGTATTTTCCCGGTCTATCTTCGAATTCCCAAAGTCTCGAGACTCCTCGAACAAAACTCAAGTCTAAATATAATGCCAAGTTAATTTATATCAGTACAATAATGGAAAATGCGAAGAGTGCTTTACCACTTAGAGCTATATGTGATGACAGAAAACAAACTTTTATTCACATGTCAATGATACAGCTTTTTATCAATGACACGCTCTACATTAATCACATCGTGCCTCCAAAATGCGAGGGTCGTGCTCGCACATTTTATCGGCCCACAAAAACAAAAATTATCTACAATAATCACTTTGACGAGCCACCCTTCTTCCCTTTCTTCTTCTCAGATTTGGTCTCGGGTGGCTCATCCTTCCTCTTCCTCTTTGATTCCCTACTTCCAGAATTCGGCCCCTTTGGTGGAGTTATGGGAGGGCGAGGTCTAAATATGTATCCACGGCCTAAGGTTGCCGAGAGGATCCACACTTCCTTTTCTTCGCTCGAGATGTCGATGGTCTCGTCCTCGAGGATGCTTGCCTTCAGCGGAACAGGAAAAGCTTTGACGATGGCCCTCGAAGCTGCAAGCTTCTCGGCCTCTTTATGAGCTTTCCTGGCTTCCCTCTTGGCCTTCTTCGTCATTAGCCAACCTGCTTTTAGCTTCTCTTCTTCCTGAGCCTTCATCTTTTTCACTTTCTCCTCGGCTCTCCTTTAGGACGCCTCGTGCTCCGCATTCTTCCGAGCCTCCTCTTGCACCTGGGCCAGGGCCTCCTTTACTTTTGCCTGGGCCTCCTCCACGGCTTTTGATCACGTCTACTCCTCATCTTTGAGTCTGGCCTTCTTATCCACTTTATTCTTCATCTCAAGCTCCTCAGACTTCATAAGTAATAGGGCTTTCTGTGTTTTGACTAGTTCATGCATTGTTTGCCCAACTACCACGATCTACCCTATCACTTGGACGCCTGCATCCTTCCTGTCCTTTTCCTCCTTAAAGAACTTAAAGTAATCTATTTACCCTATTTCCAGGTCGAAGCCCTCGAGGATCCCATGCTCTTCCTCCATCTTCCTCTTGTAGGCATCTGTATATGTCCCAATCGCAGCAGCAGCCGCCATTTCAATCCTGGCAGTCGTCCCCTCCTCAGAAGTACCTGCACGTTGGAGATAAACAAAACAATTTTCTTCTACATTGTGTTATTGTATTTTTCAAGAATCTACGAGTAAGTGGATATACCTTCTAACATCTTCTATGTGGCGCCCGCTGACGTTGACCCATCAGCGATTGACGGAGTAACACTTAGAGCTGGTGCGGAAGGACCACCAGCGGAAGCGGTTGGATTGGCTTGATGCTATTAAGAAATGGCCTCGTGAGTGACTATAATGCTCTTAGTGATGATCGTTTTACCTTTTATAGCAACATGTTTCCCGCGTCTTCCACCTCGGCGTCTTCCTCGAGTAGTTTCCTCCCTTCTGCCAAGACCCGACGCTCATCTACTATTATGTATTGGTCCATCAGTTGAGCCACATCCATGATCTCCACTCTTAGGGCGACAACTTCATCTTCAACTAGCTTATCCCAAGTCAAATCCAAGTTCCTAGCGTAGTCACAGACCCAAGAGACCCCACGGAGTTGAAGTGTTTTGATGTAGAAACCTCAGACCACCAATTCCATGTCCCTCTCTACCTCTTTTTGGGCCTCCCTGACTTGTATTCTCAGCTCTTCTAGCCTACCTTCATATTCGGCTCTGATCCTTTCTATTCGTTGAGCACTTCTTTATTTGAAGCTTCTACTGCCTCCTTATCCTTCTTGGCCTGATCTAGCTCGGCACGATGTGTTGCAAGTGCTTGCTTGAGCTCCTCGTTCTCTTCTTCAAGGTTGGGTCTCCTCATTCTCGTTTCGGAGCCTCTCATTCTCCTCAACCATTGCTTGGTTGTCCACCTTTAGTTGTTGTTTCATTCTCTTCCCACAGCCTTCAGATCTCTTCGGATATGGACTTATTGTTCTTCTCCAAGTTGGTGACATAGGTTGATGCAGAGGCTAACACGTATTTGTAATGTTCACTAGCCGTTGCCATCGCCTCCTTCATCTCCTCCAACTCCTTCTATAGTGCATTTATTTCGACAATAGGGAGTTAGCACATAAAAGTTTTACTCGAATACATAGAAATAAATGTAACTTGGGATCATGTTTTACCTATCTCTTTATCTGAAGTCATGACACTCTCCTGTTCAAGCTTGAGTTCAATCTGTAAGCCTTGAATTTCCATATTCTTCCTGTTGATTAACTCTGAGAGTCTCCTCGCATATTTGTAGATTTCCCGATACTGATAATAGACAACATATACCCACTTCTAAACATCTTAATTGTCGTGGTGTCGGGTCGGATTAATATCAGGTAACAATACCAACTCTTGTAAGTAAAACCCGAAAATGACTTCTTCAGTATCGTCTTCCTTTCCTCGGGGATCAACTCTGGGATCGCTGACATGTAGGGTAGTGTTAAACCCCGGATCCTTACATCCCTTCCTCCACTTCCTGGCCCTACTTCAACAGACATTCCCCTGCCTACGTATGTCGCCATAGGTGTGGAGGTTGGTATATAAGAAGGTGGGAAGGTCGCGGCTTACTGCCTCAAGATAATAGTTCAGCCCCTCTCCTTACATCCACTGGTCTCGTGCTTACTGGAAAAAGATTCAAGATTGTCTCCTTCTCATTTCTGCCATTCTTTTTATTTTTTTGGTGGCTACTATATATTGTGTTTGTTTGTGAATAGGGTTTGATAGCTTTGTTGTTGGGTTTTGCGGTTATTTACCCATTATTTTCTGGGACTTGGGCCTATTTTATGTTTTCAAAAAAAGTTCACAAGGCATTTATACTTATAAACTAGTTTTCCAACTACATATGACAAAAGGATTTTTATTAAAACTTAATAAAGTATTGTTTGTGAAAAGCTTATAAAATAAACTTCATGAGAGTTGTTTTGTTTAGATGAAAAGAATAAAAAGAACAGAGGAAGTGGGAATAGTCACATATATAAGAATATAAGGGAAATTATTGCTTAAATAAATCTTCCTAAAGCAAAGGTTGTGCCTTTTATGCACCCAAATGTTTGCTCTATTATGAGGTGGAAGGTCATGCACGCACACCACATACGAGTGTGCCACCACCGTCGTTCGTTGCCTAACAGAACTAGGTGGGGTCTTGGTCCAAACTATATTTTTGGACAATATTTTTCTACATGAAAGATGCCAGATTTGAACCCCCTAATAAGCCCAAAATCCAAATTTAAACATAAATAAATGGCGGTATCAATAATTGTTGCAAACGAAACTCCTTGAAATGACAAAAACACGTGACTATTTGTATTGTAAGGAAATGGCAGTAAATACGACTATTACGAACAGAAAGTCATCTCCTCATGACTGTAAATAGCAACACCTAAAACTAATTTCAAAAAACTGTTTCTTTCAATATGCTTCTTCTTCTTAAATTCAAAAATTCATGAAAGCGTTGTGAATTCTTGAAATAAAAAACCTAAAAGCTTTGAAAATTCAAGCTTCTCATCCTTGCTTCCTCGACTTCTTTAAAAATTATATCAAAATTGTAAAAAAAAAAAAAAAAAAAAAAAAAAAAAAAAAACAGATCACTGGTTCTGTACTCTAGTCACTACACTCAAATCATAAGATAGTTTGAGTTAATTTCGACAATGATTACGTAATCAGTTAAAGAGAATAATCATCTCGACTCCATTGTATATTGGAAGATGATTTTTCTTAAATCACAACACATGTTTGTTTGTTTAAATAAGTGGTGATGGAAAATACATCTTAAGGAAAGCATCATCGACGTGCCTCGAAGCGATCTCTACCGATCTGATTTTAATTGGAGTGATAACCAATGTAACACAATAATCACTTTGGCAATACATTCGTAACAAGATACGTTGGTAACTTGTCCATCATTGGCAAGCACTTCACCACTAGGTACAACTCCACTCAAAATTTTATTACTAGAGCCATCATCTAACATATTTAGGATATCAATCTCTTTTAGAGCCTTAAGTTTAATTATTTGACCTAACCATCAGATAATAATGCACATTACATCATCTACTACTCCATCGAAGGTGTGAATTACACAACCAGCACCAACTTAGATCTTTCTCTCGACTAAGAAAGATTAAAAGCTTGCACCCTTATTTTACAACTGAAGGTTTCAACCTCTAAAACTTCAATTACTCCGCATTTTCAGCCACCACATTTCATTCCAACAGCCCTATAAGATCTATTCTTTCTGTAAATCCTTCTGCTTGTGGATAGGATTGTTTTACATCAATTATTTCTAGGAAAATATTGAAGAATTCAAAATCAACAAGCCTTCCTTTAGGCATGGCAACCAGTCCTTCCTCCAATCGCTTCTCACCCCCATCCTAATTCACCGTTCTTGGCCTTACTAACGCCGGCTCCACCCTAACTTTTCCTATGGCCTCGACCTTCATCCTCTACTGCATTTTACAGCTGTGCACTCCTAACACTTTAGTAAACCTAGATCCCATTCTCCTAATCAATCTCCCGGTGCGCCTCCTTCTATTTGTTATGATTGGACTGACATTCCTAAAGGTAACCAAATCCATATCAACATTTCAATGAAAAATATTTCTCCTTATGATTCAGCTTCATTCATTATGCTAATATTATCATATAAATTGTTAATGAACCAAGAAATCAATAAAATAATGTGACTATTATTTATGTTGTTCGTTCAAAACTACATTTTCCATTTTCCTAGCATGTTTTCATAGTATGGAAACCATGAGAGAATTTTACCATTTCTTCCAAGTAAAACAGCTTTCATGTAATAAAATTTAATTCTAAAGAGGATTGCAACAAAATATGGATGGAAGTCAACTCTTTATAATAATAAAAAATTATGATGCTAATACAACAAACTGAAAAGACTACTAGAGTAGGATCGAGTAATATGGAACTGGATGCATATGTGGAAGTCTTGATAGTGTTATATATTATACTCTATATAGGTATGCAAGTAAAAATTTAATGAGAAAAACTACATAACTAATATCACAGATAAGCAGAGTAAATACAGTAAATAAAAGTAAACGAAACCAGGAATTTTTATACTGGTTTAGAGTACCATCTTACGTCCAGTCTTAGACTCCTTCTATAATTTCAACTAAATAATAACCCTCTCTTAACCTGGAGAAATAGGTCTTTACATCACCTGAGCAGAAGAACACAGACCTGAGTAGCTAAACAGGATTTTTTTTCAACAACCGAAGAGGACTTGATGCGCCAGAGTAGCAAAACAGGACTTCGTACGATAAAAAGAAACTTGTAGACTATTTGTGTTCTTTGATAACACGGATTGTCTTTTTATAGTACATCCTTCCTATAATCTTATCCTCGAGTATGTGTATATATTGTTTAGGTGTAAGAAGCTAAGGAAGAAAGATATTGCTTGAATATTGAGATTGAAAGTGCGTTCAAGCAAATTTCAAAATGCAAAAAATAGAGTATTAGAAATATATAGATAGATCAGATCAGAAGTGGGAAAGGTAAGTTTGTTTTGTGTTAGATCATCAATATATAATGGTTTAATAGTTGTAACTTATGGCGAAGAGATTCAACGAAAAGTGGTGTTTAAATCTTTTGATATAAGGTCGTGTCTCTTCACAAAAAATGGTGACTTTTCAAAAAATATAGCCGTTATAAAAATTCAGTCAACTGAAGTTTTTAATCAGTCAATTGAATATTCAAATGTATATATATATATTGTGCATTTGTGCATTGTTGACGGTAAAAAATGTCGAAAACACCAAAGATTCCTATTACTAGGAATTGTTAATTTGGTCGCAAGACTAAGTAAGAGAAAGCGGTAAATAACACAAGTATTTATAGTAGTTCGGCCGCGGATTAGGCCTACGTCCACTTTGGAAAGGCGTTGGAATATTATTTAGTCACTCAAGAATTACAAGGATAGAGCCATGTTCATTACATTCACTTTCATAGTTGTTATATGCTAGGTATTTGGAAAAAAGAATATTTAATTCTCCTTCTTCCTCAAATAGGAGATGCCATTAATGGGGCTCATGAAGCTCTAGGAAGGTCTCAAGTGTAGAAAATTCCAACCCTTTTGAAGTGTGAGGCCATGGGCTATTTATAGGAGTGGGAGTAGGTAGGATTAGGTAGGAGTAGGTAGAAATAGGGGACCACCAGCAGAATTTCGAACATGCAGCCCGTACACACCAGAATTTCGAACCCGGGCATGGGTGCGAAATTTCGCACCCGCTGGGTGCGAAATCTCGCACCCTGCCCGGTGCGAAGTTCTTCCGATGGGCACGAGAGTCCCGGGATCGGGCGCTTGAGACTTGTGACTCCTTAGAGGCTCGTGGTCTTGGTTCGGGGATGTTTTCTGGATGCTGTGAGGTTACGAGCAGTGTAGTCCCTTCTTGATCATGTTTCCTTCATTCCTACACGTCCCTTTTCGGCCTTAGCTTTACGTGATACATTGAGTTGAGCGTGTCTGATGCGCTCTTGGGAACCGGACCAAAAAGCTGGTTAACATTTGCCCCCCAAAGTACATCTTGCCTTTGACATGATGTGCTTTTTGTTGGTGAAGATAGTAGCTAAGTTGTTAATTCTTCATGTAATTCAAAAGGAAAATAAACGTTAGTTGTTGGGCTCATTCCCTCTTGGGGTGTGGATGAGTCGTCGTTAGATGATGCGTCGTACTCAAATTGCTGAGTGTCCATAGTGTGCCGCCTCCTTGGATGCACGGGAGTCGGTATGTCCGTGTATGGAGTACGTATATGAGAGAGTGTGGCAAGGCGCTTTCAAACCCGGAGGTATGATCATCATTTTTTTTTGAACCTGGGGCCGAGAATTCTCGGACCCCAAGAGGTTCGAAATTTCGACCACAAAGGGATCGAAATTTCGAGTCCAGGGGTTCGGAAATTCGAGCCCAGGGGGCTCGAATGTTTGAACTTAGATTTTGAAAATTTGAGCCCAGGGGGCTCGGAAATTCGAGCCCCTAGGGTTCGAAATTTCGAACCCGTGAGGTTCGAAATTTTGAACCCGGGCGTTCGAATCTCGAACCCAGTGGGCTCGAAAACTTCGAATCCACCCTGGAATGCGAAGGGACACCTTTTTCTTTTATAAGTAAACCCCCCTCTTCACTTTTTTCCTTCTATTTTTTCCTTCTCTGGCCGCCATTGTTGAAAGCTTCGAACCCAAGAATTTCGAACCGAAGAATTTCGAACCCGAGCTAGGTAGGGCCTGGTGTCCAAAGAGTGACGAGGGAAGAAGGTCGAAGGGCCGCGGCGGAAACCTCGAAATTCGAACCCGACTGGGTTTGAAGCTCTGAACCCTCGTGGGTTCGAATTCTCGAACCTCGCTGGGTTCGAATTTTTGAACACGCCGAGCTGGAAGTCTCGAACCCTCGTGTGTTCGAGCTTTCGAACTCCGTTGGTTCGAAGTATCGAACCCTCTGGGTTCGAATTTCTGAACTTTATGGGTTCGAACTTCCGAACCCTCTACCTGGGTTCGAACCTGGAGAAGTTCGAATATTCGAACCCGAATGGGTTCGGAAATTTGGACCCGTCTGGGTTCGAGTTTTTAACCCTTAAGGGTCTTGAATTTTCGAACTCTGGGGTTCAAAACTTAGAGCTTGACAAGTTTTTGGGGGATTCGTTTCGAAACTTAGAGCCTGACAAGTTTTTGGGGGATTCAGATTTCAAGGTGTCGGACTTCCAATCTTTCACGCCATTGGACTTTTACCTTCTGACTATCTGTCTCCGGATTTACATACTTAGCGTTGATGCATATGTCGTTAACCGCACGAGCGGGGTTTAGGATCGTTCACATAGGATAAAGCATACAACCGGACTGGGACTTGGACAGTTTCGAATTGTTCTGAACTTTTCTTTATGTAGCTTATCTTTGAATAGCATCGCACAAATATGTTAGTTGTCACTAACATGAGGGTTACAGGTCAATATACTACCCGTTCTAATACTGATGCGTTAAAGTACAGCTAGAGATGCAGACAAGATCAAAGACCGGAAAGACCACGGAAGTCGAGGCTTCCCAGCCCTCATCTCACACATCTGACCCTACCCCCAGTGGTAGTTTGTCTGGCAGCGAGTTTGAGACTACCGAAGGATCGACTCCTTCTCACACAACCAGCTCACCGAAAGCGTTTGAGCACAGGGAACAATTTGAGCGACACCATTCCCCGGTGGTGACTGAAGAGGCCGAGAATGTGGATATTATGGGTGAGGATGCGCCCGCACCTCCGGTAACTCCAGACATGCTGCTTGATGCGGTGATTTTGGAGAATCCCATCGATTATGTACCATCGTGTATGGATGCTGCCGCAGTCCGGAAAATGGCGGTGCGATTTAACATACCGGTGGATGAAGCCCATGCCCCCGGAAGAGATGGCGGAGTCCATGTGCCCCCCGAGGGTTTTACTGCGTGGAACCGACAAGCTTGCGTTATCGGGTGTGTGCCCCCGGCTAATAACTTCATTTAGGATATGTTGTTCTATTTTTGCCTTGCTCCATCACAACTGCACCCCAATGCTTATGCTTCCCTCCTGGGTACCTATGTTCTCTTCCACGAGTTCTTGCACAGGGAACCAAACGGAGAAGATATTCGTTATTTCTTATATCTAAGGAAAACGAGCACTGCCTCCCCCTCTCAATGGTCTCTTGAACCGACAGCTGCCACCAAATTCTTCGTCGGGACGTGACCCAGGCCTTCAGTATTTAAGCGCGAGTGGTTCTTCGTTCGCTGCCCTCCCGGATTTGCCAGAAGGTAGATCGAGGGAAGTAAGTGTTTCTCGAACCCCGTTTCTCATCGTAAACTTTCAGATTCCTTCCTTTACTTATGGTTTTAATTGGGTTATGGCAGGAAATCCAAAGGTGCCTAACGGGGACGAATATCGGCAATTCCTTAATGCTTTGCGGGAGATACCAAAGAACCTCCACGACGCTAGAACCGTGACAAGTCAGGATCGCCTCCGCCGCGCTGGGTTGCTACCTAACAACCGGGCTGTGATCAGGCCTGCAGTTTCTATTAGTGTGCCAAAAGAGGGAGTTGTGGAAGGCCCAACCACCACTGGACGAAAGAGGAAAATGCCCCCTGCTGGAGGGGAGCTGGAGGAGACTGCTCAGCCTCGAAGAGATGTGTGCGAGAGTGAGGCCCATGGCCAAGAGGAGTTTGCCAGAGACGAGGGGTTTCCGAGCATTCCCGTCCCGCCTCCGACAGGGGAGGGGAATGAGCGCTGGTTAGACCGCCGTCTCCTATGACTCACTCAGGGACCACCGCCTCGCTCAAACCTACGGGCCAGTTCGATTGCATGAAAGGGCTTGATTTAGTAGTGACTCCATGGCCAAATACGACGAGCCTGGAAGGAATTACTCGTGCTGCAGAGGGGTTTACTCCCTCGATCAGACCACAATCTGGTTTGTCGAGAGAACACATAGGGCATATACCATAACACTGCATAGCATAGGTGTTTGTTTGAGCGGGCGACTTGACTAACTTTGGCTTGTTTCATTGGCAGGTGATATGGCAGGAGGACATGGTGGACGAGGATATGGACATGGGGATCGCAAGCATCCCCAGAGTTCTTCCTCCAAGAGTTTCCGAAGATCTACCAGTTTATATGGTGTTCCACCTCCGACAGAACAAGACAGTGGACATCTAGGTCGGGATCGATCTAGATGATCTCCGACACCTCCTCCCCCTATTCGCGTGCCTGTGGGAGATACTCGGCTCAACGTAGGCAGCTCTCGATCTTTGCTTTTGACCACTCCCCCATCTGTTGCCCCTCCGGTTCTTGCTCGACCCGCTAAGAGGAGGGAGTTGTTGCTTTGTCAATTAAGGCCGAGTATGGAGGTCGCGATGGAAATGCAAAATCTGATGGAGTCCCAAATTCGAGCATTTTCCATAGAGAAGAGGAGGGCATTTTTGAAGCTGTACTTCCCACAATATCACTTTGATGAGCTTCCGTCTCTCCCTGATCTCCGCCCTGCTCCCAGTAGGGAATCCGGAGAAATGTGGATGCATGTACAAGCTGCATACCACCAAGCCAACGAACTCACCAAGTATTCCCTCCATCTTTCTGAGTTGATCAAGAGGAAAAGCCTGGAGCTCATCAATCAACAATTGATTATTGATTGTGAAAAGACCTCGGTTACCCACCTGGAAACTGAGATAGGTAGGTCCATTTGCCGCGTTGTGGTTAATTAATCGCTATCTCGTGTGTTTCCCAGTTTTAACTTGTGACCATGTTATTGCAGGGGAGATGAAGCAAGCCTATGCGATTTTAAAGACGGAGGTCGCGCATGACCGTGAGACTTTTAGCGACATAGTAGGTCGCTTGACTGTTGAAAACACAGCCCTCAAGAGGGATAAGGACGAGTGGTCCAAAACATGAGACAACATGGAAAGGGAGATTGGGAAAGTTACGCAGCTCCAAATGATAATGCCGCTTTGAGGGTGGAAAATGAAAAGTTACGGGTTGAGAATGTCGAGGTCGACGAGTTGAAGAGGCAGCTTGAGGTGATGAGAAAAGCGAAGGAGGACGCTGAAGCTAGCAACAGGGATGTGCTTAGTACGACCGAGGGTATAAAAGTTGAACATGTAAGGGAGATAGAGCAGTTGAGGGGACAGCTGAATGATGTAGAATTCCGCGTTGGGTCCTCCTTCGAGGAGTGTATCGAAAATATGTATGTAAAAGCTTTGAGACTCCGAGGAATTTCGTGGGTCGAAGACTATCCCCGCGAGCTAGCCAGAACCTGGAGGAGGTTAGTCCCTTATGAGGCCTACTTGCATCAAGTGGATGTGAGTACCTTGGAAGAGCACCAGCTTGTGAATGTTCTCCTGGACGATGAGGAACGTGAGAAGCTGGAGGAAGGAGGTTGTTGCGAGAGGATGTTGAGAATTAATGGTTAGCGGGGTTCGCAGAGGAGAAGGGGAAATTTGTAATGACCGAGAGCTTGGTTATGGCAGAAACATTCGCGGAGGGAAGTTCTTATCAGCCCCTGGCCCTTGAATCTGATGCTAAGTACAATTCTGACATCCCGGCACTAGAGGATACCAAATTCACCTTACCTCCTGCCGCCAGCACCCTTCCTATCCTTTCCACGCCATCCCTGACCATAGGTAAATTCCTTTTACCCTGCATCCCTGAGGATGAAGTGATTATCGAATTTACGGTCTAAAAAGGGTTGTGTCTTTGCTATGCAGTTCCTCCTGAGTCTACGACGGCAGCAGACCCTGCCCCTTGATCCCACAAGCGATCGAATCTGGGCCAGGCCTCATAGGAACACAGTTTGGAGAGGGCGGCGACCAACTTGACACCTTTTCTGACATAGGAGTAACCCCTAGCATGGTGGACAATCTTAAGGAGGAAGGAGAGGTGGTCGATGGAAACAATGCCCCAGTCAGAGGCCTAGTGAAAGCCGATGTGTCTACGATGGCGGCTCTGGTGGCGACTCAATAGGCCAAGTTGGTGGCCAAGTGTGAGAATGTGGAGGAAACGGAGTGGGCTGCTGCCGAGGCCAAGAAGAAAAGGGAAGACGAGGAAGCCCAGCAGAGGGCCACTGAGACCCTCGAGAAAACAAGGGATGCTGACATCATACCGCACAAGTCTCAGAAGCTCGCCGGGCGATAGCCCGCTAGAGAGGCCAAGGAGAAGGCTGAGCCGGAAGGAAGGAAGATCCCGAAGAAGAGCGAGGCCGTGGTTGGTCCTGCTGCTGGGAGTGCCCCCGTGCCTATGCCGCTTGCCGTTACCACTGATATCACGGAGATCTCCAGCAGTGAGGGTGTCGAGGGTCGTCACCTCTCTATCACTCATGAATCAGTTACTCCCCCAAAGGGTCGATCGAGCAGAAGGGGATCTGGTCGGAAGAGGTCTGGTGCTGGTGATGAACCATCGAGCGCTGAATCTGCAAGAAAGTACAAGCACAAGGAAAAGAATAAAAGACACGATTAGTGTTAGTATCCTAACTAGAGGTTACTGCTATTTTGGTAGTGTAGGCCAATAGTTTACGCGAGTACGGCCCTCGTGTAATGACCCGCATTTTTCAGTGGTATCATAATTAATTTATTTAATTATTGAAAAGGTGATTAAAAGAATTTAATGGTTGTTTAATTAAATAACTTGGAATATTTAATTAAAATAATAAATTAAATAATATATTTAATTCTGAAATAATCAGAATTGGCTGAAATGGCGATATGGTGTGAACTGGATCATCTGTGATATTTAATTCAGTTTAGAATTGAATTAGAATAACGAATATATTATTTGAACGACAGTTTGAACGTATAATTATATTATAATTAAAATCGAGCTTGAAATGGCGCGGTAGTTCGTTAATTGGCGATTTGAACTTCAACTGAATATACAGAATTCGTTTTAAACCGTATTTTCTGTGAAACAAGAAACGTGTGGAGCTGGTGGAGTATATTTCTCTAATGGAAGAGAAAAATATGGATTTCGTCGTATAGATTTTGATTTATGTCCAAATCAAATTTTAGAAAAGTCGCTGTGGGATTCCTTTACAATTTGCGATGCCTTAATTACGTTGTAAATGGATTTTCGATATAAAACTGAAAATCGATTAATCTGGAATTCTGAAATATCGAGATATAAGTCTGGTATGATAATCTGGGGCTGTACGATATCGTATACGAATATATACGATAATATTAATTTATTAAATTATAATTATATTTATATATTTAAATGGTCTATTCAGCGCTTTAAAAATAGCCGGTTTTGCAAACGACCTCAGAATTCGACGAAACCAGTTTCGTTGGGTCCGTAATGTCAAACTCTAGCAACGTGTCAGTTTTCGTGATTTTTAGGTGTCATATGTAATCACTGGGATTTTTAGAAGGCAGATACAAGGAGAAAATCATTTAAATAAAATATAAAATCAATTCAAAAATATCTCTCCTTATTTCTCTGATCACAAGCAGGCCACGCCTCACCCTGTTTCAACCACAATTCCTACCTACCACAAATCAGGCCTATAAGCACCCGTATAAACCAACACAGCCAAAAGTTAAACAAAGGCAAAAAAATCCCAATCAATTCAAAGAAAATTCCACAAATAAAAGTACATATATTTTTGAGTTCCAGGGTTCAAGTTCTTCGGACTGGTGGTCTCCGTTTTGGGTGTGATGCCTCTTGAGGTGCTTGGATTTTGACACAGTAAACTAGGGCTTCAAGTTTTGTATAGTTTTAGGCATCAATGATGGAATCAGAGGGTGTATTCGACTTTGTAGCAGTGATTAGCACCTACAGTGAATTTTTTTGGGGTATTCCGAGATAGAAAGTGACGCAAGGTCACTGTTGTTGGCAGCTTCAGGTCTAAACGACGGAAGTTGTTAGGGGAGTTCGAAATGGTGGTTGAGGGTATGAGGAGGAGCGACTTTGAATGAGGAGTATTATGGTGATTTTTGTTTCGATTTTTATCGAAGGATGGAAGAGCGGTTAGGGTGGGAAGTTGCAAAAATGGTGGAGTTTCATTCAGGAGGTAACGGCGGAATTATCAATTGGGGAAGAAAGAGTTTTATGCGAGCCTGGGTGTTCATGAAGGGTAAATGGGTCGGGGGTAACTTAGGTGAAGCCTAATAAATATTAGCTTAGTTTTTATTTTAAAATCCATTTAAAATTGTATAGCTTTTTAATATCATATCTTGATCATACGATATCAGAATCACGAACGGTCGAATCCGTTGGGATCGTATGGACGAGAGCTCCACAATGGAACTAACTGGAAGTGGATTGAAGGTCATTTGAATTTACGGCGAAATAAATTGTTTGATTCAAATCAAACAAACAGTTTATCGTTCTTTAACGATGAACTGCCAATGTGAGTATATCTCACTAACTCTGAACAGTTTATAATTTCATGTTGTATTTTTAGAACTGTTAAATATTGGCTGATTGACTATGTGTTGAATGTTTGATTGAACTGCTAGTTAGTTAGTTGAATTTCTACATTGATTCTGTTTAACAGAATATATCATATGGAACTGAAAGTGATGTTGATTTTATTGTGTAACATCTGTGGATGCAGGGAAACAGGTTGGAGGAATCAGACTGGATTCCTCAACGGCTATTTTATTATTTTCATATATTGTGATATCTGAAGTGGTTTATAATCTCTTGTTGATTATATGTGTATGGACGTATTGGACATCGTAATTTGATATGTTAAACACCATAACACCCCGGAATTTGGAGAAAAAGGGGATTTTCAAAAATGAATATTGAAATTAGATTATTTATGAAATCAAAAGGGGTTTTATAAAAGAGATAATATTTATAAAATCAAAGAAGATTTTATAAAGGAAATTATTTATAAATGGAATACTTATAAATAGAAATTTATTTATAAAAGGAATATTTATAAATAGGAAATATGTTTAAGTGGAATTTTATATGAAGGGAAATCTTTATAAATGGAATATTTATAAAGTGAATTATTTATTTAGAATAAATAAATTAGATATTTAAATGGATTATTTATTTGTTAAATAAATAGGATAAGATAAAGTGATATTGACTTAGAAAATAAATAAGTTATGAGAAGGACATTCAATAGGAAATAAGTTATAAAAAGGGATTATTTATTTAGAGAATGAATAAAGAAATATTGGTAAACCATTTACAAATAAAATTGAAAGAGAAATATGTGTAAAACATGTACAAATAGATTATAAAGGAAATATTTATCATTTGGATAAATAGATATATATAAGTCTGAACTTATATATGAAGATGTAAACAGAAAAAAGGAGCAAATTAATTTATAAATGATATTTATAAATTAAGTTAAATATTTATCATTTGGATAAATAGAATATATAAGTCAGGACTTATATAAAGAAGTAAAAATCGATTTCAACATCGATGTTTGAAACTGAATAAGGACAAAGAGTTAATCAGTTAGGGTTAACCAGTTAGAGTAAAACCATTAGGGTTAACCAGTTAGGTTAAACAGTAGAGTTAAACCAGTTAGAGTTAAATCAGTTAGAGTTAAACCAGCTAGAGTTAATCAGTTAGAGTTAACCATTAGGGTTAACCAGTTAGGTTAAACTGTAGAGTTAAATCAGTTAGAGTTAACCAGTTAGAGTTAACCATTAGGGTTAACCAGTTAGGTTAAACCGTAGAGTTAAACTAGTTAGAGTTAATCAGTTAGAGTGTAATGACCCGGATTCTTATGGGTTAATTTTAAATATTTAATACAGATATAAATATTGGGTGGATAATATAAATGTAATTTTATCTTAAGTTATTAATTTAATAATCAATTTCGATTTAATATCGAATATATTAAATTAACAGAATACGAAAATGGATTTAGTTGAATTCAAAATTTTAATTTGAATTAAATACAGTTCAAATGATTAATAGGAAATTTTATTTAAATTTATAATGATAATAATATTAATTTATTATCGAAGAAATAAATTGTTTTGAATTTAATTTATATCAATTTAAATTAATATCTTCCACAGGCAATAGAATCGGACTTCGTGACCTATCCCGGTGTGTTCAGAATAGCGGTTTTACCCTAGAATTGATAGTTGTTAGGTTCAAAAAGGAGTTCGAAGACATGGGATATTTTAATTTAAAGGAGAACGAATTAAAATAAATAAAATATCATAGCTTTAGTGTGGACATAAATGAAACAACAAGGCGAAAATAGAAAGGGGGAAAATGGTACACATTTTCATTCCTTCACCACAAATTAAAAAGGCTCGTGGCCTTATTTCCATCCGCAAAGAAAAAGGGGTCGTTCCCGCAGTCTCATTAGCGGATGCCTGCAGTTTCATAGCGGATGATTACCCTATACGCCCCACGCTATGATAGTGGATGACCTTCTATACCGCGATATCCTGCCTCGAAGCAGGATGGGTATTATTTATGTGCTAACGTCTGTGGATGCAGGAAAAACAGGTTGGAGGAATCCAACTGGATTCCTCAAAAATATATATTATCTGTTTGTTGTTTGTTTGATTTCATATATATTCATATATGATGTGATAGAAATAAAATGATTGAAAATTGGTTGATTGAATTGTTTAAATTATCACTAGGGCTTGGAATATTGATTTATAAAAATATCGAAAAGGGTATTTGATATTTTAAAAAGGAATTCTATTTTTATAAATAGAATTTGAATTTTTAATGAACTATAGAAAATATTAACTTGTTTTGAATATATATAAAACAAGAATTGAATTTATAAACTTTGTTTATAAATGAAAAATGTGGGATTTGAATGGAATTTATAAACTCTGTTTATAAATGAAAATATGGGATTTGAATTGAATTTATAAACTTTGTTTATAAATGAAAAGGTGGGTTTTGAATCGAATTTATAAACTCTGTTTATAAAGGAAAAGATGGGATTTGAATTGAATTTATAAACTTTGTTTATAAATGAAAAGGTGGGTTTTGAATCGAATTTATAAACTCTGTTTATAAAGGAAAAGATGGGATTTGAATTGAATTTATAAACTCTGTTTATAAATGAAAATGTGGGATTTGAATTGAATTTATAAAATCTGTTTATAAATGAAAATGTGGGATTTGAATTGAATTTATAAACTCTGTTTATAAATGAAATATGTGGGATTTGAATTGAATTTATAAACGTTGTTTATAAATATATAATGGGGGGATTTTAAGTGAAGTTATAAACGTTGTTTATAAATAATGCAGAGAATTCAAATAGAATTTGAATATAGAATTCAAATGGACTTTAAACTATAGAATTTGAAAATAGAATTAAAATGAGTTTAAATAAAGAGAATTCAAATAGAATTGAATTGGAATTTGAATAAGAAGTCGATAAGGAAACGAGAGTATGAGTATAATTAGAATTTGTTAATATGCAAGTTAAAATATATTTGAACATGTCCTGTTCAAAAATGAAGGTGAAATAGACTGAAGAGTTAAGTAACAAATTTAATTAACAAATTTAGTTAAAACGATTGGTATAGTTCAAATAGATTGGACAGGTATAAATATATAGGAGACATGTTTGGAATAAAGTGTTAGAAGGTATATATATAGAATGCTCGACAAAAAGGTACGTATTTAATTTCCATATGAGATTTTATGCGCCGTATCAGCTAGCCGCTTGGCTTTTCTTTTTCTTTTTGATTGGAGAAGGCCTGTGTGGCAGTTTGGGGATTTTCCCGATGCTCCCGGTACAAAGGAGGTTATGGCAAATTTTTTCGGGAATTTAAGGAGTCAGAATATTTTTAAGAAAATTTGACAACTAGAAATCTATATATCATTATATATAGAAGTCGATAAGGAAACCAACTTAGAAATAGAATAGTATAATCAAAAAGGTAGTATAAGAATAAAATCTCATGAGAATAAAAAGAGAAAGTGTATATGTGTTTAAAGGTGAATAATCAGTTGTATGGTATTGATTACACGAGTAAGTAGTCTTATCTGTTTTGACGTTATAAATGTTATTCAGTCAAGGTCTGAGAGGTAGTTATACCACAACTTGATTGATTTCATTATTAACAAATAAATAGTAAGATTCCAGGCTCGAAGATCAATGTTGAATAAGAGTTAGTTGAATATAGTATTTGGGTTGTCGTAACGATGTTTTACACAACATTCGTTTTAACCCAAATAAATGTAAGCGTGGAAATAGAATAATAAATATTTCCTAAGTATAGAAAATAAAGAAAGGTCAAAATGGTTATTGAAAATATTTGGTTAACGAATATTGATAAAGGAATAGAGAAGTGATTTAATTAATGGAATATTAATTAAGGGCTCAGTGATTGTTTGGTAATTGGATGAACACTTGTTTTCTTCGATAGTTAAATCATCGACTATCGAAAACACTTGTTTTTATTCGATAGTTAAATCACAGACTATCGAAGTTTTGACCATCGTTGTCGATATGGAGAGACCGGTTGGATTATTATCCGAAGAACCACTCCGTATTGGCAGTAGCGTGCGAATCAGATTATATAAAGATAATCGGAGACGGAGTAGAGTGCAAGGACTTTTTCTATTAATAGAAATAGTGCCTTCGGCTCATCTTGTTCCTGGGTGACTTGTATGGATGAATGTCTGACAGAGTATTTCCAGAAAGGTCACGTACATTGATTTCTTCAACCGTACCAAGAGTGGAAGTGGAGAAGGAAACATCTTTTAGCTGACACGTAATGTACCGTTGTAGACGTCAATTAGTGATTTTCGTTGGATCTGACGATGTGACATTCGAAGTGAATCTGGTGTGATGATAAAGCGTAGCTTCAAGCCTCATCATCCGGTAAATGACAGTAATCGGGCAGGTAGCATGGCTATGTAGGTCGCACCTATTAGGCTGTATAATCACCTGATCTAGAGTTTCATTTACTTCTAAAAATCTATTGTTGATGCTGTCCCATTCGAGAAACGGTTGCTGATCCTAACCGTTGGTGATATACATTCGATACACTCAAGCCAAATGAGTGGTCGGTCATGTGTGGCTGAGTTGCAAGATGTTCTTGTTGAACTCGGTGTATTCTCCTCTAGAGATATACCAGCGGAAGGTGGTCCCATACCTTGTCATAGTCGGAAATCCATTACCCAATACGTGCTTGCGGTTTTGATTGTATATTATATATGTGGAACATGAGATGCAAACGTTCCACTAGATTGTTATTTACTTGATTTAGACAATATTATAATATCAAAAGAGTTTTGATATAAAGATTATCGTTCCTTTCAAAGGGATTTTGAAAGTTAAATCAAGTGTTGGATTCTCATAAGGGAAAAACCCGTTTCGTGTTATACGGCGTGGTCTTATGAGATATCATTTAGTTTCTGAAACTGTTTTAAAAACTGTTTACTCATACCAGTCCCATGACTGACCCGGAGTTTATTTGTTTTGTTCTACCTAAACTCTTGGGTGCCTAAATTTGTACGGGCAGTCAAGTAGTTCAGGATTTTTCAGATCTATCTAAAGGAGCTTGGAGAAGGAGGCTTCAGCGTTATCTAGTTTTAGTGTTGTTCCGTTGTGTTGTAAGTATTGTACTCTGATAAGTGTATGTTATACAATTGAGATTTTGTATTTCAAAAGTTATAATATATTATATTTTGTTTCGCTACGATGTGAGATTTTGTGTTGTTATTCTGTTCTTTTTCTACCTCTTTCTTCTAAAAAAATTGTTTCGTATTTTCGTGATATTTGGGTTGGACGTATGATGTATATAGTCAACTCTGGTGTTGCGGCTATGTGGGTCGTTACAGTTGGTATCAGAGCTTAGGTTGAGCGAATACCTAGGCTTGTTGGAATGTGCTCATTAGAGATAGGGTCAGTAGTACCCTAGAATGAGTTGAGTATATATATATACGAGAGAGCGTATTTGTTATTTGATATAAAAACTGTTTTATATTGTGTTGACTAGTCTGTTGAGTAGATTATAAATTTTTGTCGAATCGTGGGACGCCACGATGTCGATAGGAGTTTATAAACACTTGAACAGGAGATTGGACACGATATTGTTTTTAAATGGTTGGGTTGATTGTTAGAATTATAATCGAATGAGATATTAAAACAGAAATAGTTATATATAACCAATAGAATTGGTATATGAAATCAAATATACAAATGTGATAAATTGAAATTGAATTCCAACCAGAATTCAGAATTTAAAATCCTGGGAGTTTGGAAAATATTTTTCTAAATGGAGTTTGAAAGAAATATAGTACTGAACTCATTCAGTGGTTGGAAAATAATTCTGATGATGGTCGCAACATCACCATTGTTCATTTTCGAGTTTCTAAGTGATGAATTGTTGCCTTAGAAAAGTTTTTGATGGAAATTTGTTTGAAAAGAAACAAGTTGTTTGAAAATTCATATGTTTTGAATTTGAGATAGATATAAATATATGTATATATTTGTATTACTTCAAAGGAATTTTGAAGTGGGAATTGGAGCATAGATTTCAAATAGAAGTAAAATATAAGGAAATTCAAATAGAAATTGAAGATAAGAAAATTCAAATAGAAATTGAATAGAAGGAAATTCAAATATAGAGTTTGAATAAAGGAATTCAAATGGAATTTGAATATTGTAAATATATAGGATTTGAATTTTAGAAGTGAAATAGATCGGGAATAATATGAAATGGATTTGATATATATTCAAAATATATCAGAATGGAGTTGAATTTATTATAAACAAAGTTAAAACGTTTATATTTATAAATATAATTAAAACTAGCTCGCCGTAGCGCGGTAGTTCGTAAATTGGTGATTCGAACTTCAATTTAGTATACAGAACTCAATTGAAGTCGGAATTCTTTGAAACAAGAATCGTCGGGACCGGTTGAACAATAGTTTTCAAATGAAAGAGAAAAATCTGGATTTCGTCGTATAGATTTTGAGTTATATCAAAATAAAATTTTTAGAAAAGCAGCGCCAGAACCATTATAAAACCATAACGGTTTAATTAAATAAACAAAAGGATTTTTAGGAAATAAAATCCAAATTGGCATTAGAAAAATCCAGACTGGAGATATAAAATAAATATGAACTCTAGTGAAGTAAGTGAAATGATTTTTAAGACAAAAATCATATTTTAAATGGTTAAATAGAATTAACTAAATTGGAAAATAATTAGTTAAAGGAAATTTGAATCGAAATTAGAATTTTGGATAAGTGAAAGAGATTGAAAATTTATATTCGAAATCGAATATATAACTCGAGTTGAAAATATAATTAGATTAGTTTATAATTAAGTTGACATATATTTGAACAAGTTATATCCAAATAAAAAGGGTGAAATAGGCAAAACGGTTAATTATCAACTGTTTAATGGGAATTTGAATGATTGAAATTAAATTTAACTTAAGTAAGTTAAATGGATCGAAATGAATAAATTGAGTAAAATCAATGTGAATGAAATAAATTTTAGGTGTGAATGAAGAAAAAACAAAAAAGTTAAAAAGAAAATATATTTGTAAATCAAATATAAAGAAAATATATTTGTAAAACAAATACAAAGGAAGTTATATGCAAATAAATAGAAGGAGAAATATTTGTAAAAACATTTACACATAGAATTTAAAAGGGAATATTTGTAAAACATTTACAAATAGATTAAATGGAAACATTTATTTATAGAAAATAAATAGAATGTTATAAATGAGATATTTATTTGCTAAATAAATAGAATTTAATCAAAGGAATATTTAGAAGATGAATAGAAAATGGAAATCTGTTTTTAACAGATAAATAGAAAAGATTAATTTATAAATAACGGTTTATAAATTAAATTAAATATTTATCATTCGATAAATGGAATATACAAGTCTGAACTTATATAGAGAAGAGATATTGGTTTTTAACACCGACAGGTTTAAATAGAAGGGGTACACAACACTTGTATGAGTGAAGTAACGTTATTAAAGAGAACATTTGTAAAGTGAAGAACCGTTACTAAAAGTAAATCTTTATAAATAAATAAACGTTATCCAGTAGGAGTTATTCGAATAGAAATAATCGATTAGAGTTAGAATTAACCAGATGGAGTTAATTGAACATAGTTAATCGAATTAGGATTTAATTGAATGTTAGTTATTCAATTAAAGTTGATCAAATATAGTTATTAAGAAAGAGTTAGTCAAACATAGTTACCCAGGATAAGTACCATTTCGTACGACTGTTAGCGTAGTTCGCAGGGCTGTAGATAGCCTAGGGCGGTCGGATGTTTCCTGGGGGAATCAGGCGTAACCATTGTGATCGCTACGATCTAGAGTCAAGCGAATGGAGTTAAATCGAATATAGTTTATTCGAATAGAGTTAAAGGAGTTATCGAATATAGCTTATTCGGAAGGAGTTAAGTGAAAAGAGCTAATCAAATAGAATTAATTGATAAGAGTAAATTGAATAGGGATTATCGAATATAGTTATTCGAAGGGAGGAGTTATCGAATAAGGATTTATTCGAAAGAGAGTTACGTAAGGAAGTTTGAAATGTTGAGTATCAACATAAATAAGTTTTGAAAAGATAAATGGGTTTGTAGCACTTTTTCGACCTTAGCAATTTCGAGGACGAAATTATTTTAAGTGGGGAAGATTGTAATGACCCGGATTCTTATGGGTTAATTTTAATTATTTAATACTTAAATATTGGGTGGATAATATAAATGTAATTTTACCTTAAGTTATTAATTTAATAATCAATTTCAATTTAATATCGAATATATTAAATTAACAGAATACGAAAATGGATTTAGTTGAATTCAAAATTTTAATTTGAATTAAATACAGTTCAAATGATTAATAGGAAATTTTATTTAAATTTATAACGATAATAATATTAATTTATTATCGAAGAAATAAATTGTTTTGAATTTAATTTATATCAATTTAAATTAATATCTTCCACAGGCAATCGAATTGGACTTCGTGACCTATCCCGGTGTGTTCAGAATAGCGGTTTTACCCTAGAATTGACAGTTGTTAGGTTCAGAAAGAAGTTCGAAGACATGGGATATTTTAATTTAAAGGACAACGAATTAAAATAAATAAAATATCATAGCTTTAGTGTGGACATAAATGAAACAACCAGGCAAAAATAGAAAGGGGGAGAATGGTACACATTTTCCTTCCTTCACCACAAATTAAAAAGGCTCGTGGCCTTATTTCCATCCGCAAAGAAAAAGGGGTCGTTCCCTTTAAATCCTTCAACCAAAATTCCTATTATCATTCGTTCTTTTCACAGTGAAGGATTTCGAAATCCATTTCCCTCAAATTCTTCAGTAAATTCTATAAAATCAATTCGAATGGGAATCTGTGATGCTTGCGAGGCCATCTGAAGCTTGTAAGGAAATCAGAGGTGCGATATCATCTGTCGCGCTTGACTATTTTGGGGAATTGCGATCTCAAGTTAACACTGAAAAGGGGTTTTAACCAAATCCAAATCAGTAATCGGGGAATCGATACATCCTGAAGCTTGACTGTGGCATTCGTGATTCATAGAGGGAGGCCGACGCTGGTATGCAGGTTCGAGCGATTCTCTGTAGCCTGGTTTCAAGATTTGGGGTTATCACAGGCGCATGCTTTTTGAATGGATGGCAGTGGTTTTAGTCTATCAAATAGGAAATCGATGACGGTCTGGAGTCTGAGGTGAGTTCGATCACTGATTTTTGGACATAGAAGCTGTTGTTGTTTTTGCGAGTGTTAATGGAGATGGAGGAGTCTGAAGTGCACGACAAAGTGTGCTGTGTAGTTTTGACAGGGCATGAGTTTGTTGGGTTCAAGTAGGGAAGTATGAAGTCGGAATTTGCTGCAGGAGACCGATCTTCAAATCCAGGTTATAAGGAATTAGGTATAATTAATTACTAATTTAATTAGTTAATTTAAGTTTATTTAATCATGTCTAACCTAATTGGTTTATAAAAAAGGGAATTAGTTGGTAAGTAAAATAAATGTGTAGACTTATCAAATTAAGGTATTAAATAAAAGTAATTAGTTATAATCGGTAATGAACAAAATTTATATATATTTTACTCTCGTAAACTTGTAATATTTATAACATGTTCATACGTTCTTAGGTTCAAGTGAAACCAATTATTTTGGATTCGGATTGGCAAAAGCTTCGCAGTGGAATTTATTCCAAGTGATTTGGAGCTAATAAGAGTTTTCGGTTAAATTAAACTTATGTTTAATCTAATCGAAATAAATCGCTACTTCAACGAATTAAACCCTGGTGAGTAAATCTCACTCACCTGTTTAATTAGAAATATTTTTATTCGTTAAAAATATTTGTGTGTTGATTGTTGGATGCTTTAAATATTTATTTATTGCTGTTAAAAATATATTAGTTATCTAGGATTGGTTGACTATTATATATATATTGGGTTGATGGTTGGATTGTTCCCGAAGTCTCATTAGCGGATGCCCGCAGTTTCATAGCGGATGATTACCCTATACGCCCCACGCTATGATAGTGGATGACCTTCTATACCACGATATCCTGCCTCGAAGCAGGATGGGTATTATTTATGTGCTAACGTCTGTGGATGCAGGAAAAACAGGTTGGAGGAATCCAACTGGATTCCTCAAAAATATATATTATCTGTTTGTTGTTTGTTTGATTTCATATATATTCATATATGATGTGTTAGAAATCAAATGATTGAAAATTGGTTGATTGAATTGTTTAAATTATCACTAGGGCTTGGAATATTGATTTATAAAAATATCGAAAAGGGTATTTGAGATTTTAAAAAGGAATTCTATTTTTATAAATAGAACTTGAATTTTTAATGAACTATAGAAAATATTAACTTGCTTTGAATATATATAAAACAAGAATTGAATTTATAAACTCTGTTTATAAATGAAAAATGTGGGATTTGAATGGAATTTATAAACTCTGTTTATAAATGAAAATATGGGATTTGAATTGAATTTATAAACTTTGTTTATAAATGAAAAGGTGGGTTTTGAATCGAATTTATAAACTCTGTTTATAAAGGAAAAGATGGGATTTGAATTGAATTTATAAACTTTGTTTATAAATGAAAAGGTGGGTTTTGAATCGAATTTATAAACTCTGTTTATAAAGGAAAAGATGGGATTTGAATTGAATTTATAAACTCTGTTTATAAATGAAAATGTGGGATTTGAATTGAATTTATAAAATTTGTTTATAAATGAAAATGCGGGATTTGAATTGAATTTATAAACTCTGTTAATAAATGAAATATGTGGGATTTGAATTGAATTTATAAACGTTGTTTATAAATATATAATGGGGGGATTTTAAGTGAATTTATAAACGTTGTTTATAAATAATGCAGAGAATTCAAATAGAATTTGAATATAGAATTCAAATGGACTATAAACTATAGAATTTGAAAATAGAATTCAAATGAGTTTAAATAAAGAGAATTCAAATAGAATTGAATTGGAATTTGAATAAGAAGTCGATAAGGAAACGAGAGTATGAGTATAATTAGAATTTGTTAATATGCAAGTTAAAATATATTTGAACATGTCCTGTTCAAATATGAAGGTGAAATAGACTGAAGAGTTAAGTAACAAATTTAATTAACAAATTTAGTTAAAACGATTGGTATAGTTCAAATAGATTGGACAGGTATAAATATACAGGAGACATGTTTGGAATAAAGTGTTAGAAGGTATATGTATAGAATGCTCGACAAAAAGGTACGTATTTAATTTCCATCTGAGATTTTATGCGTCGTATCGGCTAGCCGCTTGGCTTTTCTTTTTCTTTTTGATTGGAGAAGGCATGTGCGGCAGTTTGGGGATTTTCCCGATGCTCCCGATACAAAGGAGGTCATGGCGAATTTTTCCGGGAATTTGATGAGTTAGAATATTTTTAAGAAAATTTGACAACTAGAAATCTATATACCGTTATATATAGAAGTCGATAAGGAAACTAACTTAGAAATAGAATAGTATAATCAAAAAGGTAGTATAAGAATAAAATCTCATAAGAATAAAAAGAGAAAGTGTATATGTGTTTAAAGGTGAATAATCAGTTGTATGGTATTGATTACTCGAGTAAGTAGTCTTATCTGTTTTGACGTTATAAATGTTATTCAGTCAAGGTCTGAGAGGTAGTTATACCCCAACTTGATTGATTTCATTATTAACAAATAAATAGTAAGATTCCAGGCTCGAAGATCAATGTTGAATAAGAGTTAGTTGAATATAGTATTTGGGTTGTCGTAACGATGTTTTACACAACATCCGTTTTAACCCAAATAAATGTAAGCGTGGAAATAGAATAATAAATATTTCCTAAGTATAGAAAATAAAGAAAGGTCAAAATGGTTATTGAAAATATTTGGTTAACAAATATTGATAAAGGAATAGAGAAGTGATTTAATTAATGGAATATTAATTAAGGGCTCAGTGATTGTTTGGTAATTGGATGAACACTTGTTTTCTTCGATAGTTAAATCATCGACTATCGAAAACACTTGTTTTTATTCGATAGTTAAATCACAGAATATCGAAGTTTTGACCATCGTTGTCGATATGGAGAGACCGGTTGGATTATTATCCGAGGAACCACTCCGTATTGGCAGTAGCGTGCGAATCAAATTATATAAAGATAATCGGAGACGGAGTAGAGTGCAAGGACTTTTTCTATTAATAGAAATAGTGCCTTCGGCTCATCCTGTTCCTGGGTGACTTGTACGGATGAATGTCTGACAGGGTAATTCCAGAAAGGTCACGTACATTGATTTCTTCTACCGTACCAAGAGTGGAAGCAGAGAAGGAAACTTCTTTTAGCTGACACGTAATGTACTGTTGTAGACGTCAACTAGTGATTTTCGATGGATCTGACGATGTGACATTCGAAGTGAATCTGGTGTGATGATAAAGCGTAGCTTCAAGCCTCATCATCCGGTAAATGACAGAAATCGGGCAGGCAGCATGGCTATGTAGGTCGCACCTATTAGGCTGTATAATCACCTGATCTAGAGTTTCATTTACTTCTTAAAATCTATTGTTGATGCTGTCCCATTCGGGAAACGGTTGTTGATCCTAACCGTTGGTGATATACATTCGATACACTCAAGCCTAATGAGTGGTCGGTCTTGTGTGGCTGAGTTGCAAGATGTTCTTGTTGAACTCGATGTATTCTCCTCTAGAGATATACCAGCGGAAGGTGGTCCCATACCTTGTCATAGTTGGAAATCCATTACCCAATACGTGCTTGCGGTTTTGATTGTATATTATATATGTGGATCGTGAGATGCAAGCGTTCCACTAGATTGTTATTTACTTGATTTAGACAATATTATAATATCAAAAGAGTTTTGATATAAAGATTATCGTTCCTTTCAAAGGGATTTTGAAAGTTAAATCAAGTGTTGGATTCTCATAAGGGAAAAACCCGTTCCGTGTTATACGGCGTAGTCTTATGAGATATCATTTAGTTTCTGAAACTGTTTTAAAAACTGTTTACTCATACCAGTCCCATGACTGACCCGGAGTTTATTTGTTTTGTTCTACCTAAACTTTTGAGTGCCTAAATTTGTACGGGCAGTCAAGTAGTTCAGGATTTTTCAGATCTATCTAAAGGAGCTTGGAGCAGGAGGCTTCAGCGTTATCTAGTTTTAGTGTTGTTCTGTTGTGTTGTAAGTATTGTACTCTGATAAGTGTATGTTATACAATTGAGATTTTGTATTTCAAAAGTTATAATATATTATATTTTGTTTCGCTGCGATGTGAAATTCTGTGTTGTTATTCTGTTCTTCTTCTAACTCTTTCTTCTAAAAAAAAATGTTTCGTATTTTCGTGATATTTGGGTTGGACGTATGATGTATATAGTCAACTCTGGTGTTGCGGCTATGCGGGTCATTACATAGAGTTAAACCAGTTAGAGTTAATCAGTTAGAGTTAATTAGTTGGAGTTAATCGAATTTAGTTTATTCGAATAGAGTTGAAATGAGTTAATCGAATTTAGTTATTCGAAGAAGTGAATCGAATCAGAGATATTCGAAGTGAGATAATCGAATCAGAAATATTCGAAGTGAGTTGATCGAATCTAGTTATTCGACGGGAGTTAAATCGAATAAGATTTATTCGAAGAAAGAGATTATCGAATATAAGTATTCGAAAGTAAGCAAATTGAAAATAAGTTATTCGAATAAGAGTTAAATCCAATAAGAGTTATAGATTAGAGTTAACCGAGTAAGAGTTAATCCACTAAGAGTTATTAGGTTAAAGTTATTAAAAATAAGAGTTATAGATCAGAGTTAACCGAATAGGAGTAAATAAATTAGTTGTCGTTATATTATTCGAGTTAGGAAATAAAAGTCATATTAAAGATAATATATTCTGGATGCAGGAGATTGTAACACCATTGTTATAATCACGTAAACTTGTAAAAGAAGGGGGTTCGTAAATAGAATCCGAAGATTCGTAAGCAAGTGTTAAAGGGTTAAAAGATGAACTTACCCTATTTCGAGATTTGAAATGTTGTTCTGTTAAGGTCTGAGAGGTAGTTATACCCCAACTTGATTGACTTCGTTTTTAATTTAGAAATGGTTAAGGTTCGAGAGTGAAAGTGGTTGAGTGATTTTAGTAAATAAGTATAGTGGTTTGAGTCTTCGTCGCGATGTTGATTTAAACATCTGTTTAAATCCAAGTAAAGAAGATTTGGAAATGTTTTCCAAATAGATTCAGAACGTAATCAAATATTGAAATTGGAAATATGAATTAGAAAAGGGAATGTTCATGTATAAGGAGTTAAGAAATGGAGTTAAGCTAAATCATAAATTGACTGGAGACTTGTTAAGTTGAATGGTTTCCTAAGTGTCTATCTGATGTTGGTTTCGACCTTCAGGATTGATACTTAGGGAATTGTTCTTGTACTAGTTTACAATCAGAGACTGATAGTTGTAGAAGAATAGTGATACGTAAATAAGTTATGGAAATATTTTCCAGCTTTAACATATATTTTCTAAACATAGAAAATAAGGAAATATATATATATATATATATATATATATATATATATGATTGATGATTGATTGATAGAATTTCCATTTGGAAATAATATCATTGTTTGCACACGTGTTTTTCTTTGATAGCTAAATCACAGACTATCAAAGTTTTGACCATTTAACATTGTTAATATGGAGAGACCGGTTGGATTATTATCCAAAGAACCACTCTGTATTGGCATAAGCGTTGCGAATCCTATATGCCAAAGATAATTGAAGACAGAGTAAAGTGCAAGGGCTGTTGTATAAATCTTAGATAGCAGTGCCTAAGACGGATATACTGAATAGTACCTTCGGTTCATCCTGTTCCTGGATGACTTGTATGGATGAATGTCTAACAGAGTATTTCCAGAAAGGTCACGTACATTGATTTCTTCAACCGTACCATGAGTGGATGCGGAGAAGGAAAATTCTTTTAGCTGACACGTAATGTATGGTTGTAGACGTCAAATTAGTGATTTTTGATGGTTCTGACAATGTGACATTCGAAGTGAATCTGATGTGATTATAAAGTGTAACCTCAAGCCCCATCAACCGGTAAATGACAAAAATCGGGCAGGCAACATGGCTATGTAGGTCGCACCTATTAGGGTGTATAATCACCTGATCTAGAGTTTCATTTACTTCTAAAAATCTATTGTCGATGTTGTCCCGTTCAGGAAACGGTTGTTGATCCCAACCGTTGGTGATATACATTGGATACACTCATGCGAAATGAGTGGTCAGTCATGTGTTGCCGGGTTGCAAGATGTTCTTGTTGAACCCAGTGTATTCCTCTCTGGAGGTACACTAGCGAAAGGTGGTTCCATTCCTTGTCCTAATTGGAAATCCATTACCCAATACGTGCTTGCAGTTTTGATTGTATACTATATATGTAGAACATGAGATGGAAGCGTTTCTGCTAGATGATTATTATATTGTGGTTGATAGACATTATTATAATATCAAAAGGTTTTTGATATAAAGATATTTTGTATTCTCATAAGGGAAAAACCCATTCCGTTATACGGCGTGGTCTTATGAGATATCGTTTACTTGTTCAAACTATTTTACTCATACCAGACCCCTGACTGACCCGGAGTTTATTTTGTTTTGTTTTCCCTAAACTCTTGGGTGCCCAATTTTGTACGGGCAGTCAAGTAGTTGGGATTTACAGATATACTGGAAGAGCTTGGAGTAGGAGGCTTCAGGATTTTATAGCTATAGTTATTTCCGCTGTGTTGTAAGTGTTGTACTCTGATAATGTTATTGTATACATATACTGATTTCATTTCAAGGATATGTTATTTATTATATGTTGTTCGTTCCGCTGTGAGATTCGTGTTACTCTGATGTTGTTTTCTTCTTCTTCTTCTATTCTAAGTTTCTATCTTATCTATTCTCACCCTCCAATTTCTTTCATTAACTTTCTGGTATTTTTCGATGTTTGGTTAGTCATCATTGAGTTTGTGGAGATAACCAAAGTCGACAAAATCCGGGTCGTTACAGTTGTTATCAGAGCATAAGGTTAAGTGAATTACCTTGGCTCTGTGGCGTGACTCGGTAGAGATGGGGTTAGTAATACCCTAGATTGAGGTTGAGTGTATATATACGAGTGAACATATTTGTTATTGATATAAAAAAAATTGTTTTATATTGTGTAGATTTATTGGTTGAGTTGTTTATGGGTTTTGATCGATCAGTTTGATCCACTGTATCGGTAGGAGTTTCTAAACACTCGAATACAATGGGTCGACATGATATGTTTTGAAAAGAGGGTAAACGAAATAATTTTACCCAAAGTATATTTGTTAGTATAATCGAGTAAGATTATAAATTAAATGGTTATGTAAATAACCAATCAGAATTCATATAAGTGAAATACGTGAAATAATATGAGTTAAATATGAAAATTTGAATCAGAATTGGAATTGGAATTCCCAAAATGTGGAAAAGTGTTTGTAAATGGATTTGAATTGAATATACGAGAATTTTAAAATCTTGGGAGATTTTAAATTGTTTTACAAACAGTGTGAATGGAATTTTGAAATGAAACTCAAAATGGAAGTGTTTAGATATGGTTTTGAAAGGGATATAGTATTGAACTCACTTCGATAGCTGGAAATAGATTCCGATGGTGATCTAGACATCATCAGTGTTCATTTTCGAATTCTAAGTGACGGATTACTACCAAAGTTATTGTTTTGAATTGATATGAGAAAAAACAAGTTGTTTTGAATTTAAAAAAGGAGATATTTGATTGAAAAGAAAAGTTGTTTAAAATTCCCAGGAATAGATTGTTGAATTAAAAACCAAATTTGAACAGAAATTTGTGAAAGCAAATTGGGATTAAAGTAAAGCCAGTTAAGTGGTAATAGAAATTGATTTGAAATGATATTGTGTTGGTGAGTTAAGGATTTGGGATCAAGAACGAAACCTGAGTTTGAAAATGAAAATTTGCTTGGTAAAAAGCGAATGGTTGTGTTGGAGATAAAAGTGATTTCGGAAATTTTATTGGGATAACATTGGTATATGCTGAGTTGATAGCATATGGAAGTGATAGAGTTGATATGCCCGACAAAAGGTACAAGTTTATATTTCATTTGGTATGAGATTTTGATGAGCCGAATTGGATAGCTGTTTGGCGGTTTGATTTTCTTTTGGGTTGGAGAAGGCCTAGAGAGGCGAGTTGGAGTTTGACTATTGAGCAGTACAAATGAGGTGCTGGCGAAATTTTTCCAAAAGTTAAGGTGTTAGAAAATTTTCAGGATTTTTGAAAATTTTCGTTGATAAGAATTGATTAATATTTAATTAAAATTAAATTGGTTCAGTTGAAACTGTAGTTAAGAAGTGAACAAATAAGTTCTAACCAATCGATAGGGTTTGTTTTCTACCTTAGCAATTTCGAGGACAAAATTATTTTAAGTGAGGAAGAATGTAATGACCCGCTTTTTTCAGCGGTATAATAATTAATTTATTTAATTATTGAAAAGGTGATTAAAAGAATTTAATGGTCATTTAATTAAATAACTTGGAATATTTAATTAAAATAATAAATTAAATAATATATTTATAATCAGAATTGGCTGAAATGGCGATATGATGTGAACTGGATCATCTGTGATATTTAATTCAGTTCAGAATTGAATTAGAATAACGAATATATTATTTGAACGACAGTTTGAACGTATAATTATATTATAATTAAAATCGAGCTTGAAATGGCGCGGCAGTTCATTAATTGGCGATTTGAACTTCAACTGAATATACAAAATTCGTTTTAAACCGGGTTTTCTGTAAAACAAGAAACGTGTGGAGCTGGGGGAGTATTGTAACAACCCGTATTTTTGAATAACATGTTATAACATAAATGGAGGCAGAATTAAACTGTAAAATCTGAATCAAGGGAAACGGGCTATGCCATTGCGTTCGTCTCGGAAAAATACGCGAAATAGAGTCCGAGTTTTCGAAAATCGGAGTCCGTATGACCAAGATATGGCCTCGCGAAGTTTCACGAAAAATTCCCAAATTAAAGTATACTTAATTAAGTGAAATGGGTTGCGCATAGAAATATATATATTGATATATATATATATATATAATTGAAAATTAAATAAATAAATATGCAAAAATGTTCAAAACAGCGAATTGGGAGAGGGGAATAACCGAACCGGCCGATTTTTGAGGTCGACCCGAGCCCGCTGGGTCGACTAGGGGTTAATCCAGGGTGTTTGGCTGTCAACCCGTGGGCCGATTCGCTCAAATGCAGATTTTGCATTTGAATGGTTCTCATGGTTCATCTTTAATCTAAAGGCCCTAGATGGTTCCTACACTTGACTTCTTCCCCAAGACATGCTTTGATGGCTTGGATTGAATCTAGGTTTAATCCTATGGCCTAAAACACTTGCCTAATCTATAAATAAGACCCTAACCTACCCTAAATCATCATTATTCATTCTAGCAACTAAACTATGGCAAAATCAATCCTCTCATGGCCTCCACTCTCTTCATAAAATTCCTAAACAAATTTTTATGAGATTTTCCATGCATACAAGTGTTTTTAGACTTGTATGATCATCATTAGCTTGCATTCAAGTCAAGTTCTTATATTAGCATCATAAAGGAAGAGTTTTTGATCATTTTGGCTTGCATTTTGGGTTTAATAAGGGCTTTGTTATATTTTTGTGACTTCTTAATCATTGTAAGCCCTATTCTACTTTCATACTTAAACTTTAAAGTTAAATGTATGATATGCAAGTTTATATGCGAGTTTACTATGTTATGAAATACAAGTTTATCATGTTATGCAAGTTTTCTATGATGTAATATGCAAGTTTATCATGTTATGATGTGATATGCAAGTTCATCAAGTTATGTCATGCAAGTTTGATATGCAAGTTGTCATATGATATGCAAGTTATGCTATGCAAGTTTGGGTTGAACATTTTATTCATGCTATCATGTTATGCAAGCTTATCTTGGGTTTATGAACATAAAGCTTCAAGCTTTATGCCAAAGGTTGCATTTTGGCAACATGTAAGTTATCATATCTCTTATGATAACTTGCATGTGAGGCTAAATGCAAACTTATGGCCATTTCTACATGTCATTTATCACCATGTATCACCAAAATGCTAAGTTGGTTTTATGCATGCTTTTGAGGCCAAAATATGTAATATGCAAGTATATGAACATATGTACATTTCATATGCCACCATGTTAAACTTGTGGCTTAAACACCCTTATGTCATGATTTATGCCAAGTTCCCTATTTCTATCCTTTATGCGCTATTGCGATATGTAAGCGATGGGATTGCGTTTGGGGTTGGGTAAACTTAAAAGACATAAAAACATAAGCTTGGGAATTTACCTATTAAGTTAGGTCTACCCATTGGGAATTTACCTATTAAGTTAGGTCTACCCAATTGCTTGAAAACTTGTAACATGTTTTGGAAACATAATGGACATGACACTTAGAAAAGATAAGTGTGGCCAACTCGAGGTTGGGTTGAGTTTGTAGCGTAAACCTACCCGGAACCGACCGGCTTAACTAGTTGCTACAAACAATAGGACCCAATGTGAGAAGTTGGTCATGTTGTACCTTGAACCCGAGGTTAGACCAAGTTGTGGTGTAAAGCTACCCGGACCCGCCCGGCTTAACTAGTAACCACAACAAGGTCTAATGTGAGAGGTTAAGGCGCATTAAATTAATTAATGCCTCGTGATTAGGGTTAAGTCATGGTCCACTTAATACTTAACCAATTTGGGCTTGGTAGATTAATCGGGGTTAAGTCGTGAACTCTTCGTTACACTTAACCAAGTTAATCCAGGATTAGCAAGAGGGTTAAACCGTACTTAACCCACTAGAAAAATCCTAGCAATGGGGGCCCACTCCAGCAGTAATCCCAAGTTAGTATCATCATGACCCTAGGGACTAGGCTAGGGTGGGGGCACGATTACTGGACTGGAGGTAAGTGACCAAAAGCGACGGCAGAGGGTACGCCGGTGTAGTTCCGGGCGGACTCTGGTCGTGCACATAGTCCGTAGCCGGAGAAAACATGCACGGGTACCAGTAGATCGGGACTGTGCACTCATGTTCATGGTGTCCAGGGGTTGACACCCTAGGGCTTAATACACCCGAAGGGTGGACCCGACATAGTTCGACTACAATTATGATTGGGCCGTATTGACACCAACACGTGACGAGTTAGGCTTAGGGAGCCGATCGACTAGACCGTTTGGTTGGACCTTGTATTAGGGTCATTTCATGTTACTGGGCCAAAGCTTGGGCCAAGGGATCAATACTTGTTTACTCAAGTCATGTTAGTTTGCTAGTACACTTGTGGTGCAAAACCTTAATCCTGATTATGCGATGACACCTTTATCTACCTTGTTAGTTAATCATCATGCTAGTATATTGTTATCCTTATGTTCATCCCTGCTGCTCATGCTAGTTAACTTTATCAGTTTACATTGATTGTAGTAGGGCTTACTCAGTCTTTTTGACTGACCTGTTTTCTTTCGCCTCTTTCCTTCCGTTCCCCCCCCCCCCCCGGGTTCTCAAGGAGGGAATACTGGAGCTTAGCTTGGATTTCGGATTGCTTGCTTGTGGGATTTCAGCTCATGTACGGTTTCGACATGAAGCTAGCTATGGTTACCACTTAATTGGGGATAGCACTTATTTATTTCAGTTTTTCAGTTGATGTTGTTTTATCTAGACTTGTTTATTTGGAAAGCTATGTTGTAACAGACTTGTTTTGAAATGTTTTGAAATCTTCCGCTGTTTTATCTATGTTATTTACTCTGTTTACATATATACATATGTTCTTGTTCTGCCTTGATATATCATTATGCATGTTTACCTGATTCAAACGCCCCTCCAAAGTCAGAGTGCTTGCAAGAGCCACCTTGGTGGAGGTGGGGTGTTACAATTTGGTATCAGAGCATATGGTTTACGAGAAGGAACAAAAAGGTTTTTAGAAAACTTTTGGAAAACTATTTTCAAAACCAAGTATAAAGTATTTTCAAAAGAAAAGTCTAGTTTATTTTAAAGGCTATTCCCCAAAAAGCCATTAGCAAAATTCCTTCGTTTTTCTCCATTCTGAATCTGTCTTTTTCTTCGTTTTCAGTATGGCCGATAACTTTGCTATTCCGGAGGGAGTACACGTACCTGTTTGGTATAGGAGACTTTTGGAGGCTAGGGCGACCGAAGCCGGCCCCGCAGATGTTCCTCCTCCTCCTCCGGTAGTTAATGTTCCTCCTTCTCCTCCTCCGGTGGTTAATGTTCCTCCTCCTCCTGTCGCTGAGGTTCCTCTTCCTCCACCCCCTCAGCATCGTCAAGTGGACTTCGCAAAGACTTGCAAAGATTTCAAAGCAATGGGTGGCAAGAACTTTCAAGGCACTGAGACTTTTGTAGAGGCCAGAAATTGGTTGAAAGAGACCGAGGATTTGTTTGCTATCTTTGGGTTAGACGATCAGAGGAAGCTCTTGTTGGCGGTTTGGCTTATGAAGGATGAAGCCGCTTATTGTTGGGAAGTCACCAATGGTACTAGGCCTGTTGAGACTTGGGCCGATTTCAGGGCAAGGTTCATGCTTAAGTTTCTATCTTCTACTGAGGAGAATCTGCAAATGGAGAGGTTCATAACTTTGAAACAAGGAGATATGTCTGTTAAAGAATATGTGAACAAGTTCAATCAGTTAGCTCGTTTTGGCTTGGATATGGTGAATACTCCTCAGAAGAAGGCTCTTCGTTTTGCTAGAGGATTGAATGAGCCGTTGCAGGGATTGGCTATGTCACATATTCCCCATGGGGCCACGTTTGAGAGTTTGGTTGATATGGCGTTACTTCAGGGAGATGTCAAGAAAGAAACCAAGATGAATGATACTCAAGCCAAGAAGACTGATTCCCAGGAAAAAGGAAATCAGGGTAATCCAAGTGGTCAGAGCAGTCAAGGCAATCAGAACAAGAACAAGAGTCAAGGCAACAAGGGAAACAACAACAAGGGCAATAACAACAAGGGCAAGAACAACAAGGGGAAGTGCCATTATTGCGGTTCAGTTGGGCATCTTATTAAGGATTGTAAGAAGAGGAAAAGGAAGAATGGTGAATGCTTTTTCTGCGGTGAGACTGGACAGTTCAGTAAGGATTGCCCGAGGAAGCAAGGGCAAGGCCAGGGTCAGACTCAGCGTGCTGGACCTTCAGGAGGGCAAGTTCATGCTCTCAATGTCGCTCCAGTTCCCGATCGAGGTAGTATTTCTGTTGAGAGCCTTGTATATATTTATGATTTTCCAGTTCGTACCTTGTTTGATTCTGGTGCATCGCATAGCTTTATCTCATCTGATCTTGTTGATAGTTTGCACCTTAGTACTAGCTTGGTAGATGATCCCGTCTGTGTCTCAAATCCTATTGGGGGTTCCGCCCATTTGTCTATGATATGTGGGGATTTGAGGATCTCTATACTGAGTGTAGAGTTCTTGTGCAGTGCTTATGTTCTTGGTTTTAGGGGATACAGATTGATATTGGGCATGGATTGGCTATCCAGATATGGAGCCATTCTTGATTGTGAGCATAGGGTTGTGAGGCTCGTGACTCGCCTTGGAAACACCCTAGAGATTTCTTGTGATCCGAGAGGTCCCGTCATGTTGTGCTATCTGGAATCACTCGACTCGTCAATGGAAACTCTTCAGTCTGTGAGAGTGGTTCGAGAGTATCCGGATGTTTTCGATGAAGTTAGGGGGTTGCCCCCTAAGCGAGAGATTGATTTCCGCATTTATCTGGTGGATAATGCAAAGCCTGTTTCTTTGCCCGTTCGGCACATGGCTCCGCGTGAAAGGCGGGAGCTAAGTAAGAAAGTGAAAGAGTTGCTTGAGAAGAACTTCATTAGACGAAGTATATCTGAATGGGGAGCGCCTGTGGTATTTGCTACCAAGGCGGATGGTTCTCTCCGACTTTGCGTTGACTATCGAGAGTTGAATAAGCTGACTAAGAAGAACAGACACCCGTTACCGAGGATTGATGATCTCTTTAACCAACTTGTCGGTGCTTCTGTTTTCTCTCAGCTTGATCTTGCTATGGGTTTCCATCAGCTTAGGGTAGCTGAAGATAGTATAGACAAGACTGCGTTCAGAACTCCAGATGTATTCTTCGAATGGCTTGTCATGCCGTTCGGCTTGACTAATGCACCCGCATATTTCGTGGACTTGATGAGTAGGGTGTTCAGGGAGTTCTTGAACAAGTTTGTCGTGGTCTTCGTAGATGATATTCTGATCTTCTCTAAGGATGAGGAAGAGCACGCAAGGCATCTCATGGAGGTGATGGATACGCTTAGAGCGCATCAGTTGAAGGCCAAGTTCTCCAAGTGTCACTTTTGGAGAAGGGAAGTTAGATTCCTTGGGCATATAGTATCTAAGCAAGGCTTAGCGGTGGATCCCGCTAAGGTAGTGGCAGTTCAGGATTGGAAGATTCCAAGGAATGCAACCGAAGTGAGAAGTTTTCTAGGTCTTGCGGGTTTTTACCGGAAGTTCATCAAGGACTTCGCAAAGATATCCGCTCCTCTCACTAAATTGACGAAGAAGAATTTAGTTTTTGCTTGGAGCATAGAATGCGAGCTTGCTTTTCAGAAGCTCAAGAGAGCCCTCACATCAGCACCTGTTCTAGCTTTGCCCGATGGAGGGAAGTTATTTACAGTATACACCGATGCATGTGGCACAGGGTTAGGAGCTGTTCTTATGCAAGAAGGAAGGGTGATATGCTTTGGCGGTAGACAACTCAAAGTGCATGAGAAGAATTATCCCACTCATGACTTAGAGTTGGCAGCAATAGTATATGCACTCAAGGCTTGGCGCCATTATCTTCTGGGAGAAAGATTTGAGCTTTATACCGATCACAAGTCATTGAAGTATCTCTTTTCTCAGAAGGATCTAAATCTGAGGCAACAAAGATGGATGGAATTCTTGGCATCCTACGATTTTGAGATAGCTTATACCCCTGGCAAGGGGAATGTGGTAGCAGATGCATTGAGTAGAAGAAGGTTGACCCTAAGTCCTCTATTCGTTGAGATGAAGAATTTAGAGTATGTGGCAACCTTTGATTTCTCTTTGGCGATTGAGTCGATGACCGGTTCTTTAGCATCTCTGGAACTCAGACCTACCCTTCTTGATCAAGTTGGGGCTTCGCAGAGAGAAGACCCTCAGATAGTTGAGATTATGGATAAGCTAATTCGAGGAGAGACGTCTAGTTATCTCGCTCGATATTCTATTGATGACAAGGGTTGGCTGAGGAGAGACGGAAGGTTATGTGTTCCAATGGTAGAAGATCTAGTAAGAAGAGTTCTTGAGGAAGCGCATCGCTCTAAGTTGACTATACATCCGGGCGGAGATAAGATGTATAAAGATATGAAGCGCATCTTCTTTTGGCCTGGGATGAAGAAGGATGTGGCAGAGTTTGTCTCTAGATGTATCATTTGCCAGCAAGTCAAGGCCGAGTCGAAGAAGCCCGGTGGGCTATTGCATCCTCTAGACGTTCCACTATGGAAGTGGGGGAGTATCTCCATGGATTTTATCGATGGGCTACCAAGGTCAAGGAAAGGGAATACGAGCATCTGGGTTATTTTGATAGACTTACGAAGAGTGCTCATTTCATTCCGGTAAAGAGCAAGAGGACCGCATCTTGGCTAGCGTCTGTATATCTTCGTGAGATTGTGAGACTACATGGAGTCCCTTCTAGTATAGTCAGTGACCGTGACCCAATCTTTACAAGTCAATTATGGAATAGCTTGCAAGAAGCTATGGGCACAAGGTTGAATCTAAGTACGGCTTATCACCCACAGACGGACGGTCAAACCGAAAGGGTGAATAGGGTACTCGAGGATCTGTTGAGGCTTTGTATTCTGGATTTTGGTGGTACTTGGGAAGACCATCTTCCTCTTGTTGAGTTTGCATATAATAACAGTTATCAGGCAAGCATAGGGATGGCACCATTTGAAGCTTTATATGGGAGGCCGTGCAAGTCGCCTACATGTTGGTGGGAGACTACAGATGAGCTTATACTTGGGCCTGATATGATCAGAGATACATCCGAGAAGATCGAGTTGATTCGGAGACGGTTGAAAGCGGCCCAAGACCGACAGAAATCCTATGCTGATAAGCGAAGAACTGATTTGGAGTTTGATGTTGGGGATATGGTTTTCGTAAAGGTTTCTCCTTTGCGGAATGTGGTCCGATTTGGAGCCGTTGGGAAGTTGGCACCGAGGTTTGTTGGACCATTCCCTATTATAGAGAGGATCGGGCAGATGGCTTATAGAGTGAAGTTGCCCGAGAAGCTTGCTGGAGTACACGATGTTTTTCATGTCTCGCATCTCCGGAAGTGTTTACAAGAATCAGCAGAGGTTGTTGAGCCGAGTGTTCTGAAAGATGTAGAAGTAGAGAAAGAGGCTACCTTGAGGAGAGCTCCGATTCGTATCTTGGGGACGGAGACCAAGAAGCTAAGGAATCGTGAGGTCAAATTGGTGAAGGTTCAGTGGGGTGAAGCCGAAGAAGACGCAACTTGGGAAACCGAGGAGAAGATGCGTGGGCTTTATCCATTCCTTTTTTAGGGTACACTCTCAATCTCTTTTCTTTGTTAGCATATCTTTCTCTTTGCTATCCATGTTTGTCTAGTTTATCGTGTTAATCTTGTCATGAGAACCTTAGGTAGAAACCCTTTGGACGAAACATGTGTTTGAAACATGTTATGCTTGATGATTGCAAGTGGTTGCAAGTGTTTGCAAGTGGTTACTCGTGGATGCATTATACACGTTAGGCACTAGATCGGCTCACACACTCCTCATATTGCATATGAATGAGTGGTTATGCTTATTCATGGATGAAAATTTTTGTGTTATCACATGGATGTTGCATATGGATGTATGTGATGTGCACACATATAGATGTTATACATTATGTTAGGAATTGCATACATATGGATTCATTTCACTAACATAATTTGCATTGATGATATTTGCATTAGATAAGTACATATACACACACCTTTGCATATGTTAATACAACATTTAGAATCTTGTAAGGACAATGATTGCTCGTGGATGATGTTTTGAGTAGATGGATGTTGGATGGTAGGATACGTTCTTCCTAACTTGATGATTTCGGGGACGAAATCCTTTAAGGAGGGGAGAATGTAACAACCCGTATTTTTGAATAACATGTTATAACATAAATGGAGGCAGAATTAAACTGTAAAATCTGAATCAAGGGAAACGGGCTATGCCATTGCGTTCGTCTCGGAAAAATACGCGAAATAGAGTCCGAGTTTTTGAAAATCGGAGTCCGTATGACCAAGATATGGCCTCGCGAAGTTTCACGAAAAATTCCCAAATTAAAGTATACTTAATTAAGTGAAATGGGTTGCGCATAGAAATATATATATATTGATATATATATATATATAATTGAAAATTAAATAAATAAATATGCAAAAATGTTCAAAACAGCGAATTGGGAGAGGGGAATAACCGAACCGGCCGATTTTTGAGGTCGACACGAGCTCGCTGGGTCGACTAGGGGTTAATCCAGGGTGTTTGGCTGTCAACCCGTGGGCCGATTCGCTCAAATGCAGATTTTGCATTTGAATGGTTCTCATGGTTCATCTTTAATCTAAAGGCCCTAGATGGTTCCTACACTTGACTTCTTCCCCAAGACATGCTTTGATGGCTTGGATTGAATCTAGGTTTAATCCTATGGCCTAAAACACTTGCCTAATCTATAAATAAGACCCTAACCTACCCTAAATCATCATTATTCATTCTAGCAACTAAACTATGGCAAAATCAATCCTCTCATGGCCTCCACTCTCTTCATAAAATTCCTAAACAAATTTTTATGAGATTTTCCATGCATACAAGTGTTTTTAGACTTGTATGATCATCATTAGCTTGCATTCAAGTCAAGTTCTTATATTAGCATCATAAAGGAAGAGTTTTTGATCATTTTGGCTTGCATTTTGGGTTTAATAAGGGCTTTGTTATATTTTTGTGACTTCTTAATCATTGTAAGCCCTATTCTACTTTCATACTTAAACTTTAAAGTTAAATGTATGATATGCAAGTTTATATGCGAGTTTACTATGTTATGAAATACAAGTTTATCATGTTATGCAAGTTTTCTATGATGTAATATGCAAGTTTATCATGTTATGATGTGATATGCAAGTTCATCAAGTTATGTCATTCAAGTTTGATATGCAAGTTGTCATATGATATGCAAGTTATGCTATGCAAGTTTGGGTTGAACATTTTATTCATGCTATCATGTTATGCAAGCTTATCTTGGGTGTATGAACATAAAGCTTCAAGCTTTATGCCAAAGGTTGCATTTTGGCAACATGTAAGTTATCATATCTCTTATGATAACTTGCATGTGAGGCTAAATGCGAACTTATGGCCATTTCTACATGTCATTTATCACCATGTATCACCAAAATGCTAAGTTGGTTTTATGCATGCTTTTGAGGCCAAAATATGTAATATGCAAGTATATGAACATATGTACATTTCATATGCCACCATGTTAAACTTGTGGCTTCAACACCCTTATGTCATGATTTATGCCAAGTTCCCTATTTCTATCCTTTATGCGCTATTGCGATATGTAAGCGATGGGATTGTGTTTGGGGTTGGGTAAACTTAAAAGACATAAAAACATAAGCTTGGGAATTTACCTATTAAGTTAGGTCTACCCATTGGGAATTTACTTATTAAGTTAGGTCTACCCAATTGCTTGAAAACTTGTAACATGTTTTGGAAACATAATGGACATGACACTTAGAAAAGATAAGTGTGGCCAACTCGAGGTTGGGTTGAGTTTGTAGCGTAAACCTACCCGGAACCGACCGGCTTAACTAGTTGCTACAAACAATAGGACCCAATGTGAGAAGTTGGTCATGTTGTACCTTGAACCCGAGGTTAGACCAAGTTGTGGTGTAAAGCTACCCGGACCCGCCCGGCTTAACTAGTAACCACAACAAGGTCTAATGTGAGAGGTTAAGGCGCATTAAATTAATTAATGCCTCGTGATTAGGGTTAAGTCATGGTCCACTTAATACTTAACCAATTTGGGCTTGGTAGATTAATCGGGGTTAAGTCGTGAACTCATCGTTACATTTAACCAAGTTAATCCAGGATTAGCAAGAGGGTTAAACCGTACTTAACCCACTAGAAAAATCCTAGCAATGGGGGCCCACTCCAGCAGTAATCCCAAGTTAGTATCATCATGACCCTAGGGACTAGGCTAGGGTGGGGGCACGATTACTGGACTGGAGGTAAGTGACCAAAAGCGACGGCAGAGGGTACGCCGGTGTAGTTCCGGGCGGACTCTGGTCGTGCACATAGTCCGTAGCCGGAGAAAACATGCACGGGTACCAGTAGATCGGGACTGTGCACTCATGTTCATGGTGTCCAGGGGTTGACACCCTAGGGCTTGATACACCCGAAGGGTGGACCCGACACAGTTCGACTACAATTATGATTGGGCCGTATTGACACCAACACGTGACGAGTTAGGCTTACGGAGCCGATCGACTAAACCGTTTGGTTGGACCTTGTATTAGGGTCATTTCATGTTATTGGGCCAAAGCTTGGGCCAAGGGATCAATACTTGTTTATTCAAGTCATGTTAGTTTGCTAGTACATCTGTGGTGCAAAACCTTAATCCTGATTATGCGATGACACCTTTATCTACCTTGTTAGTTAATCATCATGCTAGTATATTGTTATCCTTATGTTCATCCCTGCTGCTCATGCCAGTTAACTTTATCAGTTTACATTGATTGTAGTAGGGCTTACTCAGTCTTTTTGACTGACCTATTTTCTTTCGCCTCTTTTCTTCCGTTCCCCCCCCCCCCCAGGTTCTCAGGGAGGGAATACTGGAGCTTAGCTTGGATTTCGGATTGCTTGCTTGTGGGATTTCAGCTCATGTACGGTTTCGACATGAAGCTAGCTATGGTTACCACTTAATTGGGGATAGCACTTATTAATTTCAGTTTTTCAGTTGATGTTGTTTTATCTAGACTTGTTTATTTGGAAAGCTATGTTGTACCAGACTTGTTTTGAAATGTTTTGAAATCTTCCGCTGTTTTATCTATGTTATTTACTCTGTTTACATATATACATATGTTCTTGTTCTGCCTTGATATATCATTATGCATGTTTACCTGATTCAAACGCCCCTCCAAAGTTAGAGTGCTTGCAAGAGCCACCCTGGTGGAGGTGGGGTGTTACAAGTATATTTCTCTAATAGAAGAGAAAAATCTGGATTTCGTCATACAGATTTTGATTTATGTCCAAAACAAATTTTAGAAAAGTCGCTGTGGGATTCCTTTATAATTTGCGATGCCTTAATTACGTTGTAAATGGATTTTCGATATAAAACTGAAAATTGATTAATCAGGAATTCTGAAATATCGAGATATAAGTCTGGTATGATAATATGGGGCTGTACGATATCGTATACGAATATATACGATAATATTGACTTATTAAATTCAGCGCTTTAAAAATAGTCAGTTTTGCAAACAACCTCAGAATTCGACGAAACTAGTTTCGTTGGGTCCGTAATGTTAAACTCTAGCAGCGTGTCGGTTTTCGTGATTTTTAGGTATCATACGTAATCACTGGGATTTTTAGAAGGTAGATACAAGGAGAAAATCATTTACATAAAATATACAATCAATTCAAAAATATCTCCCCTCATTTCTCTGATCACAAGCAGGCCACACCTCACCCTGTTTCAACCACAATTCCTACCTACCACAAATCGAGCCTATAAGTACCCGTATAAACCAACATAGCCAAAAGTTAAACAAAGACAAAAAAATCCCAATCAATTCAAAGAAAATTCCACAAATAAAAGTACATATATTTTCAAGTTCCTAGGTTCAAGTGCTTCAGACTGGTGGTCTCCGTTTTGGGTGCGACGCCTCTTGAGGGGCTTGGATTTTGACACAGTAAACTAGGGCTTCTAGTTTTGTAAAGTTTTAGGCATCGATGATGGAATCAGAGGGTGTATTCGACTTCGTAGCAGTGATTAGCACCTGCCGTGAATTTTTTGGGGTATTCTGAGATAGAAAGTGACGCAAGGTCACCGTTGTTGGCAGCGTTCAGGTCTAAACGACGGAAGTGGTTAGGGGAGTTCGAGATGGAGGTTGAGGGTATGAGGAGGAGCGACTTTGAATGAGGAGTATTATGGTGATTTTTTTTTCGATTTTTGTCGAAGGATGGAAGAGCGGTTAGGGTGGGAAGTTGCAAAAATGGTGGAGTTTCATTCAGGAGGTCACGGCGGAATTATCAATTGGGGAAGAAAGAGTTTTATGCAGGCCTGGGTGTTCATGAAGGGTAAATGGGCCGGGGGGAACTTAGGTGAAGCCCAATAAATATTAGCTTAGTTTTTATTTTAAAATCCATTTAAAATTGTATAGCTTGTTAATATCATATCTTGATCATACGATATCAGAATCACGAACGGTCGGATCCGTTGAGATCGTATGGACGAGAGCTCCACAATGGAACTAACTAGAAGTGGATTGAAGCTCGTTTGAATTTACGGTGAAATAAATTGTTTGATTCAAATCAAACAAACAGTTTATCGTTCTTTAACGATGAACTGCCAATGTGAGTAAATCTCACTAACTCTGAATAGTTTATAATTTCATGATGTATTTTTAGAACTGTTAAATATTGGCTGATTGACTTTGTGTTGACTGTTTGATTGAACTGCTAGTCGGTTAGTTGAATTTCTATATTGATTCTGTTTAACAGAATATATCATATGGAACTGAAAGTGATGTTGATTTTATTGTGTAACATCTGTGGATGCAGGGAAACAGGTTGGAGGAATCCGACTAGATTCTTCAACAGCTATTTTATTATTTTCAAATATTGTGATATCTGACGTGGTTTATAATCTGTTGTTGATTAAATGTGTATGGACGATATTGGACATCGTAATTTGATATGTTAAAAACCATAACACCCCGGAATTCGGGGAAAAAGGGGATTTTCAAAAATGAATATTGAAATTAGATTATTTATGAAATCAAAAGGGATTTTATAAAAGAGATAATGTTTATAAAATCAAAGAAGATTTTATAAAGGAAATTATTTATAAATGGAATACTTATAAATAGAAATTTATTTATAAAAGCAATATTTATAAATAGGAAATATGTTTAAGTGGAATTTTATATGAAGGGAAATCTTTATAAATGCAATATTTATAAAGTGAATTATTTATTTAGAATAAATAAATTAGATGTTTAAATGGATTATTTATTTGTTAAATAAATAGGATAAGATAAAGAGATATTGACTTAGAAAATAAATAAGTTATGAAAAGGACATTCAATAGGAAATAAGTTATAAAAAGGGATTATTTATTTAGAGAATGAATAAGGAAATATTTGTAAACCATTTACAAATAAAATAGAAAGAGAAATATGTGTAAAACATGTACAAATAGATTATAAAGGAAATATTTATCATTTGGATAAATAGATATATATAAGTCTGAACTTATATATGAAGAAGTAAACAGAAAAAAGGAGCAGATTGATTTATAAATGATATTTATAAAGTAAGTTAAATATTTATCATTTGGATAAATATAATATATAAGTCAGGACTTATATAAAGAAGTAAAAATCGATTTCAACATCGATGTTTGAAACTGAATAAGGACAAAGAGTTAATCAGTTAGGGTTAACCAGTTAGAGTAGAACCATTAGGGTTAACCAGTTAGGTTAAATAGTAGAGTTAAACCAGTTAGAGTTAAATCAGTTAGATTTAAACCAGTTAGAGTTAATCAGTTAGAGTTAACCATTAGGGTTAACCAGTTAGGTTAAATCGTAGAGTTAAACCAGTTAGAGTTAATCAGTTAGAGTTAACCATTAGGGTTAACCAGTTAGGTTAAACCGTAGAGTTAAACCAGTTAGAGTTAATCAGTTAGAGTTAAACCAGTTAGAGTTAATCTGTTAGAGTTAAACCAGTTAGAGTTAATTAGTTGGAGTTAATCGAATTTAGTTTATTCGAATAGAGTTGAAATGAGTTAATCGAATTTAGTTATTCGAAGAAGTGAATCGAATCAGAGATATTCGAAGTGAGATAATCGAATCAGAAATATTCGAAGTGAGTTGATCTAATCTAGTTATTCGACAGGAGTTAAATCGAATAAGATTTATTCGAAGAAAGAGATTATCGAATATAAGTATTCGAAAGTAACCAAATCGAAAATAAGTTATTCGAATAAGAGTTAAATCCAATAAGAGTTATAGATTAGAGTTAACCGAGTAAGAGTTAATCCAGTAAGAGTTATAGATTAGAGTTAATCGAATAAGAGTAAATAAATTAGTTGTCGTTATATTATTCGAGCTTGGAAATAAAAGTCATATTAAAGATAATATATTTAGAATGCAGGAGATTGTAACACCATTGTTATAATCACGTAAACTTGTAAAAGAAGGGGGTTCGTAAATAGAATCCGAAGGTTCGTAAGGAAGTGTTGAAGGGTTAAAAGATGAACTTACCCTATTTCGAGATTTGAAATGTTGTTCAGTTAAGGTCTGAGAGGTAGTTATACCCCAACTTGATTGACTTCGTTTTTAATTTAGAAATGGTTAAGGTTCGAGAGTGAAAGTGGTTGAGTGATTTTAGTAAATAAGTATAGTGGTTTGAGTTGTCATCGCGATGTTGATTTAAACATCTGTTAAAATCCAAGTAAAGAAGATTTGGAAATGTTTTCCAAATAGATTCAGAACGTAATCAAATGTTGAAATTGGAAATATGAATTAGAAAAGGGAATGTTCATGTATAAGGAGTTAAGAAATGGAGTTAAGCTAAATCAGAAATTGACTGGAGACTTGTTAAGTTGAATGGTTTCCTAAGTGTCTATCTGATGTTGGTTTCGACCTTCGGGATTGGTACTTAGGGAATTGTTCTTATACTAGTTTACAATCAGAGACTAATAGTTGTAGAAGAATAGTGTTAAGTAAATAAGTTATGGAAATGTTTTCCAGCGTTAACATATATTTTCTAAACATAGAAAATAAGGAAATATATATATAGATATATATATGATTGATGATTGATTGATAGAATTTCCATTTGGAAATAATATCATTGTTTGCACACGTGTTTTTCTTTGATAGTTAAATCACAGACTATCAAAGTTTTGACCATTTTAACATTGTTAATATGGAGAGACCGGTTGGATTATTATCCAAAGAACCACTCTGTATTGGCATAAGCATTGCGAATCGTATATGCCAAAGATAATTGAAGACAGAGTAAATTGCAAGGGATGTTGTATAAATCTTATATAATAGTGCCTAAGATGGATATACTGAATAGTACCTTTGGTTCATCCTGTTCCTGGATGACTTGTATGGATGAATGTCTGACAGAGTATTTCCAGAAAGGTCACATACATTGATTTCTTCAACCGTACAAAGAGTGGAAGCAGAGAAGGAAACTTCTTTTAGCTTACACGTAATGTATGGTTGTAGACGTCAAATTAGTGATTTTTGATGGATCTGACAATGTGGCATTCGAAGTGAATCTGATGTGATGATAAAGCGTAACCTCAAGCCTTATCAACCGATAAATGACAAAAATCGGGCAGGCAGCATGGATATGTAGGTCGCACCTATTAGGGTGTATAATCACCTGATCTAGAGTTTCATTTACTTCTAAAAATCTATTGTCGATGTTGTCCCATTCGGGAAACGGTTGCTGATCCCAACCGTTGGTGATATACATTCGATACACTCAAGCGAAAGAGTGGTCGGTCATGTGTGGCCGGGTTGCAAGATGTTCTTGTTGAACCCAGTGTATTCCTCTTTAGAGGTACACTAGCGAAAGGTGGTTCCATACCTTGTCATAGTTGGAAATCCATTACCCAATATGTGCTTGCGGTTTTGATTGTATACTATATATGTAGAACGTGAGATGGAAGCGTTTCTGCTAGATGATTATTATATTGTGGTTGATAGACATTATTATAATATCAAAAGGTTTTTGATATAAAGATATTTTGGATTCTCATAAGTGAAAAACCCGTTCTGTTATACGGCGTGGTCTTATGAGATATCGTTTACTTGTTCGAACTGTTTTAAACTGTTTTACTCATACCAGTCCCATGACTGACCCGGAGTTTATTTTATTTTGTTTTCCCTAAACTCTTGGGTGCCCAATTTTGTACGGGCAGTCAAGTAGTCGGGATTTACAGATATACTGGAAGAGCTTAGAGCAGGAGGCTTCAGAATTTTATAGCTATAGTTATTGCCACTGTGTTGTAAGTGTTGTACTCTGATAATGTTATTGTATACATATACTGATTTCATTTCAAGGATATGTTATTTATTATATGTTGTTCTTTCCGCTGTGAGATTCGTGTTACTCTGATGTTGTGTTCTTCTTCTTCTATTCTAAGTTTCTGTCTTATCTATTCTCACCCTCTAATTTCTTTCATTAACTTTCCGGTATTTTTTGATGTTTGGTTAGTCATCATTGAGTTTATGGCGATAACCAAAGTCGACAAAATCCGAGTCGTTACACCTCGCTTTTGGTTTTTCAACACACCGTGTGGTTCTCATGTACACCCTGTCATTAGAAAGTAAAAATTATTAGACATGTAGTTTGTTTAGCGTGTGTGTGTGTGTGTGTGGAAATTGAATATGAATTAGTAAAGATCGTTGTTTATGTCAAGTGTTCAAATGTTTTTTTTTTATGTTTTCGAGCGTCCTATACTTGCATAAGCATACTTATCATTACACTAGTCACAAAAGTGATTAGGGGCCGTCTCTGGGTACATTATTCCAAAGAGGTGAGGTAGAGCGCTGGATTCGGTAAGTTTCCCTCAGCTCAAGAAGCCCGTAGTTTGCGAATCCAGGCTGTGCGCCTGTTGTTTTGGGTGGATCGGGGTTAAACCCAAGTATAGCGAAGGCGTAGGGCATCGCGTTGTGCGGTCCGCCTGGTGGGTGGCTCTCCCGTTGTTCATCGGGTTGAGGCGAGCCGCCAGACGTCGTTTATTTGTCAGCGTAGTTTTCAACCCTGATCATCAGCTCGTAAGTCCGATCGTGGCCATGGGTTGCCCCTAAGCCTTGAGAGCTAAGGAGGAAGAAACGATTTAAGGTCGGTCTTGATGCTGCGCCAAGATTCGACCGGCACTGCAACTGGCGAAGATAGATTTGCATCGATCTTAGTCAGTCGCTAAGTGGTGCCAAGTCGCCGTGACTAGAACGCGGAACGATTTATCCTCGGCCTCGGCACTGGGCCGAGGTTCGAGTTAGTGGTTGTTTATACTCGGTCGTGTCGTGGGCCGGTTATTCGAGTAGCGTTGCAGGCTCCCATGCTCGGGGTGCCGGGCGTAGCCAAGTGTTTCAGACTTGACGTTGCCTAGAGGTTGGGATGGCGGCACCGGCTCCCGTGCCCGGGGTGCGAGTGCGGCGGTCGCAGGCGTGAATCAAGCTGGTTGTCGGAACTAACAAGACACATTACGTGAGAAGTAAACAATATTGAGATAGGAAACTGAACATCATTTCTACTGATAACTTTGGCAGTAATAGCCTTTACAATGCCTTGAATTTTTTTTTAAAAAACAAAACATTGTTGAAAAGCATAAACAACTATGAACTGAGTTATGTAAAGTAGCGGCGGAGATGTTCGCTGTTCCACGCCCTTGGGAGTTCAGCTTTGTCGACGGTGGCAAGTCTGAAAGTTCCATTGTTGAGCTTTCGTTGTATGGAGTATGGGCCTTCCCAGTGAGGCGCAAGGCCTGTTGGTGGGGGAAAAACCTGCTTTAGAACGAGGTCCCTGATGTTGAGGTCCCGATGGCGGACCCTGGAATTGAAGTATCGGGCTAGTCGCTGTCGTTGGGCGGCGGCTCTGATATCGGACTCGTTCCTCTTTTCTTCCAGCAAGTCGAGTGATCCCAGAAGTAAATCTTGGTTTGTCCTTGGATCGAAGTACGTGACTCGATGGGATTAAAGCATGAGCTCGATGGGAATGACGGCTTCAGATCCGTATGCGAGGGAGAAAGGATTATGACCGGTTGTTGTCTTGTAGGTGGTGTGGTAAGCCCATAGAGCGAGAGGAAGTTCGTCTGCCCCCATCCTTTTCCATGCGCTTCTTGATGATAGACTTAATGACCTTGTTAACCGCCTCGACTTGCCCATTGGCTTGAGGATGAGCCACCGCTAGAATCTTTTATCGATGTCGTGACGGTGACAGAAGGCTTTGAACTCGGTGCTCACAAATTGAGTGCCGTTGTCGAAGATGATAGCTTGGGGCACCCCATAGCGGGTAATGATGTTGCGGACAAAAAAGTTGATCATCTTTTTCGTGGTATTGGTGGCAAGAGCTTCAGCCTCTGCCCATTTGGTGAAGTAGTCCACCGCGACGACGGCGTATCGTGCCCCGCCTCTAGCCATTGAAAGAGTTCCGATGATGTCGATTCCCCACATGGTGAACAGCCATGGGCTGACCATTTGACACAATTCAGTAGGCGAGGCTCTAGGGATCTTGGAGAAGCGCTGACACTTATCGCACTTACGAGCGTAATCCGCGGCGTCTTGGTCAAGTGTGGGTCAATAATATCCATGTTTGAGTATCTTTCTGGCCAGGATTTGTCCCCCGGTGTGGTCTTCGCATTCGCCCTCATGCATGCTGCTTAGCACTCGTAGGGTGTCGCCATGGGCTACACATCGGAGCAAGGGAACGGATAAACCCCTGCGGTAGAGTACTCCATCCATAAGGAGGTAACGACCGACAAGCGAGTGAGCGCGCGCCTTTCCTTGTAGTGCCTTGGTAGGGTCCGGTGCTGTAGGTAATTTCTGATCGGTGTCATCCAGGACTCGGGCTTAGGTTCGGTGCTTATAAACGTCTCGTCTTCTCCTTGCTTGATGCTCAGAGAGTTGAGGACTTCAACTGGGGCGAATCCGCTAAGTTACAGATCTTCGGAGCTTGCCATTTTGGCGAGGGAATCTGCTTTTTCATTTTGCTCGCGCGGGACATGGGTGATGGTGAAATGCTTGAGATAGGCGAGTAGCCCCTGAACCTGCGCCAGGTATTGGGCAAGCCGTCCCTCCTTTGCTTAATACTCTCCTAGCACTTGTCGAACGATAAGCTGTCAATCAGAGAAGATGTGGACGGTCTCTAGCTTGAGTTCAATCGCGATTCCAAGCCCGGCAATGAAGGCCTCGTATTCCGCGTCGTTGTTGGTAGTAAGGAAATTTAGTCTTAACGCGTAGTACATTGGGCGTTCTTCAGGAGTGATGAGCGCGACTCCGGCCCCAGAACATTTTTTATTAGAAGAGCCATCTACAAACAATTTCAATTGGGCGTCGGGAGCCACAGCGTTCTCTGTCGGAGCCTCCTCGGGGGCTGTGAACTCCACGATGAAATCTGCAAAAGCTTGACCGAGGATGGCTCATCGGGGGATGAAGGTTATCTCGATCAAGCTTAACTCCATACTTCATTTTAATAATCGACCTGATGCCTCGGGTCACTGTAGGACCGGACGCAGCGGCTGGTTAGTGAAAACTTTTATGGGATGAGACCGGAAGTATGGGGAGCTTTCTACAGGAAATCAATAAGTAGAATGCCATCTTTTCTAGCTTTGGATAATTCTTCTATGCCCCCGTTAACCGCTTGCTAATGTAGTAGACGGGCCATTGGGTGCGATCTTTAAGGCGTATTAGCACCGAGCTGATTGCCTGCACAGAAACAGCCAAGTAAATGTATAAGCCTTCATGGTTTATAGGCTTTGAAAGGATATGTGGTCGCTCTAAGTGATCCAGAAGTTCCTCGAATGTGGGGACGCATTCAGGGGTCCACTCGAAATTGCGTTTCCCTTTTCGGAGTAAATCGAAGAAGGGGATGCACTTGTCGGTGGCCTTAGAGATGAACCGACTTAAAGCGGCGACCTTTCCATTCAGACTTTGGACATCCCTGATGTTCTTGGGGACTTGGATGTCCGGAATAGCTTGTATTTTTTCTAGATTGGCTTCGATGCCCCGAGAATTAACAATGAATCCCAAGAATTTTCCTGAAGCGACTCCGAAGGAGCATTTCAGGAGGTTGAGTTTCATGTCGTACTGGCGGAAGACACCGAACATTTCGGAGAGGTCATGGATGTGATTGCTTGATATTTTAGATTTCACCAGCATATCGTCTACGTACACCTCCATGGACTTTCCAATCTGAGTTTTAAAGAGTCGATTAACCATTCGTTGATAAGTGGCGCCAGCATTCTTGAGGACGAAGGGTATAACACGGTAGCAGTAGAGCCCAAGGTCGGTTATGAAAGAGGTGTGATCTTGATCGCGGAAATTCATCGGGATCTGGTTGTCGCCCGAGTAGGTGTCCATGAAAGATAGTAGCTGGTATCCGGCGGTCGAATCGACTAATCGATCGATCTTCGGGAGTGGAAAACTGTCCTTGGGACATGCCTTGTTTAGATCAGAGAAGTCAACGCATTTCCACCATTTACCGTTGGCTTTTTTAACCAGATCTGGACTGGAAACCCATTCAGGATAGACAGCTTCGCGGATGAAGTTATTGTTGAGCAGGCGGTCTACCTCTTCCTCCAGCGCTTTGGACCTCTCGGGTCCCAAGAAGCGGTGCTTCTGTTTGATGGGAGGCATTCTAGGATCTAAGCTGAGGGAATGGCAAGCAATCGTAGGGTCGATGCCCTTCATGTCAGAGTGAGTCCATGCAAACACATCCAGATTGGCTTTCAGGAAATATACAAGGTTCTCTTTGATTGCGGAGTGGAGTTGTGACCCTACATTCAACACCCTTGTTGGGTCATCGAGGTTGACGGGAACGTCCACCGTGGATTCGACCGGGGTAGCCCTCTCGTACTTCGGCTCTTCGTCCTTCCGTGGGTCGAGATCATTGGAAAAACGGCAGTGGCACCTGAGCCAGGGCTCAGACGCCGCTGATTGCTATGCTGAGATGTTCTTGGCACAAGAAGGCATGGGAACGACTTTGCCCTTGTCCTTCTTTCACGCATTCTTCCATTCTATTATGTAGCATTCCCTGGCGCTTACTTGGTCACCCTTAACAGTTCCAATCCCATTTTCGATCGGGAATTTCATTAGGAGAGACCATGGCGCCATGTAAACCCGGAATTCAGTGAAAAAAGGGTGCCCTAGGAAAGTGTTGTAGGGGGAGTTGATGTCTATAACCATGAAAGTGAGAATTCGGATTCGGCTTTGGTCCCCCTCGCCGAATTCCACAGGTAGGTCGATCATCCCTACGGGGGAACTTGAGGCCCCATTGAAGCCGTGAATCGTGGCGTGACATGGCTTCAAATCGTTCATTTCCAATTTCATTTGGTTGTAGGCGGCCTTAAAGATGATGTCGACCGAGCTTCCCGAGTCAATTAAAACCTTTCGAACGGAGGTGGCACTGATCTGGGCAGTGATGACTAACGGATCGATGGTCGGGATTTCTACCCCTGTCGATTCTCTTTCTCGGAAGACGATGTCATCCCACATGGGTTTTTGTAGCTTGGCTGGGATAGACTCAGGAGAGCAGAGCAGGGTTCGTAAGTAGCGTGCTTTATGGAACTTACATACTCCTCCATTTTTCGAAAGCTGTAGTGTGTGGAATAAAGCCCGCCACATATGGTGTTTATCACAATTCCTCGTCTCGGGTTAGACGGTCCCGGAGCTGCCTTGGTGGCTGCTTGTGGAGCTGGCACTGGAGGTCGCGAGTTTGCTTCGGGGGAAAGGGCTCTTGGACATATTTATCAAGCCGTTTCTCATAGATAAGTTTCTCGATTGCATCCCTAAGTTGGCGGCATTCGTTGGTGTCGTGCCCGTACACGACGTGGTATCAACAGTACCTCCCGGTGTTCTTCTCACGGTAAATTGATTCTCTGACACATGGCTTTTTGTACGGGAAGGTGTTACATGTTTCCAAGTAGATTGTCTCTATGTCTTCATTGAAGGAGATGTAGGTCTCGAAAGATTGGCGAGGGCCGGGCTTTCTCGATTCTGCTGGGGCTTTCCTGTTGTTCCATCCATCCGGTCTGCCGTTGTTCGGTCTTTGCCTGTAGGGACCTGCCCCCTGTTTTGGTCAAAGGTCTCCCCGCCTCGCCTTCCCCTGAGGTTGTTATTTGCGGTATCCACTTGGGGATCGTTGGGACAACTTGTGGCGGAGAGCCGGTTCCTCCTTGCCTCTTCTTGGAACAAGTATTGATCTGCCTTCTCGTAGAAGGTGTCGAGGCTTTTCGGCTGCTTTCGATCGATCCAGGCCCTGAACACTGAAGTAGGGAGGATGCCTTTTGCTAGCTGAAAGAGTATGGTGTGAGGATCTCAATCCTCGACCTCGGCGAGAGCCGTGTTAAACCGGGAAAGGTAGCTTTTGAGCGACTCGTCGGGCCCTTGGTATAGGTTGCATAAAGTGAGGGCATTATTCGAAGTTGGGATATGCACCCGGAATTGCTTGATTAGCTCTGTTGCTAACTGCTTGAAGTTGTTAATGGAATCAAGTAGGAGGCGGGAGGACCAAAGTAAAGCGGTACCGGATAGGAAGACCGGGAAGCATTTTCACTTGGCTGTATCATTACCCTGGCTCGAGTCCATTTGCCATTCGTATCGATTCAAGAAGGCACAAGGATCAGTGGTACCATCGTAGAGTAGCATTTGTGGCATGCTAAAGCGCCTCGGCCACTCGGCCTCATTTACTCTTCTTGTGAAGGGGTTACGCCTGATGTGGGCCTCCCATGAGCCATGTGCGCCCCCTCGCATTGCCCTTATGACCCTTCGTACCACGTCGGGGAGATAGGTCGGATGGGGATCCCCCATTGGGATCCATGGATCTTGACGTGGTTCCGGAGTCCTGTTGCGAGGTCGCCTTCTATGATGGATTTTCGAATAGTCTTCCTCCATGTCCTCGACATTTATGATTAGGTTTTGATGTGGAAGGTGAGGTGGAGCGGGGTGATGCAGATCCTGTTCTGGAGGAGCTCGGGCCACTGGAATAACGGGCCCATCACCCTGATTAGAGACCGTCGGGTTGTGTCGAGGAAGAGATTGGTTTGTACGATCTGGTCCGTCGTTGATAATCAAGCAAGGGTGGTCTCGGTACTGTGCCCCCTCGCTATATGTGACTGTAGTTCGGTCGCCGTTGTCGTTTCCATTGCCGTTGGCATGACCGTTACCATTATCGAGGGCATTGGTACGAGCGACGACGTTGTTGATGAGGCTAAACCTCCTCCTTTGATGTGGGCCCCTTGACTCGGAAGAGGAAGTTTCCGAGGCAGCCGGTCGAGGTCGAGCTTTTTTCTGAGTTAGTCGAAGTCGGGCGACGACGCGTTGACTATCTTTAAGTTGCCGCATAAGGTAGATGTTATTCCTTAAGGCTTGGTTGAGCTCGACCGCGGTGTTCTCATACCTTTCATTAAGCGCGCGAATTTGAGCTTGTGTAACGGACGCTTCGGGGTCCACGATAGGAGGGACGGTTTCATTAGTGGCCGGGATATCTACCGGTTGCGGTTGTTGGGATGTACCGGCCTCGACTGCGACTGAAGTGCCGACCATTGCGTTCTTTGACTTCTTTACCATCGTAAGCGGACTCGACAGCAGGTTGAGCAAGGAACCTTAAGCTCGTCGAAGTCGAGATGGCAATGTGGGAGACAGACGCAAATCTTGAGTTCAATTCTCAGTGAAAGCACCACATGTTATCGGCAAAATATGTTGAAAACACGAAAGATTCCTATTACTAGGATTGTTAATTTGGTCGCAAGACTAAGTAAGAGAAAGCAGTAAATAAGACAAGTATTTATAGTGGTACGGCCATGGATTAGGCCTACGTCCACTTTGGAAAGGCGTTGGAATATTATTTAGTCACTCAAGAATTACAACAATAAAACCATATTCATTACATTCACTTTCATAATTGTTATATGCTAGGTATTTGGGAAAAAGAATATTTAATTCTCCTTCTTCCTCAAATAGGAGATGCGATTAATGGGGCTCATGAAGCTCTAGGAAGGTCTCAAGTGTAGAAAAATCCAACCCTTTCGAAGTGTGAGGCCATGGGCTATTTATAGGAGTGAGGGTAGGTAGGACTGGTAGGAGTAAGTAGAAATAGGGGACCACCAACAGAATTTCGAACCCGCAGCTCGTACACACCAGAATTTCGAACCCGGGCTTGGGTGCGAAATTTTGCACCTGCTGGGAGCGAAATTTCACACAAGCTGGGTGCGAAATTTCGCACCCTGCCTGGTGCGAAGTTCTTCCGATGGGCACGAGAGTCCTGGGATCGGGCGCTTGAGACTTGTGACTCCTTAGAGGCTCGTGGTCTTGGTTAGGGGATGTTTTCCGGATGCTGTGAGGTTACGAGCAGTGTAGTCCCTTCTTGATCCTGTTTCCTTCATTCCTACACGTCCCTTTTTGGCCTCAGCTTTACGCGATACGTTGAGTTGAGCGTGTCTGATGCACTCTTGGGAACCGGACCAAAAAGTCGGTTAACATGCATATTGCACAAAATTGTGCAGGTCAGTCGACTGGCCTACCAGGTCACTCGACTGACCTGGTAAATTTTGTGCAGTATGCTCAAATTCCAGTGTATATATATAACAAAGTTAAATATATATACATATTTCTTGAGGAGATATTTTAACAAGTTTAACCTATGACCCAAGACTCGATATTGATTGTTCACTATCTTGGAATCTTGTTGTTGTATATTCTCTTTTTGTCGCCTTACTTGTCGTTCTTTGTGTCACGAATCAAAACCATGACTCAACACAAACTACGTGCATGCACTTAAACAAAGATTTATTTTTATACATTGTTTTCTTAATTCGACCACGTAATCTTTCCCTAAGCTATTGGACAATAGAATGTATTAGTCATATTGCTTTGGTATTAGTCATATTTCCTTGGTATTGGGAATGCCAAAAAATTTAATATGAAGACAGAAGGAATAACATAAATTTATTTTGCTCAAGTATTAGCGGAAGTTTCTAACTCATTTTCTTACACCAATCAAATTCCATTTTTAATGAAAAAGACGAACTTTTCATGCAAGGCATGGATCAAGAATGAAAGTCAATTATATATCAAAATTGTCAATGTTTGGAACACTCGGAAAATATTTGCTAATTCAGCAAGGTGTGGGTTCTCATCAATCATAATAGCCCATTATGCGCATATGAAAGTGGATGCTTCACAAAATCAAAATGATGGAAATGTTAAAAACTCTCCCACAAATGGGAACTTTGATCAAGATAAAATTCCTAAAGCAGTTCTTATAAAGTTACCATTATCTTGTAAAATCTTATCACTGAAGTTGTTATGACTATCAACTTTTGAGAGAAATTAGTTAGAACTGTTAAAATCCCGTCAACTCTAACAGCTAAGGCTCGTGCGCTTGAAGATATTTTATATTGGGTTGTATTTCTTAGGTTGAATTATAAAATTATATAAGGGAAAATGCAATTTTTTATCTATCTACTCATATTTGTTCCATGCATCATCATCTTCATATAATTATGGAATCTTACTGTTTAAGGGATTACCATCATATTTAGAGACTATTGACTAAATCTAATCAAGGTGTAGCTCATCTTTATCCTACTCTAATATAAAAATCTAGGGGGTTTTCCTCAAAACTTGGCTTCTATTATTCATGGTTGGTTTCTCAAGCTTAAGGGGACGAAATAAAGGTAGTGGAGATGGTTAGGATGGTGAAATAATGGACAGGAAGTGGTTTTTAGACAATGCAATCTATTAAATAATAGTAAAGCAGAACCTTTTAAAGCTCTCTCTTAGGAATTTTCTCTCTTTTCCTTAATCCTCTCAAGATATTTTATTTTTAAATTAATTTTCACTTTACACTTATTTACTATTTCTCTTACATTATTTTACCTTTTTGTCATTTTACATTTTAATATAGATATTTCAAAATTTACACAATTATTTATTAATGAAAGTTCGTAACATTTTTTTTATTTAAGTCCAAATACTTAAATTAATTACAAAATCCAAATTTTAAGTAATTAAATTAAATTTAATTGACTAATATTTCTCTTAAATACTAAAATTGACAAAATTATGTTTTTTTGCTCTAAATACCTACACGTTGAATTTCTATAATCGTTTAAATCTCTCTCAATTCTTTTATACCATTTTACATTTAGTAACATATTTTACAATCAATTACATAGTACTTAAAACTATATAAATAACTTTTGCAAACTATATTTCATTGATTTTCCTAATAAATCACATCAAGATTGACCATATTCATATTAACAAAAGTGAAGGAAAAAAACAAACACGCCAATCACATAACATAAATTATACACATAAATAACTGTCAAAAGTTCATAGTTGAACTCATTTACTTTAATATATTTACCGTATATTGCATTGTAATATTAATGGCAAATGCCTACTGTTGACACCAAAAAGTGGGACAACACCCAAAAAAGATAATATATAGAAATAAATAAATAAAAATGAAAATGAGAATAAATAAAACCACACACAAATTTATAGCGGTTCGGCGTTAACAATCTCACGTCCACTTTATAACCACTTGATTATATATTAACTTTAAGCACATTTAATGGCTAATCCCGAGTACATTGCTGTAATAATAATAAAATGACAAGAGAAAGGCCTAAAAATCCTTTCTTTAAAGTTGTGGATGGATATTTATAGATGTTACAGTTCTCGGGTTGACTAGGACACGTGGCATCCATCCCGGAACTCTAGGAACGACTGAAGAAGCTTTCTTCTCATGTAAAAAGGTCTAGCCTAGCTAGATATGGACAGGTGACAGCAGATTCGACATTATAGGAGTAGAAGCGGTCAAATCGGAGGGGGAGCAAGTCAAAGTGAAGATATTTTGGTGCAGGAGAGGGCTCGACACCACATAGTCTAACCGAGACTTACTCGAGTTTCCTTGGATATCTGACTCTTGGTTTGCGTGTAGCTTCTGGTTCGGTTCAGCCTATGTCTTAGTCGACCTAAATACTTTTCGAACCGATACTTTCAATGTGCTTAGTATTTGTCATGCATTATAGCAGTTCGGCTCGATATGCTGCTACGCCATAACCGGTCTGCTGCAACGAATTTGCAAGGTGTTGCCAGCCAAAATGTAATGATAGCTATAGTATTTTAGTCCTACTGCAACGTTCTATTTTTGGTATTACTTTAACCATAAAAATGTGTTGCTCTAGGTAAACAAGTGTAACACGATGCAACATTTTGATACAGTGTTACTATAGCAGACTTTCCATATCCTATGTGGCGATCCACATCAACCTACCAAGGAAAATCCTACGTTGAACTGTTATAATCGTACGTTAGAGAACGTGACACCTCAACAATCCGAACACCACTCGTTGATCCAATCGCAAAAATTTCTACTTCCCACTTTTATTTTCATTCTCTCGCTTTCCTTTTCATTTCGTTCTCACCCCCAAATTTTCAAAATCAAATCCCTAATTTTCCCAACCGAATCTCCATGCTTCAGGTTGTCTCCGAGCTTGAGATGCCCAAAATCCGACCTGAAATGTTTGGTATCACCGTCGTCCTCTACGACGCGAACACGCCGCTCCAATTGGGCGATTTCTCTGACTGTAACTTATATTTTATGGCGATTTCTCTATTGTTGTGGTTCAAGAAAATTCCAGTTTGGAAGATCAAGTTCAAGTGCTGACGTCACCTTCTACTACTTATAATTGTGTCTATGATGGTAATGGTGGCCCTAAAGATTCTAGATTTGTCAACAACCGACTATTTCCCCATTTGCATAATATGATCTTTGGCCTAATTTTATTGTTTTATTATGCTTTATATGATCGTGGCTGTAGATATTAACTTGGGAAGATTTTATATTGTGCTTACTAGTCGTTTGTAGTTTTGCCTATTAAAGTTGAAACATTTAGATTTTCGTTCACATTTTCGTGCACCTATAACAAATTATGCTACTTGCGATTGTTGTCCTGCAGGTAGTAAATCATGGAACCGATACTGAGCAAGTTGCAAGAATGGTTGATGTAGGGAAGAGATTTATCGAGCAACCTTTCGAACAAAGACAGAAATATATGTCTAGCGATACAAGATTTCCACAAGATTTGTTTGGTTTATTGATGGTGATTGGGTTCATATTTCTGGTCTCAAAAATTACACTACTGTTTGCAGTCAGTGTTGGTTACATATGAGCAGATTTCCTTCTAGTTCAGACTAATGAAGAATACATGCATCTTGAGTTTTGTTGTTTAAGGCTTTGGGTGATGATGGAATTGGTGTGCAGTGTTTCATAGAAGTCTTGGTCTTCCGAAATCAGATGAATCGGACTGTGGGGCCCCGGACCCGCTGACGGCTCGCCTTCGGCTCGGAATATATTTGTCAGTGTTAGTGTCTGTATAAATTGAAACTGCATATGTAATGAGTGATGTAGTGAGTAATATCTGTATATGTGATTTACTATGTTATGAACAATAGATACTACCAAATTAACTCCGAGGCTAGCTGGCAATGAAGGGGTGTCGGATGAATATGGACGTAGGGAAATCTCTCGAGGGTAGAAAGCCAAGCGATAGGTTAAACGACGGCCAGAGAGAGTAGTTAGAAAGCAGCACAAACCGATACATTCCTGGAGGAAAGAAGCTCAAAGCCTGCAAAATGCCCAGAAAGAGCAGTTATCAACATACATCATGAGGGTGGGCCCCTATAAGTATTCCCGATAAAGCAAGAGGCCTACATCCGGAAGCTTACGTCTGAAAGCCTACATTCAGGAGATGTTACCAAGGGTTCAAATACCATCTGAAGACCATAACTGACACTCCAAGGACGGCCGGGAGCCAAGCGCCTGAAACCAAGGAGAAAGCGACTGGCAAAGGCCCCCACAGGCCCAATACCCTAACCATGGAAGGAGCCTAGAACCACTATAAATAAGACCCTAGGGGTCACATTTTAGGTGGGTCGATTTTCTTTGTACTAGTACTCTTAAAAGAAGCTTAGCGCTTAGATTAACCAGAGAATTTCTCCTATTACATTCATGTACTCCAAATGAAAGTTTGATAAAAAGGGACCTTCTTGTAGAAAATTGCTTTGTAAGTTTATATTATTATTTCCAATCATCACTGTTGCAGTTTATTGTTCATTTTCCAGATAAGCATGGATTCCCATCTCAATATCTCCCCGAATAGGAGGATATATCTCCTTCACTAAATTTAGATCCATTCTGGTAGTCCTTACTGCCATTACCACCTGATGAATGGACACGAGACTAATCACTGCAGAACCCGTGGGGAAACCATCGTTAGGTTCGTCAGCCAAGGCCAATTACGGGAATTTATGAAAAAATCAAAGTGAATTTGATAAAAGTCCTTAGGAAGAAGGTTACTAAACATGTTCAAGGGTACGGAAAACCCTCCTCTCGGAATTTAAAAGGAAACCCAAAAGGGGTCAGATTGTAGACGGATTAAATCCCTCGTAATTGCCAAATTGGTCAGGACGAGTCATCCCCTGAAGGGGGATGACGTGTTAGTCTTTCTCCATGCCAAAATTAGAGGGGGTAGGGTCAAAGCATCAAAAGCGTAAGCCTCCATTTCACACTAGAAATGGTCATGGCGGTGCATCTAACCTTAGCACGCCCTACCTCTGCTCGTAAAAGAGTACGCCCTGCCTCTTCTAGAACTAAGCACGTCCTACCTCTGGTTACGTTCTGCGTTACCCATAGAAGGGAGCGTAAACCCCTATAATCGCCTACGATGGTCAGGATAGGGCACCCCTCGGAGGGGGTTGGCGTATAAGCCTCTATCAGAACCTACGATAGTCAGTACAGAGCATCAAAATAGTAAACCTTAGTTTTGTGCCTACGATGGCCCCGTTTAAGTTTCTAAGACCTTATCATCACCTACAATGGACAGTATAAGGCGCCTCCTAGAGGGAGGTCGGGTAAGTCCTTGGGCCTTACTTGTGGATAAGCTAGCCAAGCGCACCGGACGCATAGGCCCAGAGAGTGGCCAACAAAGCACGTACATCCTCTGCTTTGACATCAAAAGCCCAAGGAGTGACTCAGAAAGCACGTACAACCTTTGCTTCACCAATCGAATCCAAAAGGGATGCCAAAACAATAAATTACGAAGGGGGTCTACGGTCCTCTATCTATAGTAACACCCGAATCTGGGTTGATTCAGCTCTTCACAAATGTCAGAAGGAGTTCCGATCCTCTACATATTAATACCCAAATCTGGGTTGATTCGGCTCTTCACAAATACCGGAAGGAGTTCCGGTCCTCTACATATTAATACCCGAATCTAGGTCGATTCGGCTATTCACAAATGCCGGAAGGAGTTCCGGTCGTCTACATATTAACACCCGAATCTGGGTCGATTCGGCTCTTCACAAAAGTCGGAAGGAGTTCCGGTCCTTTACATATTAACACCCGAATCTAGGTCGATTAGGCTCTTCACAAATGCCGGAAGGAGTTCCCGTCCTCTACATATTAATACCTGAATCTGGGTCGATTCGGCTATTCACAAATACCGTAAGGGGTTCCAATCTTTCACATATTAATACCCAAATATGGGTTGAATTGGTTTCTCAACAAAGTCCTAAAGCAAGCCCGTGGTCTTACATCCCAATACCTAAACCCAGGATGATCTTGAAATAAATTACAGCCAGATGTGGGGTTCCGGTGTCATCACGGTTAACCCAAACTTAAGTAGAGTTCAACTCCTAATCCAAACAAGAAGGAATTGCTCGCCCCTCTTGGAAATTCGAGTAGGGCTCAAAATTTACTACCAAGGATGAGCTTATGATCCTCTCATGGAAGTGTCTTAAACCTATGCATTCGTTAGTTTGTTTTAAACGTGTCAGTCCTTTGCATGACCCTGAAAACGACATCATATCATAACGACGTTTCGGGGAAGAGCTAGGAAAAGATCCCAAACATTTCTAATAGCGTCCTATAGCTGAGATTATCCCTTTGTTCTAAGAGGCCTTTCATTAGGGATTTTCCCAAGGATAATCATTACATAAAGAAACCTTTTACTGACGCTTAGCACAAGTAGGCTTCCACTCATTACAACACCCTGGGTTACAGTGATATTGTTTCTGACAAAAGTGATACATCATATAAATCGCACAACACACTGACAGCCCCACCGGAAGTCATGACATAAACCATTACACAGACACAGTCATCGTTTTAAGAAAAGAAAATTTTCACATCGCAAACATACAAGAAAAACCTCTCATTCTGAGTCAAGGTTTCGGAAAGCAAATTCTAAAGAAGCGTAGTCCTCTTTAGCTTTCTTCGGTTCATCCTCCAACCTATCGATTTGTTGGTATAATCTACCTACCACCGCATCTGAGCTCTCTGAGGATTTTGTTGCTAACTTACATTGCAAATTGCAAATAATCTCATCTTTTTCTTCAGTTGCTTTTCCGAATAGGACACATGTTCCTTAAGATTTGTGACTACTGTCTTTTGGAGATAATACATCTTTTTGTAACCTGACAGGGGGGACTACCGAAATCTTTATAACCAACGAGGTTTGAATTTTCCTCTCTAAATTGTGAAGAGGAGGTCTGGAACGATTCCTCATATCCATAGACAAGATGAAATATCGTAATGCGTAAAATACAAATATCAAATATACGCTAATAACATCATACATCCCAGGGAAAACAATCACATAGTCATTATCAATTCATAAACACCATAAATACCATGTCCACACTAGCATATTACTACAACTCCATAAACCATCAAGTATCATAAAACCAACACAATTCACAGACAGATCAAAAGAAAATGTGTACTTAATACAATAACATTCAAGACCCCTTGATAAAATTGTTTTTGTTGGACCAAACTCCTTGAGGCTTCCCTCCCCCCTAAATTTCTAAACGCAGAGTCTAAAAATATAACTGTAACTCACGTCTTTGGTGAAGCAGAGAATTGTTGTAATATGTGCAGACTAGTTATTAATGAAATTCAAGGAGAAGGAAAACACTTCAAAAGCGAAAGCCATACCTGTGTGACATCAACATCGGACCGATATGATGTCCCTTTCTTCTCAGAATCTAAAGAAATGCCGTCTTTAGAAGGCAACCCCTTTGATGTAAGAGAGGATGGTCCATCACCCATGCTGGACCCATCTGGCTGATCCATGTGACCTTTCATCTCCCTTTCTGCTGTGTTTGCCTCCTCCACTTCTTCCTCATAATCTTCAGAAAATTCATCAATAAACAAAAGCGACGCGGGATCTATTTTGTTCATTGGGGGAACCTTATGCTCCCGTCTCACTTGCTCGATCTTCTCTAGAACTCTCTCTCGAATGGAGGGATCAATTGAAGATAAGTTAAATTCTGAGAGCCTTGCGTAGTTGTCTAAGAAAGCAATGGTGAGGGCATCTTCATAATACTCCGTGGCTATGTTGTTAAGATGGACGTTCAAAAAGTTTGAAATTTGATCGCTGGCCTCGTAAACGATTCTCTTTATGGTGGAAAGCTGGGTGTTCATCTTGTCCACCTTGGCAACATAATCAGTCTCTAGTTCCGATTTCTCTGCCTTAAGGTCCTCAATCTACTTCGTCAACTCCTCTTTAGCCTTCCTCTCCTCCTCTAATGAGGCCGCCAACTCCTTGCGTTCATTATCTCCCTCCATCTTCTCCCGCAACAAAGCATTCACCTTATCCGACAACACCTTATTCTCCTCCCTTAAAGTGTCAACCTCAGCCGTTGAGATGGAAGCTATCCCCGGGAGACATACCAAGTTTTCATCTTCTAAAGAAGAGAAGTAGGCTAAATCTCTCAAAAAAAAGGAGAGAGGGGTGTATGTATGTATAATACCAAAAGGAAATCCCTGATTTGTTGTCTGTAAAAATCTACCGAGTCCAAAGTAGCAGAGGTTGAGGCAATATTCGCAACTTCGGGGGAAGAAAGAGCCAGTTCCACAAGCCTATTGAAATCTGAGGCTGGCGGAGGAGATATGGAATAAAAAACAGGTTGAGAGGAAGATGGCGCTGAAAGGTCAGGGCTGCTCATGGACAGGGCTTCTCGTGGATTTACCTTTCGGGGAAACTTCTTGGGAAGCATCAATATCAACCACCTGTTAATCAGCTATAGTAGAAGGATCAAAAGTCCGCCTTTTTTTCAGAGTAGCAGTAGTTTTTCGTAAGAAGCCAACCGACTCGTCACACTTGGGCTTCTTCGATGGAGGGTCAACGGCGGTTTGAGCAAGCCTCTTCATGGCTTGGACACTGGACCGACTATATGTAGTAAGGACAGTCGCGTCCTGAGGGGCTGAAGATCCTAAAAAAAGGTAAGTATGAGTTATAAAATGCAACAACCAGAAAACAAGAGAAAAAAATGATAGATGTTGCCGAGACAAATGAATGAATCTCATCCAAATCACCGGGGTGGATAGGAGAGCCTGCATTAAACGAATCGGAGCCCAACAATAATCTCTTTGGGCTAGAAAATTGGATGGGAGGTTGTCCCAATATTTGTTTTCCAAGAGGGAGCAAACCATATTCGCGAAGTCTATCAATAGTCAAAAGAAATGACCGACACATATTCTTAACCGGCGCACTGAAGATGGCGTCGACCACTAGAGCTTCTTCGGGGATTAAAATCACATCTCTAGAAGGGGGTTCTATGATAAGGGGAAATTTCAAGTAAAAAAAAACCACAATTATAAGACACTTTCTTTCTAAAAGCAATAGGCCTACCGTCATCAATAAATTGTCCTGATATACCAGAGGGGCATTTAACAAGAAAGTATTAGTCCTCCGCGGCCTAGTTTTGTTAATGCCATCGGTAATCAGCCTCTTTACAAGGTTAGCCCAACATATTGGCGATTCTGAAGTCTTAAAGAACTAAACCATGTGGCGGATGAGTTTAGGGCATAAAGAGCCCTAACCCGAGGCAAGCGCTAGAGCTTCCAAGCACAAAAGGGTTGTGTAGGTATTAGGCGAAAGCTGAATTGGAGCAACCTTCAAGTCAACCAAAAGCTTGTGTAGAAGGGGGGAAAAGGAAGAAAGCCTCCATGCCAGATATGAATGGTTGAATACGCAAAGAACCCTTCTGGAGGATTCTTGAGAAAAATTGGAGAAGCAGCTATCATAGCATCCATATCCGCGATGCCAAAGTTATCCAATATGGCGTCCACAGAACGTTGAGATACGTTTAAAGATGGCTTGGGAACGAATGCCTTCTTGGGACGAGAGGCATTGGAATCTTTGATCTTCTCCTTGGAAGGGTTTTTGTGAAACATGATTCTACCAGGTAACATCGTTCTATAACAATGCAATTAGTACGCGTATCTCTCTTACACAAATACACATGTCACGATCAAACATTAATGAATACCATTATGTCTTGTTTGATACAAGGATCAGTCGAGCAAGAATCCAAATAGGGGGTATTAGGACGATTGTGCCCATTATACCTTAGCAAACACAGTCACCCCAAAAATCTAGATAAAATAGCATAATCAATGAAGGAAAATCAACACTAAGGGTATTGAAACCATTCCATTTTCTAGCAATGGCATAGAATTTTGATTGGTGAGAAATCATTTCCCCTTTTGCCTCGTGGGGTGCCTTACATTTTCCTAAGTAGGGTGATCTATGAAATAGGTAACGACTAATACTGAACATTAAGCGCGGTGGCAGTAAGATTGACACCTAAACCTATTTTTGTGATCAGCGTAATCTTAACCAACTTTCCTGTTAATTTTGATGTGTAATTAGAATTGCGATTCATAAAAGAAGTAAGAATACTCACCAATAATTGAGCTTGAATCTTCAAAATGAGCAACTTTTTAGGGGAATAGTAATCTTGTTCGAGGATTTAATTTGCAGGTAAAGGACGAGAAAGAGGGATAAGAAGAGTTTATGTCCAAATTTCAAGATTAATCTGAGCCATACAGGTGAAGATCAATCAATGCTTCTGATCAAGGAAGATCAAAAGACCTCGAAGTGACAATTCGTAAAAGACAAAAAAAGCCGACTTGAAAAGTCAAAAACACCCCTCACTAGAAGGCGGGCAAATGTTACTACCAAAATTAACTCCGAGACTAGCTGGCAATGAAGAGATGTCAGATGAATACAGACATAGGGAAATCTCCCGAGAGTAGAAAGCCAAGCGATAGGTTGAACCGAAAGCCGGAAAGAGTAGTTGGAAAGCAGCACAAACCGATACCTTCCTGGGTGAAAGAAGCTTAAAGCCTGCAAAATGCCCACAATGAGCATCCAACAGGATCCTTCCGACAGGACATAATTTGACAGAAGATTTTATAGTGAAAGGCCACCAAAGATAGGAAAAAAGAAAGAAGAAAGTATGAGCTCCCCTCCTTAAAACCCAGAAGGATTACCGGCAATGACCTGCCTAAATACCGATACACCTGAAGGCGAGGGCATCAAAGGTACTAAACCAAAAGAACGCAAGGATCATCCAGAACCAGCTTCCAGAGCATCTGTCGTACGAATACCGAAAGGCTGCATTCACAAATAACAGAAGCGTCACCAGAAGCCACCCTCCGAGAATCCAGGCTACCGCAGAAAGGCAAACAGGGAGCCAAGCAAAGATACAGGCTACCCGTACTGGTTTACCTAGTGCCGAAGCCCACGACGGCTTCGAGCCGGCAGTTATCAGCATACATCATGAGGGTAGGCCCCTCTAAGTATTCACGATAAAGCCGGAGGCCTACATCCGGAAGCTTACGTCCAAAATCCTACATTCAGGAGCTGTTACCAAGGGTTCAATGTAACAACCCGAAAATCTGGGCCAGTTTAAAATTTTTATTTTTGGCAATTTTAGCGAATTTTGAATATTTAAAATGAATTATTTTAAATAATATCGACGAGAAATTTATTTTCAATAGCATTGGAACGCATATATTATATACGTCATCGTTAGAATATATAATAATTATATATAATTATAAAAGGAATTGAAAATGGCGCGGTAGTTCGATAATTCGATTTCAAACTTCAATTGAATGTACCGGGTGCAAAATAATCTGGATTTTAGTGAAACCAAAAATAATGGGATCTAATTGATAATATCTTTCCAGCGAATCCGAAAAATCAAAATTTCATAGCGGGAATCAAAAGATATGTCCAGTTGAAAATTCTGAATAGTCGCTATGGAATTCAGGCCCTTAAAAATGGAAATTTTGCAAACGACCTCGGATTTCGGCGAAACCACTTTTGTTGGGTCCGTGATGTAAAGTTATTGCTAGGTTTCAAATTTCATAATTTTTCGAATCAATATGTGAGCGTGGCAAAGGAAAACGCGTTTGACCAGTTTCAGTTGATTTTAATCGACTGGAAAATGGCCATTTTTCAAACGGTCTCAGAATTTGACGAAATTAGTTTTGTTAGGACCGTATCATCAATACGAAGCTAGAAACTATTTTTCTATGATTTTTAGAATCCGTATGTGACCCCGGTAAATTGAAATGCGCGTTCAACTTCAAAATATAAAGGATTTATATTTTGATTTTGACAGAAAAAGATCAAAACGGCTGAATTGGCTTGAGTGGCATATCCCATTGTGTTCAGAATGGGGGTAATTAGCTAGGGGCGACAGTCGTTGGGTTTGATTTGGGGTTCAGATTAGAAAGTAACAATTTTTGGAATTAAATTAAATATAATATAATATATATACACTATGATTGGTCAAAACCCTCTTAGATTTCCAACTGTGGTCAAAGCTGCGTCTCTCTTCCAGAACGGCGGAAATCGTTCGTGCCTTTCCATCCCTTTTTCTCTTGATCCACTTAATTAAATTCGACAATTTCTGAAGCAAAATCAAGGAGAAATCTGTGAACTCCAAATCTATATAAGTTAGATCGAATATCGTTTGAAGTTTTTCGTGAATCTCTATCACGAACTAAAGCCGCTCGCAATGGTTTTCTGGTTCCGATTGGGGCTCGGCTGGCGCGCCAATCGAGGCGGGGGGGAAGGCGCATAGGCCGACGTCGTGGGAGGTTCCGATCTGGTTCAGGCGCTTCCAGTCGGCGGTGGCAAGAAACCCTAGGCTTTGAACGAGTTACGGTTTCATCCTGGAGCTGAAAAACAACAGTGAAGGTGATTAACTTTATTTAAATTTCAGTTTTAATTTAATTCACTTTATTTAAATTTGCATTGTTTTTCAAATTAAAAATAAAATAGATATGGTTTTAAAAATAAAATAGATATGTTTTTAAAAAAGAGAATAGGAAAGTGTTTTGTAAATATACGTGTTTTGAAAATAAAAATAGCAATTAAATATGAAAATAAATAGTTTATAAATCTGAAAGTATATTGTTTTTTTTAGCTGAAAATAAATTGTTTTTAAATCTGAAAATAAATAGTTTATAAATCTGAAAATAAATTGTTTTTAAATCTGAAAATAAATAGTTTATAAATCTGAAAATAAACTGTTTTTAAATCTGAAAATAAATAGTTTATAAATCTGAAAGTATATTGTTTTTTTAGCTGAAAATAAATTGTTTTTAAATATGAAAATATAGGGTCTTTAAAATAGAAATATAAATAGAATTTGTAAAAGAATTTATTTCGAAAATACGAATAGAATATAAATAGAATTTGTTAAAAATATAATTTTAACACAAACGGTGTTGAACAGATCTCGTTAGAAGCACGGCGAAGATTTCCCGCATTTGAAGTGTCGTGGAGTTGGGATAGCTATTGGTGAGAACTTCTCACCTTTCAATTTAAATTTTCTAGTTATATATACTAGGATGCAGACCTTGTTTAGTAGCACCCGACACCCGTCATCCACAGACCATGGATGGCTTGTTTGTTAAATTGTTTGGTTGAGTAGTTAGTTAGAATATTTAATTGAATAGAATTGTTTTCGTGAAATGAAATTGATTTGATTGATGTGTGAATGGCGTAGGCCTTCACTAGACCGGGGATAAGGCTAGGCCTCGTCCCGTTTCTAGTATCGTGCCGTTATGCCGCCGAAATTTTCTAAAATATGTTAGAAAAATAAAAATATCATTTTATTGAATAAATGAACCGAATAGAATATTCATAATTTGAATAAAATATTTTGATCGTTAAAAATTTAATTTTTAACGTGGAAGCGAATAAAATAAAATATTCATTTGCAAACCGGACGGTTTGTTTATGTACACCTATTTGAAGGACATTGATTGGGTCGATAAATTTTACACATCGCCCAACTGCACAAATAAAATCTGTGTTTTTTGATTTGAAACCCCACACGGGTGTTGGGATGAAATTTGAAGTTCACTCATCCTGATTGATTAAATATGTCGATCGATCGATTGACAGGCTGTTATAAGCGTTAGATATCTATATTTGATTCTTATACAGTGTAGTGCACTTTGGTTGATGGTTGATTATTTTTCAATGTTATTATATACGTGTGATGTATGAAAGTCCATATAATTAACATTATATGGTGATTGATTGGGCCTCATTCCAATTTAGAAAATAAAGAATATATAAAATAAAGGTTCATGTGTTGACAGTACTCATCCATTGAGATTGGTCATGTCTTGAACGAAATATTTTAGTAATAAAATTTACATCTTTATCAATATAAAATAAAGGTTCATGTGTTGACAGTACTCATCCATTGAGATTGGTCATGTGTTGAACGAAATATTTTGATAATAACAACTATTTTGAAAAAGAAATATTTGAAATAGAATATTTGAAAATAGAAATTTATGAAGCCGTGTTGATTAGATTGACGCCATTTTGACGTGAACGATATTTATATCGATTTCCAAATGAATTGAATATAAAACGATTTCGAAATGAATTGAATATAAAACGATTTCGAAATGAATTGAATATAAAACGATTTCGAAATGAATTGAATTGAAAACGAATTCAAATTGAATTGAAATTTGAATTGAATAGAAATGAATTTTAAAACGAATTTATAAAGAAGAATTCAATTTTGATTTGAATTGAAATGGAAGTTGAAATTGCTTTTGAAACGAATTTTAAAACTATTTATATAATCTGTTTTAAATAGAAATCGACGAAATATATATTATATATATAATATAATGGCCTGAATAGAACGCGCCGCGCCGCGACAGTTCGTGAATTTCGACCATTTATTTCAAACGGACATTACGGGAGATCCGACCGTCGGATTCTCCTAAAACTGGAACCGTTGGGTTTGTATCGAAAAGAGCTTTCTAACGAATATTAGAAATTCAAAATCTAACGGTTGGATTTGGAGTTACGTCCAAATCAAATTTGAAAAAGGTCGTTGTAAGTGCAGTTCGATGGCCATTGATGGAAATCGACTGTACGGGCCTTGATAAAATTATTAAAAATAGTAATAATTTGTGTAAAATCATAAGAAATGATTTGTGAAGATTCGGGATGAAAAACTCCATATTTGAAAAGATAAAAATAGATTTTTATCGAAATGAACTAGTTTTGAACTAGAAATACAATTCTATTTATTTTTAAATAAATAAATTGAATTTAAAAAGGGTTTTAAAAATAACCAGAATTTCCAATGATTGCATTGGAGTGGATTTGAATCGAAATTGTCTTCGGAATATTTCGATGTTGGAATTCGTGATTATACAGACGTTGTTATGGAAATTTGAAAGATATATATATATATATATATATATATATATATATCGTTATTTCTAATACGACATTTGTTAATCGTAGAATTTGATATTGAATATAAGCCGATATATTTTCTATTCAGAGCCTTATATTGAATATCAAATGTGATTTGGGTTTGTCGTGAATGGTGTCTTCATTAACACTGTTCTTGAACCCAGTTGAGAAAAGATTAAATCTTTTTATTTAGATTTAATGAAGTGTACCAATTAAATGATATTTAATTGGAATTGAATTGGTATTGATTTTTGGGTTTATCGTGAATAGTGTTTTAAATAACACTTGTTCTTTAACCCGATAATTAATGGAATGATTTTTGGGTTTATCGTGAACAGTGTTTTAAATAACACTTGTTCTTTAACCCGATAATTAATGGATTGATTTTTGGGTTTATCGTGAACAGTGTTTTAAATAACACTCGTTCTTTAACCCGATAATTAATGGAATGTGATTTTGGGTTTATCGTGAACCGTGTTTTAATTGACACTGATTTTTTAACCCAGTTAAAGGTTAAAACTAAGTGGAGTTTTAATGAATCTTTAATTAGATTGAAAAGATCGAAAATGGAGTACCACCAGTTTTGCTCCAGGCGATAGTTAAATCTTTAATTAGATTTGAACGTAAAATGGTAATTGAATTTACCGATAACACCGTGGTGTTAGATATGAAGTATAGCCAGTTTTACTTCATGGGATGAATAGGTTGGGATTGGGAAATTAAAACAAATGATTACTTCGGTAAGGTTCGCTAATCCCGACTAGTTTGAATTGATATTCAAAAATAGATTAAAGAATAAATTCAAGAAATTTGTCTTGGATAAAATTAATGGGAACCTTTCCCTATGAATGTGAAATTTAGAAACTAACTGTCGGTTAGCTAAGCAGAATGGTTTTTTGGATATTGATCTGATGTTGGTTTCGGCCTTCGGGGTTAATATTTGGGGGATTATTCTCTTGATTAATTTACGGTTAGTGACTGATGAATTGGAATGAGGCGTATGTTGTGTTTGTGTAACACTTATTTAAAATATACGCGAGTTATTCGGAAAGACCGGGTTTATCCCATTCTGAATAACTGATACGACGATAAGTCGAAGATGAAGACGATGGTCGAAGACCGGAGGTCTTCACGTCGTTTGGGTGATTACTGATGATCTTGATTGGGTTGTACACCCAAGAAGATGGAAACAGTTAGTGATCGTCCAGACGTACTTGGAGATCGATGGATATGCGGGGTACTAGGTGCCTCCGGTTTCGTTCAGACCCAGAACGGACTTGTAAATGGACTGTGTGTCTGACATTGAATTTTAGTCCGTGTGATTGATCTCTATTAAATATATATCTGTTTGGCGGCGGAGAATTTATTCTCTTGCTTAACGCCCTTCTCTGAGACGCACGAGCTCAGGGGTTATATATTGATGGATATCAATCGCATGGAGTGAATTGCCTGTGTGGCATGCTAAGATGCAAATGATCAAGGCTTCTGTTGAAAAGCAAAGTCTTGTGGTTGATGATCGAAGCACGGCCTTTGTGGCGTAGCTTTGTGTAACGTTGATTCGCGAGTATCACACCCGGTATGAATCAAAAACGGGAGACGGACATCAGGGAGGACATGCGTTTCTTTCTAGTTAGGAGTGGCGTCAGTGCTTGAACTGGCTGACGAGTTTGACTCATGTGGATGTTGCTTATTATTACTTGCTGAAAAGCGAGGCGCCTCGTGATATCGGTTTCGGCCGATGCTTCTGGTCGGCTGACGGGCCAGGCTTACGCCCCAAAGGGCGGGGAAACGCAGTGTTCAGGAATTTTAATCCACATCGGTGGACCGGCCCTGACGATCCAAGGGTCGATGCGCTCTGACCCTGAGGCTCGGACTAGACAGTCTCGAATCGGTTGAGGATCTTGCCCCTAGCCTCGGTTCATACCATAAATGATAACCCAACTTCCAATACGACGTTTTGCGATTTTGATTGTAAACTTATATATGGCAAAATAGTGTTATGGGGCATTCATGCCGCCTATGATTGATACTTATGATTTGAAGTTGTTTTATACACTATGCACTTATAATAGTATCAAACGATTTGTTTTAACCGTATCAAGCATTCTTTGGCTGTTATAAGGGAAAACCCTATCCTCGGCTGCGTTGCATTGTGTGATGGGACCTGGGTCTTATAACAGCTTCATTTTTCTTTATTTAGCATTGCGCTGTTTGTTTTATGCACCGGTATTCTTGGGAGGAAACCCATTCCGTGTTATACGGCGTGGTCCCTTGATTTACCTAACTTTAAAAATAAAGATTAATAACTGTTTTAGTTCTCACACCAGTCACATGACTAACCTGGAGTTTATTGTTTTAACCTAAACTCTGGGTGCCCTTATTTTGACACGGGCAGCTAGTAGTTTTGGTTTTGCAGATTTATATTCACAGGATCCTGGTTTACAGCTGGAACGATATCCGGAAAGCTTTGTATCCGTATATCTCTTCTAGTTGTGTATTGTATTATTTTCCGCTGCGATGTATTTAAATGTAATTTAAATCTCTGATATTTCTGTGTAATATTCATTTATACTCTGTATATTCTTGTAATCTGATGCACTGTTGTAATATACAATGTAATGTTCTTTTGTATGCGTTCTGTTGTGGTTTGTTCTCGAACTATCCGATGCTTTCCTTTACGGGGAAGTTACGGGTTTTCACATTCAAATACCATCCGATGACCATAACTGATACTCCAAGGATGGCCGGAAGCCAAGCGCCCGAAACCAAGGAGAAAGTGACCGACAAAGGCTCCCATAGTCCCAATAGCCCAACAGTGGAAGGAGCCCAGAACCACTATAAATAAGACCCCAGGGGTCACATTTTAGGGGGATCGATTTTCTTCATACTAGTACTCTTAAAAGAAGCTTAGCGCTTTGATTAACATGAGAATTTCTCATATTACATTCATGTACTCCAAATGAAAGTTTAATAAAAAGGGATCTTCTTATGGAAAATTGCTCTGTAAGTTTATATTATTATTTCCAATCATCATTGTTGCAGTTTATTGTTCAGTTTCAAAATAAGCATGGATTCCCGTCTTAATATGTCCCCGAATAGGAGGATATATCTCCTTCACTGAGTTTAGATCCATTCTGGTAGTCTTTAGCGATCCCACTCCTCCAGACTTCGATATCTAGGGTGGTGATTTGATTTAACCTAAAAATAGCCGAAACACCTATTTTATCCTTTAGACCTGCCCCAGTTGACCCATCTCCGGCGTTGACGAAAAATATCGTTAACAACAGTGAATTGTAAATGGTGGAGTTAGAAATATGTACTATATCAAATGTTGAAATAAAATATTTATTTGAATAAAAATATTGTTTGAATATTTAATTCTGTGTAGTAGCATTTAATTCTCAATTTTGTTATATTATATATTTTTTTTAAGAAAATTAATATAAATATCTATAGCTACATTTTGGAATGTTGCTATAGACCCAAATATGGTTCTACCGCAACAATAATTCTTATATTGTCGTAGATAGCCAAAATGTTGCCTTTGAGGTTTGCAGTAACGGGGAAATTTGCATCACCCTAAAAATGTTGCCAAAGACCTATGCCAACATTTTTTGGGCCTGTGCCAACAATTTTTTTCTTTTGCATTAGGTTGTTTATGGCGTAGTATTAGTCGACCCGAAAGTCTTCAATCTTGGATTCATAATGGCAAGCCCTACGCTTGAGCGTGCAATGTTTCTAGGTCGAATAGGACACTGGTCGAGTTGGATGTTTATCGAATCGACTTGATGGCTTCTTTATGTTGATATAGCTTGATTTTTCGGAATGTATACGACCTTTCCAAAAGACTATTCAACACTTTGCCCCCCCCCCCCAAAGTACGTCGCGTCTAGGCGGGATATGCTTTGTAATCTGTTGAGCAGCAATTCCGTAGACGTTATTCAATCTGTGAACAGTGATAATGAACAGTCGTGTCTATTAGAGATGCCATTGTACTCAGAATACTTAGTCTGTAAAGAGAGATTATTATTTGTTGTGTCGAATTGTGGGCTTCAAATGTTATGTCACACATATAGGTCATTGTCGAACGATGTTATCACTTTGTGCTAGTTGAGTGTGTGGTCAAGTCAGACCAAAAAATCACGTACGAGTTAGCACGAGATGTTGTCGAACATGATTATCAGAATCATGCGAGTCTTTATTAAATCAAGAAGGTAATCATCAGAAAATAGTAAAAAGAATTGTGTTTTTCCCTGTCTCGGGTCGGCCTATAGAGCCGAGAAATGTCCAATATATCTGGGTCGAAGACATTGCCGGGTCGATGTGTCGAGCCGGCTCTGTTGTGGACTGTCACTTCAGAAGATGATGAAGGGAACTTTCTTTTTTACTATATAAGACTGTCCCACTCCCATTATGTTACTTTTATATTATTCAAGATGAACCATTCTCCAAGAACTCACAAATCAATTCGTTTCCAAATTAAGCAAGATCTTCTCAAATTCAACATTTGGTGGGAATCGATTTGATATTTCACATTTTCAACCATAAATTCACATGATTTAAGTCATGAATCAAAACCTTTTCTCTTTTTTTCTCGATTAAACCCATATTCGTACCATACGTGCTGGAAATGATCACCGGTGGAGAACGTCTCGAGGAATCTGGTGACGAGGAGGCAGAGTTAATGGAGGAGCAACGACGAGTTCGGCTATGAAATCGGGACCAAGATCTTGGCTTTGGGGAAGAAGGCAAAGTAGTGCCGTAGAGTTAGAGATCTTGAGTTAGTGGAGTTTGGGAAGACGAGATAATGCTTCCGGGCGGTCCCACGAAACATAGTGGTGTGGAAGAAAGGTGGGCCGAGGAGAGAGTTTTGGAGCTCGGCTCAAATGATCGTCGCTTAGATCCAAAAATGTGGAGATGATGGATGAAAGGAAGTATTTAGGACTATGGCTTGAATGGTGGCAAGTCGAACCAAGGAGGGTCGAGTTGGATTGGCTTAGATAAGAGAAGGATGAGACACTGAAGTGCAAACATGGTTCTAGTTGGTAAAGGGCTTGTTCGAGCAAGGAAATGTCGACCCAAAGAGGTGAGGACATGGAGAAGTAGAATGGGAAGAAGTTTGAGGCAATGGAACAGTTGTGGTCTGGGTCGACCAAAGACCTAGTCGACCCAATAGGATTGTCCTAAAGGGAGAGGTACTTGGCAAGGAAGTATGAAGTTAGAATCTCGGGTCGATCAAGAGCTAGTCAAGCTAAAGCTTTGGAGCTATTTGCACATGCTAGAGTAGATTGTATCAGGACCGTTCAAGCCTAGAAGGATCGACCCGGGAATGCCGACCCAAGGTCCGACCTGAGACTTAAGACTCAATATAATCCGTCATACCTTCATATATACCAATAATAAAAGAATACCAATCACTGCACACTTGGACAGTTAGGACAGTACCTTGGACATATAAGCTTAAGACTGCATATGAACTGATCTTATCTGGACTTGAAGCGTATTACCGCCTTTAATATTTCTGCTTCTACAATTATCTCTGTATATTACCACTGTACGCACTTGCACTAGTACACACACTGAGGGATGATGGTTTTAATTCTCTAACAAATGATCTTTCATGAATAGCATAGCCAACCATGACCGAAAGATACAATACCAGAGGGTCTGGAGTAGGGAGAGGAAAAGTGATTCCTTCTAACCAAGATATAAAAACTAATTCTCCTATAGAGTCAGATCACGATTACGAAATCCAACCTCATGACCCAAAGTTAAACGCTTCGTCTTCCGAAGAAGAGGAAGGTATGGTGGCACTAGCGGCTGCAGAGGTCGCTCTCGATGCGCTCCCGGAAGTAGTAGTTTTGGTTAATTCCCTAGATTCCTGGCCTTGTACCATGGATGAAGGAAAAATGAGAAGATTAAGCCTCAAACATAGAATCCCCTGGGGAGAGACCTGGATTCCTAAAGAGAAAGAGTTCCCTCACAACCCACGGGGGGTGACAGAGTTTGTGTGCACATCGTTGAATCGTCCTCTATACTCTTCCATAGTCAATATGGGTTAGATTCGTAGGTCGGTAGGCCTTGCGTTGAGGCATGCAAGTTTTTTTATACTCTTAAGTTGTGAGAGCTAGAGTTAGGGATCAGTTGTCGGGTCACACTTGTCCATTGTTTATACTCCATTCCAAGCTCTGAGGAATGAAGTTAGTCGGGTCACGCTTGCTTAAGCATCGTCCCTTTGCCGTCACGTCAAGGGCAAAGGTGCCATAAGGATGATTGGATCACATCCATAGTTTATACTCATCCCGTCGAAATGTGAGAAAGAGTTAGAGATGTTGTTTAGGCATCGTTTTACCACTCTCATTTGCAAAGTGTTGGTCACCTTGTCGAGCATCGGAGTCAAGCTCGAGTTTAGTCAACCCAAATCCGACTAGTTGCGAAGTTGGGATAGCTCGTCAACACGTGAGCCAATCAACGTCTTTGGATAATTAGTCATTCCTTTCATTCAATCCTTGGCATGGGTTGGCCGAATCACAACATATAGCCAAAGTAACAGACACATTAGTGGAGCATGGAAAGGAGCTTTTATTTATGAACAATAGCAAGTGGCGAAACACGCCTTATTACGTTGCTAAGAATAAATGAAATAAATGGAATAATAAAAAGTTAAGAAAGATAATGCCGCAAATTTTCAGCATTCCATGCTATTGGAAGTGGATCGCCATCAATAGTTGTTAGCTTGAAGGTTCCGTTATCAAGCCTCTATTAGATGACGTAAGGCTCTTCCCATTTTGGGCCCATGTGCACTGGGGCCAGGAAGACTCGTTTCAAGATAAGATCGTCAAATTCGAAGGTTTTGAATCGAACCCTCTTATATAGTATTAGGTGACTTGTTTCTTGTGCGCCTCGGCATGCAAGTTAGTCTTTCCTCTCTTCTCGCCAATTATGTCCAGAGATTCTGAGAGAAGCGCTTTGTTAGTCAATGGGCTATAATAGACGTCCGGGGAGAGGGAACCTCAAGTTCTATTGGGATAACCGCTTCAGAGCCGTAGGACAAGAAGAATGGAGTATGGCTTGTCGCAGACTTATGGGTCGTTCGATAAGCCCAAAGAGCTAAAGGTAGTTCATCGGCCCATTTGCCTTTGGCCCGCTCCACTCTTTTCTTCAGGATGGACCTGATGATCTTGTTCACAGTCTCGACTTGTCCATTTGATTGCGGGTGTGTGACTACAATGTACTTCTTTTCAATGTGATAACGTTGGCAGAAATCTCTGAATTCTGAGCTATCGAATTAGGTCCTATTATTAGTTATAATGTTCCAGGGAAGCCTAAATCGGCATATGATGTTTCTAGCAATAAATTTGATCAACCGCTTTTTCATGATTGTGGTCAATGGTTCTTCTTCAGCTCATTCCAAAAAATAATCCACAGCCACAATCACATACTCCGCCTCAACTTTAGAGATTGGAATACTTCCAATGATGTCCACTCCCCATACAGCGAATGGACAAGGTCTAACAATCCGGGTGAGTTGAGTTGGCGGAGCTCTTTGAATCTAGGAAAATCTATGACACTTATTGCAATGTTTGGAATAATTAACTGTATCCCGACTAATGTTAGGCCAGAAGTATCCGTACCGCAGCACCTTCTTTGCTAGAGTCTGTCCCCGGTGTGAGCGCCGCATTCACCTCTGGACACTTCCCGCAACACTCGTTTGGCATCATCACCGGCCACACACCGGAGCATAGGAACTGGGAACCCTCTTCTGTACATCGTATCTTCCTGGATGATATATCTCAAGACTTTGTACACGATAGCTTGCTTTTCATTCTTCCGTTATGGGAGGGTTTCATTCTGGAGAAAGTTCTTGATAGGGGTCATCTGCGACAGTTTCTCTGGTTCGGTCTCCAAGGCTTGATCAATCTCCATCTGGTCAATGCTCGAAGTAACTAATGTCTCGATTGGCACCATTTATGCTTCGTCTCTGGCGTCAGAACTAGCCGGTTTATCTAATCTTTCGACCTTTTGATTTTCTTCCCTAGGAAAATGTGAAATGTTATGGTAGTTAAAATCGTCCAACAACTCTTCTACACGTTTGAGATAGGCGGCAAGTCGTTCCCTCCTAGTCTGGTACTCCTTCTGAACCTGAAATACAATAAGTTGTGAGTCAAAGAAAATATCCAACACTACTACCCTCAATTCTTTTGCGAGCTTCAGCCGGGAAATTAGGGCTTCATACTCGGAGTCATTGTTGGTAGCGAGAAAGTCTAGCCTCAGGGCGTAATAAATCAATCGTCCCTCAGGAGTTAACAATAAAATTCCAGTGCTAGAACGTCGATCATTACGGGCCCCATTAGTGTACAGCTTCCATGTATCCAGTCTAGGTTTAACATCAGGAAGATTGGAATCGCCTTTCGGAATGTCCTCCTCGGGAGTTGTAAAATCGACTATGAAGTCTTCCAATGCTTTCTCTGTGATAGACTTTCAGGGAAAGAAGGTGAGGTCAAATTGGCTCAGCTCGATATTCCATTTGAGCAACCTTCCAGATGCCATAGGTCGCTGAAGGACCTGTCATAGTGGCCGGTTGGTGTATACTTTGATGGTGTGACACCTTACATCCCTGAATATCACCCGTATGAGGATACATTAAGTTCTGTGAAGCGCAATAGGTAAAAAGTACAACACAGAGACTAAAATTCTGAAGAAAAAATATGAAATGCAGCGGAAAACTTTTCAAACTTTTGTTATAAAACCATCATAGCATTACATCTTCAAATACCATAAAGTTATAAACATAAACATCTGTCTCGTGGAAACATAAACCATTAGAGTATAAGTACAAAACCATAAATATCATATCCTTCATGAGTCATAACAATGAACATAGAACATACACTGAAGCAATACATAGAGTAGGAAATAATCCAATCCAAGTTGAAACAAAGAATCACGATCACTGCTGCAATCCACCACCCTGAGACCCTGAGGGGAAAGGAAGAGAGAGAAGGAAAAACAAAGTAGGTCAGACATAAAGTCTGGCAAGTTCTAGTGATTTTTAGCATAAGCATAAGATAAGAAGTATCAAGACAGATAAATGGTACTGGATAAGAAATGAAGTAAAATATACGAGTTCGAAATAAACGAGATAAGGTAAGATCAGATATGCTTCTCATTCATATCCCAGAACAGAATATCTGCACCAACTATTAGAATATCAGGATTAGGTTTTACCCCAATTACTACCAAGTGATTGGCTCCCTAACAGACGCGAATAACTTGTGCCAGCCATGGCAATCAAATATATATGTCCCGAACCCATCAACTTTAAACAACACAGCCCAATCCGCTGGTGTTACAGCGTCTTATTTCCCCTATCGGATCCATGCACGCTCATGACTCCACCGGAACGTGCCCATACCCACCTCTAGAATTTGAACCTCTTATAATCATCCATCAATAAAGTGTGCCCTAGTCCCTACCTAGTGCGGGACTCATTTGATAACAGGAGGGTATTTATTGATATGGATTCCAAGCGAACAGCAGATTTACAAAAGCCACCCCTAGGCTTGGTGCTCAAGTAAACTAGGATTATAAGAGTCCCCAAAAAAAACAGCAGACACGGGCCTCTTGGCTTATTATTAATCAGGCAGGTATAACTTAGCAGGTTTAAGTTCATTAATAAGCATAATATAACCCTATGTTATATTCCACGATCGTAAATGGCATTTCTTATTAAATGTACCAACCCTTCCCCAAATCATAGAGGCACCTTCTCAGATGTATATAGATTATAGTAACATGTTTTACCTAATTTACGTCTGATTCGCATATATTCTCATAACATGTTCTACTTAATATTGACCAACTTTTTGGGAAAAGTTGTCATGGATCAATGGATTGAAGCCCAATGTCAAAAGGTCCACCATTCAGTGCCAACCGGCACCAACAGACGGCCTTTATTCCAGAAAGCCCGAGCAAGAACTAAGGCATTAAAGGCAGTCAAACACTTCCAGCCAAAGCGCTACTTTTGATACACCAAATCTCGAGTGCCACACAAGCCACAATCCTCGAGGATACTATTGCACAGCAAAAGAGTGGGTCTCCCAGCCGCAACTATCCCCAAGGATCGAGCTACACGTGTCCAAGCTCCGCAAAAGAGGTCAGCCATGTTGCATCTCGCTCAACCCACTTCTTTGCCTATAAATACATCCATACTCAGAATGGAAAGGGGACTTCTTTTGTAAAACTTGCTCTCTCAAGTAAAAACTCCACCGATAACTCCAAATATAGCCAACTCTTTCTCAGTAACACAGTAACTTTGTGTTCATCTCCCACTTTCTCCAAAAAGAAAACATATTGTACTTGTAATCAAAAGTAAATCAATATATATAAAGTGGACGTAGGCACCATATTTGCCGAACCACTATAAAAATTCTACGTGTTCCCTGCTTTATTTACTTTTTTGCACTTTGTGATTATTGTTCGTGTGACCTAAGCACGATTGGGGGTTGACTGTCACCAGTGAGAAACTTTTGACGTCAACACTTTGGCGCGCCAGGTAGGGGAACCACGCGCCCAGACATACTCTATGACCTTCGACCGCCTTCGGCAATTTCAAAGCTGACCATGGAAAACAAGCGGAAGAAGGATGCAACATCTTTTCGTCCCACAAACGCTGATGCAACCGAAACAAACACTACAGAAGCAAGTCAGGATTCCTCCTCTCATGAAGACACGTCCCGGTATCTTACCAAGGACGACATGGATAAGATTCTGGACGAGTTCAGAGGCCAGATGACATCTCAGGATAAACTCCTCGAACAACAACAACAGTTGATGAATAACCTCCTCGCTCGGATGGAAAAGGGATCTAATGCTTCGACATCAATTCCTCCACCGGGCGGAGCTGGGGCAACAACTGATCTTCGGTCCGCACAAATACAAGCAGCGGATCAGACCATACCTTTGCTTCCTCCTGGCTCGACTTCAATTCCCGATCGACCACTGCCAGGAGCGTCACTTCCAGCGACCAACACAGTCGCAGCTGCAGATTCTCAGAAGGTCCGCGATCAAAATATAGGTTGTTCGACCATTCTTCCCCCACTCCAGTGAACAACTCAACTCGCTGGACCGACCGAACAACAACTGGTTCGACCGGGATCAGTGTCATTTCCATTACAACCCGACATCTTACCACAAACTCATCTTATGCTACCTTCCCTCCAACGAAGAGCTGGTGGCACCTTCCCTTCGAATCAGGAAGACCACTCTACCATACTGGTTCCTAACATGGTAGATTAAAACATTATCACAGACCATCGTAACATCGCCCTGAGCGAGGGCAATGCAGAGGCCCGAACTCACATTCTATGCTAGATTTGCCGGGCCCCTCTAACAAGGGTATGGCTCGATCCAATCCTCATTCTACTCAACGGCGCCATTCTTCCTAGAACCAATAGAAGGGGCTCATCCTCACCTTCACTCAACTCTCGAAGGTCGAACCCAGCGAATGGTTCCCCTTTCGAGCATGCTTTCGGTGGATCCTAGCACTGGGATCCTCCCCGGTGCGGAGCTGGATTCATAGCAGCGACTCCTCAGAGAGGGAAGCCAGCTTGCAAACATTATCAGACGCTTCACCTGGGACACATATTCTCAACGGGATATAGATGATATCCACCGCAGCCCGTTTACCAGGGAAATCAGAAACTCCTGAAACCCTCTAGACTTCCAGTTTCCGACTATAGAGCCCTACAATGGTCGGACCAACCCGACCATTCATCTCACGCGATACATGCGCCATATGTAATTACTCTATGCATCGACCAACGTTATGGCCAAGTGCATCCCACTCTTCCTCACAGATATAGCCAGCATGTGGTTTAGCAGCTAACAACGGAGTCGATCAGCAGCTGGAACATGTTGGTCACCCGCTTCATCGAGTAGTTCAGAGTTCACATCTCCCGACCAAAAAGTGGACTCATGTTACTGACTTCCATCTAGCAAAGACCCGGTGAAACCCTCTGGACTTTCCTAGAAAGATTCAACGTGGTCATAGCATTAGTCGATCGACCCGAGCCATCGACGGTGCTTATGGTCGCCACTGCAGGTGTCCAGAACCAGTCAGAATTCATGATTTCTTTAACCAGAGATCCTCCCAAGGACATTGACGATTTTTATGCCAAGGCTAAAAGGTTCCTCCGACAAGAAGATGCCAGCATTGAGATGGAGTGCCACGAGGTGCTTGCCGCCAAAGATGGGGGTCCATCCAACACCAATGTCCAGAATAAAGGAAAAGGAAAGGTCTTAGAAAAGAACGACTGAAATGTATGGCTCCGGAGAGAGAACAAGTACGACCAATACACTGAGCTCAACTCCTCCCTTCTCGACATCTTCCTTGACGTACGAGGATCTCTGCCCTTCCCAAAACCTCCTTGAAGAGAGCCGACATAGAAAGAACTCGACTCTGGAAAGCACTGCATGCACATGGCAGGCCACAACACCAATGAATGCAGGCATCTGCGCAATCTCATCGAGGATGAGGTCCGACGTGAAGAACTACCCGAATACGTCAAAAATACCGCACAGGCCATGCCACCACAACCTTCTGGCCAAGCTCCTCAGGTCGGTTCTCGAGCTCCTAGAAACGGAAAGGACCCCGAGCCCAGCAATCGCGACATCATCATCAATTAATAAGATTTAGATTTTTCTTTCTTAGAAATGTATTTTTCTTTCAATAATTTGGGTATGCTAAAGTACACACGTGTGGAGTTAGGATTTAGCTCCTAGGCATACTCTGGATTCATCTTTCACCCACTTAAATTTATTTTCATTTCCTTCTAATAGCTCCTTAGCAGCAATAAACTTTCTTTTTCAAACATGAATTATGTTTAAGTTGAGCACGACTGACGCCCGCCGACCCAAGCATGGTCAGTGTTACCCATAATTATTAAGTCACGGTCAATATCTACCACCATTAAACGGAAAAGGCCTAGGCTCTCGATGGCCTAGGCTCAGCGAAAAACAAAAAGGAAAAGGAGAAAATAGATCCAAGCTCAAACTGAATAGATAGGCATAATAAGACTATAAATAAATAATGACAGAAAGGGGATAACGAAGAAAGATGTACATATAAACATATAATAACTGAAAATTGAATAGGTAATTGGCAGTAATCAGAAGAAGAATAATAACATATAAGAATAAACTTATAAACACTGCTTATTTCAAATCCAATATATTTACTATCAAAAATCCTTTTTAAATTGCAGATCTAAAAATAACGTAGAACTCACAGAGATATGTATTAGATCCAGAAAAGGCCTTTGAAATAGTTGCAGAAGAAGAAGAATTATCCTTCCAGTCTATATTCTGACAGCACCCCGACATTTTCTTAATTTTATTTCAGAATATAACTTAGAACGGGAAGAAGATGAAGAAATGCTTATGTAAGAAAATGGTGATGCTGCTAGCCTATTTATAGATATGCTAAGATAATATAAACCAAAGGATCTTACGGTTTTAAATCAAACCATAGAATACAAATCACTAATGAATCAGCAAAGGAATAAAACACACAAAACTATCCAGGTTCAGGCTCCAGTTTAGTCGAAGGTGGGTCAACCCACTTACTACGTGCGTCGACACTAGGGTCGACCCATGTAGGTTCAGGTTGACCTGTGACCGTTGCTTTTATTTATTAAATTATTTTAATTTAGTTCAAACTTCTTTTGATTATAACATTTTCATACTTAGTCTGATTTATGGAAGCCAAAAGTCTATCTGAATCATAATTCCGTAACGGACGCAACAGTAAAGTCTGTTTTACTCAGTACTGAATATTTTATTAATTAATATTCATTTTATTATCTTCTCTATATAATTATGGTTTATTAAATTATGGGGTGTTACATTCTCCCTTCCTTAAAGGATTTCATCCCCAAAATCTCTAAGTTAAGAAGAATGTTATCAATCAAAACGTACACCCATCTACTTATCCATCCATCAACCACAAGTATCCATTGTCCTTAATTTATAATGCTTTGTATCAACATATGCAAAGGTGTTGTGTATATGTCCCTACACTAATGAGAAAATCAGGAGGTTTACTGATTTAGTCGACCTCCTTAATGCAATATATGTATGTGCCATGTATCCAATATGTATGAAAAAGAATCCTAATAATACATATAAGTTCTATATGTGTGAAACAACCATTCACCAAAATGCAACATCCATGTGATGATTCAACCATTTTCATCCATTGAAAATTAAAATGCGCACACATCCATATGTAATATGTAAGTGCTTGAGCCATCTAGTGCCGAGTGTGTGTATATGCATCCACTAAGTCCACTAGCAAACACTTGCAACCATCAAACATAACATGTCTCAGACACATGTTTGCAACAATAAGTTTCTACCTAAGGATCGATATTTGAATGAAAGGAAAAACAAATTCGAATTCAAAAGCTTAGAAAGGAATTAATAACATACTCTCAAAGCGAAAAAGGTCAGAAGCGTGAATCTTGTCTTCGGGTTCCCATGTCGCATCGTCATGATCTTCTCCTCATTGCACCTTCACTGGCTTGATCTCCTTGTTGCATAACTTCTTAACTTCTGATCCAAGAATACGGGTAGGAACTTTTCTAACTAATGCCTCCTTTTCAATTTCAACATCCTTAAGCGTACTTGGCTCAACTACCTCTGCTGAGTCATGTAGACATTTCCTCAAGTGGGAAACATAGAACACGTCATGAACTCTCGCCAGCCTCTCTTGTAGTCTAACTCTATATGCCATCTGGCCTATCCTCTGAACTATGGGGAATGGCCCTACAAACCTTGGTGCCAACTTCCCTACTAATCCAAAACAACGTTTCTTAGAGATGACACCTTGATAAAGACCATATCTCTTACCTAAAACTCTAAGTCATTCCTCCTCCTATCGACATATGACTTCTGCCTATCCTGGACTGCTTTCATCCATCTGCGAATCAGGTCGATCTTCTTAGAAGTCTCTCTAATTATATCAGGACCAAGTAGAAGTTTGTCCATAGACTCCCACCAACATATAGGCGATCTGCAGGGTCGTCCATAAAGTGCCTCAAAGGGAGGCATCCCAATACTTGATTGATAACTATTATTGTAGGAAAATTCTACCAATGGGAGATGCTCCTCCCAAGTCCTTCCGAAGTCTAGTATACACAGTGTCAATAAATCCTCAAGAACCCTATTGACCCTCTCAGTCTGTCCATCCCTCTGAGGGTGATAGGCTGTACTAACTACTAAGTCGTAACTGTGTACCTAGTGCCTCTTTCAAGCTCCTCTAAAACTCACTCGTGAAGATGGGGTCACAGTCACTAACAGTACTGGAATGTACCTCATGAAGTCAGACGAACTTTCTAAGGTATACTGATGTTAGCCAAGCTGTTGTCCACTTTCTCTTGACGAGGATAAAGTGAGTGCTCTTAGTTAATCTGTCAACTATAACCCGTATACTAGTTTTTCCCTTCCTCATTCTGGGCACAATACAACAAATATACCCTATTACAACACTATTTTTACAATGGGCATCGGCTGCTCGTTGTAATAGAAGGCTTTTACAAGGGTCCATTAAGGACCGTTGTAATAGATGTCCTATACAACGCCTTATTTACAATGGGCAATAACAGGTCGTTGTAATAAGAGGATATTACAACAGTCCTTTCATGCCCATTGTAATAGAGGCTAATTTTATAACATTCAGAAAATACCCATGCTAATAGATGATAATTTTACAATGGTCCCTGAATGGCTGTTGTAAGTGGTACCAATTTTACAACGTTCATAACGCCCATTGTAATAAGTGTCAATTTTACAATAGGCTAAAAAATTCCCATTGCAATAGGTTTCAATTTTATAACAGCCACAAAAAATGTTCATTTTAACCAATGCCAATTTTACAACATTCATAAAATGCCCATTGTAATTATTATTATTTATTAATATTCAATAATTGATAATAAAAATAATAATTTCTAATAAAACGAATACAAGACAATATATACTTAATATTAAATAATTTATAACTTATGATTAATAATTTATTATAAACGATAATCGATAATTTGTAATTTGTAATTATTAATCAATAATACTTACTCAATAGTTTATAAATAATAATTATAAATGTCAACATATATAAAACATTTTTCAAAAATTTATAATAATTAATGGTTATTAATAATAATTCATAATTATTATCTACAATCAAAAAAAAAATTATATTTAATAACTTTTTATAAAATATTTAAAATTTATAAAATAAAAAATGAAACGTTATTATTGTACTAGTTGATAATTAATAATTACTATTAATAACCAATAATATATATAATAACCAACATTTAATAATTTATATTTAAATACAATTAATAAGTAATTAGTAATAACCAGTAAATGATAGTTAAAAAACTAAAAGTAAGCAATTAAATTATAGATAACAAAGTATAAATGAATAATAGTTTCTAAACTAGAAATAAAAAACATTTTATATGTAATATTTTATTACTATTAATTGTTAAATTTTTTATAATATCTATTAATTAATAATATATTTATACTAGTGTAGATATGGTAATTACTTGTTAATAATTACTATTACTAAGTAATAACATATACATAATAACTAAAATTTAGAAATTAAAATCTAGTTGCAATTAAGAAATAACAAGTAATGATTAATAAATAATAGTTGATAAATTATAAGTACAACTTATTATTTTTTAACTAATATTTATAATAAACTAAGAAATAGCAAAATGCCTTTCTCTTCTCCGGTTAATTTTGCTTGCAAATAAACTTTCGCTTTTCCCTCCTTTAATTTATGCATCCCACTTAACTTTTCTTTTATCCCTCTACCAACGTCATATTCATTCTTTCAACCACAAATAACATCACCCCTCCAAAAGTAATAAAAAAAATAAAAGCATTTCTCGATCTTCATGCTACTTCTACTGAGTTAATATCCTAAGATGCTTCATTCTAAATCTCGCCAATGTTTAGATCTGCCAATTCAATGATGCCTCACTCTCAGACTGATGATGCCATGCTAATCTGAGTTGAAGTTGTAACAGATGATCTAGCTGCTACAGAGTTGTTAATCCCTAAAAACCCATACGCACATTGGGTAAAGAATACAAGGAGAATATCATCAGGATCGACCGTTCACAACGCAACCGCACAGAGCAAGGGCCAAATATCAAAGCCAAAGCAGGTCAAGTCTACCAGTGCGATCGGGCTATGAGAAGCACGACTCGACAAGATAAAGGACGCATATCCTAAGAGCCGCTCAAGCGCTAAGATGAGACAGGTCGCCCGTTTTGCACGGGCAAAAGCAATCTCAAAGCATGACCACGAAGCCAAGCGGCACCATACAAAGACAGCAAGAAGACGAGCGCCCTTGGTTCAAGAAGAACGGTCGCACGGGAAACAAAGGAGGGTCGATCTCAGCTTTTACGAAATCTCCCAGAGTGCCCGCACTTAAAGACCCGCTCAGCTATTCAAGACACTCAACAAGTCGTTCGCACATAACACAGAATATAACCACGGACAGCTGGCTACAGCTGTCCAGTGGCATGATCGTAATTAGCAGAATGAACGACTCACAGCCTGGATAAACGAATTCCGGATCATTTACCAAGGAGGGTTGACCTATAAATACAACATGGCTACCTACATAAAAGGGGGCTTTTCTGGAAAAACCAGGAAGTGCTGCTAAACTTCATACTCAACCACAGATCCAACCATGGCGTCGAGTATCATCTTCGAATGAAGGCATCTTCTCTCTCAAATCTTCCATCCATCCTCCTTCTCCACAAACTCCATTATTCTCTTGTATAGTTCTCTAGATCAAAATACATAAACGAGGATATATTGAGTGAGTATAGAGATGTATGAGGTTAAAGAGTTGATGTACCTTGTAATTCTCATTAAAAGGCAGAAAATCATCTTCATAGTGGACGTAGGCCTCATTAACGGCTGAACCACTCTAAATCTTGTCTCTACTTTACTTTCTCTCGCATTTTTACTTTATATTGCTAATTAAACACAGTTCCATTTATTTCTTACCGAATTGGTGAAGTACAGTTTAGTACCTTGGGTGTTTAGACCATTTTTGGTGTAAACATTTTGGCGCCCACCGTGGGGCCGTGTTCATAATTTTCTTCTGTAATTCAACAAGAAAAAACATCCCAAAATTGTTTTCTCCTTTGAAATCATGGTTGGATCGAAGAAAAGCGGTAAATCCTCTAAAGTCGTTGCGATCATCGAGGATGATAATGCTAACGAAGCTACACCTCAAATCTTGAATCAAAGGGCTGGGGAGACCCCTAGGCCACCTGTAACGAGAGATGAATTGAATATGGTTGTAACCGGCTTGAACGAGAAAATGGATAATAAAGCGAAGATGATAATGGAAAGGTTTGATATCCTGACCAATAGTCAAGTCAATTTGTTACCACCAAACACTGTGGATAATACTGATGAAAAAGAGGACTCATCAACCTCAGACCCTGGACGACCTCACAACCCAGTGAGAGACAGGGAAGAGGTCGTCATTGGGGATCCTGAGGTCAGGTGTCCACAGCGCAAAGAAGAACGTGCCACGAGTCGCACCAATATAGCCTCCCTCAAGAAGGATTCGAGGCGACGAAGCTTAAACCATGGCCGTGCTAATAAGAACATTAGCATCGATTCTGACAAGCAAGCAAGCGATGAAAGGTGCATCACAGATTTAATTCAGCAAGTGATGAAGTAGAAGGCAGCCCAAGAGGATGAGGAGAAAGAATGGGAGTTTTCCCCCAGCAAAAATCCATTCACGGAGTAGATCCATCAAGCAAACTTCCCGAAGAAATTTATACCACCAACAATAGCAGCCTACAGCGGAGTCGGAGATCCAACTATTTTCCTATTTAAATACGACCAATACATGAATGGAGATAGAGCCACTGATGAAATCAAGTGCTTATACTTTCCCATTTGCATAGAAGGTGTGGCCTCCCTATGGTTCACCAGGCTCCCACCTAGGTGTATCGACCAGTTTGAAGATCAGGCAAGGAGATTTCAGGATCAATTTCGGTTGCAGGCCACCAAAGCACGGGACGTGATGTCGCTCAGCGAGATGGAGCAGCGGCCTGGGGAAACCATCGGAGCTTTCCTTACATGCTTCCGCACTGCGGCGGCGGAGGTCGTAGAGCCAGAACCTTGGTATTTGCTTGCGGCTCTAAGAGGAGCCATCGATAAGAAATCAGAATTTGGAAAGTGGCTTAAAATGAAGAAACCAAAGACCCTAAAGAAGTTTTTCAAGAAAGCTGAAGAGTATATGAGTGTGGAAGATGAATCTCTAGGTGCCCAGAAGACTATAGAAAATATCACGGCCAGAGAAGGGAAGAAAAATGGGCCCAGGGCTGAGCAGAGGAACGATCTAGGACAGAAGAGGGGGATAGCAAAGATTATAAGAAGACATGGATGTATAAACTATCTGAGCTAACTCTCTTAAAAGAAACCCCAGAGAGGATCTACCAAGCTGCGAAGGACTCAGGCCTTTTCCCTCAGATGAAGCCGTAGAAGGTAACTGAACAACAGGCGAATTCCGGGAAATTTTGTCGTTTCCATAGCCAACCAGGGCACAGCACTAATGAACGCCGCCATATGAAGAGCTTGATTGAAGAGATCATCAGGAAGAACCGACTCTAGCAGTATGTGAAAAATCCCCAAAACTCTCCAGTCGTGCAGGGGCATAACAATACAGCTAGCCAGCCCAACTCAAACAAAGAGGACCAAGTGCCAGTCGACTCGAGACCAGTAATCAATATGATATTTGGGGGTCCTCAACCAGCCAGGAACAGCTGGGCAGATATGGAAAGATACGCTAACGAATTGAAGGATGTCACGGAAAAGGAAGGGTGCATGATCTTGAACAACGGGCTTCCGACGAAAATGCACAAAACCTCGACCAAGGACGTGATATTCAGAAATAAGGATGCAGAAGGCTTAATTACGCCAACTATTGATGCCGTGGTGATCACAATCGTCCTTGGACCTGTAGTGGTAAAAAGGGTCCTGGTTGACACCGGGGCATCAGTGAATGTGATCTTCATAAACACTTTCCAAAAGATGAATCTCTCTATGACAAAAGTGCATGCGTAACCACATAAGATCCACGGCTTTACAGGTCAACCTACACAAACCAACGGGACGATCGATTTGCCTGTCGAATTAGCAGACGGGGAGCGTCAAGTTTCCATGATACAGACCTTTGTCATAATATACGAGTTTTCGTCTTATAATGCATTCCTTGGGAGGCCAACTCTTTCGGACTACAGGATTGCTTTATCTCCCTGGTGTTTGATCATGAAGTTTCCAACCGAAAGGGGAATCGGTGTAATCAAGTGCGATCAAATGGCCGTAAGAGACTGCAACATAGCAGAACTGAAAGAGGCCAAGAAAAAAGAATCAGGAAAGGATGCAGAGGTTCTCCCTCGCATCCTAAACCCCCCTTATAGCAACTAAAGAGAGGTCCATGCACTGGTGAGCATAGCGGAATGCGGAAGGAGATCGATCCCAGAGAAGCCAGTGCAGAGGATCAAAGGGCGACCTCGGCCAAAAACACGATTCCTATAGCTGTAGATCCAAAGGACCCAAACCGTATGTTGAATATAGGGTCTCGGCTGACCCGCGAATTGAAAAACCAATTGATTGTCTTTTTAAGAGCCAACCTAGATGTGTTCGCGTGGAACCATTCCGACATGTGCAGAATATCTCTGGATATTGCAGTCCACAAGCTAAACATTGACCCGCACATTCCAGTTGTCAAACAAAAAAGGAGAACCCAGGGCCCAGAGAGGTCGCGCGCCTTAAAAGAAGAAGTCGACAGGTTAATGGAAAATGGTTTCATTAGAGAGTCTACCTATCCGAAATGGGTATCCAACCCAATTCTCGTGAAGAAATCAAACGGCAAATGGCGAGTTTGTGTAGATTATTCGGACCTAAATAGAGCTTGTCCAAAAGACAGCTTCCCTCTCCCCAGAATCGACCAACTGGTAGATTCCACGGCCGGCCATGAATTGCTATCTTTCATGGACGCATATTCCGGCTACAATCAAATTATGATGTATGGTCCAGACCAAGAAAACACTAGTTTTATTACGGATCTCGGCTTATACTGTTATAAGGTAATGCTATTTGGTCTAAAAAACGCAAGAGCGACTTACCAATGACTGGTAAACGCTATGTTCAAGAAACAAATTGGTAGGACGATGGAGGTTTATGTCGACGACATGTTGGTTAAGTCAAAGAAAGAAACCGACCATTTGGAGCACCTAGCCCGAATGTTTGACATCTTGCGACAATAGGGCATGAAGTTGAACCCTTTGAAATGTAGTTTTGGTGTTGGCTCAGGCAAGTTCCTTGGGTACATGGTCAACGCTAGAGGTATAGAAGCTAATCCGACCAAAATATCGGCTCTGAGAAAAATGCGTACCCCAGGGACCAAGAAGGAACTTCAGTGTTTAAATGGGAAGATCGCGGCATTGAATCGTTTCATATCCAGGGCAGCGGACAGATGTCTCCCGTTCTTCGATGCCCTCAGAAAAGGCAAAAAAGAGATACGGTGGACCCCTGAGTGCCAAAAAGCCTTCGAAAAACTGATCCAACATATGGCAACGCCACCTATGCTGTCGAAGCCTAGTGACGGCGAAGACCTATTTCTATACTTGGTGGTTTCTGCTCATGCTCTAAGCGCAACACTGATCAGAGAAGATTTGAAGATACAAAAACCGGTCTATTACATCAGCAAGAGGTTACCTGGAGCGGAACTTAATTATCCAAAACTCGAGAAACTTGCTTACTGTTTGCTCATTGCATCAAAGAAGCTTCGCCCCTACTTCCAAGCTCATCCCATCAAGGTGCTTACAGACCAACCTCTGAGGCAAGTACAGTCCCAACCTGAAACCTCTGGAAGATTGCTAAAATGGAATATAGTGCTCAGTCAGTACGACATTACATATCATCCCCAAAAAGCGATCAACGGACAAGCACTAGCTGACTTCATTGCAGAATTTACCGACCAAGGGGAAGTAAAGGAGCAAGATGATATTGGAACTAATGTCCAGTGGAAGCTATTTATAGATGGAGCATCAAACGACCACTGTTCTGGGGCAGGGGTAGTTCTCGAAACCCCTGAAGGAAGATCTCTGTGCTATGCGTTAAGGTTGTAATTTGCGGCAACCAACAATGAGGCCGAGTACGAAGCCCTTATCGCAGGAATAAAACTTGCGAAAGAGTTACAAATAAAAACTATATAGATCTTCAGCGACTCCTAGATCGTGATAAGCCAGATTATAGGAGAATTCCAGGCAAAGGCGGGTAACTTGCCAGATTATCTTACAAGGGCCTTGGAATTATTGGAAGCTTTCGAGCATTACACCATATCTCGTATTCCCAGAGAAGAAAATACTAAGGCTGATCTATTGTCCAAATACGCGAGCATAGGAGATGCACAGCTAACGGGGTTAGTTCCAGTAGAAGTCCTTTCCAATCCAAGCACAAAGAAGACCGAAGTGGGTCGGATCATGGAAACAACTGATGAATCAAACTCATGGATGTCGCCAATTAAAGAACACCTCACAACTGGAGCACTCCCGGTCGAAACCAAACTCCGAAGAAAGATATTGCGAAAGGCTCCTTTATACATTATTCAAGATGGGCGACTGTTTAGACGAGGATTTTCTACACCTCTACTTCGTTGCGTCACAGAGAAGGAGTCTAAAGCAATTATAGCGGAGTTGCACGAAGGGGAATGCAGAGGTCATACCGGAGGACAAACTTTGGCCAAAAAGATTCTATGATATGGTTATTTCTGGCCAGACATCAACAAAGATTCCACGACTTACACCAAAAAATATGATAGGTGTCAAAGATTTGCCAAGATCCCAAGGCTGCCATCCACAGCCATAACACACATGGTCAGCCCATGGTCGTTTGCTATCTGGGGCATTGGCCTCATAGGAGCCCTGCCCACTGCAAAATCTGGTTTCAAATATGCAATTGTTGTTGTTGACTATTTTACAAAATGGGTTGAAGTAGAACCGTTGGCTTCCATAACTTCAAAGAAGGTTGTTAACTTTGTCTTGAAAAACATCATATGCAGGTTCGGGGTACTACATAAGATAATCACAGACAACGGGACCCAGTTTGAAAGTGAAGAGTTCCAAAGCTTTTGTGCCAAGTATAAAATCCAAAAAAGCTTTTCAGCGGTCGCTCATCCACAAGCGAACGGGAAGTTGGAGGCAGTAAATAAAATCATCAAGTCTACCATCAAGAAGCGACTAGAAAAGGCTAAAGGTGCATGGGTGGACGAACTCTCGCTGGCATTATGGGCGTATCGCACTACACATAAGACCGCAACAGGGCATACTCCCTTTTCTTTATCCTATGGCTCTGGGGCTATGATACCAGTGGAATTGGAAGTCCCTACCCACCGAAAACTACATTTTGACTCCAAGGAAGACGAGAAGCTACAGCTCGAAGCCCTCGACCAGCTCGAGGAAAGAAGAAAAGAATCGGAACTCAGAGTAGTCGCGCACCAAAGAAAAGTGGCCAGGCACTTCAATTCAAAAGTCAAGCATATAGAACCTTTGCGATTGGAGACCTAGTTCTGAAAAAGATAATGACTGGCACTGGAATCTTCGGCCCTAATTGGGAAGGACCTTATGTTATAAGCCAAAAACTCCATGACGAAACTTTCAAATTGGCCACCACAGACGGGAACCAGATTCCACGAGCGTGGAACAACGATCATATCCGCCATTATTTCTTATAGCATGTTATTCAAACATATATAAAAGTTGCTGTAAAGATTCATCAAATCTTTGCATTTTAGTGATACACATGAATTGACTGAATATGAAATTTTAATTACATGTACAGGTCACTCATTCACCTTCCTACACTAAAAGTTGATTTCCTTGTGTAGGCAAACGAGCGATAGGGAAGCAACAACTCGAGGAAATTCCAGCTTCCATCAGGAAGCACTAGACCTCTCAGTACAGAACCAGCAAAAAGCTTGGTGCCAGATTAAAAAGTCAATGCTGGAGCGAAAAGCAACTCAAAAGTCCCACAGACTAGATTGCTAAAGCCCATCGAAGAAGCACCTTCTAAGGTGACCTTCCTAGGTGCTGGACACGGGTTTCCAACTTGAGAAAAAGAAACTCAAGGAGGCAAACCAACGTCTGTGTCCTCGGCCAAAGCATAAAGTCGAAAAAACCGACATGTCCCGAAACGAAAAAAAATTGCCAATTTCAAAGGGCGCCTACCTTAGTAGGTAAAAGCGCGAATTTTTTTCCTTCAGAGTTGAAAACTCGATGAGATGAATTAGTGTCAGCTCCTCGAATGAGGCATAAAATGGGGAAGGATTAAACATGCTGGAAGGACCAGCGTAAAACAGAAACTCGACCGAAAGGAGGTGGCCATCCTTGTCTCTGTTATTAACCAAGTCAAGCAGAGCCAAGGAAGGACTACAACAACAGAAATCCTAGCCGTATGGGGGTACCCACTCTTGTTCTTTGTTGTTAACCAAGTCAAACAAAGCCAAGAGTACAAAATCAGAAATCCTAGCCGTATGGGGGGTGTCCGTTCTTGTTCTTCGTTGTTAACCAAGTCAAATGAAGCCAAGTTCGGATTCTACATTGGAGCCCAAGTCCTCCCACGGGGGCACACATAAAAATGCATCATGAAAATACCAAATAAATAAAGCAGGATACTTAATAAAAAATCTAAATGGTTGACTTGCCAAAGTTAAAACAACTAAAAACTAACCAGTCAAATCAAATACTGAAAATTGGGTAACCCCAACCTAATAAGAGCAACACAAGATTAACTGTGTTACGATATTAACAAACGAGCATCCCGCAAGATGTTATTAAAGTACGAACGAATGCCTCGTGATACGATGCTAACGCACGACCGCCAAAAAAACCTTTTAAAGGAAAATGCATGTGTATTGTGATAACAGGGCAAAGAGGCAGGGCATAGCGCAGACATGGAAAGCATCGCAAAATCAGCCAGGTAACCATTCATCAGAAACACAAAAGAGTCACAAGTCAAACACAGTCACCAAATGGCAACCAGCATAATGTCATGGGCGAGGACCGGCACCCGCTTACACAACCAGTCTTAAGAGTTCAAAATCAAAAATGACCAAGAGAGAGGATTACAGATCTCTGACCTTCCTTGGCCTACCTACCTTCCTCTTCACCGGAGCAGGAAAAGATGAAGACCCTTCAGCACGTACAAGAGCCGCCGACTCAACTTCCCCTGGGGAAAAAGAAGCAACTGTGCTATCTTTTGACCTAAGGGACTGGAATAACTTTGCCTTATCATATTCCAAAGCAGAAATGCGCTCAAGGTTATCCTTGTGAAGTTTCTGGAGGTCATAATCCAACTTATGCCAGCCAACCATCCGCTTAGCAGAATGATTCTTCAGTAAATCCATATGTTCTCCAAATTGATGCACAGCAGTCTCAAGACGAACCAGCATCTGATCTTTGCTGCAGTCATATCATAAGCAAAATTCATAGAATCAGCTGGGGACACATCCGCATTCGAAGGAACCCCCGTAAGCTCCATCCCCGAAATCGCTTAGCAAACCTGGGACTGCAAGGCCCGGGAGCATAACGAGGCCTATTGATAATAGCTTGGAGTTCCGTATAAGAAGGGCAGGAAGGAGAATTTACGGACGGTTGGCCAACCGACTGAGTCCCATCCCTTGAAATGATCAAATCAACGAAGGTTCCCTTTTGGCGTTGCTCCGAAGATGAAACCATCTTGCAAATGGACCAGGGAATAACCGTGAGGCTCAAAGGAAGAAGAAAAAATCAATCATCAACAAACCTGAGAAGCAATAGAAAAAGATGCGGAGTTCTTCCTTTTAGATTAAAAAATTCCTCTTGGGAGATAAATAAAAGTGAAATCGAATGACAAATGAGAGGACGAAGGGGAGATTAAAAGGTACAAAGGTACTTTTTACCACGTCATCATAACACTTGAGTGCTGAAACAGGTGTCTCATCAAAAGACCAGCTGGCATATCCATTTCCCCATAACTTGGTCATGTACAAAAAAAACAAGGCAAGCCAAATGCCTCGCCCAATGATAAAGATGCTAGTCAGCTTCAACGAAATGATCTCGGTCTCTGTACGAACAACCCCTCATAAGCTAGGACAAAGTTGCCACCCAATGTGCGATCAAACATGTCGAAGCCAGTAATTCCATATCAAAAAGAAATCACGGGCTTCGAGGGGCAAGTGTTAATCCCTAAAAACCCATACGCACATTGGGTAAAGAATACAAGGCGAATATCATCAGGATCGACCGTTCACAACGCAACAGCACAGAGCAAGGGCCAAATGTCAAAGCCAAAGCAGGTCAAGTCTACCAGTGCGATCGGGCTATGAGAAGCATGACTCGACAAGATAAAGGCCGCATATCCTAAGAACCGCTCAAGCGCTAAGATGAGACAGGTCGCCCGTTCTGCACAGGCAAAAGCAACCTCAAAGCATAACCACGAAGCCAAGCGGCACCACACAAAGACAGCAAGAGGATGAGCGCCCTTGGTTCAAGAAGAACGGTCGCACGGGAAACAAAGGAGGGTCGATTTCATCTCTTATGTAATCTCCCGGAGCGCCCGCACTTAAAGACCCGCTCAGCTATTCAAGACACTCAACAAGTCGCCTGCACATAACGCTGAATATAACCACAGACAGCTGGCTACAGCTGTCCAGTGGCATGATCGTAATTAGAAGAATGAACGACTCACAGTCTGGATAAACGAATTCTGGATCATTTACCAAGGAGGGTTGACCTATAAATACACCATGGCTGCCAACATAAAAGGGGGCTTTTCTGGAAAAACCAGGAAGTCCTGCTAAACTTCATACTCAACCACAGATTCAGCCATGGCGTCGAGTATCCTCTTCGAATGAAAGCATCTTCTCTCTCAAATCATTCATCCATCCTCCTTCTCCTCAAACTCCATTATTCTCTTGTATAGTTCTCTAGATCAAAATACATAAACGAGGATATATTGAGTGAGTATAGAGATGTATGAGGTTAAAGAATTGATGTACCTTGTAATTCTCATTAAAAGGCAGAAAATCATCTTCATAGTGGACGTAGGCCTCGTTAACGACTGAACCACTCTAAATCTTGTCTCTACTTTACTTTTTCTCGTATTTTTTACTTTTTATTGCTAATTAAACACGGTTCCATTTATTTCTTACCGAATTGCTGAAGTACAGTTCAGTACCTTGGGTGTTTAGACCATTTTTGGTGTAAACAAGAGTCAAGTTTCCCTAAATTAAAGACAGAGCTTTCAGATCTAAAGTTAGAGCTTCCAGATATGAAGGATCAGTTGAATTTTTCTACCGTTCTCTTACTTTGCCTCTCATAGCTTTGATTGTATTAAAAATCTCAATATTTAATTAATTAAAATGACTGCGATTATATGCTTGTTTGCTGATTTCAATATTCTCTAACTTTGCAGATCTGAAGGTTTAGTCGTTTCAATATTTGATTCATTAAATATGAAGGTCCAATCGAATTGTAAGTTTCTTCATCTTTTTTTTATTGTTAAATAAAAGAACTTATATGTATATAGATATATCAACTCACGCCTCAATTCTTCTTCCTCTTTAACAAATTGAATGAATTCAAACTAAGAAATAACAGATTTTGACTGTAAGGTTTATGACTTATTTATTTCAAACATGAATTGCATTATCAGTTTTCTGACTATTATAGTTTTTAGTTTAAATTAATTTTGAATATGTATGGGTTGCTTGAAGTAAAGAGTGAAACCGAAGAGAGAGTTATGGACAACTATGTACCTAACTTTTTGCTATATTAATTTTACATTTCCATGAAATCCAAGCAACGGTTACAAAGAGTTTCTACTGCGTAAATCATACCCTTTGTAATTATGTTTAGGTTGTTTCTTCCATTTTCCATAGGCCCATAATATAGGATTACTTTATTATTATTCATTTTAGGTAAGCATTGATTTTCATACAGTTGGTTTTTCAAAACTCTTCCCTTTATTTGCTATATGTATCTTTTCTTCCCAAAATACTGGAACTTATGATAATATTAGCTAGAATCTTGAAAAACTTCATATACAGAGAATGTGTTTTCCAGAAACCAGAGAACCAGTGACTGCAGCGAGAGTGCAGCTTCATGGACCTCTGCCTTTAATGCCACTGCTTCAGAAATACATAGATGGGTTGTAATTCTTTTATTCATTATTTGTATTGCAATTTCAGCTGTTGTTGACTCAATTATAAAGTAGTATGAATTAACTGAGCAACTTATACATAGGGAAAGAGACATAAGTCCAGTGATGTTGTTATAAAGAAAGTAAATGGAATGGCTAGATGTAATGATCGGGTTTGATATCATGTGTTTTCAGTGATGTATCATGTTCTTATATATTTTGTTATAAATTAGTTCATCCCAGTTTCATTTTTTCTACTGGGATAATAGGTTGGAAATGAGGAATTATATCTTGATCAGGGCTATCTAAATGATTTGGGATTATTGCTGCCTATTAACATATGACATATTTTTTATAAATTCTTCACAAGCACCAAATCTTATAAAAACAACAACATTAATACAAAACTTACATACAAAAAGTTACCACATCAAGTAGCCAACGTATTAAATTTAAAAAAACATAAAATCAAATATCGACATTTCATACAAAATATGAACAATGCAATGTTTCCTTGACTAATTCAAAGGAAAATGCTTCTTCCAGCATTTTTCTTAGCAAAATCTTCAATTAAATTTTTGTAATCAAATTTCTCTAAAAACTCGCTTTATGCAAGCTATTAACATATAATTTATATTTACATATAATTGCTGATACAGAAGGTTAAGTAGATGAAGGATAATAACAAAAATGTAGAGTTTCCAAGAAACTGTTCTTATGTAGTCAATTCCACCAGATCTCAAGGTATGGTGCCTAAATTGCAATTTCCTATAATTGATGAGACAAGCCCTAGAATTTGGATTAAGAAATGCAGTAGATTTACTTTATGCAAGATTGTTGATGAATGTGAAGTTGATTTAGCTTCATTGTACATGACTGATAAGGCTGAGAGTTGGGTTCTAACTATATTGCTATCAGGAAAAATATAGATTGTGATGACTTTACTGTTGATCTAACCACAATATTTAAAGGAAAAAATGTAAATAAAAAATCAGAACACTTTAAATTGTTTTTCCAAGTTAATGAAATTAGATGTTTACTATGATTAATATGCGTATTTGTACACATACTTTGTATTTGTTTTCTAAAGTTGGTTTTGGTGCAGCTATTGAATAGTTTGCATGAATGCCACTATATGGATTTGAACAAAAATGATGAGTATCTATATGCATGCATATGCATGTGATTGTTATCATATTGATGTTCCTGATTCTCTATATCATCTTATTTGTTATCTTACCATGTGTTGACCTTAATTGCAGATATAGTTTAATAGTAATGTTATTTATTCCTACTATTGTCACATTTCTTTTTACATGTACTTCATTCATCCCATGGTGTATTGGTGGTTGGCCCAATATTCTAATTATTTTGCCAAGTTGTTGAGTGAAAGATGTACTCGAAATAGCACAACATAGAGCTTACATGATTGGGATTGGTTGTGGCATTTGCCTTCTCATGCTGTTTCACAATTTACCACCTGCCCGCTGTTGTTGCAGTATGCAACGGTGAGAATATGTATGTATGTAAGTTTATTTATATGCTTATGTATGTATGTATATACTATTAGACCAAAAAGTGGTTTTAACACCCAACTGAATGATAATTCTAAAGAAAATCAAATAAAAAGCAACAAGAACACAAGGTTTATAGTGGTTTGGTGTTAAAGAGCATACGTCCACTTTATACTTTTCTGATTGATGAATTGAATACAAGTACAATGACAATATCCACTCAATCTCACTAGTACATTTGATAATCTCTTTCAATTTCCTTGAATTATACTCAAAGATTCTAAGTACAATCTGAAATAGTAGAGGAAATTAGTTGGTGATGGAGTTGGAGTAGATAAATGGCCAAAAGATCCTTGAAAATGGTGCTTAGTGGTGTATTTATAGGTAGAAATCCCCTTCAGTTCGGGTACCACGTGGGGTCCATCCCTTGAACTTCACATTCAGGAGCTCTGAGATGGTGACAACACACTAAAAATATGGGGAACATAGGTGGTAACTACCCCGGATACGCAGGAATGTGGTGTGCAACTAGTGCAGCTCCGAAGTTCGGTTCTGATCAGACTAAAGGACTGTGCTCTGGATCGAATACATGCGGACCGAGCAGATCCGGAGATGTTACCTAAAGCTAGTCGATTGTCTTGCATGTAGGAGAGATGGGGACTCGGCTATGGAGATTTGAACCGGTCCGAAGGCCCATTCCCTACATGCTCTATTCTCAAGTATATCCATCAATTGATTCCTCGGCTTTGTATAGCCTGATCACAAAGCAGGCCAACATTTTGCCCCCTCAAAGTATGTTTACGTTTGAAGACGAAGCATGCTTCGAAATAGTAAACTTGTCTATCTGCGAATCAGTGTAAGTCAGCAGTAGCCTCTATTTGTAGAGTCATGACGCTATATGAAGTCGAACCTTTTGAGTATCTGTAAGGCCTATAAATACATCATGAGATTAGGAATTATCTCCGTTGTTTTCAATAACCTCGATACTTCATTTAAGGTCCAATCAATTTATCCAGGTAATCTTTTATAATGTGTATTTGTAAATTCTGACACCTTCCTTCAAATCCATTTATTTTTATTTCATGTGTTGAGTCAAATTGGTAACCACGTCTTGGTTCGGATCGGTTTAACCCAATCTGTCTTGCCTCCGGTCCACCACCACATTACTGGGTTGAATGGCCTTAATATCTCGGTGTACTTTCTAGGCAGGCCGGATAGGGCCATCAAATCTACAGGAATACGAAAGGACTTTAGTAATTACTATATAAATTGATCTTCCTCATCTCTCTCTCACTTTTGTTACCGCACTTCAACTTTCGGTTTATAGAAGAAAAAAAAACCTAAATTCCTCTTTACTAACTTCAATTCGATTCCTAAATTCAATCTTTGGTAGGTTTAAATTCCTTATTTCACATGGTTTAATCTTTTAATTCATATGAAAATGTCTGGATTCCCATGCTAATTCACATCGATTTGACCAAATTAATGATGGAGTCAATATTGAGGTCGCTTGAGCCGCTGCCGCCATAGTCGTTGAAAATGACGTCACCGCCGCCTCCTGGCAGTGGTGCAGATGGACTGCGTGGAGGAGATTGGCACATAGATTGGTCTCTTATCTCGATGGATAGTAAGAGATGATGGGAATCCAGTTCTTGATGCGATGGGAAGGAGGAGAAAGATGGTGATGAAGAAAGATATGGTTCAGATCGAGCTAGGTCATTTCAAAGGGATTTGAGGAGTGTTCAAGGAAAATAACATGACTATAGTGAATCGGTCGGTTCAGATCGAATTTTCTCTATTGGATTCGTGGGGATTTTGATTCGACCCCGGTTGAGATAGTTTCACAAAGGATCTCGACCTGATCCGAGTTGGTTTCCTTCACACACCCTTAGCCGAATAGTTGTTGGCTTTCCTAATAATTCCGAACCGACCCGATGAGTTTATCCGAAAACTCCCATTCTGCACCGAACCACTGTCCCAGAACTGGACTTTCGAACCGAACCGATAGTATTCAACATGAAACATATGCACGATCTTACCTCATTGTTCAAACTTGATTAAGACTAGAGTCTTGCCAAAGTGAATCAATGGCACATAATTTTACACATGACTTAATCAAAACGAAGTATATCTTAAAAACTCGTGGACAGTTAAGATAGATCCTCCATGACTGGATATTCTCGGACTGAGCGAACAAATGACTGTTAACTTTTCTTTATACATCATTTCAATTTGCTTGCTTTTTATACTTCATGACTTCGGTAATGTACACATCAGAACAGACTAGCACACACATTCACACACGGCGGCACGGGCAACTACACTCTAATTTCTGTTATCTCTTGGATAGTACATCGGTCATGACCCGAAGAGGTTCATCCGTATTGATGGAGAGAAAAGAGATTGTAGGGCCATCTGAAAATCCCAATCTTGAAGATGTTTCATCTACTTCGGACCCAGACTGGGATAGTGCAGGCTCCGACTACGAGATAGAAATTCATGAAAGTGCCGAATCATCTGGAAATGAAGTCTCTGTAGACGAAGAAGAGGAAGGAGGAGTAGGAGATAATCGTGCTCCTGAACAATTTGAAAATGCCACTATCTTAGAAGCACCTTCACACTCAGTTAAATCAACGATCTATGGTCCCAAGTTGACACGACTATGCCTAAAACACGGAATTCTTAGGAGAGGCACTGAAGTGGCTACTGAAACAGATAGACCTCATAATCTGCCTAAAGGGTACATGGTGATTAGCCGACTGATGTGTGTTGTAGGAGCCATCCCTCTGTTTCCACCATTCGTCGTCGATTTCTTAAGACGAATGTAGATTGCCCCCATGCAACTTCATCTAAATGCTTACGCTTACCTGTACACATTGTATATCGCTTATAAAGAAATTTTGGGGACTGAACTTACTTTCGAGGACGTATGTTTCTTCTACAATTTCAAACACCAAACAAAAGAAACACCGTCTTTCGTTTACTTTGAGTTTGTACCAAAAAAGAAAATAATCAATGAGCCGTTTAGCAGTAAAGTAGGTGATGTAAAGCCCAAATAGTTTTATATCAAACAGCAACCGGGATGCACTAGGCGGTGGCTCAAATCAAGTAAGTTTCAAACTTCAATATTCTTGTTTCAATAGTTGTCGTAAATGTATTGAATCATCTCACTTTTACTTGCAGTTCCTAATCCGAAAAAGGAAGTTCATCAAGTGTATTTGGATCGTCTGAATCTCTTGCTTAACGGTGATCAAAAATTTCTAATCGTCATAGATTTCCTAGTGGACGGCTACCTTCATCGCCATCGTCTACTCACCATGATTCACAGCATAGGCCATGGGGATGTTCCTTATGTGTACGTGCCCCCAGTCGAGGGACAGGCGGTAACCTCAGTTGAAAAAGGAGAGGGTTCGAAGGGCCAGGAACTCGTAAGCTCTAGCTAAGAATTACAAATAAAAGATAAAGAAACAACAGAAGGGGAAGATCCAATTGTACCCCAAAATAGCCCTTCTCCCTTTCCAATTCAGGACGATGTATTGATAAACATTCCTTCCAAAGATAGGAAACAGTATGTTACCCCTGAGTACGCTGCTACACCGGAAAAAGAAACATCTTCAAAGACACCACAGATAGCCAAATCTCAAGCTTACGATTCCTATATAGATGATTCTATATATCAGGGTTTGGGAAAGCTTCCCTTGCCCGATGCCATTTACATGTCACAATATTTTGGAATAGATTCTTTCTTTCCCACTTCCGAGGAAGAAGTCACTCCCGTGAAATTCGGGGAGACTGCACAAACAAGCCTAACTCCGGGCTCTGATCCCTTCGGGGGATCACTTAGGATACATACACCACACTTGTATTGCATGTCACAACACTTGTGTACCATATTAATTATGTTTCTAAAGTTCACTTGCATTGTGTTGCAGGACAAATGACACGCTACGGCTACCCTCTTAGAATTGTTCGTTCAAGCATGCCCATATTCGATTCTGATACGGAGCATGATCGAGATGGTGACCGCGGGAGGATAGAAAGAGACATCATGATTCTTACCATCCTTACTCTTCACTATCTCGTTCTCCTGGTCGGCTAGACGTTGATAAACATAGGAGTCATCAGGATCGTTGCGAAGGAGACAAATCACATCCCAAGGCTCTAACTCCCCCTTAAAGAGAAACATCCCCAAGAAAAGCCACTATCAAAGCATTCTGATTCACAGGATAAAATCAAAATTTCCGAGAAAGGGAAAGATAAAGGCAAGACATCGCTTGTACCTGCTAAGCGACGAAATGTCGACTTATCGTTAGCGAAGCCTGTAACACTATATTCCGATAATAAAGCAAAACTAAAACTTCTGAAGAAACAAGCTGAGGGCGCTAAATCTAAAATTACTGCATCAAAGTTTGCTTATGCTCGTCTCGAGCAAGAGAAGGCGGAGTTAGCTAAGAAGAATGCTGATTTGGAAGAAAAGCTAGTGGAGATTGAATTAAGGCCAGTTCTAGCTAAGGGGAATGCAAGTATTGCTATTAAATTTTCCGAAGAAGCTAACGCACAAGTTGTTGGTGCCCAGAAAGAAATGGACGACTATAGTGAGCTCATGATCCAATTGTTTGCCCAAGTGATCCACTATCAGGATATTTCATGGATTGAGGACTACCCAATGACTTTGGTTTATATATGGGATCAGGTTATCGAGTGGGAGAGAAACCAGCTTAAGGTGGACACTGTCGACGAGGAAGAACTCATGGAAAGATACTTAAAAGGTGAGGAACCGGATCGCTTGGCTGAAGGGCGTAGGCTTATTGCTGCTGTTATAGAGGAGGAGATGCACCAGCTCAAAGGAAAACACATTGTCGACGTTGGTTCTTCATCTGGTGCCTCCGGGGTTGCCGAGTCAAAGGGATATGACCCTGAGAATCCAGGACTTCCTAAAGCATTTTTTCTGTCTCTTATTGTCGAAACAACCTCATAAACTCCTGCTGCCCATGTTGGAAAGTCATCAGAAGGTATCTCCATCTTTTCACCCCATTTTGTTAAAGCTATTTTAACTTTCTGTCATATCGTAGGGAAAACAATCGAAGAACCCGCGTTTTCTCCTGAGTTAATAATAGTTACTTCTCATTCTATAGGTGCAAAGCCGGCCGAAAAGACTGATGAAAAACAGGACGAGGCAACCGACGGAAAGTCTACTGAGAAGGCTGAGGATAGAAAGGAAGAAGCCACTGACTCAAAATCTGCTGAGAAGGCTGAGGAGAAGCAAGACGAGGTCACTAACAAAGCTCTCATGTCGTATAGTACTGAGACTCCCACGGAAGGGGATATAATAGACGCTTTGAAAGATGATGAAGGCAATGATGGGAATGACGAAGATGATGATGCTGTGGTAACTGGAGGCTCGGGGGAAACGAACAATATGACTTTGGCCGTGATGAAGGCGAAGACTGACATGCTCCTGGAAACTATGTTTGATGGAGAAACCGAAGAACCCCTTAACATCAGTCCTATCCAGTCAGTACCTCCTAGGAAAAAGATAATTGTTAAAGTTTCGAAGTCAACCACTTCTCAGCTAGCCTCTCAGTCTTCTGCTGCCCCACAAGTTACTCCTCCAGAAAAGAAAAAGTCGAAGAAACGCCTTATCACAGATGCTGAGGGGGAAGAAAAAGAGAAACAAAAGGATGCTCGAAAATCCAAGTCTTCCCCCAAATCCAAGTGAAATGTGGCTTAATCTTTTCATTTTGTTTTCCAATGGCCTGCTGTTGTTGTAGCGAGTGCGACCCTCTTATCCTTAGATTAGTTTCCTTGTATAAACCTGCATTTATGTAAATAAAGTAGCTTGTTTTTCTGTGATGTCAAATATTCGTAAGTTTGTCAGTTATTTCAATTAAATGCATCATTAGTCACTGTGATAAATCACGTATAGGAAATACCATACGAGCTTCTCTACAAACCATAACATATGCAATATTAAACCATTACTAGACTAAGTAACAAACAATAGGGAAATGTGATATGTATGGGTATGCTCCCAATCAGTCATGAATAATATGTCTGGCCAGGGCTTGTTCAGGATTGACTAGGATTGTATTGAATTTCCCCCAGTTCTTCAGTGGGGTAAGTATCCTTTTTTCTTGGCACTTGCTCCCAGTGCCTTTATACTCTCCAGTCGTATGCCCAGGTTAGAGCGCGGTCAAGGCGGTTTTAATCGTGGTACACCATCACGCCTTGGGGACATCGTCTTCCCGTCCATTATACTCTCTCTCAAATCATGAAAGTTAGAGTTTGGGACGTTGTCTCGTTTGCTCCGCTTTTCCTTCTATACCTAATTTCTTAAGGTGGTGTCTCACCGTTTCGAGTATTATGCCCGCTTTTAATTTCAATTCTAGTTTAATGTTTTATACCCAGAACAAAACAATCTCAGGATGAACGGAGATAAATGCAGGAAAAGTAAATGACACACAATATTTTTATAGTGGTTCGACCAAATCATAGCCTACGCCCACTTTGTAATCTTTTATTTATATTAACTAGACTTTTCTAGGCAAGTCGTAACTTTTTACATAGTTCATAAAATAAAAAAATGCGTATAATACTAAGTCAAGTATTGTCGTAAGTGTTGGGCATTCCAGGCTCTGGGTACTTCCTCACCATCTACGGTCGTTAACTTGAAAGATCCTGTGTCAAGTCTCTGTTTGATGGTAAACGGTCCTTCCAATTTCGGACCCAGGTGGACGGGGGTCAGGAAGACACGTTTAAGAACTAAGTCTCCAGGTTCAAAGGTCCGAGGTTGAACCTTCCTGTTATAATATCTCTCAACTTGGTGCATGTGCCTCTGTAACACCCCACCTCCGTTAAGGTCACTCACAAAGGGAATGCCTTAACTTCGGTGGAGCGTTATAGGTAAAAGATGCAGATAAATTACAAGACAGATAATTAAAGCATCGAAAAATAAATAAAACTTTACTTTATTGATAAAACATCAGCTTGGTAAAACAACTTGTAAAAAGATTGTTTTCCAACACCAATATCGATTACAACAAAGCATCTGTTTTGTTTACAAAATAAAGAAGCATAAACTGACAATGATATTCCCCAATAAAGCATGAGTCAGCCAAAGCAGTGGAAAATGGAGTTCAAAGCAATACATCGACTAATCTTCAAGCTTGGAAAGAGAAACGGTCCAAACTAGGCAGAGTTATTCCCTCCTTGACTACCTGGGGGGAACGGAAGAAAAGAGGCGAAAACGAACTAGGTCAGACATAAGTCTGGTAAGTCCAGTGACTACTAGCATTTAAACAGGAAAAGGATCATGAAATGAATAAACTGAACATAGGACAATACCATAATAATGAGATAACATAAGATTAGCATAAGATATGATAAAGCAAGATAAACTGAATGTGCTTCGATTCTTTCTCTGACTTCCTACTTTCTCTGCACCACCCAACTAGCGTCCTAACTAGTGTCTTTTATAGAATGATTCGTATTCCCTACTAGTGTCCCAACTAGTATCTTATATTATATAATAAGGTGATCCCAACCCCCCAATTGTGGTAGCCTTCAGGTGTACATCTAGTATGAGGATCTTACCTCAATCAGCCTAATTGCCATGGATATGTTACATGTACCCTTACTACCCGATCGATCGGCTCCCTACTTGTATTAATCTTCCTTGTGTCTGTGTCAATCGGCCCCCTCTTGCGTGTAGATACCTGTGCTGGTCCCACCATAGGGTGTATCAAGTCCTATGATGGAAACCCGACACAATTCAAGATGCACAGAGTATACTACTGATGCTCAGTTCCTGGGTTTCCACTCCGGAGTACGTGCACGCCCATACTCCACCGGAACTATACTGCCGCACCACCTACCGCTATTTTGACCGCTTATAATCAGCCCAGTAATTGTGCCCTACCCTGCCTAGTTCAGGGTACCATGATACATCTATGTGGGTTACTGCTGAAATGGGTCCCCGTTACTAGGGTTTCCTACTGGTTAAGTTTTGTGGGCCTAAATATACAAATATTACCCACCTACATGAGATGTACTTAACCCTCCCACCGGTTCAAGCGTGTTTATTTAACGGTTAAGTTTGTGGGCCTATACATACTAATATTACCCACCTACCCAAAGTTTACTTAACCCTCCCTCTTATCAAGTCAATATGTATTATTGGTTAAGCTTGCCTTAACCCTATCCATCTTGTTCATGTAATATTGGTTAAATGTTGTCCATTCATGTTAACTTAACCCACCCACACATCATGTTGTATTGGTTAAGTGTTTCCTATTAACTTAACCCTGTTCATTCATCGTGTTATATTAGTTAAGTGTTCCCCTTTGACTTAACCCCATCCGTTCATCATGTTATATCGGTTAAGTGTTTCCCATTAACTTAACCCCACTCATTCATCATGTTATATTGGTTAAGTGTTTCTTATTAACTTAACCCTAGTTATTCATTATGTTATATTGGTTAAGTGTTTCTTATTAACTTAACCCCACTCGCTTGTCATGTTACATTGGTTAAATGTTGCCTTCTTTTGTTAACTTAACCCTACCACACATCATGTTATATTGGTTAAGTGTTGCCCTCTTGTGTTAACTTAACCCTACCACATATCATGTTATATTGGTTAAGTGTCATTAATCCAGTCAAGTTAACTTAACCCACCCACTTGTCATGTTACATTGATTAAGTGTTGCCTTCTTGTGTTAACTTAACCCTACCAGACATCATGTTATATTGGTTAAGTGTTGCCCTCTTGTGTTAACTTAACCCTACCACATATCATGTTATATTGGTTAAGTGTCATTAATCCAGTCGAGTTAACTTAACCCACCCATTTATCATGTTACATTGGTTAAGTGTTGCACTCTTGTGTTAACTTAACCCTACCACACATCATGTTATGTTGGTTAAGTGTTGCCCTCTTATGTTAACTTAACCTTACCACATATCATGTTATATTGTTTAAGTGTTGCCCTCTTGTGTTAACTTAACCCTACCATTCTTAGCATATCTGTTCATTAGCATTAACTGATTTATTAATGCACCAACCTCTCACATTAGATATGTGTTGTTGCGGTTACTGGATGTGTCAGGCGGTTCCAGACAGTTTTACGCCACAACTCAATCTAACCTCGGGTTTTTCTTGGGCATGATGTGCTAACCTCTCACATTAGATCAGTGTTGTTGCGGATACTGGATGTGTCGGGCGGTTCCGGGAAGTTTTACACCACAACTCAATCTAACCTCGGGTTAGGCATGTTCAATTTTTCTTTAATTTACATATTCGTCATTTATGTCAAGTTTGTATGTAAATTATCCACAAGTGTTTTCATGTCACATTTACTATTTAAATTATGTTCATAATTAATGGTATACAAATTATACCTTTTTCATGCTACTAGTCATTTAAATGATTATGAGCCAATCTATGCCAATAGCATGTAATTTAATATATATTTTTGTGTTGTTGACAATTCTAATTAAACATGTTAACATAAAAAGAATATTTCTATGCTTAATCAACTCTTAACATTTCATGTTAACATAAAAAGTATAATTTTATGTTTAATCAACTCTAGCAATTCATGTTAACATAAAAAGGATGTTTTTTATGTTTAATCAACTCTAACAATTCATGTTAACATAAAAAGTATTATTTTATGTTTAATCAACTTTTAACATTTCATGTTAACATAAAAAGTATATTTTTATGTCTAATCAACTCTAACAATTCATGTTAACATAAGAAGTATATTTTTATGTTTAATCAACTCTTTAACATTTCATGTTAACATAAAAAGTATATTTTTATGTCTAATCAATTCTAACAATTCAAGTTAACATAAAAAGTATATTTTTATTTCACATGACAATAATACAACAAATCATCACAACCACACTAAATTAGTCAATCTTAATTTTATACACCGCATATTTGTGTTTCATATCATAATCACGATCAATTTAAATATATATAATATATATATATATATCTAAACCAGTCGCATGTTAAAACATAAAAGAACCACAAATTTAATTTACAACATGATAGGTTCCATTGAATCAATCACAATAATCTCATAGGCACTGGTAATTTAAGATGAACATGAATCAGGTTTGATTATCTTACACTTAAGCACCATTCTAGATTCAACTTGTAACTAGTCATGATTTCTATTAAGAAATGTGTTTAAATCTAAGCAATAACTGAACTTACAAACAAAAGAACAAATATTGTATTATAGGATCTGATTTCTGAAATTGAAAAGCTATCCTTTGATGTAGACGAATGATTCTCTAATTTTGATTTGGTTATCTAGTTTAGAGAAGATGTTCTAGTTTTAGAGAAGACTGGAGGCTACGCTAGGTTGGCCATGGACATCATGACGGCTACTTTGAGCAAGGTTATGAGGTCTATGGTTGAGCTTTGGGTTGTTTATATAGAAGTCTAGGATTAATTCTAGCCTTTGGATATTAGGTTTTGAATCCTTATCGTGCACCTAGTGCTGAGTCAGCAAATGTATTTTATATATTAATAACCTTCTATATTTCTTCCCTTAAATTTATATGAATTGAACTTAAACATCTAATTGCATGTTTTCTCCGATTAGCATATTCTTCTTAATTGATGTCAATTAACATGTCCTTTTTTTATTGTTAATTAACATAAGTGTAACAACCCGAAAATCTGAGCCAGTTTGTAATTTTTATTTTGGCAATTTTGATGAATTTTGAATATTTAAAATGAATTATTTTAAATAATAACGACGAAATTTTTATTTTTAATAGAATTAGAACATATATATTTATATAGATTGTCGTTAGAATATAAATATTTATTTTAAATTATAAAAGAATTGAAAATGGCGCGGTTGTTCGAAAATTCGATTTCAAAGTTCAAATAAATGTACAGGATTCAAAATAAACCGGAATTTAGCGAAATCAGAAATATTAGAATCTAATTGAGAATATCTTTCCAACGAATCTGAAAAATCAAAATTTCAAAGCGGGAATCAAAAGATATGTCCAAATGAATTTTCAGAATAGTCGCTATGGAATTCTGGCCCTTAAAAATGAAAATTTTGCAAACGACCTCGGATTTCGACGAAACCACTTTTTTTGGATCCGTGATGTCAAGTTATTGCTAGATTCCAATTTTCATATTTTTTGAATCAATATGTGAGCGTGGCGAAGGAAAACGCGTTTGACCAGTTTCAGTTGATTTTAATCGACTGGAAAATGGCCATTTTTCAAACGGTCTCAGAATTGGACGAAACTAGTTTTGTTAGGACCATATCGTCAATACGAAGTTAGAAAATAATTTTCTGGAATTTTTAGAGACTGTATGTGGCCCTGGTAAATTGAAATGTGCGTTTAAATTGAATATATAAAGATTTATATTTTAAATTCAACGAAAACTAATCGAAACGGTCGAATTGGCCTGCGATACATATTCCATTGTGTTCGGAATGGGGATAATTAGCTAGGGGCGACAGTCTTTGGGTTTGAATTGGAGTTCGAAATAAAAACATACTTTTTGAAATTAAAAATAATTAAATATATATATATATATATATATATATTTCTTTATAACACCCTCCACCCCTCTCTCTCTTTTCTTCTTCAGTCACGAGGAGAGAAAAATAAAAAAAGTAACAGAGGCCCGATCCCCTTTTCCTGTTCCCCCATTCCGTCGTTGACCTCGTCGCCTCCGCCCTAGGCACGGCGCCGGCCACCTCCCTCTCCCCAAGACCCGACGCACCCCCCTCCTCCCTCGCTCCAAAACCCGACGCAGCCCTACCGAGCCCACAAGATCCGCCGCTTCCACCCCCTCCGCAACCCACCGCCGCCCTGCCTCCAGCGCGAGCTCCAAGCCCTCTAGACCCCGACGCAATGACCGCCTCCAACAACGCAGAAATCCCCTCTCCGACGATGAGCTCTAGCTCGACGAAAAGGGTGAGTTTTAAACTGATTTTGATTAGGGTTTAAACTGATTTTGATTAGGGTTTAAACTGATTTTGATTAGGTTTTTAAACTGATTTTGATTAGAGAAAAGAACCGATTTTTAATGCTATAAAAAATAGATTTTTTGTTTAGATGAATAACACATAAGAGATTAGTTTAGTTTACATATGAATGGTTAAGTTTGTAGAAGAGTAAAGTTAGGATTTTTATAAGGGAAAAACAAAGGATTTTTATATAACAAAATAAGGATTTTTATATAAGCAAATATGGATTTTTATATAAGCAAAATATGGATTTTTATATAAGCAAATATTGGATTTTTAACTAAAGGAAGATTGAATTTTTATAACATGAAAGATTGAAATTTTATTTAGCTATAGATATGAGGTTCTTAGCCTTATAAAAATATGATTTTTATATATGTAGATTATTAAAAATTCGATTTTTATACATATGAAGTAGAAATAAAAATATAATTTTTATTTATTAAAATGAGGAGATAAAAATATAATTTTATTATGAACAACGTGAAAAGAACTACATTGGAATTTCAAGCAGATCCAGACGGTTCAACAGCAAAGCACGGCGGAGTGGAACCCCTCTGTGAGAACTTCTCACCTTTAAATTTTGTTTTCTAGTTAATAATATATACTAGGATGTAGACGATGTTTAGTAGCACCCGACACCCGTCGTCCACAGACCATGGACGGCTTGTATGCTTGTTTGTTTGATTGATTTTGATGTGTAGTTGATTGTGTGATGTGAAATGAAATAAAATATTTATATAGTTAAAAATAGAATTTTAACGTTTATTTAAAATGAAATAAATATAAACAGATCGGACGATTAGTTTATATACACACATTTGACTGATATTGATTGGGGCGATAAATTTTACACATCGCCCAACTGCACAAATAAAATCTATGTTTGATTGTTTGAAACCCCGTATGGGTATTGGGATGATATATGACATACACTAATCCCAATAATTAGCTGTATGTCGATCGATTGATTGACAGACTGTTATAAGCATTGAATATTTATATTCAATGCTTATACAGTGTAGAATGCACTCTGGATGATGGATTGTTGTTTTCATTGTTGTTATACACATTTGTTGTGTGAAAATCCATATAATCACATTATATGGTAATTGACTGTGTCTGATTCCAGTTCAAAATTATCAAATACTTTAAAATAATATTCATTGAATATTGAAATGTGAAGCCGTGTTAAGTAGTTAAACGCAATTTCAACACGAACGGGAATTTTGTCGATTTTATAATGAATACTGAAAAGAGATTTCAAAATCGAATATTTTGAAAATATAATTCGAATTGAAATTTCATTGAAGTTGAATTGAATTGAAATGAATTCAAATTGAAATTAAATAGAAAATGAATTCAAATTGAAATTAAATAGAAAATGAATTCGATTGAATTGAAATAGAAGATGAATTAAATTCGAATTAAATAGAAATGAAATTTAATTCAAATTGAATTGAATTGGAATTAAATTAAAAATGAATGGAAATCGTTTTGAATGGAATTTAAAACGAACTGAAATTGAATTGAAATCGATTTGAATTGAAATCAGTTTGAAATGAATTTAAAACGAATTTATAAAGAAAAATTCACTTTTGATTTGAAATTAAATAAGAAGTTGAAATCGTTTTGAAAACAAATTTAAAACGATTTATAAACTTCGTTTTAAATAGAAATCGGCAAAATATATATTATATATATTATATATATATAATATAATGGCCTGAATAGAACGCGCCGCGCCGCGGCAGTTCGTGAATTTCGACCATTGACTTCGAACGGACATTACGGGAGATCCGACCGTCGGATTCTTCTCAAATCGGAACTGTTTGGTTCGTATCGAAAAGAGCTTTCTAACGAATATTAGAAATTATAAATCTAACGGTTGGATTTGGGTTTATCGTGAATGGTGTTTTAAATAACATTTGTTCTTTAACCCGACAATTAATGGAATGTGATTTTGGGTTGTCGTGAACAGTATCTTTAATAATACTGTTCTTAGACCCAATGGAGTTAAGAAAATCAGAAATTAACTAAAGATTAGTTAAGTTGAATGGTTTCTTGGGTATTGATCTGATGTTGGTTTCGGCCTTCGGGGTTATTACTTAGGGAATTGTTCACTTGCTAATTTACGGTTAAGGGCTGATGGAATAGAATGTTATTTTGGGTTTATCGTGAACCGTGTTTTAAATGACATTGGTTCTTTAACCTAGTTAAAGATTAAAACTAAGTGGAGTTTTAATGAATCCTTAAATAGATTGAAAAGTGAATTCGATAATTAAAATTATCAAATTCAAGAAATGTTCGAAAGTGGAGTATCACCAGTTTTACTCTAGACGATAGTTAAATCTTTAATTAGATTTGAACGTGAAATGGTAATTAAATTTACCGATAACACCGTGGTGTTAGATATGAAGTATTACCAGTTTTACTTCATAGGATGAATAGGTTGGGGTTGGGAAATTTAACAATTGATTACTTCGGTAAGGCTCGTTAATCCCGACTAGTTTGGATAAACCATAATTTGGTTTGAATTGATATTCAAAAGAATATTAAAGAATAAATTTAAATAATTTATCTTTGATAAAATTAATGGGAACCTTTCCCTAAGAATGTGAAATTTAGCAACTAACTGAAGATTAGTTAAGATGGATGGTTTCCTGGGTATTGATCTGATGTTGGTTTCGGCCTTCGGGGTTAATATTTGGGGAATTGTTCACTTACTAATTTACGGTTAGTGGCAAATGAATTGGAATGAGACGTATGTTGTGTTTGTGTAACACTTGTTTATTATATACGCGAGTTATTCGGAAAGACCGGGTTTATCCCATTCTGAATAACTGATACGACGATAAGTCGAAGATGAAGACGGTGGTCGAAGACCGGAGGTCTTCACATCGTTTGGATAATTACTGATGATCTTGATTGGGCTGTACACCCAAGAGGAGGGAATCAGTTGGTGATCGTCCAGACGTACTTGGAGATAGATGGATATGCGAGGTACGTGGTGCCTCCGGTTTCGTTCAGACCCAAAACGGACTTGTAAATGGATGTGTGTCTGACATCGGATTTCATTCTGTGTGCTTGATATCGATTGCATAGCGTGAATTGCATGTGTGGCATTCTGAGATGCAAATGATCAAGGCTTCTGTTGAAAAGCAGAGTCTTGTGGTTGATGATCAAAGCACGGCCTTTGTGGCGTAGCTTTGTGTAACGTTTAATTCGCGAGTTTCACACCCCGGCATGAACCAAAAACTGGAGAGGACATCAGGGAGGACATGCGTCTCTTCTAGTTAGGAGTGGCATCAGTGCTTGAACAGGCTGACGAGTTTGACTCATTTGGTTGTTGGATATTGAGGCGCCTCGGTTATATCGGTCGATCCGGGACCGATGGAGTCATTCGTTGGCTCATTTACGCCCTAAAGGGCGGGGAGATGCATGTTCAGGCATTTTAATCCACTCTGTATGGACCGGCCCTGACGATCCAAGGGCCCACCTATGTTTGGGTCCTGAGAATCGGACTAGACAGTCTCGAAGCGGTGAGGACTATCTTTTGCCTCGGTTCACAGATGGAAATTCAAATTTCAATATGTGACAATTTCGGTTTTGATTGTAAACCTATATATGGCGACATGATATACGGTACCCATGCCGTCTATGATTGATACTGATGATTGAAATTGTCTAAACATTATACACTTATTATAGTATCAAATGATTTGTTTTAAACGTATCAAGCATTCTTTGGCTATTATAAGGTAAAACCCTATCCTCCGGCTTGCGTTGCATTGTGTGATGGGACATGGGTCTTAAAATAGCTTCATTGTTCTTTATTTAGCATTGCGATGTTTGTTTTATGCACTGGTATTCTTGGGAGGAAAACCGTTCCGTGTTATAGGGCGTGGTCCCTTAATATATCTGATTTAAAGTAAAGCTTTAAATAACTGTTTTAATTATCACACCAATCACATGACTGACCTGGAGTTTATTGTTTTAACCTAAACTCTGGGTGCCCCTATTTTCGACATGAGCATCTTGTAGTTTTGGTTTTGCAGATTTATATTCATAGGATCCTGATTTACAGCTGGAACGATGCTCGGAAAGCTCTGTATCCGTGTATTACTTTCAGTTGTGTTTTTTATTGTTTTTCCGCTGCTATGTAATGTATTGTAATCTCTGATATTTTTGTTGTGTAATATTTATTTATGCTCTGTATATTCTTATAATCTGATGAATTGTTGTAATTAACAATGAAATGTTCTTCCGTCTACGTTCTTTTGTGTGTTGTTCTCAAAATATCCGCTCTTTCCTTAACGGGGAAGTTACGGGTCCTTACAGGTGGTATCAGAGCTCTGGTTTATAGAGCTCGAGAACAAGACACGTTAGAACCAAACGAAAAGAATTCATCAGAGATTGGATTAGTAATATCCAAAGGGAATGACTCGTTAGAGATGGGATCAGTAGTATCCTAGAACGAGTATGAAGAGTATATTTTTAAAATGAAAACAACTTTGTTTTGAAATTTAAATCATATTATACGAATTTGAATATTTATTTTAAATTAATTTGGACAATCCGATATATGAAGATTTTGCATATACGCCTTGCAAGCGTGTTTTCGAAGTTTTAATATACTGGATAGTTATAGAATCATACTCTAGTTGCCTAGGAATAATTCTGGTAATGGGGCACCGTCGCCAGTATTTATTTTCACGTTACGAAGGTGAGATTTCTATATAATTCCATTAGATTGGTGTGAGAACCAAAATATAGCTAGAATACATTGTTGTGAATTGGCACCAAAAATGTGATTTTTGACTATATATCAAAATTATGAATTTGAAACGGTAATTCACTAATTGATTGATGGTTGTGATGTATGATTATTTATTTAAACCATTATATGAAAGAACGGTGAATTTAGGCCTAATTGAACCAAATATTGAACTGTATTGAAAATTTGTTTGAATTTGCATACATGTACATGTATATATGTGTGAATAGTTCATAGCAAGGAGGCTAGAGAAGAGGAATAAAATTGTTTGCCCGACAAATAGGTACATGTTTATTGTGTTTCTTGAGTTTTGGGTGATTTTGTGAGCCGACTGGCTTTTTTTTTCTTTTTGATTGAAGAAGGCCATGGGAGGCTATAAGAAATATCCCGAAGTCCCCAGTGCAGGGGAGGTTATGGCGAAATTTTTCGGAAATTTAGGGTGTTAGCCAAATTTTTGAAGAATTTAAAAAGTTCTTAGAAACTGAAAAGTTGAAGAACTTAAGCCGTAAAGAAAATAATGGAAGTTTAGTTGGTTTGTAAAACAACTTTCGGCTTCGTTCCTTTTCGGGGACGAAAAGTTTTAAGTGGGGGAGAATGTAACAACCTGAAAATCTGAGCCAGTTTGAAAATTTTATTTTGGCAATTTTGATGAATTTTGAATATTTAAAATGAATTATTTTAAATAATAGCGACGAAAATTTTATTTTTAATAGAATTAGAACGTATATATTTATATAGATCGTCGCTAGAATATAAATATTTATTTTAAATTATAAAAGGAATTGAAAATTGCGCAGTAGTTCGAAAATTCGATTTCAAAGTTCAAATGAATGTACAGGATTCAAAATAAACCAGAATTTAGCGAAACCAAAAATATTAGAATCTAATTGAGAATATCTTTCCAACGAATCCGAAAAATCAAAATTTCAAAGCGGGAATCAAAAGATATGTCCAAATGAATTTTCAGAATAGTTGCTATGGAATTCTAGCCCATAAAAATGGAAACTTTGCAAACGACCTCGGATATCGATGAAACCACTTTTGTTGGATCCGTGATGTCAAGTTATTGCTAGATTCCAATTTTCATATTTTTTTTCGAATCAATATGTGAGCGTGGCGAAGGAAAACGCGTTTGACCAGTTTCAGTTGATTTTAATCGACTGGAAAATGGCCATTTTTCAAACGGTCTCAGAATTGGACGGAACTAGTTTTGTTAGGACCGTATCGTCAATACGAAGTTAGAAAATAGTTTTCCGAAATTTTTAGAGACTGTATGTGGCCTCGGTAAATTGAAATGTGCGTTTAAATTGAATATGTAAAGATTTATATTTTAAATTCAACGAAAACTGATCAAAACGGTCGAATTGGCATGTGATACATATTTCATTGTGTTCGGAATGGGGGTAATTAGCTAGGGGCGACAATCATTGGGTTTGAATTGGAGTTCGAAATAAAAACATACTTTTTGAAATTAAAAATAATTAAATATATATATATATATATATATATTTCTTTATAACACCCCCCCCCCTCTCTCTCTTTTCTTCTTCAGTCACGAGGAGAGAGAAATTAAAAAAAAGTAACAGAGGCCCGATCCCCTTTTCCCGCTCCCACCTTCCGCCGTTGACCTCGTCGCCTCCACCCCAGGCACGGCGTCGGCCACCTCCCTCTTCCCAAGACCCAACGCCCCCCCCCCCCTCCCCCACTCCAAAACCCGACGCAGCCCCACCGAGCCCACAGGATCCGCCGCTTCCACCCCCTCCGCAACCCACCGCCACCCTGCCTCCAGTGCGAGCTCCAAGCCCTACAGACCCCGATGCAATGACCGCCTCCAGCAACGCAGAAATCCCCTCTCCGACGATGGGCTCTAGTTCGACGAAAAGGGTGAGTTTTAAACTGATTTTGATTAGGGTTTAAACTGATTTTGATTAGTGTTTTAAACTGATTTTTATTAGAGAAAAGAACCGATTTTTAACGCTATAAAAATTATATTTTTTGTTTAGATGAATAACACATAAGAGATTAGTTTAGTTTACATATGAATGGTTAAGTTTGTAGAAGAGTAAAGTTAGGATTTTTATAAGGGAAAAACAAAGAATTTTTATATAAGCAAATAAGGATTTTTATATAAGCAAATATGGATTTTTATATAAGCAAATATGGATTTTTATATAAGCAAAATATGGATTTTTATATAAGCAAATATTGGATTTTAAACTAAAGAAAGATTGAATTTTTATAACATGAAAGATTGAAATTTTATTTAGTTATAGATATGAGGTTCTTAGCCTTATAAAAATATGATTTTTATATATGTAGAGTATTAAAAATTCGATTTTTATATATATGAAGTAGAAATAAAAATATAATTTTTATTTATTGAAATGAGGGGATAAAAATATAATTTTATTATGAACAGCATGAAAAGAACTGCATTGGAATTTCAAGCAGATCCAGACGGTTCAGTAGTTCAACAGCAAAGCACGGCGGAGTGGAACCCCTCTGTGAGAACTTCTCACCTTTAAATTTTGTTTTCTAGTTAATAATATATACTAGGATGCAGACGGCGTTTAGTAGCACCCGACACCCGTCGTCCACAGACCATGGATGGCTTGTATGCTTATTTGTTTGATTGATTTTGATGTGTAGTTGATTGTGTGATGTGAAATGAAATAAAATAAAATATTTATTTAGTTAAAAATATTTTATAGTTAAAAATAGAATTTTAACGTGTATTTAAAATGAAATAAATATAAACAGATCGGACGATTTGTTTATATACACGCATTTGACTGATATTGATTGGGACGATAAATTTTACACATCGCCCAATTGCACGAATAAAATCTGTGTTTGATTGTTTGAAACCCCACACGGGTATTGGGATGATATATGACATACACTAATCCCAATAATTAGCTGTATGTCGATCGATTGATTGACAGACTGTTATAAGCATTGAATATTTATATTCAATGCTTATACAGTGTAGAATGCACTCTGGATGATGGATTGCTGTTTTCGTTGTTGTTATACACATCTATTGTGTGAAAATCCATATAATCACATTATATGGTAATTGACAATGTCTGATTCCAGTTCAAAATTATCAAATACTTTAAAATAATATTCATTGAATATTGAAATGTGAAGCCGTGTTAAGCAGTTAAACGCCATTTCAACGCGAACGGGAATTTTGTCGATTTTATAATGAATATTGAAAAGAGATTTCAAAATCGAATATTTTGAAAATATAATTCGAATTGAAATTTCATTGAAATTGAATTGAATTGAAATGAATTCAAATTGAAATTAAATAGAAAATGAATTCAAATTGAAATTAAATAGAAAATGAATTTGATTGAATTGAAATATAAAATGAATTAAATTCGAATTGAATAGAAATGAAATTGAATTCAAATTGAATTGAATTGGAATTAAATTAAAAACGAATGGAAATCGTTTTGAATGGAATTTAAAATGAACTGAAATTGAATTGAAATCAATTTGAATTGAAATCAGTTTGAAATGAATTTAAAACGAATTTATAAGGAAAAAATCACTTTTGATTTGAAATTGAATAAGAAGTTGAAATCGTTTTGAAAACAAATTTAAAACGATTTATAAATTTCGTTTTAAATAGAAATCGACGAAATATATATTATATATATAATATAATGGTCTGAATAGAATGCACCGCGCTGTGGCAGTTCGTGAATTTCGACCATTGACTTCAAACGGACATTACGGGAGATCCGACCGTCGGATTCTCCTCAAGCCGGAACCGTTAGGTTCGTATAGAAAAGAGCTTTCTAACGAATATTAGAAATTAGAAATCTAATGGTTGGATTTGGAATTATGTCCAAATCAAATTTGGAAAAGGTCGCTGTAAGTGCAGTTCGATGACCGTTGATGGAAATCGACTGTACGGGCCTTGATAAAATTATTAAAAATAGTAATAATTTGTGTAAAATCAAAAGAAATGATTTGGAAAGAATTGGGATGAAAAACTCCATATTTGAAAAGATAAAAATAGATTTTTATCGAAATGAACTAGTTTTGAACTAGAATTATAATTCATTTATTTTTGAAATAAATAAATTGGATTTGAAAGGGTTTTAAAAATAACCAGGATTTCCAATATAAAGATTGGAAATGGATTTGAATCGAAATTGTCTTCGGAATATTTTGATGTGGGATTTTGTGTTTATACAGATATTGTTATGGAAATTTGAAAGATATATTTATATCATTATTTCCAATACGATATTTGTTGGTCGTAGAATTTGATATTGAATATAAGCCGATATATTTTCTATTCAGAACCTTGTATTTAATATCAAATGTGATTTGGGTTTGTCGTGAATGGTGTCTTCATTAACACTGTTCTTAAACCCAGTTGAGAAAAAGATTAAATCTTTTTATTTAAATTTAATGAAGTGTACTAATTAAATAATATTTAATTGGAATTGATTTTTGGGTTTATCGGGAATGGTGTTTTAAATAACATTTGTTCTTTAACCCGACAATTAATGGAATGTGCTTTTGGGTTGTCGTGAACGGTATCTTTAATAATACTGTTCTTAGACCCAATGGAGTTAAGAAAATTAGAAATTAACTAAAGATTAGTTAAGTTGAATGGTTTCTTGGGTATTGATCTGATGTTGGTGTCGGCCTTCGGGGTTATTACTTAGGAAATTGTTCACTTGCTAATTTACGGTTAAGGGCTGATGGAATAGAATGTTGTTTTAGGTTTATTGTGAACCGTGTTTTAAATGACATTGGTTCTTTAACCCAGTTAAAGATTAAAACTAAGTGGAGTTTTAATGAATCCTCAAATAGATTGAAAAGTGAATTCGATAATTAAAATTATCAAATTCAAGAAATGATCGAAAGTGGAGTATCACCAGTTTTACTCCAGACGATAGTTAAATCTTTAATTAGATTTGAACGTGAAATGGTAATTAAATTTACCGATAACACCGTGGTGTTAGCTATGAAGTATTACCAGTTTTACTTCATGGGATGAATAGGTTGGGGTTGGGAAATTTAACAATTGATTACTTCGGTAAGGCTCGTTAATCCCGACTAGTTTGGATAAACCATAATTTGGTTTGAATTAATATTCAAAAGAAGATTAAAGAATAAATTTAAATAATTTATCTTTGATAAAATTAATGGGAACATTTCCCTAAGAATGTGAAATTTAGCAATTAACTAAAGATTAGTTAAGATGGATGGTTTCCTGGGTATTGATCTGATGTTGGTTTCGGCCTTCGGGGTTAATATTTGGGGAATTGTTCACTTACTAATTTACGGTTAGTGGCAGATGAATTGGAATGAGGCGTATGTTGTGTTTGTGTAACACTTGTTTATTATATACGCGAGTTATTCGGAAAGACTGGGTTTATCCCATTCTGAATAACTGATACGACGATAAGTCGAAGATGAAGACGGTGGTCGAAGACCGGAGGTCTTCACATCGTTTGGATAATTACTGATGATCTTGATTGGGCTATACACCCAAGAGGAGGGAATCAGTTGGTGATCGTCCAGACGTACTTGGAGATCGATGGATATGCGAGGTACGTGGTGCCTCCGGTTTCGTTCAGACCCAGAACGGACTTGTAAATGGATGTGTGTCTGACATCGGATTTCATTCTGTGTGATTGATATCGATTGCATAGCGTGAATTGCCTGTGTGGCATGCTGAGATGCAAATGATCAAGGCTTCTATTGAAAAGCAGAGTCTTGTGGTTGATGATCAAAGCACGGCCTTTGTGGCGTAGCTTTGTGTAACGTTTAATTCGCGAGTTTCACACCCTGGCGTGAACCAAAAACTGGAGAAGACATCAGGGAGGACATGCGTCTCTTTCTAGTTAGGAGTGGCGTCAGTGCTTGAACTGGCTGACGAGTTTGACTCATGTGGTTGTTGGATATTGAGGCGTCTCGGTTATATCGGTCGATCCGGGACCGATGGAGTCATCCGTTGGCTCATTTACGCCCCAAAGGGCGGGGAGACGCATGTTCAGGCATTTTAATCCACTCCGTGTGGACCGGCCCTGATGATCCAAGGGCCCACCTGTGTCTGGATCCTGAGACTCGGACTAGACAGTCTCGAAGCGGTGAGGACTATCTTTTGCCTCGGTTCACAGATGGAAATTCAACTTTCAATACGTGACAATTTCGGTTTTGATTGTAAACCTATATATGGCGATATGATATATGGTACCCATGCCGTCTATGATTGATACTTATGATTGAAATTGTTTAAACATTATACACTTATTATAGTATCAAATGATTTGTTTTAACGTATCAAGCATTCTTTGGCTATTATAAGGTAAAACCCTATCCTCCGGCTTGCGTTGCGTTGTGTGATGGGACCTGAGTTTTATAATAGCTTCATTGTTCTTTATTTAGCATTGCGCTGTTTGTTTTATGCAATGGTATTCTTGGGGGGAACCCGTTCCGTGTTATTTGGCGTGGTCCCTTGATATATCTGATTTAAAGTAAAGCTTTAAATAACTGTTTTAGTTCTCACACCAGTCACATGACTGACCTCGAGTTTATTGTTTTAACCTAAACTCTTGGTGCCCCTATTTTCGACACGGGCAGCTAGTAGTTTTGGTTTTGCAGATTTATATTCACAGGATCCTGATTTACAGCTGGAACGATGCTCGGAAAGCTCTGTATCCGTGTATTACTTTTAGTTGTGTTTTGTATTGTTTTTCCACTGCTATGTAATGTATTGTAATCTCTGATATTTTTGTTGTGTAATATTTATTTATGCTCTGTATATTCTTATAATCTGATGAAATGTTGTAATTAACAATGAAATGTTCTTCCGTCTGCGTTCTTTTGTGTGTTGTTCTCAAAGTATCCGCTCTTTCCTTAACGGGGAAGTTACGGGTCCTTACAATAAATGACCAATTTACTATATTCCTCAAATTAACATATTTTGTTTAATGTTAATTGACATAAGTGACAAATTAGCATAAGCATTTATGCAAATTAAAATTAATTACATGGTTTCCTAACAATACCTATTAACATGTTTGCAATTTGATGTCAAATAACATGCTTTTACAAATGAACATAAATGCCTAATTAACATGTTTTCTTTAATTAATATCAATTAATATGAATGACAAACTAGCACAAACACATATACACACTAAGGTCAATTCCATGTTTTTCAATCAATGCCATATTAACACACATCAACAAATTAATTTCCCATATATATATATATATATATATATATATATATATATATATATATATATGCACCTATTCATAAATTCTAATATTGACAACTAATGCAAATTGATTGCTTACCTATTTTAAAAAGTGGAAATCGAGTATATAATTTAATTCCCTTTTTTTTCTACTTTCCTCGTAACATACAAAGTCAATGCATAATGAAGTTACATACATATATATCTATATATACATGCATAAATCTTTCCCTCCCTAAATAAATTGACTGTATTTGTCTTCTTCTTCTTTTCTTTCTTTTTACTGCATGCATCCACACATTTCCTTCCACTTTTTGTATTAATTGCATATATATATATATTCAATTTTTTTTCTTCATTAATTAATTAACCCTTTTATTAATTATCTTTACGGTATAGTATATCTAATTTCGGGGTGTTACATTCTCCCCTACTTAAAGGATTTCATCTCCGAAATCTTCAAGTTAAGAAGAATGTTACCATCCTACCAACCACAACCATCTACTCATCCATTATACCCAAGCATCCATTGTCCTTAGAAGAATTCTAATGCTTGTATGAACATGTGCATAAGTGTGTGTATATGTTCCTATATCCTAATGCAAAAATCAGGTGATCCACTGATTTAGTTGGCCTCCTTAATGCAATATATGTCTGTGCCATGTATCCAATATGTATGCAAAAGATTCCTAATGATACATATAAATTCTATATGTGTGCACACCCACCACCAATATGCAACATCCATGTGATGAGCCAACCATATTGCATCCATAAAAAAATGCACACATCCATATGCAATATGTAAGTGATTGAGCCGATCTAGTGCCTAATGTGTGTGTATATGCGTCCACTAGCAATCACTAGCAACCACTTGCATCCACTTGCAACCATCAAACATAACATGTCTTAATCACATGTTTACATCCATTGGCTTCTACCTAAGGATCGAGGATAGGACCGAGAGGATATACTTAAAAGATAAGGACTAGCATGCAAATAATCTTTACAGAAATAAAGAGATCAAGAGTATACCCTCAAAAAGGTTATGATGCGTGTATCTAGTCTTCAGTCTTTTAAGTCGCATCTTCTTGAGCTTCACTCCATTGTGCTCTGACTGTCTTAACTTCACGATTGCGTAGCTTCTTAATTTCCGTTTCCAAAATATGAGTTGGAACTCATTTCATTGTCGCCTCTCGTTCCACCTCTTCTCCTTCTAGTATACTTGGTACTACAACTTCTGTTGTGCCATGCTAACATTTCCTCAAAAGGTCTTTAGAAATCCTACTCACCCTTTCTGTCAGAGGATGATAAGCGGTGCTCCTTAGCTAAACTCCCTCATTCTCATCTTTGCCATCCTTGTGAAACTACTACAGCTATACACATAAGTTGTGCACTTCTTCGCCCTTTGATAGGTGTCGTAGTCTCATCAAGCCTATGAAACCATGCGGCGATGAGGTTACCCCCCAGAAAGCCAAGAGCCCCGGAGACTCAAGAAAGGAGGAAAACAAGGATTCAAATAGAGGATTAAAAGATAGTGCATATGGCTTTGGGGAATATACCTTTAAAACAAAACTTTTCTTTTGGAAATGCTTCTTTTAAAACCGTTTTGGAAATAAAATATTTTTTTTTTCAAATCTTTTATCTGATCCAGTAACCTTCAGCTCTGATGCCAAGTGTAACACCCCACCTCCGTTAAGGTCAATCACAAAGGGAATGCCTTAACTTCGGTGGAGCGTTATAGGTAAAAGATACAGATAATTAAAGCATCGGAAAATAAATAAAACTTTACTTTATTGATAAAACAGCAGCTTGGTAAAACAGCTTGTACAAAGATTGTTTTCCAACACCAATACCCATTACAACAAAGCATCTGTCTTGTTTACAAAATAAAGAAGCATAAACTGACAATGATATTCCCCAATAAAGCATGAGCCAGCCATAGTAGTGGAAAAAGGAGTTCAAAGCAATACATCGACTAATTTTCAAGCTTGGAAAGAGAAACGGTCCAACTAAGCTGAGCTATTCCCTCCCTGACTACCTAGGAGGAACGGAAGAAAAGAGGCGATAATAAACTAGGTCAGACATAAGTCTGGTAAGTCCAGTGATTACTAGCATTAAAACAGGAAAAGGACCATGACATGAATAAACTAAACATAGGACAATACCATAATAACGAGATAACATAAGATTCGCATAAGATATGATAAAGCAAGATAAACTGAATGCGCTTCGATTCTTTCTCGACTTCCTACTTTCTCTGCACCACCCAACTAGCATCCTAACTAGTGTCTTTTATAGAATGGTTCGTATTCCCTAATAGTGTCCCAACTAGTATCCTGTATTATATAATAAGGTGATCCTAACCCCGCAATTGTGGTAGCCTTCAAGTGTACATCTAGTATGAGGATCTTACCTCAATCAGCCTAATTACCATGGATATGTTACATGTACCCTTACTACCCGATCGATCAGCTCCCTACTTGTATTAATCTTCCTTGTGTCTGTATCAATCGGCCCTCTCTTTCATGTAGATACCTGTGTTGGTCCCACAATAGGGTGTATTAAGTCCTATGATGGCAACCCGACACAATTTAAGATGCACAGAGTATACTACTGATGCTCAGTTCCTGGGTTTCCACTTCGGAGTACGTGCACGCCCATACTCCACCGGAACTACACTACCGCACCACTTGCCGCTATTTTGACCGCTTATAATAAGCCCAGTAATCGTGCCCCACCCTGCCTAGTTCAGGGTACCATGATACATCTATTTGGGTTACTGCTGAAATAGGTCCCCGTTACTAGGGTTTCCTATTGGTTAAGTTTTGTGGGCCTATATATACAAATATTACCCACCTACACGAGATGTACTTAACCCTCCCACCGATTCAAGTGTGTTTATTTAACGGTTAAGTTTGTGGGCCTATATATACTAATATTACCCACCTACCCGAGGTTTACTTAACCCTCCCTCTTATCAAGTCAATATGTATTATTGTTTAAGCTTGCCTTAACCCTATCCATCTTGTTCATGTAATATTGGTTAAATGTTGTCCATTCATGTTAACTTAACCCACCCACGCATCATGTTGTATTGGTTAAGTGTTTCCTATTAACTTAACCCTGTTAATTCATGTGTTATATTGGTTAAGTGTTCCCCCTTGACTTAACCCCATCCGTTCATCATGTTATATCGGTTAAGTGTTTCCCATTAACTTAACCCCACTCATTCATCATGTTATATTGGTTAAGTGTTTCTTATTAACTTAACCCTAGTCAATCATTATGCTATATTGGTTAAGTGTTTCTTATTAACTTAACCCCACTCGCTTTTCATGTTACATTGGTTAAATGTTGCCTTCTTGTGTTAACTTAACCCTAACACACATCATGTTATATTGGTTAAGTGTTGCCCTCTTGTGTTAACTTAACCCTACCATATATCTTGTTATATTGGTTAAGTGTCATTAATCCAGTCGAGTTAACTTAACCCACCCACTTGTCATGTTACATTGGTTAAGTGTTGCCTTCTTGTGTTAACTTAACCCTACCACACATCATGTTATATTGGTTAAGTGTTGCCCTCTTGTGTTAACTTAACCCTACCAGATATCATGTTATATTGGTTAAGTGTCATTAATCCAGTCGAGTTAACTTAACCCACCCACTTGTCATGTTACAATGGTTAAGTGTTGCAATCTTGTGTTAACTTAACCCTACCACACATCATGTTATGTTGGTTAAGTGTTGCCCTCTTGTGTTAACTTAACCTTACCACATATCATGTTATATTGGTTAAGTGTTGCCCTCTTGTGTTAACTTAACCCTACCATTCTTAGCATATTTGTTCATTAGCATTAATTGATTTATTAATGCACCAACCTCTCACATTAGATATGTGTTGTTGCGGTTACTGGATGTGTCGGGCGGTTCCGGAAAGTTTTACACCACAACTCAATCTAACCTCGGGTTTTTCTTGGGCATGATGCGCTAACCTCTCACATTAGATCAGTGTTGTTGCGGTTACTGGATGTGTCGGGCGGTTCCGGGCAGTTTTACACCACAACTCAATCTAACCTCAGGTTAGACATGTTCAACTTTTCTTTAATTTACATATTTGTCATTTATGTCAAGTTTATATGTAAATTATCCACAAGTGTTTTCATGTCACATTTACTATTTAAATTATGTTCATAATTAATGGTATACAAATTATACCTTTTTCATGCTACTAATCATTTAAATGATTATGAGCCAATCTATGCCAATAGCATGTAATTTAATATATATTTTTGTGTTGTTGACAATTCTAATAAAACATGTTAACATAAAAAGAATATTTTTATGTTTAATCAACTCTTAACATTTCATGTTAACATAAAAAGTATAATTTTATGTTTAATCAACTCTAGCAATTCATGTTAACATAAAAAGGATATTTTTTATCTTTAATCAACTCTAACAATTCATGTTAACATAAAAAGTATATTTTTATGTTTAATCAACTCTTAACATTTCATGTTAACATAAAAAGTATATTTTTATGTCTAATCAACTCTAACAATTCATGTTAACATAAGAAGTATATTTTTATGTTTAATCAACTCTTTAACATTTCATGTTAACATAAAAAGTATATTTGTATGTCTAATCAACTCTAACAATTCATGTTAACATAAAAAGTATATTTTTATTTCACATGACAATAATACAACAAATCATCACAACCACACTAAATTAGTTAATCTAAATTTTATACACCGCATATTTGTGTTTCATATCATAATCACGATCAATTTAAATATATAATATATATATATATATATATATATATCTAAACCAGTCGCATGTTAAAACATAAAAGAACTACAAATTTAATTTACAACATGATAGGTTCCATTGAATCAATCACAATAATCTCATAGGCATAGGTAATTTAAGATGAACATGAATCAGGTTTGATTATCTTACACTTAAGCACCGTTCTAGATTCAACTTATAACAAGTCATGATTTCTATTAAGAAATGTGTTTAAATCTAAGCGATAACTGAACTTACAAACAAAAGAACAAATCTTGTATTCTGGGATCTGATTTCTGAAATTGAAAGGTTGTCCTTTGATGTAGACGAATGATTCTCTAATTTTGATTTGGTTATCTAGTTTAGAGAAGATGTTCTAGTTTTAGAGATGACTGGAGGCTACGCTAGGTTGGCCATGGACATCATGACGGCTACTTTGAGCAAGGTTATGAGGTCTATGGTTGAGGTTTGGGTTGTTTATATAGAAGTCTAGGATTAATTCTAACCTTTGGATATTAGGTTTTTAATCAGTATCGTACACCTAGTGCTGAGTCAGCAAATGTATTTTATATATTAATAACCTTCTATTTTTCTTCCCTTAAATTAATATGAATTGAACTTAAACATCTAATTGCATGCTTTCTCTGATTAGCGTATTCTTCTTAATTGATGTCAATTAACATGTCCTTTTTTTATTGTTAATTGACATAAGTGACCAATTTACTATATTCCTCAAATTAACATATTCTGTTTAATGTTAATTGACATAAGTGACAAATTAGCATAAGCATTTATACAAATTAAGATTAATTACATGGTTTCCTAACAATACCCTATTAACATGTTTACAATTTGATGTCAAATAACATGCTTTTACAAATGAACATAAATGCCTAATTAACATATTTTCTTTAATTAATATCAATTAATATGAACGAAAAATGAGCACAAACACATATACACGCTAAGGTCAATTACATGTTTTTCAATCAATGCCATATTAACACACATCTACAAATTAATTTCAATCTATTCATGTTTACATATTCTTCCTTTACTGTATACATTAATTGACCATATATATAAATATCTATATATATATATATGTATATGTATATATATGCACCTATTCCTAAATTCTAATATTGGCAACTAATGCAAATTGATTGCTTACCTATTTTAAAAAGTGGAAATTGAGTATATAATTTAATTCCCTTTTTTCTCTACTTTCCTCGTAACATACAAAGTCAATGCATAATGAAGTTACATACATACATATATATCTATTTACACATGCAAAAATCTTTCCCTCCCAAATAAATTGACTGTATTTATCTTCTTCTTCTTTTTTTCTTTTTACTGCATGCATCCACACATTTCCTTCCACTTTTTGTATTAATTGCATATATATATATATATATATTCATTTATTTATTTATTAATTAATTAACCCTTTAATTGATTATCTTTACGGTATAGTATATCTAATTTCGGGATTCAAGAAGAAGCGCTATGTTCGTCATCGGATCATAATACGTTGTCCTGTGAGAGGGAACTTTCAACTCCAATGGAATGACTGCTGATCCGAAAGAAAGTGAAAAGGGAGTATGTCCCGTTGCTGTCTTGCAAGTCGTTCGGTAGGCCCATAATGCTAATGGTAATTCGTCGACCCACATGGCTTTTGCCTGTTCCAATCGCTTTTTCAAGATAGACTTAATGATTCTGTTTTTTGCTTTGACCTGCCTATTTGATTGTGGGTGAGCTACTGCGGTGTATCTCTTGTCAATTTTGTATTTTTGGCAGAAATCTTTGAACTCCGTGCTGTCAAATTGGGTTCCATTATCGGTTATGAGGGTATTGGGAATTCCAAATCGGCAAATTATGTATCTGACTATAAAATTGATTACTCGCTTCGTCGTGATCGTAGTTAATGGCTCGGCTTCTTCCCATTTAGTAAAATAATCTATGGCCACAATTGCATATTTGGCTCCACCTTTAGCGATCGGTAAACTTCCAATGATGTTTATTCCCCATACATCAAACGGCCACGGGCTCACCATTGACTTAAGCTGACTTGGAGGCGCTCTAGGAATTTTAGTGAACTTCTAGCACCTATCGCAACGTCGCGAATAATCAGCTGCTTCTTTGTTTATGGTAGACCAGAAATAGCCACACCGCGGTATTTTCTTTGCTAATGTTTCACCTCCGGTGTGATCTCCACATTCACCTTCATGCACTTCTTTTAGTACAAGCTTGATGTCGTCATGAGCTATACACCGAAGCAAGGGCATAGAAAATCACTGATGATAAAGAACTTCATCTTGCATGATATATCTTGCGGCTTTACGAATCATAGCCCGTCGCTCATTTTTCTTTGCCGGGAGCGTTCCATTTTTCAGGAAGTTCTTTATTTGTGTCATCCATGATTCTTTTTCTGGTTCGGTCTCCAGAACCGGGTCGACTTCCACTTGGTCGATGCTTGGGGACCCTAGTACCTCGATCAGGACCATCTCTATTTCTTCTAGATTATCAGAACTTGCCAGCTTAGCTAACCTATCTGCTTTTTGATTTTCTGCCCGCGGAATATGGGTTATGCTATAATACTCTAAATCGTCTAATAATTCTTCTACCCTTTCTAGGTAAGAGATGAGTCGAGGTCCCTTGGCCTGGAATTCCTTTCAAACCTAGCAAACAACAATCTTTGAATCACAGAAGATGTTCAGCGTTGTTACCCCTAATTCTTTAGTGAGTTTCAACCCGACAATCAGGGCCTTGTACTCGGAATCATTTTTAGTTGCGGAAAATTCTAACCGCAGAGCATACTATATTGATCGTCCTTCAGGAGTTGTCAATGCAACTCCGACACCAGATCGTCTATCATTCTTAGCACCATCTATGTATAACTTCCATGGGCTAAGTTCTAATTTTTGCTTCGAGGGGCCAGCCTCTTCATCTAAGACATCCTCCTCAGGGATTGTAAATTCAGCATTGAAGTCAGCTAATGCTTGCCCCCTAATTGATCTTCTGGGTTGGAAATTCAAGTCAAACTGGCTTAGCTCAATATTCCACTTAAGCAAGTGTCCGGATGCTTCGGGCCGTTGCAGGACTTGTCGGAGCAGTTGATCAGTGTATTCAACAATCAGAAGAGCTTGGAAATAATGACGGAGTTTTCAGGATGCAATTAGGAGGCTATAAGCAAGTTTTTCTATCTTTGGATAAGTGCATTCTGCTGAAGCTAACTTCTTGCTTATATAATATACTGGCCTCTGAACTTTGTCTTCCTCACGCACCAAAGCTGAACTGATGGCATGAGATGATAGTGCCAAATATATAAATAAATCCTCATGGTCCACCGGCTTGGATAATATCGGGGGTTTCTCTAGCAGTTCCAACAAGTTTTGAAAGGCTTCTAAGCAATCTAGGGTCCACTCAAAATTGTGTTTTCCTCGTTTTATTAGATTGAAGAAAGGAACACACTTGTCTGTGTCTTTGGAAATAAACCTGCTTAATGTTACCACCTTCCCCACCAAGCTTTGAACATCTCTGATCTTTCATGGCTTTTCTATGTTCATGATTGCTGCAATCTGTTAAGGATTAATCTTGATTCCACGAGAACTGACTATGAACCCGAGGAATTTTCCTGACGCAACCCCAAATGAACATTTCAAGGGGTTCAGCTTCATCCCGTATCGCCGTAGGATTCCAAACATCTCCGCCAAATCTTTTGTGTGATCAGACGATTGCCTGGACTTCACAAGCATATCGTCCACATAAACTTCCATTGTTCTCCCGATTTGGTTGTAAAACATTCGGTTCACTAAGTGCTGATAGGTGGCTCCGGCATTCTTTAGTCCAAAAGGCATCACCACGTAACAATACAACCCCAAGTCCATGATGAAGATGGTATGCTCCTGATATGGTACATGCATGGGAATTTGGTTGTATCCTGAATACGCATCCATGAAAGAGAGAAGTTCATGCCCTGATGTTGAGTCTACCAATTGGTCAATTCTGGGGAGTGGAAAGCTATCCTTAGGGCGGTCTTTGTTTAAATCAAAAAAGTCGATACACGTTCGCCACTTCTCGTTGGATTTCTTAACCAAGACGAGATTCGATATCCAATCGGGATATGTCGAACTCTGAAGAACCCATTGTCTCATAATTTCTCCACTTCTTCTATTAAGGTGGCTGACCTCTCTAGGTCCAACATACGCCTTTTCGGTTTCACAAGAGGATGCTTTGGGTTTATGCTCAATGAATGGCTCATGATTGAGGGAGAAATCCCACACATATCAGCGTGGGTCCAGGCAAACACGTCCAGGTTTGCTTTCAGAAAGTCTATCAATTTTTTCGTCTAGAAAGAATCCAAATGAGATCCGATCTTCAAGACCATTGTCGGGTCATCGATATCGATTGGAATGTCTATGGTTGCTTCATTAGGCGTCGCCTTCCTGCTTCCTTGCTCTTCATCCTCTCTAAAATCAATGTCTTCAAGCAGGTCGTCAGGCGACTCCCTCGGCGACATTTTCTTTAGCTGTTATGCTGAGCCTTCCTCCACATGAGAGGAAGCTCTCTTGGATTCTGCATCCTTTCTATCGCGAAACATCTTTAGTTCCACTGCGTAACAAGCTCTTCCCGTAACCTAGTCACCACGGACCATTCCCGCTCCAGCATCGGTTGGGGATTTCATTATCAGGCAACAGGGTGCTATGTAGGCCCTAAATTCTACAAGAGCTGGTCGGCCTAGGAAGGCATTGTAAGGTGAATCAATATCCATGATCACAAATGGGAGGATTCTCACTCTCTGGCGATCTCCCTCTCGTAATTACATGGATAACTCTACCATATCAATTGGAGTCATCGATGATCCGTTAAAGCCGCGTATCCAGCCTCCACACAGCTCTAAACCTTTTATCTCTAATTTCATTTGATCAAACGCTTTTATAAATAAGATGTTGATGGAACTTCCACTATCCACCAGCACTTTCTTAACTATCGCAGGTCCGATAATGATAGATATCACCAATGGATCGGTGCTAGGGGCTTTGACCCCAACACTCTCACTATTTCAGAAGACAATATCATTTGTAGCTGTCTTTTGCTGCTTCACAGGTGAAGCTTCTTCAAGATTACTACATTCTCCTATTTCTGGGTGTTTAGCAGCATTAGCATACTGTTCGATAGTCTTGTTACTAAATCCTATCGGATGCGGTCCCCAGTTATGGTATTAATGACTATACCCTTTCCCTTTTGCTGAGCAGCGGGTTTGGAAGCGGGCTGATTCTGATTTGGAGCCTGTCCTCATTGCCCCCTGTCCTTTGGGGCGACTTTGTAATCATCTAGCTTTCCCGCACAGAGCAATTTTTCAACAACATCCCTTAGATGATGACATTTGTTTGTAGAGTGACTGTGGGTTTCATGAAACAGATAGAATTTCTCAGTTGTGCATTCCTTCTTAGTGGAGTACCTGGGTGGAGGTTTCTTGTACTGTAAAACATTATAAGTATCCAGATAAATGTTCTCCAAAGTGTCGCTCTGTGGCATGTAATTCTCGAAAGTTTGAAACCGAGGTCTCTCTCTGGAATTGTTCTCTGGTTCCTATTTCTTCTACCACTATTTCCACCCTAGTGATCATTTCCTCCACTCTTGTTACCGACATTGACCTCGACTTTCCCAGCACTATCTCCGTACTTCTTGATAGCAACATTGCTCTGAATGTCCTCTTTGGGAGCTCCATCGGACTTTCTCTTTCGGTTGGCATAAATTTCTTCTTGTCGTAGTCGAATATTTGCCTTTTCATAGAACAACTCCCTAGTTAATGGCGTCTTTCCAGCTAAGTATCCCTCGAACTCAGTGTCCTTATCAACTCCATCTATTAACGCCATCAAAATAGTTTGCTCATGTAGATCACTCACCTCTGTGACTGCCAGATTAAAGCGGTCCAAATATAACTTTAATGTTTCCCCGGGAGCTTGTTTGATCGCAGACAACTCAATGACATTTTAAGACTTCCAGGCATGGAGTCATAATTGGTTCATAAAACATTTGCTTAGTTCTTTAAAGCTTGATACTGATCGAGGAGGGAGTTGAGTGAACCACATCAATGCGATGTCTTCAAGGTATATCGGTAAAGCCTTACATTTCACGACATCAGGGGCAGCTGCGGCATTCATGCACCATGAATACCTCATCAGATGTTGTCTCGGATCGGTTCTCCGTCCATAACGATCCATTGTAGGCAGGTTGAAACATCTGGTGAACTGGAAATCAAGAATGTCATCAGTGAAAAGGGTATGGCTACGTTCGATACCCCATTCTTCGTTGGTGTAATGTCGAGTATCATCCATGATCTGGTGTACCATTGCCTCTACTTCAGCATTAGTTAATGTTGTTTCAGGATCCGTACATCTAGTCATCCTAATATGTCCAGTCCATAAATCAGGTGACGTTCTTCGGTTTCTGGTAGCGGCTGAACTTCCTTGCCCTCTACGGACCTGGTCATTTACAGGACGAGTGGGCTGGAGTAGTTGTCCTTGAGTAGGATTAGTGATGTTGTGATCTTTAGGGAGGACACGAGATCCTCACATTGGCAACAACATTGGTTCTCTTAGGGTCGGTTCAATAGGTCCTAACACACGTGCCACATCTTCGCGAGATCCCAATGATCCAAAAGCTAATTGCTCAAGATTCTCGGGTCTTTCATATGGCCTCCTCTGATGTGGACGTCCTTCCTCCGAAGAGGATGAATGATCTGCAGTGAGACGATGAGTTGGAGAGGGTGTTCTTTGTCTACGAAGCTCATCTATCTCTCTACTAATAACCTTCATGTTTTCTCGCATAAGGACGCTATCACATCTTTGGGCCTCTAAGGCATCATTAGTTCTATCCAACATGTCGAGCAGGCGTGAGAAATCCATGTTTGAAACAGGTGTAGAGGCAGAGGGTTGATCATTCGTTGTCATGGCTGGCATCGGAGCATTCGTAGTTGCTCGAGTAGAAGTACCAGCCTCAACCATGGTCGGTTCGGATCAGGTCGCAGCTACACCATTAGTTCAGATCGGAGGAACACTACCAGTGACACCTTGATTTCTGGTCCTGTAACACCCCACACCCGCTACGGTCACTCACTAAGGGAATGTCATAACATTGGTGGAGTATTTTAAGTGAATATAGAACAGAAAAATTACAACAAGACAGATATAAGTAATACTTGAAAATTTAAATCATCGTTTCATTGCAGCGGAAAGTAAAACATGTTTGGTTACATCACAAAACCATACAAGAGTCAAGTACAAAATATCCATCTTGATAAAAATAAGTACATAATCCCACCAAGTAAACAATAGCCATAAAAGGAAAGATGAACTGAGCTTTACTTCAACGGTCCAAGCTCCAAAGGATAGATACAGCAATTCGATCAAGGCCCACTAGCACTAGGCCCACTCTGATAACCTGGGGTTGGGGGAAAAAGTTAAAAACAACGGGGTCAGACATAAGTCTGAGTGAGTCCTATAACTTTAACAATACAATCATTAAAGTAACCAGAGAAGACATAAGTTGATATACGGTAACGCCTGGGGATGAATGGCTACACTAAGCAGCTTGGCAAACTAGGAGAAACTAAGATAACCGTAAAGACGCATTTATCCACCCAAGGATAATTACTAGACTACACCGCCCCAGACTTATCCACCCGAGGGTAATTCCTACACTGCACCACACTAGTTCTACCCACCAAGAGTAATTCCTACTTAAAGGTTGATCCCACTAAGTGTACTTAGAAATTTTTACCCGGTAGTTTCTTGTACCCCTACACAGGTGTCGTCTGCCCCTATCTTTACTAGGTGTACCCACTACTCCCAAGCGATCGGCTCCCTACCGTAGATACCCGTGCTGGTCCCACAAAAGGGGGTGTATCATTCCCCAAAGTGGCTACCAGATAATATCACTGTGCACGGCTTTATATCTACACGATGCAACAACGACTTACCAACCAGCCCGGGTCCACACACGCATATGAAACCCGTTGATCCTGCGTTGCCACCGCTAACCCGTTTTGGCCACTTATAGTCAAGCCCAATATGCGTGTCCCGTCACCCGACCAGAGTCGGGCCCACAAAGATACGTTTGGGATATTGGTTGAAATGGGCCCCCACAAGCTACCACCTAAGCTTGCAATTTTATCTAGTGCATCCCACTTAACCCCTCTTTATAATCATGCCCACTTACATGTTAAGTTTTGGTTAAGTCATCTAATCATATTTCAATTGCCCCTTAAGGCACCCACTAGATTTCTACATGCCACCCATGGCACTTACTTAACCCTTTAATCATGTCTACTTACATGTCCTACTTTGGTTAAGTATTCTATCGTATTTTCACATGCCACCCATGGCACTTACTTAACCCTTTAATCATGTTTAATTACATGTTCCACTTTGGTTAAGTATTCTAATCGTATTTTTCTATTGCCACCCAAGGCAACCCACTAGATTCCACATGCCACCCAAGGCACCCACTTAACCCCTCATGTCCCACTACATGCTAATATGGTTAAGTGTTTCTTAATTAGTTAAGACCGTGATCTCCCATAAAGACCTCCCACATTAGACTGACTGTTATGACCGCCTGGTTAAGCCAGTAGAGTCCGGGCAGTCTTACGTCATAACATGGCCTAACCTCGTGTCTTTACTTTAATCACGTATTTAATTTATGGCTAAGACCTCTCACATTGGGCTGACATTTGTAGCAACTGGTTAAGCCGGTCGGGTCCGGGCAGTTTTACACTACAAATGAGTCCAACCTCGTGTCTTAGTCGATTAATTACACCTAATTGATCACCCCCATATTAATTATCCCTAATTAATATCAAGTTTTCCATATCATGGGTAGACCTAACTCAATAGGTAAATTCCCATGGGGTAGACCTAACTCAATAGGTAAATTCCCACTTATGGTAATTTATTTTTTATGGTATGCTTAATCATACCCAATCATACATTTATTAACATATTTATTACCCCATCGTTCCCCACGTAAATCGTTCTCATTTCACGACATAATAAAGGGAAAGATCCTTCACAAATATCATGGGTTAAACCAAATATTAGCATGTACTTTGTCATGGGTTAAGAGGATGTCAATTTGCATATATGAGCATATATTAACCCAACTACATTTAACCCCAAACTTGCATATTATCATACACATGACTTGCATAACATGTTGCATATGAACTTGCATATTATCATACACATATCTTGCATAACATGTTGAACTTGCATATAAGCATTCACATAACTTGCATAACATGTTAAACTTGCATTTAAGCATACACATAACTTGCATAAGCATACATAACTTGCATAACATGTTGAACTTGCATATAAGCATTCTCACAACTTGCATAACATGTTAAACATGCATTTAAGCATACACATAACTTGCATAAGCATTCACATTCTTGCATAAGCATTCACATACTTGCAATTTAACTCATAAACTTGCATAATGTGTCATCATGAACTTGCATATTAACAAACATGTACCTTGCATAGCATATCTTGCATATTAACATACATGTAACTTGCATAGCATATCTTGCATATTAACATACATGTAACTTGCATAGCATATCTTGCATATTAACATACATGTAACTTGCATAGCATATCTTGCATATTAACATACATGTAACTTGCATAGCATATCTTGCATATTAACATACATGTAACTTGCATAGCATATCTTGCATATTAGCATGCATATGATCACATAGCCCACAACTTGCATATTTAGCATCATGTAAACATAACATACATCATACTAAACTTGCATAAACTTACATACTCAACATGCATAAACCCACTTGTTAAACATGCATAAGCCAACTTATTAATCATGCATAAATCCACTTATCAAGTATGCATAAACCAACTTATTAAATATGCATAAACCAACTTATTAAATATGCATAAACCAACTTATTAAATATGCATAAACATAGAAAAACATAGAGTAACATATCATTACAAATGATTCAAACTCACTAATCCGCATTCAAGACCATAAGTCTCATTACACCTAATCTACTTGCTTTAACAATTGATGTTAAAGTGATAGAAACTCACTACTTGCAATTTGCACTCCAAATGAAGAAGATTAAGATGCTTAGAATGGATTGGAGGTGGATTAGAGAGGTTGATTAGCTTGCTTTCCTCTTCATTGATTTGTGGAGGCCATGATCAAGTTTCATTTTGCCATAGTTTAATTACAAGATCTAATTATGAATGAATTAGGGTAGGGTTGGGGTCTTATTTATAGGATTAGGTAGTGTTTTAGGCCCTTAGATTAACCCTAGGTTAGATTAGGACCGTTAGATTTAGGAAATCTCTAGAACCAGCCCTCTAGGCCAGCCCAAGAACCCAAACTGGTGCACCCAGTTTCACTGGGCGTCGCACCCCTGTCGACAGGCAAGTCGACAGGGCAGTCGACACCCCTGTCGACAGCCCTGTTGACAGCGCTGTCGACATGGCTAGGGCAGGAATTTCTCCCGCCTGACCCGCTGCTTCTATTTCAAATTCTGAATTTTAATTTTTAAATCTGTTTTTATCTTTGAATTTTCTGAAAACTTCTTTGGGCCATAACCGGGCCATACGGACTCCGATTCTCGAAAACTCGGACTCTATTTCGCGTATTTTTCCGAGACGAACGCAATGACGCAGCCCGTTACCCCCAATTCCCACATCTGAGATTATTTATCCTATAATTAGTGAATTTTAGTATTAACTAAAATTCGGGGTGTTACATTCTCCCCTCCTTAAAGGATTTCGTCCCCGAAATCTCTAAGCTAAGGAGAATGCATATCCTACCATCCAAACAACCATCTACTCAAACCATCAACCACGGGCATCCATTGTCCTTAAAACAATTTCTAATGATGTATGAGCATATGCAAAAAGTGTGTGTATATGTTCCCTATCTAACGTATGAACATATGCAAACCATGATAGTGCCATGCATCCATTATGTATGCGAGAGAACCCTATCGACACATACAATATCTACATGAGTGCACAATCATTCACCAAAATGCATCATCCATATGATAACACAATCATTATACATCCATAATATAGCTTCCTACACACAATTTTATGCAATATGCAATATGAAGTGATTGAGCCGATCTAGTGCCTAGAGTGTGTGTATATGCATCCACGAGCAACCACTAGCAAACACTTGCATCCACTTGCATCCATCATACATAACATGTCTCAAACACATGTTTCAACCATAGGACTATCCTATCTAAAGGTCAAAGGTACTAACGAGAGGACATACTAAAGATAGATAAGCACAAGATATGCGATGAAGGAGAAGCAAAAGGACATACCCTCCGAAAGAAAAGGGTACCTCGAACGCATCTTCGCTTCCGTCTCCCAGGTAGCGTCACTCTCTTCATCTCCCCTTCGTACTTTGACTAGTTGAACCTCTCTGTTTCTCAACTTCCAAATCTCTGACCCAAGGATGCAAGTAGGAGCTCGTCGAATCGTCGCATCACGCTCTACTTCCACTTCTCTAAGCAGGCTCGGCTCTACCGCCTCTGCGGTCTCATGTAGGAACCTCCTCAAATGTAACACATGGAATATATCATGTACACCGCTAAGCCTGTCGGGCAACTCCACTCTATATGTCATCTGTCCAATCCTTTCCTTAATAGGAAACGGTCCAACAAACCTTGGTACTTACTTCCAAAGTGAACCACATTCCGTAACGGAGATACCTTGATAAAAAGCATGTCCTAATATCAAACTCAAGCTCTGTTCTCCTCTTGTCCGCTTAAGATTTATGTTTATCTTGCGCCGCTTTCATCCTTCTTTGAATCAAATCAATCTTTCCCGAAGTCTTTTTAACCTTATCGGCCCAAGCAAGATCTCATCCGTAGATTCCCACCAACGTGTAGGTGATCGACAAGGCCTTCCATAAAGAGCTTCGAAAGGTGCCATATCAATACTGGACTGAAAGCTGTTATTATATGCGAACTCCACCAATGGAAGATGCTCTTCTCATGTACCTCCAAAATCTAAGATACAAAGCCTCAAAAGGTCTTCTAGGACATGATTCACCCTCTCAGTCTGGCCGTCCGTCTGAGGATGATATGCGGTACTCAAACACAACTGAGTCCCCACTGCTTCTTGCAAACTTCTCCAGAACTCGCTAGTGAAGATAGGATCTCGATTACTCACTATGCTAGAGGGTACCCCATGCAATCGAACTATCTCTCGCAGATATAAAGAAGCTAGCCATGGAGCGGTCCCCTTGCTCTTCATAGGTATGAAAATGGGTGCTCTTAGTAAGTCTGTCTACCACCACCCAAATTCCCGTATTACCCTTTCTTGATCTGGGTAACCCGTCAATAAAATCCATCGAGATGCTATCCCACTTCCATTGCGGAACTTCCAATGGGTGAAGCAACCCACCTGGTTTCTTTTGCTCCGCTTTTACTTGTTGGCACACCAAGCATCGAGCGACATACTCGGCCACATCTTTCTTCCTACCGGTCCAGAAGAAAACCCTCTTTATGTCTTGGTACATCTTGTCCCCACCGGGATGAATGGTCATCTTAGAACGGCGTGCATCATCAAGAATAACCTTCCCCAAACCCTCGCCTTGCGGTACACAAAGTCTACTGTCTCTACGCAAGCACCCCCTATCGTCTAGGGTGTACCTACTCAAATGGCTGGACGACTCCCCCCCCTTATGAGCTTCCCCACCAACTCAACCAACTGTGGGTCGTCCCTCTGTGCTTCTCCAATCCGCCCCAAAAGAGTAGGTCTAACCTCCAAGGAGGCTAGCAAACCGGGTACAAAGTCAACGGAAGGTCTAAAGTCAAACATAGAAATAAACTCTAAGCCCGTCGTTCAACGAACCACAAACTCGAGGACGACCCTTTTCTACTTAAGGCGTCCACTACCATGTTACCCTTACTCATAGGATGCTAAGGATCCCATCCACTTTTGCTGTCCTAAGACTATGCGCTCGAAGAGTCTCCAACACTTCCCTAAGATGTAGGGCATGCTCTTCTCCACCAGGATATCATCCAAAATCATCACAACTGTCTCCCACGCAGACCACCCTAGTCGAATTCGGCATCCCCCAAATGCAAGCCCCAAAGGCCTAAACCAATATCAGACAAACACCCAAGGGATACCTCCTTCGAATTCAGACGACCTACGTGAGATAATACTAGTAAAAATGGCTAATCAATTAAGCCTTTAACCAACTTTGGATGTCCTTGCCAGTCTCGCTCTAAACCACCGTTTTCCCATAACTGGCTTTGCTCACCCCATTGAGCACGTACGAAAACTTATTTTGCTCCTAGAAAAGACCCAGATGTCATCCACAAAGACCATCACGAACTTATTTAGGTACTCCCTGAACACCCTTCTCATCAAATCAACAAAGTATGCGGGGGCGTTCGTCAAACCAAATGGCATCACCAGCCACTCCTAAAAAAAATCATCCGGAGTCCTAAAGGCAGTCTTCTCTATACTATCCTCAGTCACTCTCAACTGATGAACTTCCGTGGCTGAGTCCACTACTAAAACACTGAGGCGCCAACCAACTGATCAAAGAGATCATCAATCCTTGGCAATGGGTATCTATTCTTCTTTGTGAGTTTCTTTAGTTCTCTTTAGCCTACACAAAGTCTGAGGGACCCATCCGCCTTCATAACAAAAACTACTGGAGCGCCCCACTCTGATATACTTCGTCTTATGAACCCCTTCTCAAGCAAATCGCCTACTTACTTATGGAGTTCCCTCCTCTCACTAGGAGCCATGTGGCACACTGGCCAAGATACTGGTTTAGCATTATCCACCAGATATATTCGGAAGTCAATCTCCCGCTTCGGAGGTAAGCCCTTCACCTCCTCAAACACATCCGGGTATTCCCGGACCACTCTAACAGATCGCAGACTCTAGACCAACGTGTCAAGCGATTCTAGATACCTTAGCATAACAGATTCTATGGGATTACAAGAGATCTCGAGAGTGTTACCCAGGCGGCCCATAAGCCTAACAACTCTCCCTTCAAAAATGAAGAACGGCACCCCTACTGGATAACCAGTCCATGCCCAAAACTAACCCATAGCCCGTGAAGCCCAAAAGCATCACATCTTAAACTCAACGCTAAGTATAGGAACTTTCAAACCCAAACACATCATGGAGCTCCAACTGGGTTTGAAACAACTAAGGGATCATCTACCAAACTGGTGTCTAAGTGCAGTGACCCAACTATCAAGGATGAGATAAACGAACTCGATGCGTCAGAATCAAATAAAGTTCGAATTGGATGATAAAGAAATCCAACCTCCAATCTAGACGGTCTTATCCCCATCTGGTACCCTAGTCGTGAGGGAATACAACTACCCTCCAGAAGATTCCATACCTTGCCCTTGCTTCTTTGGACAATCCTAATAAGGTGTCCTATTCCTCTCAAAAGGATAACCACTTGCCTTCTTCTTCCCTATTCTCCACTCATAACCTCCCACCAATGAGGTTTCATCCTTCATTAACCAAACAACTATTTGAGCCTTCCTCCCATCATCTATCCAATAGATACCTACCAGTCCTCCTCCTTCTTGAACCAACTTCTAATCCGACTAACGTCTAAGTCCCTTGAAGTGGTTTTCCATCCTTATCTATCTTAGAAAGATCATCTATACGCGGAGGGGAAACTCAAAATGAGAGAAAGGAAGAGATTCAAAATGGAGAATTCGAAAGATATAGATATGGCTATTGGGGATTATGCTTTTCTTTCAAAAACTTTCCTCTTAAAAGACATGTTTTTGAAAATACTCCTTTCCAAAAATATTCTTAGAAAATAGTTTTTCTAAAAATTTTATCTGTTCCGGTAACCTTAAGCTCTGATACCACGTGTAACACCCCACACCCGCTACGGTCACTCACTAAGGGAATGCCATAACATTGGTGGAGTATTTTAAGTGAATATAGAACAGAAAAATTACAACAAGACAGATATAAGTAATACTTGAAAATTTAAATCATCGTTTCATTGCAGCGGAAAGTAAAACATGTTTGGTTACATCACAAAACCATACAAGAGTCAAGTACAAAATATCCATCTTGATAAAAATAAGTACATAATCCCACCAAGTAAACAATAGCCATAAAAGGAAAGATGAACTGAGCTTTACTTCAACGGTCCAAGCTCCAAAGGATAGATACAGCAATTCGATCAAGGCCCACTAGCACTAGGCCCACTCTGATAACCTGGGGTTGGGGGAAAAAGATAAAAACAACGGGGTCAGACATAAGTCTGAGTGAGTCCTATAACTTTAACAATACAATCATTAAAGTAACCAGAGAAGACATAAGTTGATATACGGTAACGCCTGGGGATGAATGGCTACACTAAGCAGCTTGGCAAACTAGGAGAAACTAAGATAACCGTAAAGACGCATTTATCCACCCAAGGATAATTACTAGACTACACCGCCCCAGACTTATCCACCCGAGGGTAATTCCTACACTGCACCACACCAGTTCTACCCACCAAGAGTAATTCCTACTTAAAGGTTGATCCCACTAAGTGTACTTAGAAATTTTTACCCGGTAGTTTCTTGTACCCCTACACAGGTGCCGTCTGCCCCTATCTTTACTAGGTGTACCCACTACTCCCAAGCGATCGGCTCCCTACCGTAGATACCCGTGCTGGTCCCACAAAATGGGGTGTATCATTCCCCAAAGTGGCTACCAGATAATATCACTGTGCACGGCTTTATATCTACACGATGCAACAACGACTTACCAACCAGCCCGGGTCCACACACGCATATGAAACCCGTTGATCCTGCGTTGCCACCGCTAACCCGTTTTGGCCACTTATAGTCAAGCCCAATATGCGTGTCCCGTCACCCGACCAGAGTCGGGCCCACAAAGATACGTTTGGGATATTGGTTGAAATGGGCCCCCACAAGCTACCACCTAAGCTTGCAATTTTATCTAGTGCATCCCACTTAACCCCTCTTTATAATCATGCCCACTTACATGTTAAGTTTTGGTTAAGTCATCTAATCATATTTCAATTGCCCCTTAAGGCACCCACTAGATTTCTACATGCCACCCATGGCACTTACTTAACCCTTTAATCATGTCTACTTACATGTCCTACTTTGGTTAAGTATTCTATCGTATTTTCACATGCCACCCATGGCACTTACTTAACCCTTTAATCATGTTTAATTACATGTTCCACTTTGGTTAAGTATTCTAATCGTATTTTTCTATTGCCACCCAAGGCAACCCACTAGATTCCACATGCCACCCAAGGCACCCACTTAACCCCTCATGTCCCACTACATGCTAATATGGTTAAGTGTTTCTTAATTAGTTAAGACCGTGATCTCCCATAAAGACCTCCCACATTAGACTGACTGTTATGACCGCCTGGTTAAGCCGGTAGAGTCCGGGCAGTCTTACGTCATAACATGGCCTAACCTCGTGTCTTTACTTTAATCACGTATTTAATTTATGGCTAAGACCTCTCACATTGGGCTGACATTTGTAGCAACTGGTTAAGCCGGTCGGGTCCGGGCAGTTTTACACTACAAATGAGTCCAACCTCGTGTCTTAGTCGATTAATTACACCTAATTAATCACCCCCATATTAATTATCCCTAATTAATATCAAGTTTTCCATATCATGGGTAGACCTAACTCAATAGGTAAATTCCCATGGGGTAGACCTAACTCAATAGGTAAATTCCCACTTATGGTAATTTATTTTTATGGTATGCTTAATCATACCCAATCATACATTTATTAACATATTTATTACCCCATCGTTCCCCACGTAAATCGTTCTCATTTCACGACATAATAAAGGGAAAGATCCTTCACAAATATCATGGGTTAAACCAAATATTAGCATGTACTTTGTCATGGGTTAAGAGGATGTCAATTTGCATATATGAGCATATATTAACCCAACTACATTTAACCCCAAACTTGCATATTATCATACACATGACTTGCATAACATGTTGCATATGAACTTGCATATTATCATACACATATCTTGCATAACATGTTGAACTTGCATATAAGCATTCACATAACTTGCATAACATGTTAAACTTGCATTTAAGCATACACATAACTTGCATAAGCATACATAACTTGCATAACATGTTGAACTTGCATATAAGCATTCTCACAACTTGCATAACATGTTAAACATGCGTTTAAGCATACACATAACTTGCATAAGCATTCACATTCTTGCATAAGCATTCACATACTTGCAATTTAACTCATAAACTTGCATAATGTGTCATCATGAACTTGCATATTAACAAACATGTACCTTGCATAGCATATCTTGCATATTAACATACATGTAACTTGCATAGCATATCTTGCATATTAACATACATGTAACTTGCATAGCATATCTTGCATATTAACATACATGTAACTTGCATAGCATATCTTGCATATTAGCATGCATATGAGCACATAGCCCACAACTTGCATATTTAGCATCATGTAAACATAACATACATCATACTAAACTTGCATAAACTTACATACTCAACATGCATAAACCCACTTGTTAAACATGCATAAGCCAACTTATTAATCATGCATAAATCCACTTATCAAGTATGCATAAACCAACTTATTAAATATGCATAAACCAACTTATTAAATATGCATAAACCAACTTATTAAATATGCATCATTACAAATGATTCAAACTCACTAATCCGCATTCAAGACCATAAGTCTCATTACACCTAATCTACTTGCTTTAACAATTGATGTTAAAGTGATAGAAACTCACTACTTGCAATTTGCACTCCAAATGAAGAAGATTAAGATGCTTAGAATGGATTGGAGGTGGATTAGAGAGGTTGATTAGCTTGCTTTCCTCTTCATTGATTTGTGGAGGCCATGATCAAGTTTCATTTTGCCATAGTTTAAATACAAGATCTAATTATGAATGAATTAGGGTAGGGTTGGGGTCTTATTTATAGGATTAGGTAGTGTTTTAGGCCCTTAGATTAACCCTAGGTTAGATTAGGACCGTTAGATTTAGGAAATCTCTAGAACCAGCCCTCTAGGCCAGCCCAAGAACCCAAACTGGTGCACCCAGTTTCACTGGGCGTCGCACCCCTATCGACAGGCAAGTCGACAGGGCAGTCGACACCCCTGTCGACAGCCCTGTCGACAGCGCTGTCGACATGGCTAGGGCGGGAATTTCTCCCGCCTGACCCGCTGCTTCTATTTCAAATTCTGAATTTTAATTTTTAAATCTGTTTTTATCTTTGAATTTTCTGAAAACTTCTTTGGGCCATAACCGGGCCATACGGACTCCGATTCTCGGAAACTCGGACTCTATTTCGCGTATTTTTCCGAGATGAACGCAATGACGCAGCCCGTTACCCCCAATTCCCACATCTGAGAATATTTATCCTATAATTAGTGAATTTTAGTATTAACTAAAATTCGGGGTGTTACAGGTCCGATTCGGGTCAGCATTACTGGTTCGGTTCGGAGTCCCTTCTCCGGTTCCGTTCGGGGTCCCTTCTCAGACCTGGTTCGGATCCGATCCATTCCTCTGTGATATGGTAGCAACTACAGTCTGTTGATTTTCATTTGCCTCGTTTTCCCGAGAAACTTGCGGTTCTTTTCCTTTTCTTCGAGACATGAAGTTTGATTCTTTTGAGATTAACAAAAACTACAGAAATAGTGGAAAAAGCAGACTAACTTCTTCGGACTTGAGAATCCAAAGGGTAGAACGATAATCCGAAATGCTGACAATTCAAAATTTCTCAGTGAAAGCACCAAAATGTTAGACCAAAAAGTGGTTCTAACACCCAATTGAATGGTAATTCTAAAGAAAATTAAATAAAAAGCAACAAGAACACAAGATTTATAATGGTTCTGCGTTAAAGAGCCTACTTCAACTTTATATATTTTTTGATTAATGAATTGAATACAAGTACAATGACAATATCCACTCAATCTCACAAGTACAATCGATAATCTCTTTCAATTTCCTTGAATTATACTCAAAGATTCTAAGTACAATCTGAAATACTAGAGCAAATTCGTTGGTGATGGAGTTGGAGTAAATAAATGGCCAAAAGATCCTTGAAAATGGTGCTTAGTGGTGTATTTATAGGCAGAAATCCCCTTCGGTTCGAGTTCCACATGGGGTCCATCCCTTGAACTTCGGATTCAGGAGCTCTGAGATGGTGACAACACACCAAAAACGTGGGGAACATGGGTGGTAACTACCCCGGATACCCAGGAACGTGGTGTGCAACTAGTGCAGCTCCGAAGTTTGGTTCGAATCGGACTGAAAGACTGCAGTCTGGATCAGATACATGTGGACCGAACCGATCCGGAGATGTTACCTAAAGCTAGTCGATTGTCTTGCATGTAGGAGAGAGGGGACTCGGCTATGGAGATTTGAACCAGACTGAAGGCCCATTCCCTGCACGCTCTATTCTTAAGTATATCCGTCAATTGATTCCTTGGCTTTGTATAGCCTGATCACAAAGCAGGCTAACATATACATATACATATATTTATATATTATATATCATGATATATTCGGCAGTATTAGGAAATTATGTTGTTTTTATATACAAGATAATCCAATTACTCTCAACGCCTTGCGAATGAACTATATAATTAAGGACTAATAAAACTATACATATGTTTAGAGGGTATATACCACTATATTGGTGTTATTTTATATTATTTTGTACCTTTCTTTAGTAAGTTGCATGATAGGGTTAAAATCTCTAAGAGGGCAAGATATGTGTGTACTGAAGATTCATTTGTTTCCTCGGAGTTTTAGTTATTTGAACAATTTGAAGCATATTTAGCCTCTCATGCACGAGCTTTTACACGAATTAGCTTTTTCAAAGGTTGATGAATTTGAGGATTCATTAGACGGAGATTATTTGTATACTAGTTATTTCAAAGGTTGTTGGCGTTCGTAAGAATTTCAAATTACTTATTATATTGTTCTTTTATGACGATCTGTTGTAAAAAAGTTAAATTTAAATGTCATAATCTTTGCAATAAACTTCTGGATACAAGTTGGTGGTCTTTAGAGCATAACCTCGATAGTTTTCTTATTCATAATGTTGCAAGTAAGTCCGATTTTCACCATTATCTTGATCAAACAATAACATTTACTAGCTTATGTAGAAGCCATTAAGAACTACCTTGTTTTCAGAATTGAGCTGGAAATGCAACTCAGTTTGCAAAATTTATGCAATCCAACTCATTATTAATAGACTCAGTTTGCAACCGAGTTGGAAACTAAGTTTTTAAAAACTTTTGCAAAGCAACTCAAATTGCAACTGAATTATAGTGTAAGTTAAAAAACCGAGTTGCAAATTTCAATCAATGTATCATAACAAAAATATTTTTTGTTTCTCTATTAATATTTGTACCATGGATGTGTTATGTACAAAATATTTATCTTTGTTGTCTGTACTTATGGATTTTAGTAGAAGCGGTTGAAGAAGGGGAAAAATCAGAAGCACGTAACGATGGAATATAAGTTAGAAGATTTGTAAAAGATCCCACTTAGAGTTGGAAAATGGCCATTGTGAATCATCTGATATAGTTTATGGAGAGTTAATAAATTGGTCTGAGTATTGTTCCTTACTGTGCTTTCGAAAAATTTCATTGTAGGATATTATTACGTTATATACACCAAAAAATTTGTATGTTGGAGCGATGTAAATGTAAACATATCTAATTTTTTGGAATGTAATGAAATTTTATTACTTTAGTTTTTAGTCTCTTCGTATGTGATTTTGGGTTTCATTTTGGTTGTTTTATTATAATATTTATTACTCGTTAAATTATTTATTATTGGTATGGATGTACCTCATGGATGCTATGGCATTTTTTTAATTTTACTTTTTCATTTGCATTTATTTTGCAACTGTCAGGGTATGTTGTTATACGAGTTTTTTACAGCGGTCAATGCATGTTGTTATATGACCTTTTTACTACAGGCAATGACCGTTGTCATAGAGTCTACTGCAATGGGCAATAACCGTTGTAAAAAGGTCTATTACAACGTGGCCTATTACAACGGTCGCAAGGCCCGTTGTGAAACTCATATTACAATAGGCATTGCCCGTTGTAAAAAGACCGTTTTTTTGTAGTAGCAGACAATCAATAAAATCCATAGAGACACTCCCCACTTGCACTGCGAAATATCTAGAGGCTGAAGCAATCCGTCAGGTTTCCTCTGTTCAGCCTTTACTCGCTGGCAAGTCGAACATCGGGCCACAAGCTCTGCAATGTCCTTCTTCATACCAGTCCAATGGAAAACTCTCTTCATATCTGGGTACATCTCGTCACCCCCGGATGGATAGTCATTCGAGAGTAATGAGCCTCCTCAAGAATTGATCTCAATAAATCACCGACTCTGAGAAAACACAACCTTCCATCTCGACGTAGCTACCATTTCTCGTCCATTGAATATCTAGCTAGGTGACTAGAGGTCTCTCCTCCACCGATTCTATCCAAGATGTCCACTAACTATTGATCCTCTCGATGTATGGATCCGATGCACTCCATAAGAGTAGGTTCCACCTCCAACATTGCCAACAAACCAGGCGTAAAATTCGCAAATGGCCTAAAACCAGAGAATGAGATTGACTGACACGAACCAAACCCCCGCTCCACGGTGGCACGGTCGGTCTTTGGAAAATAACACATTAATCACATCAGCCGATTACATAAAATAACATAATACATAAAATTAGAGAATAATTTACATCATATTATAACAGCGGAAGCATAATCATCATCATAGTTACACAGATACAGGATCCTACTTAGTACATAACAAGCTTCATCAAGTAGATAACAAGTGTACTATGGAATCAAATATAAGCATACGCAAGATAGTGTTTAAAAGTTTAAAAGAAATGATAAAAAGACAAGTCTTCTTCTTCAGCCAAAAGAGCACGCAATGCTACGATGCATATCCAAAGGAAAGCCAATCACCTATTCCCTTGGTTGCCCGTGTAAAAATATGGGCACCCTAGTTTGTAAGGGAAAAACAAACTACGAGTCAGTCATGGGACTGGTATGAAAAATCCTTCAATTACTTAACTTATTTAAAGTATAAGACAAATCACAAGACCACGCCATATGTCACGGAACGGGTTTACTCCATTGGATTGCCAGTGCATAAAATAAAGTAAATCAAATAAACAGCGCAATGCATTTTAGAAAAATGAATCCATTATAAGACTCAGGTCCCATCACACAATGCAAACACAAACCAGAGGATAGAGTTTTACCATATAAGGGCCAAATATGTTTGATACGCAGAAAACAAAAATCATTTGGTATTATTATTAGTGTCTAGATATTTTATAAACATTTTCAAAATAAATGTATCAATCCTAGACGGCATAGTACCCCATCCTACTATGTCGCCAACAATATACAACTAAAAATTGTACGATGTCGTATTGGAAATTGGATTTCCTTCATGAGTCAAGGCGAGGGATGTCTCCTTACCGGTTTCGGGCCATCTCTAGTGGGATGCCCTGCATCAACACACGTTGCCCTTGGATCTTCAGGGTCGGTCCTCTCTTACTTTTGAGGATTAGTTATTCCTGAACAATACGTTTCCCGTTCCTATCGAACCTATCACTCAAGCCTTTTAGTCAGCTCTATATCCGAGGCGCCTCGCAATCCATCAACCACATAAGTAAAAATGTTTGGGCTCCATACCATGACACCACTTCTATCTAGAAAGAAACGCATGCACTCCCTGCAGTCACTATCCCGTTTTAGACTTATACCAGGGCGAATAACGCTATACACAAAGTTATGCTACTAAAAGCCGTGCTTTGATAATAATCCACAAGACTATGTTTTTCAACAAAAGCCTTGATCTTAGCATCTCAGCATGCCACATTGACAATTCATGCCATACAACTGATGTCTATCAATATATAACCTCTAAGATTATACGTCTCAGAGAAGGGTGTTAAGCAAGAGAATAAATCCTCCGCCACCAAACATATATATATTTAATAGAAATAAATCAACACAGGATGAAATCCAATGTTAGACACACAATCCATTTACAAGTTCGTTATGGGTCTGAACGAAATCGGAGGCACCTTATTTCTCGTTTCATATGTCCAATACAGAAGAGAGGTCCTCGCATATCCGGACAATCAACAAGTACGTCCGGACAACTACCACTCTAGCCCTTCAAGGGAGCTACCCATATCCAAGGCATCAGTAGTAATCTATTCGATGTGAAGGTTGTCGGTCTTGCATCGTTTCCATTATCTTGGACTTGTAGTCATCGTTAAATTATTTGAAATGAGATGTAACTCGGTCTTTTCAATTAATTCTCGCATAAAATTTCGAATCAAATTCTTTCCCTTGGTTAAATCATTGGCCTTCACCATTCACTACCTTATGCAAAAAGGTTTAATCGAGAATTTAATTAGGTCACCGAATTAAATACTCAAGTCATAACATATCAGTAATTCATTTTATATGTTTTCCTGCCATACAACTCAACCATTTTTATTTTACAAACCAAGAAAAATTGATTCGCACACATTCTAAATCGCATAAAATAATTTGGAACGATTTAGAAAATAATTATCTATTTTCAGAAACCTACGAATTAGAGAAACTAAAAAGTCACAAACAAAGGCGAAATGGGCCGAAACTCGGCCGGGAAAGAGCCTGGATGGACCTAAATTGTTGACCGTGGTCTCCACTTCTCAGCAGCAGTTTTAAGCCAATAGACGTCTGACCTCCCCTTAGACAGACGTCTGACCTGACAATGAGCAGTTTTATTTTCTAAGAGCTTGAACAAACGTCTGACCATGTATGGTCAGACGTCTGAGCTGAAGCAAATTTTTTTCCAGAGAGCTTGAACAGACGTCTGACCATATATGGTCAGACGTCTGAGCTGAAACATGGGCATATGTTTGCCTAGACAATGATTTGCAAATGGTTTTCGGATGGGCTCGGATCAATGGTGATGGCTTATAACGTTTTCTAAATGAAAATGAAGCCTCTTTAGCTCACCGAAACCGCTCAAGAACACATGCACACATGCACGAACATACATACATGATCTTGCTATGATTTTGATTATATATTTCAAAATGAACCAATTCTCTAACCAAAAGCTATCCAATACAATTCAAGCTAGAACAAGATGGATTGGCAATGCCAAAGGGAAACTACAAGGGCATGTGTGCACATAATAACTTCACCTATAGTATATACACCCCGAATATAGATTATACTAAGATTTCCAATACTAGAAACGCAAGGAAATCGACAACACAAGCAATTAACCCAATACATACACAATATATACTCAATTCAATCATGCCATAAGCAAACTACTCAAGCATAAAGCTTTAGGCATTAATGTGAATTCTTGAATAACTCACCTATACTGAATAAAATCGTTTTTTTATTGCACTGCTTAGCCTTTAACATCATATTAAGATTATATGGTCAATCAACAATCATTTCATCAACCCAAACTAGATCAACTACCACATAGTTAGTTAACACTAGCCCTTTCGGTGACAATTTCTCACCTTAGCTTGTTTACCAACAAAGAATAGACCCAATAGCATTGCATGCAAATCTCCAATCTAAACCCAAACAAATAAGTCTCCTAAGGATTATTTCATAGGAATCATCAAAAATAAAATGGAATATAAGCTATAGAAGATGGAGAAGACGAAGAGGAGGCTTACCAAGGTTTCCTCTTCGATTTCCCCTTTGATTTGAGCCACTAATTGCAAAACCTAGCTTAGGAATTTCTATTTTCCTTTCCTTTCCCCATTTTCTAATTTCTTGCTAAGTGTCGAAGGTGAATGTGAGAAAAGGGGCTGATTTGATTATATGGAGTGGGCTAGGTTAGCTAACCCAAATCCCAACCAAAGTCCGAAATTTCACAAGCTCGAAATATATTGAAGCTTATAGTTTTCGAACACGCAAACGACATTTCGAACTCAATTGAAGTGGTTTCGAGTCCAAATGCGTCCATATGTAAAAAGGGATATTTTGGTCATACATCCAATGAAAAAGATCAAATTTCTCCAACTCCAAAGGTATCGATGTTTATAGTTTTAAAAGTCACAAAGGACATTTTGAACCCAATGGAAGTGGTTTCTTTAAAAACGGAGGTCGTTTGTCAAATTGCTATTTTTAAGGGTTGTATATAATATTAAAAATATATATATTCCATAGTGACTATTCTAAATTTTAATTTATACAAAACTTACGATTTATAAAGTGAAATCTCAATTTCTTACATTCGTTAGAAAATTACAAATCACAATATTCTAGTGTTCCTTGTTTTATCAAATTCTGATTTGTACTGAATTCTATACATTCATTCAAAGTTTAAAATCAAATTTTCAAACTATCACGCCATTTCAAGCTCGTTTTAATTAAATTTTAAATTTATACGTTCTAACTTTGATTAAAATAAAATTTAAATCGTTTGTTCTCAAAATAATTCATCTAAAATATTTAATTTCTCTGAAAATCTATTAAAAATAAATTTTAAATTGGTTCCAAAAATACGGGTTGTTACAATCTCCCCCACTTAAAAAAAAATCGTCCCCGAAAAAGAAACAACCGCAAAGTAGGAACTAAATAGTAATGTAACATAACATAAATATACCTCTCAATAGAGCTAATCAGAGATATCCACTCTACACCTGGGATAAGCCTGTTTAATGCTATCTTTTGTTTCCCACGTGTAGTCTCTAGGATCTCCGCTCCATTGCTCTTTGACTAAATGCACATTCTTGTTCCTTAGAACCCTTGTTTCTCTGACATTAATCCTTATCCACTCTCTATGCACAGTCAAACTCGGAGTTATATCTAATATCGGTTGACTTGCCTCTTCCACGATCAAGTCTGGAACATGTACATGCTTCCGAAGTTAAGAAACGTGAAACACATCATGCACTCTGGGCAACCAATCTGGTAACCGAACCCTGTAAGCAAGAGTTCCAATCCTCTCAAGTATAGGAAACGGGCCAATATATCTAGGTGCCAACTTCCTCGTCTTCCCAAATCGAATTACTCCTCTCATAGGAGAAATTCTCAAATACACGTAATCACTAGCAGAAAATGTCAAATCTCTTCTTCTAAAATTTGCATAACTCTTCTGTCGGCTCTGTGCTGCTTGTAGTCGCTTCTTAATAAAATCCACTTTATCTGAAGCTTCTTGGATCATATCTAGATCCAACACTAATCGATTACCATGCTTTATCCAACATGCAGGAAACCTACATGGTCTACAATACAATGCTTCAAATGGAGATAATTTGAAACTCGCCTGATAATATTATTATATGAGAACTCAACTAAATGTATATGATTTTCGCAAGATCCTCCAAAATCAAGAATACAAGCCTGCAATAAATCTTCTAATGTACCATTCACCCTCTCAGTCTGGTTGTCTGTCTGAGGATGATATGTCATGCTAAGATTGATCTTGGTTCCCAATTCAGATTGGAATGCTTCCCAGAACTTACTAGCAAAGATTGGATCACGATTACTAACAATGCTGCTGGGAACTCCATGCAGTCTAACAATCTCTCTGAAATATATCTGAGCCAAACTCTAAGCTGTTCTATTTGATTTCACTGGAAAAAAATGGGCGCTCTTCGTGAAACGATCAACTATAACCCAAATACTATCATTGCCCTTCTTGGTTCTAGGCAAACCATCAATGAAATCCATGGATATCTGGTTCCACTTCCATTCTGTAATCTCTAAAGGTTGCAACAAACCAGCGATAATCTTTTGATCACTCTTGACATGTTGGCAAGTTGGACACCTGCTAACATATATAGAAATGTCTCTCTTCATAGACTTCCACCAAAATGTTCGCTTAAGATCATAATACATCTCACTCACCCCTGGATGAATACTAAGCTTGGATTTATGACATTCATCCATTACCTCTCTTTTGAGCTCGGGAATATCCGAAACACAGATTAGTCCTTGCAATCTAAGAGTTCCTTCACTATCAATCTGAAAGCTTGAAACTTCTCGTTCTTGAACTCGTTTGTTAATCATCTGAATAAACTCATCCTCCTTCTGTAAAACAAAAATCTTCTCGATCAACGAAGGCGTAATAATCAGATTAGCGACAATTGCATTCTTTCTACTAAGTGCATCCGCTACAACATTGGCTTTCCCTGGAGTATACAAAATATCAAGAATATATGATGCAAGAAATTCTAACCAACGTTATTGTCTCAAATTCAAATCCTTCTTGGTGAACAGATATTTTAATGATTTATGATCTGTATATAATTCGAACTTCTCACCTAAAAGATAGTGCCTCCATATCTTCAAAGCGAATACTACGGCCAACAGCTCTAAATCACGAGTAACATATCTCTTCTCATGCGGCTTCAATTGGCGGCTAGCATAAGCAACAACTTGGGCTCTTTGCGTTGATACCGCACCAACTCCTTCATGAGAAGCATTATATAGACAGTCAAGTCTTGATTGTCATCTATAATAGTCAACATTGGGGCAGTAGTCAACCTTACTTTCAGCTCTTGGAAAGCCACCTCACATTCTGTCGTCCAATTAAACCTTGCATGTTTCTTTGTAAGCTTCGTCGATGGACTAGATAGCTTCAAAAAATCCTTAACGAATTTCTGATAATAGCCTGCCAATCCCAGAAAATTTCTGACTCCTGTGGGAGTGCTAGGTTGCTTTCAATCTCTAATGGCTCTAATTTTCCCTGGATCTACTAAAATTCCTTCCTTTGATAATACATGACCGAGGAACTTCACTTCTTCTCGCTAGAGTATGCATTTAGAAAATTTGGCTTTCAATATATTCTTTCTTAGAATTTCCAAAACCCGTTCCAAATGCTTCGCATGCTCGATAGCTGGCATAGAGAAAAATAGAATATCATCAATGAAAACTAGTACAAATTTATTCGAAGCTCCGCGAAATACTTGATTCATCAAATTAAAAAATAAGCAGGAGCATTACATATTCTGAACGGCATTACTAACCACTCATAAAATAAGTCTTGACCTCTAAAAGCTGTCAAAGGAACACATTCTTCGGCGATCCGTAGCTGATGGAAACCTATAGCTAGGTCCATCTTCGAAAACACTCTCGCTCCATTCAAGCGATCTAACAAATCATCAATGCGCGACAATGGATATTTATTCTTCAATGTTTGCTTATTTAAGTCTCGGTAATCTACGCATATTCTGAGAGTATCGTCTGACTTAGGAACAAATACCACGGCTGCTCCCCAACTCGGGAAACTTGGTCGGATTAGACCTTTCCATAAAAGTTGTCTAGTTTGATCACCCAACTCTTCTTTCTCTTTCAATGTCATTCTTCGAATTGTATGCACAACCGTCCTTGCATTTAGAACTAAATCGATTTTGAAATCAATTTCTCTTCGCGGAGGTAAGCTATCAACTTCTTCAAACACATCCGCATAATCTCTAACAACCGGAATATTCTCAATAGAAGTAGGAGAAACTTCAAGAGCGGACCAAAATTCTTTTCTATCTGAACTTGAGCCTATGCACGGTATAATAATATCCCATGTTTTGTTTTAACTTTAACCACTCTTTCGGTGCATTTAACTTCAGCCTCGTATTTTGTCAACCAATCCAACCCAAGTATAATATCGAACTCAGAAAAATTCATGATGATCAAATTAAAAAAAACGGTAACAAGAATAGGAGATAGGAACTCTACAATATAAACAAAGAACAAGGGAACCTCCAATCAGGTTGTGGACACTAATAGATTCTTCAAGATTTCATAATTTTAAATTTTACTTTTTAATTGTATTGCTTGAAATAAAACTTCGTGATGCTCCCATATCAAATAATACTTTAACAGAAATATTATTAATGGTAAGTGTAACTTCTAACATATCTGGCCTTCCTTCGCCGGTAGAAGTTGCTGGAGCGTCTGCCATATTATATACATGAGCCACTTCAGACTTTTTCAGCAATGGACAGTACTTGATAACATGCCCTATCTTATGGCAATTGTAGCATTCCCTCGTATCTCGAGGTTTCTGGCTAGGGTCGTATTCATTTCGTTTGGCCTTTTAGGAGCATTGAATTGGTTAGTCCAATGCCCATACTGGTCACAGTTGAAGCATTTACCCTTTGGTTTTATGTCTTCCTAGGGCTTAGCTACTTCAACCTTGGTTGTCTTAGACTTTGCGTCGAGAAGCTTTCTTTTGTTGCTAGCTTAACTTCTCTCCCTATCCGCTTGAGAGTTCCTCTTATCAATAGCCTCATATCTACAAGCCATCTCCACAACCTTAGCAAATGGACGTTCTATATAGGCTGTCACCCTGTTGTGGTTTCTCCTCTGAAGACCATCAATGAACCGCTCGTTCTTCCTGATCAGTTCCTGAATTAATTATGGGCCATAGCGAGAGAGTTCATTAAACTTGCTGACATACTCATGAATGGTTCTGTCGCCCTGCTGGAGATTAGCAAATTTATCATGCAAGCGCTCGACTTCCTATCGTGGGACAAACCTTTCCTCAAAGACTTCTTTTAATCTGGCCCAAGTCATATCAACTTCTAGATTACCAACGGTTACTGCTTCCCACCAGATTAGGGCTTCGCCTTTAAGTAGCCAAGATGCTATTTTCTTGTTATCTACTAACTCTAGGCCCGCAAAGATCCGTTCGCAAGACCTCAATCAAGCTTGAGCTTCCATTATGGTTTCAATGCCAGTGAATGGCACTCCACCCAAATTCTTATATTTCTTGGCAACTGTATCAAGATCAAATGGTTGTTTTGGTTGTGGTTGCAATACGGGCTCATTATTAGCCGTTGATCCACCCTCATCGAGGTCAGGATGATTATTAACAGTGGGGATATCACCCCTTCCTCGGTCTCCTCCTCTTCTGCCTCTTCCTCGTCCACTCATTTCCTTTCAGTTCTACGGATAGCAAGGAAAGAGTCAGGCCAACAGAAAAGATAGCTTAAGGAATGATAAAAGCCTACAGACATGTGCATAAATAATGATGTAATGATCAAGTTATATGCTATTCTGACGTACTAATTTCTACAATATTACTAATTCTATCTCTAATGAGTTACTCATCCAAAAATTCTACTGATTATATCACTAACAGGTTGTTTAATATGTTATCTTCCAGAGCTAAGGTTAACCAAAGCTCTGATACCACGCCTGACACAAACCAAACCCCCGCTCAACTATGGCACGATCGGTCTTTGGAAAATAACACATTAATCACATCAGCATATTACATAAAATAGCATAATACATAAAATTAGAGAATAATTTACATCATATTATAACAGCGGAAGCATAATCATCAACATAGTTGCACAGATACAGGATCCTACTTAGTACATAACAAGCTTCATCAAGTAGATAACAACTGTACTATGGAATCAAATATAAGCATACGCAAGATAGTGTTTAAAAGTTTAAAAGAAATGATAAAAAGACAAGTCTTCATCTTCAGCCAAAAGAGCACGCAATGCTACGATGCATATCCAAAGGAAAGCCAATCACCTATTCCCTTGGTTGCCCGTGTAAAAATATGGGCACCCCAGTTTGTAAGGGAAAAACAAACTACGAGTCAGTCATGGGACTGGTATGAAAAATCCTTCAATTACTTAACTTATTTAAAGTATAAGGCAAATCACAAGACCACGCCGTATGTCACGGAACGGGTTTACTCCATTGGGTTGCCAGTGCATAAAATAAAGTAAATCAAATAACAGGGCAATGCTTTTTAGAAAAATGAATCCATTATAAGACTCAGGTCCCATCACACAATGCAAACACAAACCAGAGGATAGATTTTTACCTTATAAGGGCCAAATATGTTTGATACGCAGAAAACAAAAATCATTTGGTATTATTATGAGTGTCTAGATATTTTATTAACAATTTCAAATTAAATGTATCAATCCTAGACGGCATAGTACCTTATCCTACTATGTCGCCAATAGTATACAACTAAAAATCGTACGATGTCGTATTGGAAATTGGATTTCCTTCATGAGACAAGGTGAGGGATGTATCCTTACCAGTTTCGGGCCATCTCTAGCGGGATGCCTAGGATCAACACACGTGACCCTTGGATCTTCAAGGTCATTCCTCTCATTGAGGATTAGTTACTCCTGTACAATACGTTTCCCGGTCTTATCGGACCTATCACTTGAGCCTTTTAGTCGGCTCTATATCCGAGGCGCCTCGCAATCCATCAACCACATAAGTAAAAATGTATGGGATCCATATCATGACACCACTTCTAGCTAGATAAAAACGCATGCACTCCCTGCAGTCACTATCCTGTTTTAGACTCATACCGCGGTGTGAGGCTCGCGAATTAATGCTATACACAAAACTATGCTACTTAAAGTTGTGCTTTGATCATCATCCACAAGACTATGTTTTTCAACAAAAGCCTTGATCTTAGCATCTCAGCATGCCACATTGACAATTCATGCCATACAACTGATGTCTATCAATATTTAACCTCTAAGCTCACACGTCTCAGAGAAGGGTGTTAAGTAAGAGAATAAATTCTCCGCCACCAAACAGATATATATTTAATAGAAATAAATCAACACAGAATGAAATCCAATGTCAGATACACAATCCATTTACAAGTTCGTTCTGGGTCTGAACGAAACCAGAGGCACCTTATTCCTCGTTCCGTATGTCCAATACAGAAGAGAGGTCCTCGCATATCCGGACAATCAACAAGTACGTCCGGACAATTACCACTATAACCCCTTCAAGGGAGCTACCCATATCCAAGGCATCAGTAGTAATCCATTCGATGTGAAGATTGTCGGTCTTGCACCGTCTTCATTATCTTCGACTTTTAGTCATCGTTAAATTATTTGAAATGAGAATTAACTCGGTCTTTTCAAATAATTCTCGCATAAAATTTCGAATCAAATTCTTTCTCTTGGTTAAATTATTGGCCTTCACTATTCACTACCTTATGCAAAAAGGTTTAATCGAGAATTTATTTCGGTCATCGAATTAAATAATCAAGTCATAACATATCCATAATTCATTTTATATGTTTTCCTGCTATACAACTTAACCATTTTTATTTTCAAACCAAGCAAAATAGATTCATACACATTCTAAATCGCTTAAAACAATTTGAAACGATTTAGAAAACGATTTCGAATAATTAGCGATTTGCAGAAACTTGCGAATTAGAGAAACTGAAAAGTCACAAACAAAGGCGAAATGGGTTGAAACTCGATCGGGAAAAAGCCTTGATGGACCTAAATTGTTGATTGTGGTCCCCACTTGTCAATAGCAGTTTTCAGCCAACAGACGTCTGACCCCCCCTGGACAAACGTCTGACCTGAGAGTGAGCAGTTTTTTTATTTTTTTTTCCGAGAGCTTGAACAGACGTCTGTCCATATACGGTCAGACGTCTGAGCTAAAGCAATTTTTTTCCAAAGAGCTTGAATAGACGTCTGACCATATATAGTCAGATGTCTGAGCTGAAACATGGGCATATGTTTGCCTAGGCAATGATTTGCAAACGGTTTTTGGACGGGCTCGGATCAATGGTGGTAGCTTATAATGTTTTCTAAATGAAAATGAAGCCTCTTTAGCTCACTGAAACCGCTCAAGAACACATGCACACGCGCATGAACATACATACATGATCTTGCTATGATTTCGATTATATATTCTAAAATAAGCCAATTCTCTAACCAAAAGTTACCCAATACGATTAAAGCTAGAATAAAATGGTTTGGCGATGCTAAAGCGATACTACAAGGGCATGTGTGCACATAATAACTTCACCTATAGTATATACACCCCGAATATAGATTATAATAAGATTTCCAATACTAGAAACGCAAGGAAATCGGCAACCCAAGCAAATAACCCAATGCATACACAATATATACTCAATTCAAACGTGCCATAGGCAAACTACTCAAGCATAAAGCTTTAGGCATTAATGTGAATTCTTGAATAACTCACCTATACCGGATAATTAATTAACACCATATAATTAATTAACACTAGCCCTTTCAGTGACAATTTCTCACCTTGGCTTGTTTACCAACAAAGAATAGACCCAATAGCAACCAAAATCTCCCTCTTTCCCAATATTGCATGCAAATCTCCAATCTAAACACAAACAAATGAGTCTCCTACGGATTATGTCATAGAAATTTTAAAAAATAAAATGGGAGATAATCTAGAGAAGATGGAGGAGATGAAGAGGAGGCTTACCAAGGTTTCCTCTACGATTTCCCCTTTGATTTGAGCCACTAATTGCAATACCTAGCTTAGGAATTTTTATTTCCGTTTCCTTTCCCCATTTTCTAATTTCTTGCTAAGTGTTGAAGGTGAATGAGAGAAAAGGGGCTGATTTGGTTATATGGAGTGGGCTAGGTTAGCTTACCCAAATCCCAACCAAAGTCCGAAATTTCACAAGCTCGAAATATATCGAAGCTTATAGTTTTCAAACACGCAAACGACGTTTCGAACTCAATGGAAGTGGTTTCGAGTCCAAATTCGTCCATATGTAAAAGGTGATATTTTAGTCATACATCCAATGAAAAAGACCAAATTTCTCCAACTCCAAAGGTATCGATGTTTATAGTTTTAGAAGTCACAAACGACATTTTGAACCCAATGGAAGTGGTTTCATTAAAAAACAGAGGTCGTTTGTGAAATGGCTATTTTAAAGGGCTATATATAATATTAATATATATATATATATATTCCATAGCGACTATTCTAAATTTTAATTTAGACATAACTTATGATTTATAAAGTGAAATCTCAATTCTTACATTCGTTAGAAAATTACAATTCAGAATATTCTAGTGTTCCTTGTTTTATCAGATTCTGATTTATATTGAATTCTATACATTCATTCAAAGTTCAACATCAAATTTTCAAACTACCGTGCCATTTCAAGCTCGTTTTTATTAAATTTTAAATTTATACGTTCTAACTTTGATTAAAATAAATTTTAAATCGTTTATTCTCAAAATAATTCATCTAAAATAATTAATTTCAATGAAAATCAATTAAAAATATATTTTAAATTTGTACCAAAAATACGGGTTGTTACATAAACTCCAAGTTCTGCCTCTCTACGAATAGAGGACTCAAGGTCATCCTCTGCCCACTCAATGCGTTCACAACCATATTCCCCTTGACTGGGGTATAAGCTACCTCAAAATCATAGGACGTAAGGAACTCCATCCAATGTTGTTGTCATAAATTGAGATCCTTCTACGAAAACAAATACTTGAGCAACTTGTGATCTGTGTACATCTCGAACCTTTCACCAAGTAAGTAGGGTCGCCAAGACTTGAGTGCGAACACTATCACTGCCAACTTCAAATCGTGGGTAGGGTAATTCTTCTTAAGAACACTTAATTGCCTACACCCATAGCAGACCACTCTACCTTCTTGCATCAACACGGCACCTAAACCCGTGCCACAAGCATCCATGTAGACCGTAAACATATTTCTACCATCATGAAGAGTCAGAACAAGGGTTGATGTAAGAGCTTTCTTTAATCTTTGAAATGTGTCCTTGCAATCAATATCCCATGAAAAAGCCAGATTCTTCTTCGTCAGACGGGCGAGCGGAGCCGAGATTTGTAACACCCCGTGTATTCTATAACTGTGAAATTCACAAATTAAAGTATAATTAATTTCAAATCAAAGAATTAAGGGAAACGGGATACGCCATTGCGTTCATCTCGGAATTCTGCTTGAGATAGAGTCCGAGTTTGTGTAAAACGGACTCCGTATGAAGAAGATATGGCCTCCGGAAGTTTCAGAATTCAGTTTAAAATTCAAACAGACAAAAACAGCTCAGAAAAACAAATTTAAAATTCAAAATCGGGCCCAATTGGCCAAGGCGGGAAAATTCCCGCCCAAGGCACCCAGGTCGACTTGGCAGTCGACCTGGGGCTATCCAGGTCGACTGGGAAGTTGACCTGGGTAACCCGTGTCGACTGCCAAGTCGACACGGTGTCGACTGGGGTGTCGACCTGGCCCCTGAGCCAGGTCGAACCCAGCCCACCCTGGCTGGCCTGGTCTGTGTTTGGTCGATTTTCTGAGCCTTGCCTTGTCACTAGGGCTAGGTGTCAGCTCCTGGTTGGTCTCTCCTTCGAACGAACGGCTATTATTAAACCAAGCTCCATCGACGGTCCGAATCAACTCAAAAACACTATAAAAAGAACCTAAGACCTAGCTTAAATCATACTATTTCATTTTAGCCTCAGGCCGCCGCCATTAAACCTAGAGCTCTAGATTAAAAATACAAAGAACAAAATTAAAGAAGATGAAGGACGAATCTTGAAGGCTACAACTAGAAGCTACAACAACTACGACGCTTTAGACAACGGATTTGGGGCTATTTGATTTGGAATTTTGATTACTTGCTTCATATTGTAAGTTCTATGTCACTTTTTAGGCAAAAATGCTAAAATAACATGGACATGCTATGAATTGAAACCGGATTTAGGAACTATTCTTAATCCATGTTTATATTGTTTAACTTTGAATCATAATTTGGGAATATTGCTATGTCAATGTTGCAAGTTAAACTTATCATGATTTTGATGTTGTTATGAATCACTTGGGCTTAATTGTATGGCAAGCTGGACTAATACATGTCCATGGAATCACTATGTTTATTGAAATCTTTATGTGGATTAAACCATGCCTATGATGTTAATTAAACCATGTCTATGATGTTGATGGAACTATGCCTGTGATGTTAATATACCTATCATGTTAATGACAACTTGGGAATTGCTAGGTTATGATGAAATGTTGGAATCATTATGTTTATAATGCTAGATGAGAATCATTATGTTAAAAATGCTAAATTGGAATCCACTATGCCTATTAGAATTACCATGCCTTTAATGTTTCATGTTTGTAATAAAATTATTATTATGCCCGCAATGATTATTATGCCTATGATGTAAAGTTGAAATCATCATGTTAAACTAAGTTGGAACCATTACTATGCCAAGTTATCATCATGCTAGTATTGAAACCATGTGATATGTTATAGCCTGTTTATTATGCAAGTGATGTTGGAATTGTCACATATGCCTATCACATGTTTGGTGTTATTCCCCTTTATCTCTTGAATTGTTTAAGCTTGTGAACGTAGTACGTTTATATACGTTGGGGATACGATTGGGTAGAATAGGCAAAACTTGAATTGATTATAATCATAAACCGTGAAATTTGGCATAAGTAGAACATGAAATATGGCACGAAAACTTGACTTGAACATGCCATAACTTGACTTGAAACATGCCTTAGTTGGGCACGAAGTTGACATATGAACATGCTATGGAAATAGCACGAATCTGATAAGAACATGAGCATGACTTTAGAAAACAAGAAAGTGGCCAACTCGAGGTTGGGTTGAGTTTGTAGTGTAAATCTGCCCGGAACCGCCCGGCAAATCCAGTTGCTACAAACAATAGGATCCAATGTGGGTAGTTGGTCACATCGCACTTGAAAACCGAGGTTGGGTTGAGTTCGTAGCGTAAACCTGCCCGGAACCGCCCGGCAAATCCAGTGGCTATGAACAATAGGATCCAATGTGAGTGGTTCGGTGCATTAACGAATCAATTAATGCCAATTAGGGTTAAGTCATGAACATGAAAAGACAACTTAACCAACTTGAACACGATTTGTAGGGCTAAGTCATGAACTTGAAACAACAACACTTAGCCAACTTGACATGACACGTAGGCGGGTTAAGTCGCGAATTTAAATGACATACTTAACCATCTTGACATGACTAGACTGGAAAAGGATTAAGTCACGAATTACATGACTTAATCGGTTAGGCGGGTTAGGTCACGAATTACATGACCTAATCTGTTAGGCGAAACCCTAGACACGACCCTTTTCAGCAGTAACCCTCTAGATGTATCAAGGTACCCTGGGGCTAGGCCGGGTGGGGCACGATTACTGGGCTGATTGTAAGAGTTGAACGACGGCAGTGGGGTACGCCAGTGTAGGTTCGGTGGACTACGGTCGTGCACGTATTCTGGGGCAGGCACTGGGTATCCGTTGATTTATCTGTGCATCTTGAATCGTGTCAGGGGTTGACACCCTAGGGCTGATACACCCGAAGGTGGACCCAGCACAGGTGACTACATTCATGATTAGCCATATGACACGGACACTTGACGAGCTAGAACTTGTAGGAAGCCGATCGACTAGATAAGCGTTCCGTAGGACCCCGTACTTGGGTCAGACCCCATTTCAGGGTCATTCCATGATATTGGGCCGTGGGATTTATTTCGTGATTAACTTGTAACATGGGCATAGTATACTAGTATAGTCGATGCAACGAATCTTGAACATGTGATGCTTTATTTGACTTGTCGTGACTTATCATGATCACCTTGGTCTATCTTGTCCACCTTGACACCATTCTTAAGTTTAGTTCCAGTGCATACATGACATGTTGTTTTAACCGTTTTTTTACACTGAAAGTCACTAGGACTTACTCAGTCTTTATGACTGACCCTTTTCCTTTCGCCTCTTTTTCTTTCGTTCCCCCCCCCCCCCACCAGGTTCTCAGGGAGGAAACACTAGCTCTTAGCCTGGATATCACTTGCTTTGGCTCAGCATGTATGGTTTGCTATGGCTGCTTCTTTTTACTGCACTTGGGGAGCAAGCTGGTTTTCTGTTTTACGTTATTGCTTCTTTGGCTATTATTACAAGATAGTTGTAATGAAGTTGTTATTTGAAATGTTTGTAAGATACATGGTTTACTTTGGAATAAAATGAAGTTCTGTTTTGCACATAAATGCTTCCGTTGTTCACTTAATTATTTATTTATGTACTGTTTGGTGATAATTTTGTGATGTTATCTCGATAATACCCCTCCAAAACTAGTGCATTCCCTTTGTGAGTGACCCTAGCGGAGGTGGGGTGTTACATTTGGTATCAGAGCAGAAGGTTACCAAGACTGGGCAAAAGTCTTGAAAAACTTTTTGAATTTTTTTTCAAAACCATTTACAAAGAAGCAATTTTCAAGAAAAGTTGGTTTATTTTAAAAGGCTATTCCCCAAAAAGCCATTAGCACTATCTTTGTTTCCTCGTTTGAATCTTTTCCTTTTTCGTTTTCAGCTTATCATGGCCGACGATCTTAATCTTCCCGAGGGTGTCAATATACCCACTTAGTTCCGTCGTTTCCTCGAGGCTCGGGCTAATGTGACAGGCCCAGCCAATCCTCCTCCTCATCCTCCTCAACCTCCGCGAGAAACCGCTTTTTCAAAGATATGCAAGGACTTTAAGGCCATGGGCGGAAAGGATTTCCTAGGAACTGAGACTTTTGTTGAGGCATGGAATTGGTTGAAGGAAACCGAAGACTTGTTTGTTATCTTTAAGGTAGAGGACATTAGGAAAGTACAGTTGGCGGCGTGGCTCATGAAAGAGGAAGCTTCTTATTGGTGGGAAGTCACCAACGCTACTAGGCCCATTGAGACTTGGGCGGACTTTAGAGGGAGATTTGGGCTTAAGTTCTTGTCATCGGCAGAGGAGAGTCTCCAAATGGAACGGTTTCTGGCCCTTAAACAAGGAAATATGACAGTTAAAGAATATGTGAACCGTTTCAATTAGCTTGCTCACTTCGGATTGGAGTTAGTCAACACTCCTCAGAAAAAGGCGCTACGTTTTGCACGAGGCTTGAACGAGCCACTACATGGTTTGGCCATGACTCATGTGCCCATGGGGGCGACCTTTGAAAGCTTGGTGGATATGGCCCTACTGTATGAGGAAGATAAGAAGGGCAAGAAAGAGGTCAAGCCCAACGATTCTCAGAATAAGAAGGTAGACTCTGAGAAAGGAGGCAAGAACGACAACGCACATGATAAAAGGAAATGCAATTTCTGTGGTATGGAAGGGCACATAGCCAAGGATTGTAGAAAGAGGAAGAGAAAGCAAGGTGAATGTTTTCATTGTGGGGAGACTGAACACATCAGCAAGGACTGCCCTAAGAAGCAGACCGGACCTTCTGGGGGTACATCGTTAACTTCTTCTAGATGCTTTGTTTAATCTTGTTTCTCTCCTCGATCCTATCTTGAGAACCATAGGTAGAATCTTTTTGGATGTAAACATGTAATTGAAACATGTTATGATTGCGAAATGGTTGCAAGTGGTCGCAAGTGGTTGCTCGTGGATGCATGAATACACATTAGGCACTAGATCGGCTCAGACACATTTTCATGTTGCATATGCATAAATGTATTTATTCGTGTATGGATGAAGTTTAATGTGTTGTCATATGGATGTTGCATTTGCATGAATGATTGTGCACTCATGTAGAATCATGAATAGGAGAATTTGTATACATAATGAATTCATGGCACTTACATAAATTGCATTAAGGAGGTCAACTGAATCAGTAGACCGACTGATTTTGCATTAGATAAGTACATATACACACACTTCGCATATGATCATGAAGCATTAGAAGTCTTTTAAGGATAATGGATGCTCGTGTTTGATGGATGAGTAGATGGATGTTTGTATGTTAGGATATACATTCTTCCTGAACTTGAAGATTTCGGGGACGAAATCCTTTTAAGTGGAGGAGAATGTAACACCCCATGTATTCTATAACAGTGAAACTCACAAATTAAAGTATAATTAATTTCAAATCAAAGAATTAAGGGAAACGGGATACACCATTCCGTTCATCTCGGAATTCTGCTTGAGATAGAGTCCGAGTTTGCGTAAAACGGACTCCGTATGAAGAAGATATGGCCTCCGGAAGTTTCAGAATTCGGTTTAAAATTCAAACAGACGAAAATAGCTCAGATAAACAAATTTAAAATTCAAAATCGGGCCCAATTGGCCAGGGCGGGAAAATTCCCGCCCAAGGCACCCAGGTCGACTTGGCAGTCGACCTGGGGCTAGCCAGGTCGACTGGGAAGTCGACCTGGGGCTAGCCAGGTCGACTGGGAAGTCGACCTGGGTAACCCGTGTCGACTGCCAAGTCGACACGGTGTCGACTGGGGTGTCGACCTGGCCCCTGAGCCAGGTCGAACCCAGCCCACCCTGGCTGGCCTGGTCTGTGTTTGGTCGATTTTCTGAGCCTTGCCTTGTCACTAGGGCTAGGTGTCAGCTCCTGGTTGGTCTCTCCTTTGAACGAACGGCTATTATTAAACCAAGCTCCATCGACGGTCCGAATCAACTCAAAAACACTATAAAAAGAACCTAAGACCTAGCCTAAATCATACTATTTCATTTTTGCCTCAGGCCGCCGCCATTAAACCTAGAGCTCTAGATTAAAAATACAAAGAACAAAATTAAAGAAGACGAAGGACGAATCTTGAAGGCTACAACTAGAAGCTACAACAACTACGACGCTTTAGACAATGGATTTGGGGCTATTTGATTTGGAATTTTGATTACTTGCTTCATATTGTAAGTTCTATGTCACTTTTTAGGCAAAAACGCTAAAATAACATGGACATGCTATGAATTGAAACCGGATTTAGGAACTATTCTTAATCCATGTTTATATTGTTTAACTTTGAATCATAATTTGGGAATATTGCTATGTCAATGTTGCAAGTTAAACTTATCATGATTTTGATGTTGTTATGAATCACTTGGGCTTAATTGTATGGCAAGCTGGACTAATATATGTCCATGGAATCACTATGTTTATTGAAATCTTTATGTGGATTAAACCATGCCTATGATGCTAATTAAACCATGTCTATGATGTTGATGGAACTATGCCTGTGATGTTAATATACCTATCATGTTAATGACAAATTGGGAATTGCTAGGTTATGATGAAAAGTTGGAATCATTATGTTTATAATGCTAGATGAGAATCATTATGTTAAAAATGCTAAATTGGAATTCACTATGCCTATTAGAATTACCATGCCTTTAATGTTTCATGTTTGTAATAAAATTATTATTATGCCCGCAATGATTATTATGCCTATGATGTAAAGTTGAAATCATCATGTTAAACTAAGTTGGAACCATTACTATGCCAAGTTATCATCATGCTAGTATTGAAACCATGTGATATGTTATAGCCTGTTTATTATGCAAGTGATGTTGGAATTGTCACATATGCCTATCACATGTTTGGTGTTATTCCCCTTTATCTCTTGAATTGTTTAAGCTTGTGAACGAAGTACGTTTATATACGTTGGGGATACGATTGGGTAGAATAGGCAAAACTTGAATTGATTATAATCATAAACCGTGAAATTTGGCATAAGTAGAACATGAAATATGGCACGAAAACTTGACTTGAACATGCCATAACTTGACTTGAAACATGCCTTAGTTGGGCACGAAGTTGACATATGAACATGCTATGGAAATAGTACGAATCTGATAAGAACATGGGCATGACTTTAGAAAACAAGAAAGTGGCCAACTCGAGGTTGGGTTGAGTTTGTAGTGTAAATCTGCCTGGAACCGCCCGGCAAAGCCAGTTGCTACAAACAATAGGATCCAATGTGGGTAGTTGGTCACATCGCGCTTGAAACCCGAGGTTGGGTTGAGTTCGTAGCGTAAACCTGCCCGGAACCGCCCGGCAAATCCAGTGGCTACGAACAATAGGATCCAATGTGAGTGGTTCGGTGCATTAACGAATCAATTAATGCCAATTAGGGTTAAGTCATGAACATGAAAAGACAACTTAACCAACTTGAACACGATTTGTAGGGCTAAGTCATGAACTTGAAACGACAACACTTAGCCAACTTGACATGACACGTAGGCGGGTTAAGTCGCGAATTTAAATGACATACTTAACCATCTTGATATGACTAGACTGGAAAAGGATTAAGTCACGAATTATATGACTTAATCGGTTAGGCGGGTTAGGTCACGAATTACATGACCTAATCTGTTAGGCGAAACCCTAGACACGACCCTTTTCAGCAGTAACCCTCTAGATGTATCAAGGTACCCTGGGGCTAGGCCGGGTGGGGCACGATTACTGGGCTGATTGTAAGAGGTGAACGACGGCAGTGGGGTACGCCAGTGTAGGTTCGGTGGACTACGGTCGTGCACGTATTCCGAAGCAGGCACTGGGTATCCGTAGATTTATCTGTGCATCTTGAATCGTGTCAGGGGTTGACACCCTAGGGCTGATACACCCGAAGGTGGACCCAGCACAGGTGACTACATTCATGATTAGCCATATGACACGGACACTTGACGAGCTAGAACTTGTAGGGAGCCGATCGACTAGATAAGCGTTCCGTAGGACCCCGTACTTGGGTCAGACCCCATTTCAGGGTCATTCCATGATATTGGGCCGTGGGATTTATTTCGTGATTAACTTGTAACATGGGCATAGTATACTAGTACAGTCGATGCAACGAATCTTGAACATGTGATGCTTTATTTGACTTGTCGTGACTTATCATGATCACCTTAGTCTATCTTGTCCACCTTGACACCATTCTTAAGTTTAGTTCCAGTGCATACATGACATGTTGTTTTAACCGTTTTTTTACACTGAAAGTCACTAGGACTTACTCAGTCTTTATGACTGACCCTTTTCCTTTCGCCTCTTTTTCTTTCGTCCCCCCCCCCCCCCCCCCCAAGGTTCTCAGGGAGGAAACACTAGCTCTTAGCCTGGATATCACTTGCTTTGGCTCAGCATATACGGTTTGCTATGGCTGCTTCTTTTTACTGCACTTGGGGAACAAGCTGGTTTTCTGTTTTAAGTTATTACTTCTTTGGCTATTATTACAAGACAGTTGTAATGAAGTTGTTATTTGAAATGTTTGTAAGAGACATGGTTTACTTTGGAATAAAATGAAGTTCTGTTTTGCACATAAATTCTTCCGCTGTTTACTTAATTATTTATTTATGTACTGTCTGGTGATAATTCTATGATGTTATCTCGATAATACCCCTCCAAAACTAGTGCATTCCCTTTGTGAGTGACCCTAGCGGAGGTGGGGTGTTACAAGATCCGTGCAAAGTCCTTAATGAACTTTCTATAGTAACATGCCAACCCCAAGAAACTCCTAATCTATGTCGCATTATTAGGGGATTTCCAATCTTGAACTTCGACAACTTTAGCGGAGTCCACCGCTATACCATCCTTGAAGACAACATGCCCTAGGAACCTTACTTCCTACCGCCAGAAATGACACTTAGAAAACTTTGTTGGAGAATGGAATGATGATGATGTTTTGTTGACAATAACCTTGTTTCAATCATTATCATTATTGATTATAAAATATATACTAACACTTTTATCTAGAATATATATATGTGTGTGTGTGTGTGTATGTATGTATGTATGTATGTACAGAGGTGCAGAATATCTACCAAAAATTGGATATGAATGAATGAGAAGCACCGAAATCAAACAAAGACCTAATAGGAGAGTCAAAAAGAGAAATCAAGCCTTCCACGGTGACTTTCCTACCTCGATCCGGACCACCATCCTGAGTTGTCTCTAGTGTGTGAACTTTTCCTCCAGACGATCATGCCTCTTGACCTTGCTTGTTAGGGCACTGCTTGGTGAAATGTCCAACTTGACCGCAACTGAAACAAGCATTCTTAGTCTTCCTACAGTCTCTGACAAAGTGCCTCATATTCCCATAGCCATGGCACTTAACCTCTATCTAAATTTGTGCCTTATTAGGTTTTCCTCCTTTCTTTGCGTTCCCTTTCTTAGGACACTACTTCTTCTTATCAGTCTTGAGCTTGTCCTCTTTAGCCTTAACTTCTTTTTCTCCTCTTTTTCGTCCTCATGCATCAAATCCATGTCTACTAACCTCTTAAAAGTTGCTCCCATCAGGACATGTGTCAACGCCGGTCCTTGGAGAGGTTGATTTAATCCTCTCGCGGATCTTAAAGCTTTTTTGTGAGGAGTATTTACTAAATCCAAGTCAAATCTTGCCAATTGATTAAAGCTATTGACGCATTCCTTCACCGTCATACTTTCTTGCTTCAAACTTAAGAACTTCTCCATTTGCATTCCTTCCTCAGCCTGTGACAAGAACTTCATCTCAAATCCGTGCTTAAACTCATCCCAAGTGGCCACTACCTGCCCACCTGAGTCACCTTCCACCAATGTGATGCTTCCTCTTTCAGTTGCCAAGCGGCCAACTGAATCTTTCTTCTATCATCTAGCTCCAACAGATCAAACAAATTTTCCGTCTCTCTATGCCAATTGCACGCCTCCATGTAACTCTCTATACCTCAAAATGGCTTTCCCCCCATCGCATAGAAATCCTTACAAAGCTTAGAGAAGTTGACTACAGGATTGGGTAGGACTACTGTGGCTGCAGTTGGGGGTGGGTCATTGCCTTGCACTTCGGCAGGTGTCATAGCCTCTATATATCTACGGAACCATGTCGGAATGGGAATGCCCTCGGGAAAATTAGGAGCCCTAGACATACTGAAAAGAGAAGAGACAAAGATTTAAAAAGAGACTAAAGGAATATTGTAAATGACTTGAGGGATATATTATTCAAAAATAGGTTTTACTTGAAAATACTTTGCTTTGAGAACACTTTTTCAAAAAAAACTTTCATCTGATCTTGTAACCTTAGGCTTTGATACAAAATATGACACCCCACGTCCCTTAATGTCATCCATATGAGGATGCGTTAAGTTCTGTGAAGCGCAATAGGTATAAAGTACAACACAGAGGCTAAAATTCACAAGACAGAATATAAAATGTAGCGGAAAACTTTTCAAACTTTTCTTATAAAACCATCATAGCATTACATCTTCAAATACCATAAAGTCGTAGTCTTAAACATCTATCTCGTGGAAACATAAACCATCAGAGTACAAGTACAAAACCATAAAAATCATATCCCTCATGAGCCATAACAATGAACATAGAACAGAAACTAAAGCAATACATAGAGTGAGAAATAATCCAAGTCCAAGCTGAAAAAAAGAATCATGGTCACTGCTGCAATCCACCACCTTAAGAACCTGAGGAGGGGAAAGGAAGAGAGGGAAGTAAAAACAAAATAGGTCAAACATAAAGTCTGGTGAGTTCCAGTGATCTTTAGCATAAGCATAAGGTAAGAAGTATCAAGACAGATAAATGGTACAGGATAAGAAATGTAGTAATATATACATGTACGAAATAAACAAGATAAGGTAAGATCTGATACGCTTCTCATTCATATCTCAAAACAGAATTGTTGCACCAACTATCAGAATATCAGGATTAGGTTTTACCCTAATTACTACCCAGTGATCGGCTCCTTAACAGACCCAAATAACCTATGCCAGCCATGGAAGTCAAATATATTAGTCCCAAACCCATCAATTTTAAAAGACACTGTCTTATCTGCTGGTTTACAATGCCTTTTCTTCCCTCATTGGATCCATGCACACTCATGACTCCATCGAAACGCGCTCGTACCCACCTCTAGAATTTGAACCTCTTACAATCATCCATTAGTAAAGCATGCCATAGTCCCTACCTAGTGCGGGACTTATTTGATAACAGGAGGATACTGGTTGATATCAAAGAAAACAGCAGATTGACTCAAGCCACCCCTAGGCTCATTACACAAGTAAACTAGGATTTTAAGAGCCCCCCAAAAACATAAACAACAGACATGAACCTCTTAGCTTATTAATCAGAACGTTTAACTTAGCATGTTTAAGTTCATTAATAAGCATAATATAACCCTATGTTATATTGCACGGTTGTAAATGACATTTTTTATTAAATGTAACAACCCTTCCACAAATCATACAGGCGCCTGCTCAGATGTATATAGATTACAATAACATGTTTTACTTAATTTACATCTGATTCACATATATTCTCATAACACGTTCTACTTAATATAACATAAGTCCAACCAACTCAGATTAATATGTTTTCATATTCTTCCTTTGTAATCATCCCAAATTTATAGTCAAAGGTTCACAAATTCCAATATGCCCAATTCTCCTTTTTATTGTCTTTACAAATTATTCCAAATTATCCCAATTTTACGTAGTTAAATGTAAAAGGAGAAGGCTCTCGATGGCCTAGGGTCAGCGCAAAACAAAAAGGGAAAGGAGAAAATACATCCAAACTCAAACTGAATAAATAAGCATAATAAGACAGTAAATAAAATAAAGACAACAAGGGGATAAGGAAGAAAGATGTACATATAAACATATAATAACTAAACACTGAATAGGTAACTGATAGCAATCAAAAGAACAATAACATATAAGAATAAACTTATAAACATTGCTTATTTCAAATCCAATATATTTATTGTTAAAAATCCTTTTTAAATTGCACATCTAAAAATAACGTAGAACTCATAGAGATATGTATTAGACCCAGAAAAGGCCTTTGAAATATTTGTAGAAGAAGAATTATTTTTTCAATCTATATTCTGACAGCACCTCGACATTAAATTAATTTTATTTCAGAACATAACTTAGAGGAGGAAGAAGATGAAGAAATGTTTATGTAAGAAAATGTTGAGGTTTCTAGCCTATTTATAGATATGCTCGGATAATATAAACCATATAATCTTAGGGTTTTAAATCAAACCGTAGAATACACATCACTGCTGAGTCAGAAACGAATAAAACACCCAAAACTGTCCAGGTTCAGGCCCTAGCCTGGTCGAAGGTTGGGTCGACCCACCTACTACATGGGTTGACCCATATAGGGTCAGGTCGACCTACGATCATTACTTTTATTTATTAAATTAATTTAATTTAGTTCAAACTTCTTTTGATCATAACTTTTTCATACTTAGTCCGATTTACGAAAACCAAAAGTTTATCTAAATCAGAATTTCGTAACGGACGCAACAATAAAGTATGTTTTACTCAGTTCTGAATATTTTATTAATTAATATTTATTTTATTATCTTCTCTATATAATTATGGTGTAGTAAATTATGGGGTATTACAGTTGGGGTGAGCTTGGAAGTAGTGATGAAGCTTTCTTGATGCAATCAAGAATTTATAAACCAGTTTCTCGATCTCTGGATAGTTTCGTTCTCCTCCCGTCAACTTTTTGCTTACAAAATACATTGGTCGATGCACCCGATCCTCTTCGTGGACTAAAGATGAACTGATAACATATAGGGACAGTGCCAGGTATATAAACATGTCTTCGTGATCCACTAGCATAGACAATATAGGTGGTCTCTCCAAATGATTTAGCGGGTTCTGAAAGGCTTCAACACAATCAGGTATTCAAGCGAAATTGCATTTCCCTCACTTTATTAATTCAAAGAAGGGAATGCACTTGTCGGTTGCTCTAGAAATGAATCTGCTCAAAGCTACAACCTTTCCTGCCAAGCTCTGCACGTCTTTGATCTTTCGAGGCTCCTGAATACCTTTGGTTGATTCGATCTGTTTGGGGTTAATTTCAGTTCCGCGAGAGCTGACGATGAAGCCCAAGAACTTCCCTAATGCAACACCAAAAGGGCATTTCAAAGGGTTGAGCATCATTCCATATCTGCGAAGTACACCGAACATCTCTCTCAAGTCTCGAACATGATGGGTTGATTGCTTCGACTTTACCATCATATCGTCTACATACACCTCCATTGTCTTCCTAATTTTATCATGGAACGTGCGGTTAACTAAGTGCTGATAAGCTTCTCATGCATTCTTCAGTCCAAAAGGCATGACCACATAGCAATATAACCCAATATCCGTTATGAAACTTGTATGCTCCTAGTCTAGGACATGCATCGCAATGTAGTAGTACCCTGAGTAAGCATCCATGAACGAGAGAAGCTCGTTTCCAACCATTGAGTCAACAAGCTAATCAATTATGGGAAGTGTAAAACTATCATTGGGGAATGCCTTACTCAAGTCTGAAAAGTCGATGCACGTTCGCCACTTCCCGTTCGCCTTCTTTACAAGCACTGTATTTGATATCCACTTGGGGTATGTCGCATCTCGGATGAACCCATTATTCTCTAATCTCTCGACCTCTTCCTATAAAGTTGTCGACCTCTTTGGGCCAAGCATGCGCTTCTTCTGATTCATTGGAACATGCTTTGGGTCTATGTTCAGTGAATGAGTCGTGATGGATGGAGATATCCCACACATGTCAGCATGGGTCCATGCAAATACGTTTAGGTTTGTATGAAGGAAATTAGTCAACTCCCTCGTCCGGAGGGGGTTTAGGTGGGATCTGATCTTCGAGACCTTGGTCGGGTCATCGTTATCGATCGAAATCTCCACCGTAGTTCTGTTAGGAGTCGTCTTTCTAAGTCCCGGCTCTTCGTCCTATCTTGGATCAATATACTCGAGATGGTGGCTGGACGATCCTAGCTAGGATGTTTTCTTTACCTGCTACGCTGCAGCCTCCTTTGCATAAGGAGGATTATCTTCGGGCCCTTATTTTCCTTTTTGCGTACTTCTTTCCATTCCGCTTAGTAGAACGCTCGTCCTGCTACTTGATCTCCCCGTACTACACCCACTCCAGCTTCAGTCGGAAACTTAAGGAGCATGCACCAAGGAGCTATACATGCCTTGAATTCCGCTAGGCCCGGTCGACCCAAGAAGGCGTTATATGGACAGTTTATATCCATCACAATAAATTGGAGGATTCGCACTCTCCTACGGTTCCCATCACCCAACTCCACCGGTAATTCAATCAGTCTTATCGGTTCAGTCATCGATACATTGAAGTCGCCTATCCTGCCCTTGCACAGCTTTAAGTCTCTCGCCTCCAACCACATCTAGTCATAGGCTCGGTTGAATAGAATATTCACAGAATCAACAAGGACCTACCTTACTGTGGCGGGGACAATATTGGTCGTAATCACCAAGGGATCGATGCTTGGAGTCTCCACACCCACTGACTCTCTGTCTCGGAATACTATATCATTTGCAGTCGTCTTCCTCTGCTTCACAAGGCCCACTGCTTCGAGGTTGCTGCACTACCCGACATCCAGATGCTTTGTAGCATTAACATACAACTCCATAGTCTGTGCACTGTGTCCTGACGGATATGGTCCTCTGACAATGGTATTGATAACAATTCCTTTGTTCTTTTGATAGGCGGTGGCTCTAGGAGCCACCTGACCTTGTTTTGGGGCCGAAGTCCCTTTCCTCTGTCTCACGGGGTAATCTTATACTCATCGAGCTTTCCCTCTCGAATTGATTTATCGATAATGTCTCTAAGATTATGGCATTCATTACTCGCATGGCCGTATATCTCATGGAACAAACAAAACTTTCCAGTCTCACGTTCCTTCTCTGTGGATTCCCGTGGGGGTGGTTTCTTGTACTACATAGTGTTCCACGTATCAAGATAGATGATCTCCAATGTGTCATTCAACGTTCTGTAACTATTAAACGCTTAGAATCGGGGTCGATTTCTAGGATCCCCATTCTATTTACGACTTTCATTACCATTCTTTCATTGGTTGTTATTTCGTTTATCACGATTTCCAACATTTACTTCGACCTTTCAAGAATTGTCTCCGGACTGTTTCACCGCCACATTGCTCTGAACATTCTTGTTTAGCACATCGCTCGGCACTTCCTCAAGATTCACATGTGCATCATCTTGTCACAGGCGAATATTGGCCTTTTCAAAAAATAACTCGATAGTTGTGGGAGTCTTTCTAATCAAACGCTTCCCAAATTCCATTCTCTTGTCGATTCCATCGACAATTGCCATCAAGACCAATTCAGGGTTAGGATTACTCACTTCAGTTACGGCCGTATAAAATCAATCAAGGTAGTTCCTCAGGGATTATCCAGGGTTTTCTTTATTGCAGAAAGAGCCATGACATGCTTAGATTTAGTGGCGTGTAAACCGAACTGATTTAATAATTTCTCGCCCTAGCCTCTGAAGTTCGGGACAGATCTTGGAGAAAGTCACGTGAACCACATAAGTGTCACCCTGTTAAGATATATTGGGAAGGCTTTGCACTTAACCATATCTGGAGCGCCCGATGCCTCATTATGCCATGAATACCTTATCAGATCCTGTTGGGTGTCCGTCATCTAGTGGCTTATCTTCGACAAATTGAATGTTCTCGAAAACTCTACTTGAAAAAATATCATTCGTAAATGGAGTGTGGCTACGATCGATTCCCTAATCCTCATTCTTGTAGCCCATACTATCATTCATGATTTGCCACACTATGGAGATTAAATCAGGAGTATCGAAGATATACTAAGTAGGGATTTTAGTTCACTGAGCCCTTCCTGTCCCCATTCCAAGCAACGTCGTCTGGGTCGCCATCCGGGCGGAACTTCCTTGGCTCAGTTATCCCGGTCAATCACAAGACGCACGGGAGGAAGTACAGGAGCACGAGTAGCTTGGGAAGTGTCTCGGTTTGCTAGAGAAATGAGATTCTGGTTGAGCAGAGCATTGGGCTTGATGTGTCCCGATTCGGCATGCCTCGGCTCGACAATTTCGAGCCGAGCCAGTTCGGCTTGATTGAGCCAAGCTGGAAGCCTTCCAGAGCACACGTCTCGTATGTTCTCTGGCCTTTCAAGTAGTGGATGTTGTCGTTGCTGGTTCCCGCTCGTCCCGGATAATGACGAGCCTTCCGCATCTAGATCTTGCAATGGAGAAGTAGCTTGCTGGTTCTGTAATGAACCGAAGATTTTCGACCCCGAAAATCGATACAAAAATACCATGTCGAACATTTAAGCTTCGAAAACACATGAACGTTATTAGAAAGAAGTTAGAGGGTGAGATAAGAAAGAAAGAAACATTAGAATAGGAGAAGAGTAAGAAGAACCAACAGAACTTAGAGTCTCACATCGTAGTGGAACAAAATATAATATAGAAATAAATCTTAACTGAGAGCTTGAAATAAAACTTATAGTCATCAGAGTACATTCACACATATGGACAGTTATAACAACCTATCCTCATATAAAATCATACAGCGGTATAATATCTATATGATATCATACGTCTGAACTCTTCCAGCTCGAATCTTCACAGCATCCGATAATCTAAACTTGTACAACCCAGGCTAACCCGAGCATTACAAACGACGGATCAGTCTGGTGAACCAGAGTGAGAAAAACACACTAAGTTATGGGTGTCATTCAACTTGATTTCAAAGTCAAAATCTTTTCGAAAGAAAAGGATAATCGTAAGACCAAATCCACACATAAATACAGACGGTTTTTACCTTACGATAACCCAAAATATTTTTGAAATCAATATCTTTTCTGATATTATAATAGTGTCTAAATACAAATTAACATCAATCTAGCAGAACGCTTGCATCTCACGCTCTACATACATTGTGTACAATCAAAACTGCGGGCTCTTATTGGAGAATGGATTTCTTGACAAGGTATGGGACAACCTTCCTGACAATGTATCTCCGGAGATGAATATATTGGGGTTCAACAAGAATATCTTGCAACCCAGGCTAAACATGACCGGCCCCTCACTTCTCTTGAGAGTACTGAATATATCATTACCATGGTTGAGGGCCAGCCAACCGAACCGATAGCATACATACAAAAATAAATAGGGACAACCGAAGGTATTTGATTTCTCCAGATCAGGTAATGATATACCCTTTTGATGGGTGCGACCCACATAGCCATGCAACCTACCCAATTTTGTGCCATTTCCCAGTTGATGCGGCTCGAGGTCATACTTACTCTTTTGGAACATTTGGTCACCATTCACTTTGAATGTCACATCGTCAGATCCGCCAGATATCACTAATTGACGTCCACAAAAATATCTAGTTGTTAAGCTAAGAGAACAGCCATTCTCCGCCACCAACTATGATACATTTGGAGAAATAAACGTACGCGATCCTTTTGGAAATACTTTGTTAGACATTCATCCATACAAGTCATCCAGGAACAGGATGAACCGAAGGCACTCTCCTACTGCATCCAATATAGGAACCACCCCATGGATCAGTAGCGAGAAGTCCTTGCAAGTAGTAGATTCCAACCACGACTGAACCACAATTTATCTTTGGTTGCAATCCCATAGATTATTAGTGGTTCTTCCGTTTAATGAAGATCCACGGTCTTCAATTCTTCCATCTCGAATCAACATCTTCACATTCAGAATTGTTTTCGAATATGCATTCGATCCCAGTATTTCCATACCAACAATCGCATGGGCCATATTTGATAGTTGGTTATTTAACTATCAAATAAATAATCATGAGAATAAAATGAGTTCACTGATTCAGTATTCAGCGTTACTTGGCCTCTTAATTTAAAATAATTAAATAATGTAAATTAAACTTCTAAATATCTCAATATTTTTAACACAATATTCACTTCTTATTTAACATAAGATTTATTTTCAAAACTATTTCAAATACATTAGAATTAAATCACATATATATTCCCAACCTTGGTTTTAACAAATTTTACGTAAAACTTTGTTACTTGAAAACAATATCCAATTTCGATTCATCGAATAAACTCATTCCAAAAACTTAACCTTTTAATTTCCTTTTACTTTTGGAAATATCGTTATATATATAAATATTATTCTCAAATCTTCCTATTTCCGTTACTTTGGAAATCTCATTATAAATATTCTCAAATCTTACGATTAACATTGCGTTATTATTTCACATATGGAAATAATATATTATTATTAACCTCTTTCCCATTACAAACTAATATCATCCTCAGATAATTTCGAAGTTGTTCAAGTTGGGGTATTTATTTACCTCTCAGACCTTGATCAACAATGTTCTTATCTTAATATATATATTAATTGTAATTACAACCCATATTTCATTTTAATAACAAAAACAAATCTCATTTAACTATTTTATTTAAAATACAGTTTTATAAAACCTTCTTACTTTTGGAAATCCCCTTCTCGAATATAACTATTATTTCTTAATTCATTTATCAAGAATTGAATTACTAAAGTATCACTTTTCCTTTTACTTCTTTAAACAATTCGATTAATAACTCGATTTTTGTTCCAAAATCTTATTACTCACTCCTTTACTAAATTCACTTTTAACACTCTCTTTTTCTAATCCATTCTACCATTTCCCGCTTGAAAATCTTATTTCAATTCCCTTCGTTTTACTTTATTCTATTATTAAGTAACATTAATTTAAAATTAACGCTTTAACACCTCATCTCTTTTATAAAAATCGTTTATATAATTCTGGTTTAAGATAAACCCTTTTATTCTCAATTTCCTTTTACTTAGTTCAAACATTAATTTAAGCTATCGTATTCGCTTAAAATTCCTTTTACAACTTTGTTATAAAAGCTCGGGTTTTAATATAAAACCGTTCGTAAACTCCTTTCACAATTCAATTAGATTTCATTTCAACTTTGATGAATTCCAATTAAAAAGTAATCTCTTAAATTATTATTAATTAAAATAATAATTTACTTCAATCAGTAACTACTGTAGCAGTAGTTAACTTCTTTATTTAACTAAAAAATTAGTAATTTTTTTAAATCTTATTAAAATTAAAACAAATATTCATTAAACTAATTTATTAAATTAAATCAAAACAAAATAATTTAAAAATCAATCTCAATTAAAAAGGCCGACTTAGTCAACTCAAAACACGATTAATTCGTTAATCAATTCCAATTATAATCTTTCCTTTAAATTAATTAATAATATAATTGATTTAGATAATTCCATTAAATTGTTTCTTAGAACCATTATCAAACTCTTAACCGTTAGATCAACTTTCTACTCTCTTGCTTATAAAATCTTATTAGCATAAGCAATTTCCTTTATAAAATCATTTAATAATCACTTATAAATTTAAATAATAAATAATAAACATTTATTTCCTATTAATAACTTTTATTCCATATAATATATTTCAAAATCTATCTTCAGTTATAAAATAAATTTTATAACTTCACTTCTATCAATTTAGCTGACGGAAAATCAATATGTAGAAAACGATTGATTTATAGGCCATATACTACCAATTACTTAACCAATATTACCCATTTGTTAAAACAAAACGAATGTTGAATTTCAGGTCAACGGTCAACAACCAAATCAATCATCTAATCAGAACAGATCCTACAATGATAATATGAAAATAAATATCATTAAATATATTTGAGGAATCCCATTGGATCCCTCCAACCCGTTCTTCCCTGTATTCATGTAGATTATTTCAAATAATATCACTCAATTCAATTTAACTGATAATTTCAATAAAAGTAAATAATGATTATTTAACATCACTCAATTAACAAACAATTTAACACGTTTATTTTATAAACGTGACCAACAAGGTAAGTTACCTTCATTGGGTCCAATTGTTAAAATAACGATTTGGTATTTCACTGAAATTAAACAACGTTTAATTTCATTGGTTCAATCAATATACGAATATATAAATAATAAACAATCAACCATTAGGAGTCATAGCGCACAATTATAAAAAACCCTAACTTAAATAAAATATAAGTGGGAAGAACTGAGTGAGTTTAACTCAACTCGGTTTGATTTATCGCTGAAACAGTTCGATTTCAATTAAATTAAACAGTCATTTAATTTAACCGAAACTCCTGCTGCTTTCAAATCTGTCTAAACTATTTCAGCATGTAGTGTTCACCACCATGATCCCATCGCGACTTGTTTCGTTAAATTATGTTCACTGGATAAAAAGTTATTCAAGTTATAACATACGATTTCAATTATATAATTAATTATCCCTATTTAAACCTTAATTAACTAAATAATAATTTTTTATTTACGTGTTCAAATAACCGGGTCCAATTCATTATTGTTCGTTCATTTGCATGTTAAAGTTGTTGCCTTCATTTGTTCTGCCCGCCACACCTAATCTTTTCCTCCTCTCTTTTTTTCTTAATCCATCGGGATCGATTCTTCACAAAACATCCCAAGCCAATCACGTTTTCTACCCCGTAACCTAGCTGCAGATCGAACAACACACTGCTACTATCCAATTTATTATGCTTCGTCCAAAACATTCGGTACCCCTTTCCAGCTCAAACAATGCACGATAAAACTTCCACCGCCGCTCAAAACAGACATCACGGGGCCACCATCTGAGATCACCGACCGCCGAGTCGGAGCCTCCTCTGCCTACACCGTGCACCTCGCCCTTCCAGAACCGACCATTCACCTCCAGTAAGCATTCAAAAGGTTGCGACTTATGGGTGTCGCCTCGGTCACCGTAGCGATTAAGAGTTCATCTCCGTCGGTCAGAATGCACGACTTGGATTGCTTGACTTTTTGTAGTTAGAAGTTTAGACTGTAGATCCATTGATTGGGAGGAAAAATTGGAGGAAGTTGTGAGCTATACTGGTCGTTCATTTTTTTACAGAGGCGGCGGAAATAAATTGACACGCTGAGAAATTGTTAGGGCTTTGACCCTTAGTGGTTTATATAAGGTGTGTGACATATTATTTTAATATTATTCGAAACTTTACCATGAAGTAACGAGATCAGACTGCCACATATGATCTCCAATCGAGGTGAAACTCCCAATCCTAGCATAGAAAAATATCCCGGACCCGATGAGACAGGTTTCATCAAATTCTAAGATCGTTTGTAAAAAGTCTTTTATAAATCACAGGCTAAAAATCACGCGTTTAAATTTCCCACGATCACAAAATAAATCCAATCCACTTGAAACCTTAAAATTATACTTATCCTTTTCCTTACAGATCCAATGAAATTTATTTCGTTAAAATTGGAGTTCATTTGGCTAGTCGTTTATTCCTTTAAAGTTACCCCTATCAAATAATATAAATGACAAAATAAAAACAGAGACGTTTATCGTTGCCATGATCAAACGATAAGTCCGATTGAAACGAAAATTGAAATCTTATAACAACTAATTAATATGAATCCTATGGCACAAGTTTCGTCACATTCCGAGACTGTTTCCCGATACGCTATTTTTATGCGCCAAACAACGCTATTTGGACACCAAAATACCCAATATACAAAAATAACAAACTATCTGCTTTTTCTGACTCTAAACGTCGATACGAACTCAACGGAATTGGTTTCGTGGCTTAATTCGTTCATATGCTCAGATTATACACAAATACCCCTATATTAAATCAAATTAAATTAATTACGCGCTATAGAAAATGACTGGGCGTTTACGGCTGCCGTTGTCACATACGACATCGGTTTGCCACGAAATTTAATATCGTACAATAATTTAACATTACGGTTCCAATAAAACTAATTTCATCAAAAACTGAGCCCGTTTGCAAAATTGCTATTTTAAAGGCCTATATATAATATCAATTAAAATATTATAAAAACCCAAAATAATCTAATTAAATAATAATAAATTATTATTATTGTAAATATCCAACAGAATATATTTATAGCTTCAAATATAAAATATACAACTCAGTATTATTCGAGTTAAACGATATCCGAATTATATTAAAAATTCTTAAATTTATTAAATAAACATTACCGTTTTATTAACGATTTCCGTAACGACTATTTTAAAATTTGAATTGGACATAACTAACAATCTATAATACGAAATCCGAATTTTTCTCTTCCACATGAAAATTATAATCAACAAGATTCCAAGGTTTCTTGTTTCACAGAATTCCGACTTAAAACGGATTCTGTATATTCAATTGAAGTACAAAACTCACTATTACGAACTATGCGCCATTTTGAGCTCGTTTTAAATTAAATATAAATTTAACGTTCAAACTTTGTTTTAAATAAACAAATTCCATATTATAATCGAATAATATTCCAAATATAATATTTAAGATAATAAATTAAATAAAATATTTGACTTCCAAAAATACGTGACATTATAGGTGGCTGAACTCTTCCCATTGTCTTGTTATCTGATTCACGTCCTACCTCATTGCCTCATTCTCCCGTGCATGTGCATTCAATTTTGTTGTGGTATCGCGGAGTCAATTCATCAAAGTCATGAATTCATCGTGTATGGCGAACACCGAAGAGGGAGCTTAGTCAAGTACGGTAGGGCATGTAGGAGAATGGGAAGCTGACTGGACATCTGTTCGGGTCGATGTTGACTCGGGAACGATCGACCCCACCTGGGTCGAGCTGACGGTTGTAGCTGGAAGGATTGGTCTGTTGATGCTATTCTCCAGAAGCACATGCAGAAGACTTGGAAACCATTGTTGCTGATGATGGTGGAAACTAAAATTTTGTCTCGGACTTGGTGATCCAAAAGTTGATCAAAACCCTTTAGACGCTAAGAATTGAGTTTCCCAATGAAAGCACTAGTGTTGACATCAAAAAGTGGCACAACACCCAAAAAGAGATAATGTAGAGAAATAAATGAAGAAATTTAAATGAAAATGAGAATAAATGCAATCACAAGCGAATTTATAATGGTTCGGCGTTAAAGCTTACGCCCGCTCTATAATCTCTTGATTATATATTAACTTTAAGTACAAATGATGATTTTAATGGCTAGTCCCGAGTACAATGTTGTAGCGATAATAAAATGACAAGAGAATGACCAAAAAAATCTTTCTTTGAAGCTATGGAGGGCTATTTGTAGATGCTACAGTTCTTGGGTCGACTAGGACAAGTTGCATCCATCCCAGGACTATAGGAACGGCTGAAGAAGCTTTCTTCTCGTGTAAAAAGGTCCGGGCCGGTTAGATATGGACAGGTGGCAGTAGATCCAAAATTCTAGGAGTAGAAGAAGTGGTCAAATCGAAGCAGGAGCAATGCAGATATTTTGGTGCAAAAGTGAGCTCGGCTCGACATAGTTGAACTGAGACTTATTCGACCTGAGTTTCCCTGGATATCTGGCTCTTGGTTTGCGTGTAGCTACTGGTTCGGGTCGGCCTATGTCTTAGTCAACCCGGATACATTTTGAGCTGAGACTTTCAATGTGGTTGGTATTTGTCTTCTATGATGGCACTTCAGGTCGATATGTTGCTTCATCGATCCGAAAGTTTTCGATCTTGGATTCATGAGGGCAAGCCCCCATGCTTGAGTGTCCAATGTTCCGGGTCGAACAAGACCCTAGTCGAGCCGGATGTTTATCGAATTGGCTTGATGGTTTCTTTATGTTGATATAACTTGGTTTTTCGGATTGTATACGATCTTTGACGGCCTTGCCAAAAGGCTGGTCATCACCTAGATTATAAAATTAATTTAGTTGTTTACAAAACACTACACAATATCATTTAACATTATATGTTTAAGTCAACATGTTTAAATTAATTAAGTGATTTTGAATTTAAGCAAATGAATTGAATCAATAAGTCGTTGTTAATTCATCTAACTAGCGCTAAGTGTAATGTTTTTGAATATACACCATGTTCATATTTACAAAAATGACAAAATTAGTTTTGCTTTCAAATGTAAAGTTAAATAAATCACACAGTTTAAGTAATATATGTAAATAGTAATAAAAAACTTAATATATTACACACTTATCCTGATAATTTTATCATAAATAAAAAAAACAATTTTCGCTTTAAATACCTGCTTTTTAACATTTCTACAATTATTTGTTGAACCTCCTCAAATTCTTTGGTTATATTTTATATTTCAACCCATATGTCTAAACTACTCATGAAATCTTATATTTAAATGATCTTAGAGAGAACTTAATTAGTCCATTTTTCTAACAGTTCTTAAAAATACATGTCGATTTTACTATGTGTATTCATACTAAAAAAAGGTAGTTTTTCATGCAACTATAATGATGTATAAATCACATAACATGAAACATGTATATCAACAATAATGATAAAATTAATTTGTAAATTAGTTACGATAATTTTGTATCAACAAATTATCATATATTATATCATAAAATTCTTTTTGAACATCAGCAACTCCACAACATATTTATAAAAGGGGAATTTTACAATAAGGGCCTATTTACCTTATACAATTAATTTCTAGGACACGCCCGTAGATAATTATTTTCCAAGACATTATTTTACCCGACGCCTCTTGATTAAATTCAAATTTCTGCCATTTTTCATTCAAAAATTTGTCGCAACTTAGGTTTTACCCAAAATCGATCCATTTCCCTTAAATTTCATCAAAATTTTGCTGTGATTCATTTTATTACCATATTCTCTGATCGATTTTCGGATTTTATTCAAACCTAATTTTAATCGTTTTTCTCTTAATCTAGGGTTTAATTTGGATCTGTTTATCAAGTACAACATTGCTTGCTGGTAATGTAATCTTCTTCTATCGGTTAGTACACAAGTAAGTTTTCTAATACCTAGGATTTACTATATTTTAAAATTTATACCTATATTTACGTAGTACATAACACATTTGTCAAACGTCATTTACTGAATTAATAATGTATAGATTAAAATGATCAGAATTTCATAAAAATAAGTTTGATTGAAGTTGGATGAATTTTAAACTTTTTGATGTAAGTTTGGTTGATTTAAACACTTGTCATATGGTTGTAGAATTTAAGCACATCCTTATATGAACGTAGAAAACATGTCAAATACATTATTCGGACACTAGTTATTGAAAATAATCATCCAAATGTAACTATATAAAGTTTAATATGTTTTTGAAAAAACATATATGATTTTATCTTTTTTAAGTACAATTAACTTTCATTATTTATTTAAGTTAAAAATATTGTACCACAGAAAATAATTAATATATTTGCAGTGATTACTTTATAATTTATTTACTTTAAAAGATATATCTTTTTATCTTTTCAAGTTAAGAAGGCACAGTAATGATAGGTAATTTACTTGAAAAGATATATGTTACTATCTTTTCAAGTTTTGAAGGCATATTAATTACTTTAGAATTTACCATATAAAAACATATATGATTTTATCTTTTTTTAGTACATTTTACTTTCATTGTATATTTATTTAAAGAAATTGTACCATTGAAATTTATTAATATATTTGCTACGAGGCTTGTATATATACTCTAATTAATTTAAGTTCATACATAACCTTTACAAGTTTGTTAACTGTATGTACATAATTACTAACATATAACTATACTTTTTTTTAAATGCAGGATAGCATATGAAAACACGAAAATCCTCTAGATTTTTTACAGAACACCCACAATGCATTTTTTCAATGAAGGAGGACATCAATGCATAAATTTCAGGCCTATATCAAGTCCATACTGTGAAGAGCATAGCCAAACAACATTGTTATCAATAACTCCATTGGTAAATTTTCTTTTTCTATATTTTATTATGATCATTATAATAAATATATCTTTATTATATTACATTTCAATCATGAAAATTTCCATCATTTATTATATATAGCTCAGTTTTAATAAAAAAAGATAAATATACTTATCTTTTTTCAAAAACTAGGACATAGCAAATAGTTTTAGAAATTAAAAAAATATAACATTTAAAAAAAACAGAACTATTAAAATTTGTAAATAATTTATAATTACTAAATTCAATTCCTCTCATGTTAATTGTTATCAAAATAGGAAAATTATAAGCCAACAAACTATATATCACTCAGTGGAACAGAAGATAATAACGTAGAAAATTCTGATAAAGAAAAGACAGAGACAGAAGAATATGAAGGAGAATCTACTGATACAGATGAAGCCAATAAGTATGAAATTCAACAAATACCAAAGAAGTCAAAGAAAATTCAATATTTAGGGACTTACAGATGTAATTTAGATGTTGTTTTCAAAATAATGAAAACAATCAAGAAAGAAAAAAATCCTCTCTGCTGAAGTAAAAAGATACTTGGAAAAATCACCTTTCAAACACTTTTACAATGTTATTCTCGAAGATTCTATATCAAGGCAAGATTTGAGAAAAAGTGCAGCAAATTTGGATGACATAATAACATCTTGCGATACTACAGAACAAGCTTTCCGATTTGGTAACAAGTTGATCAAATTGAAACCATAAGAAGTTAGTCTTATATTTGGAATGCCAATGGATGGAGAGGATTTATTTCCAATACCTGCATCAAATAAAGCTACAGCAACGGAAAATTTCTCAGACTTTTTGGGCAAACAACTTTGAAGAAAAAGATATCACAAGTCAAAAAACAGTGACAAAATGACTGAATAAAATGATAGAAAACAAAGATGGAAGCGTTGATTTAGTAAAGCTATTATTTCTGTTCTTGATCATAACATTCCTGTTTCCAAACAATCAAAGCTACTTGCAGTGGGGATTTCTTCCTAAGATCATCAATTTGAAAAAAAAATCAGTTTTATTTCTTGGCCAAGAGCAATATGTGAGAATGTTTGCAAAAATGTTCAAAAACATCATACTGACCCAAGAAACACACCTAGTTGCACTATGGTTTTACTCGTAACATTTCTTACACTTTTCTAATATTTCATTATTACAAAAAAAATGTGTATATATCTTTTTATTACATTATTTGTTTTGTGAGAAGACAAAAGTAATAGAAGAAAAAAAATATCTTCAAAATTTTTTCCCAAGGGTGATAAAGTGGGACTTGTCTAATTTGAAGAACATGAATCTTACAGCAGTTGACAGCAATAAGGTAAAAATGTATTACATTACTATTTATTTTATTTAAAAGATATATGTTATTATCTTTTCAAGTTTAGAAGGCACATAAATGATTAAATCAACAGTTGCTCACAGAATACACAATAATAGTAATGAGCCTTCTGAAATAAATTATAATCATTATAGTATAATAGACACAAAACAAATTAAATTCCATATGTTACTGGATCATTTTCCTTAATATATAAATACATTTATCTTTTTAAAATATACAATCAAATATATTTATAACATTGAATTGATTGTAAAATTATTTACTTTCATGATAAAAACATTAAGTGCCTTTATTATTTTCATCACTTGACACCAACAAGGTATAAATGTAAAACTTTAATATTTATTTTATTTAAAAGATATATGTTCTTATCTTTTCAAGTTTAGAAGGCACAGTAATAACTACATCACTAGTTGCTTATATAATACAAAATGTAACGTCCCGTATTTTTACGGTATAATAATTAATTAATTTAATTATTTAAATAGTGATTTAGAGATTTAAATGGTTATTTAATTAAATAATATTGAATATATAATTAATATTTATAATATAGAAACATATTATAATGCCGAAATAGTCAGATATAACTGAATTCACAATACTGTGTGAATTAGATCATTTAAAACATTTAATTCAATTTAGAATTGAATTAGAATAATGAATATATTATTTAAACGACGATTTAACGTATAAATTATAATTTGTTTATAATTGAGCCCGTAACATCGCGGCAGTTCGTAATTTGACGATTTGAACTTTAATTGAATATACATAATCCATTTAGAGTCAGATTTTTGTTAAACAAGAAACGCTCGGATCTGTCGAATGATATTTTTCCAATGAAACAGAAAAATCTAGATTTCGTCGTATAGATTGTTAGTTATGTCCAAATCAAAATTTAAAATAGTCGCTATGGAATTCGTTATAATTTATAACGTTTATTTACGTTGTAAAAGGTTTTTAATATAAACCGCATAGCGATATAAAACGAAATTTTGAAATATTGAGTTATAAATCCAGATATGTATATTTTAGAGCTGTATGAGATCATATGTGAATATATACGATAATATTAATTTATTAATATTTAATTTGATTATTTTAAATATTTTAATATTTAAAAGGTCTATTTAGGGCCTTAGAAAATAGCCATTTTTCAAAAGACCTCCAAATTTGAAGAAACTAATTTTGTTGGGTCCGTAATGTTATATTATTATTAGATTTTAATTTGTGTGATTTTTGGAGTTAGAATGTGGCCGTGCGCGATTTTAACGTGGAAAACAATCGATATTTTGACGATTAAAAATACGCTGTGTGAGCAAACGGAGTTGGAATTCGACAAAACAAGTTTCATTGGGTCCGCAATGTCAAACTCTAACTGCATATCAATTTCCATGATTTTTGGATATTTTATGTAATCATTCGAATTTTTTTTAAGACGAATAAATGAGTAATTGGCTGAAATAAAATATAAAAATTAAATAAAAAAATAATTTATCCTATCCTATAAATACCCAACACCATCTAACCCTAACACATTTCTTCCTCTGGTCAAAACTATGCCACCGCTTCCTCCTTTATTTTTATGGTAAAAACCCAAACTTTGGAAAATCAAAACAAACCCAAATAAAATCAGAAAATTCCAAACTTTATATATTTGTGATCCTCATTCGATGCTCTTCGATCTGGTATCAGCGTTGTTGGGTTCGGTGATGGTTTCAGTCAATCGAAATATGTACAACATGGGTTTTATAAACTTAGGTTTAAGGTTTTCGAGAGTTTGGAGCATCAAATTGAAGAACAAGTATTGTATTGGTACTTAGGGTGGAAAATGGCTTGTGTGTGCCAAATTTTGGGGTGTGCGGTGCAATTCCAGGTTGCGGGTTCCTGTTAAGGGCGTGGGTTTGGTCTGAAAATGCAAGAAGGAGGGGGAGTTCGAATTTAACAAGAAGGGTATGGTTGTAGAGAGATTTCGGAGAGAAGAATTCTTGTTATTTTTGTGAGATTTATCACGGAGTGTTTATCGGGGGAGGAATGCTTGATGGTGCGGTAATGGAGGAGGATATGGTCTGTGTTTCAGCGTTGGGGAAGAAGGGGTAGTCGAGTCGGGTTTAAGTATGAGTGGGTGGGCTGAAGTTTAAAGGTTAAGGCCTGTTTAAATAATTTAATCCATGTTTTATTTAATTTAAATATGTATCAACTTCAAAAAGTCATAACTTTGTCATACGTGAACAAAATTCAGCGAAACTGGACACGTTGGGATCGTAGGGATGAGGGCTACAAAATGGAACTGATTTGTAGTGATTTGGAGCTCGTCTCAATTTATGGCAAAATAAAACGCCTGAACCAATCCGACGATCAATTATCGTTATTTAAAGATAATCGCCCAGTGTGAGTAAAACTCACTAACTCTGTTTAAATTATATTTTTTATAAATATAATCTAATACTGATAAATGATGATTGAACTCTGTGTGATGGTTGTTTGGTTGAATTATTGATTGTTGGTTGAAATTACAAATAACGATACATACACATATCGTCAATTAACATTTATTCGGTCTATCAGAATATAATATATTGAACTGAAATTGATATGAATTATATTGTGTAACATCTGTGGATGCAGGGAAATAGGTTGGAGGGATCCAACTGTATTTCTCAACATTTATTTTACCGTATTTCATATATTGTGATATATGATGTGATATATAACCTTTTGTTGATTACGTATGTTTGGATGATACTAACCATTGTTATATGGTATGTTAATCACCATAAGGAAGACTGGAATGTAAAAAGAGAATTTTTAAAGTGATATTGAAAATAAAATAATTGTACAAAATAAATAGACATTTTAAAAAGGGAAATTTTAAAATGAATAGACTTTATAAAAAGAGACATTTATGAAATGAATATATTTTATAAAAAGAGACATTTACGAAATGAATATATTCTACAAAAAGAACATTTGTGAAACGAAGACATTTTTATTTGAACATTTGTGAAACGAAGACATTTTAATAAAATGAACATTTATGAAACGATGACATTTTATAAAAAGAGAATATTTTTAAAATGAATAGATTCTATAAAAAGAGAACATTTATAAAATGAATAGATTCTATAAAACGCGAACATTAATAAAATGAATAGAATGTTATAAAAAGGAAATATTTTGGAATAAACGCTATAAAAATGAAGTCTTTATAAAGCAAGATAAACGCTATAAAAAATGAAGTCTTTATAAAGTGAAATAAAACAATGTAAAGATGAAATCTTTATAAAGTGAAATAAAATGATGTAAAGATGAAGTCTTTATATAGTGAAATAAAATGATGTAAAGATGAAATCTTTATAAAGTGAAATAAAACGATGTAAAGAGGAAATCTTTATAAAGTGAAGTAAAATGATGTAAAGAGGAAATCTTTATAAAGTGAATAGAATATCAAAATGAAATATTTGGAAATCAAATAAATGGAGACGTTTAATTTATAAATAACATTTATAAATAAAATAAAATATTTATCATTTGATAAATGGAATATACAAGTACGAACTGGTATAGAAAGTAGAAATCGGTTTTAACACCGATATTTAAAATAGAATGTGAACTCAGCATTTATAAAAGAGAATTATAAATGAGATTTAAGTGTTAAAAATGAAAAGGAGATTTTGTATGAATAATTCTGTAAAGAGAAGTATAAATAGAATTTGGAAATGGAATATTATTTTAAATACGAAATCAAACGAAATGGAGTATATAAAAGGAAACATTATTCACATTCGATGTGAATAATGAAATTAATCAAAGATTTTACAAATAAAAACATTTGTAAAGGAAATTGGATTTTTGAAACAGGAATTCAAACAAAACTGAAATTCCGAATGATTAGAAATAAATAACTTGTTTAATAATAAAAATAAGTAGCCGGATTTATAAACAAAGTTTATAAATGAATTAAAAATATAAATATTAGTGGATAATTGAGATTGCAAATTCGACTGTGAATATAAAATGGAAAATTGGAAGTTGTTTTAAAAAGAAGATGATGAAATCCATTTCGATGTTCGAAATGTAAAAAGGATTTAAAATAAAATCCGTAAAGATGTGTAGTTAGCATTCGACTAGAAACTAATGGTTATAATCGAATATAAGTTATTCGACGAGAGTTTATCGAATATAGTTATTCGAAGTGAGTTAATCGAATATAGGTTATTCGAAGAAGAGTTAATCAAATAGAGATTACTCGAAAGAGAATTATACGTTGAATTGAATTATATCGAATTCGGTAAAGTACTATTTACTTTCCAGGTTTTTAAATCAAGATTTATTTATTTATAAAATAAATAAATTATTATTTAATCAAATAGAAGAAATAAAATTTATAGTTTTAAAGTTAGATATTCCGGAAGTACGAATTATAACGTTATCGTTATAATAATTGTTTTTCATAAAAGAAATGGAATTGTAAACTGAAATCCGAGAATTGGCGTAAGCAATAAGTGTTAAGATTTGAGTTGTGAACTTTATCTGTTGCAAGGTTAAGAACGTGTTCAGTTAAGGTCTGAGAGGTAATTATACCCTAACTTGATTGACTTTGCAATTAACTAAGGAATAGTTGAAGTTCGATGGAGAAGATTGATTAGAAATACTGTTAAGTAATAAACGATAAATCGATTGAGCGATCATAATGATGTTTTATATAACATTAGTTTGGAATCCATATAAATGAGATTTGGAAATGTTTTCCAAATATAATCAGAGATATTTTCTAAGCATAGAAAATGAAATGTTTGTTGATAAGAAACACTGGAATGACGGTGACATGTGAATAAGAGACGGAAATGTTTTCCAATGATTAATAACGTATATTTTCTAGATTTAGAAAATAAGAAATTATGAATATATAGAACATGAAATGAGAAATGAATAAATTAATGATAAATTAATTAAAGAGATAAATGATGAATGATAATTGATCGATCGAATTTCCATCTGGAAATAATATCGTTGTTTGCACACATGTTTTTCTTTGATAGTTAAATCACCGACCATCGAAGTTTTTGATCATTTTATGTTGTCAATACTGGGAGGCCGGGATCAGATTCATTATCTGAAAACCACTCTGTATGGACGGTAACGTTGTGATCAATTATGATGAAGATAATTGAAGATGATGTTATATAAGCGCTGTCCTGTTTACAGAATAGTGCCTTCGGTTTGTCCAGTCCTAGGAAAAATTTATATGGAAGGATCTCTGACAGAGTATATCTAAAGGATTGCATAAGTTGATCTTTTCAAATATAGTTACGTTTGGTGGCGGAGGAATTCGTTTCTCTTAGTTGTATACCCGTAGTATGTTTGGGGAAATTAATTTGTGATTTGGCAGATATGACGATGTGGCATTCAAAGTGAATGAAGATGTGACTGATCAAAAGTTACGTTATAACCTATAGCCTCATAACCGGGAAATGGTATAAAATCGGGTAGGTCGCATGGCTAGTTGGGTCATACCCAAGCAGGGTGTATTATCACCTGATCTAGAGAAATTCCTTTTGCTTCTTAAATCTATTGATGTTGTCCCTTCGGGAAACGGTTGCTGATCCCAACCGTTGGTGATAATACATTCGGTACTCTCAAGTTAAGTGAGGGGTCGATCATGTTTAGCCTGGGATGCAAGATGTTCTTGTTGAACCCGGTGTATTTCTCTCTAGAGGTACACTGTCGGAAGGTGGTCCCATACCTTGCTAGTTGGAATCGATTATCCAATAAGAGCCCACATTTTGAATTGTATACTATATATGTAGAGCGTGAGATGCAAGCGTTCTGCTAGATTGATATTACTTGTATTTAGACATTATTATAATATCAGACGAATATTGATTTCAAAGAATGCTTTAGGTTATCGTAAGGTAAAAACCATCTTGTTTATGTGTGGATCTGTAACACCCCGTATGTTGAATAACTTGCTATAATATAAAATAGGGTAGAATTAAATTTTAAAATCTGAATCAGGGGAAACGGGCTATGCCATTGCGCTCGTCTCGGAAAAATACACGAAATAGAGTCCGAGTTTTCGAAAATCGGAGTCCGTATGACCCAGTTAAGGCCCGAAGAAGTTTTCAGAAATTCAAAAAAGATTTAAATATTCAGATTTCACATTTCAGAAGAGGCGGGAAAATTCCCGCCAGACTGAGGGAGTCGACCCAGGGGTCGACATGGGTGTCGACCCCCTCCCCAGGGGTCGACCCAGGGGTCGACCCCCCCTGTCGGTCTGTGTGACCTGGGTGCAGCTTGAAGGGGGTTTGGGCTAGGGTTGGTGGCTAGTGACGAAATCTGACGGCTCTAATCTGATTTAGGGTTAATCTAATGGCCTAAAACACTCAACTAATCTATAAATACACCCTAAGACTACCCTAATTCATACTAAAATTGGAGACAACGTCGTTATGCCGTCAAAATGCAACTAGAAAGAGCCACCAACAAATTAAAGAGGAAGATAGCTTCTCAAATCAACCTCTAATCAACTCTAGCAATTTAATCCTCTTCATAGGAGTGTTAATCAACAAATGGTGAGTTTCTATAGCCTTAATGACCAATTATTGAAATGATTATGATAGGATATAATGAGGTTATGGCTATGAATGTGGATCAATGCAAGTTATGTTATCATATGCTATGTGTTCATGATGTTATGCAAGTTATGCAAGTTATATGCTATGTGTTCATGATGTTATGCAAGTTATGCAAGTTATATGCTATGTATTCATGATGTTATGCAAGTTATGCAATTCATATGCTATGTGATCATGAAGTTATGCAAGTTATGCAAGTCATATGCTATGTGATCATGATGTTATGCAAGTTATGCAAGTCATATGCTAGGTGATCATGATGTTATGCAAGTTATGCAAGTTTTAGGCTATGTGTTCATGATGCTAGTTATGCAAATCGCTATGATAAACATTGATCCATTATGACACCATGTTATGCAAGTTTGGTGTTTGATTATATGCAAGTTCATATATGATATGTTATGCAAGTTTGGTGTATGATTATATGCAAGTTCATATATGACATGTTATGCAAGTTTGGTGTTTGATTATATGCAAGTAACATGTGCGAGTTTACACCTTTGTATGAGATGCATACATATGCAAGTTAACCCCTTTGTATGTCATATTTACATATGCAAGTTTACCCCTTTGTATGACATAAGTAGCTTATGCAAGTTACCCTCTTTGTGACATATGTGATTCATGCAAGTTTGGGTTGATTATTTATGCTAGTTGGGTTTGATGCTATATGCATGTTGACACCTTTAAAAAAAACCATGTTGATGCTAATTTTATGCAAGTTGAACCCATTGTATGTGTGATGAATCTTCCCTTTTAAGTATGTCATGTTAGCGAATTACGTGGGGAACGATGGGGTTAATATTCATATTAATGAAATGGTGTGAAGTTGGTATGATTATGCATACCATAAAGTGGATGGACATAATTGAGTCAATTATGTACATCGTTAAATTTGTAATTAATTAGGGATAATTAATACAAATTATGGGGGTGATTAATTAGGTGTAATTAATCGACTAAGACACGAGGTTGGACCCTTTTGTAGCATAAGACTGCCCGGAACCGACCGGCAAATCCAGCGGCTACAAATGATTGGCCCAATGTGAGAGGTCTTAGGCATAAACTAAATACGTGACAAGTGTAAAGACACGAGGTTAGACTCGGTTATGGCGTAAGGTTGCCCGGACCCGACCGGCAAATCCAGCTGCCATAAAAGATAGTCTAATGTGAGAGGTCTTTACAACGGTTACGTTCTTAATCAATTAAGAAACACTTAACCATATTAGCATGAAGAGGGACATGAGGGATTAAGTGGGTGCCTTGGGTGGCATGTGGAAAAATCTAGTGGTTGCCTTGGGTGGCAATAGAAAATACGATTAGAATACTTAACCAAAGTGGAACATGTAATTAAACATGATTAAAGGGTTAAGTAAGTGCCTTGGGTGGCATGAGGAAAAACCTAGTGGTTGCCTTGGGTGGCAATAGAAGATAAGATTAGAATACTTAACCAAAGTGGAACATGTAATTAAACATGATTAAAGGGTTAAGTAAGTGCCTTGGGTGGCATGTGGAAATCAAGTAAGTGCCTTGGGTGGCATGAGGAAATCTAGTGGGTGCCTTGAGTGGCAATTGAAATATGATTAGATGACTTAACCAAACCTTAAACATGTAAGTGGACATGATTATTAGAAACGGGTTAAGTGGGATGCACTAGATAAAATGACAAGCTTAGGCGGGTAGCTTGTGGGGGCCCATTTCAACCAGTAACCCATATGTATCTTATTGGGCTCGACCCATGTCGAGGACGGGACATGCGTACTGGGCTTGACTATAAGAGGCCAAAACGGGTTAGCGGTGGCAACGCAAGTCCAACGGGTTTCATATGCGTGTGCGGACCCGGGCTGGTAGGTAAGACGTTGTTGCATCGTGTAGGTATAAGCCGTGCACCATTGATTGTATCGGGTTGCCACTTTGGGGAGTGATACACCCCACTGTGGGGCCAGCACGGGTATCTACGTTAGGGAGCCGATCGAATGGGAGTAGTGGGTACACCTAGTGGAGATAGGGGTAGACGGCACCTATGTAGTCAGCTAGGGGTACACGAAACTACTATTAAAATTACTAAGTTGTGGGTACACCTAGTGGAGATAGGGGCAGACGGCACCTATGTAGTCAGCTAGGGGTACACGAAACTACTATTAAAATTACTAAGTACGCTTAGTGGGATCAACCTTTAAGTAGGAATTACCCTTGGGTGGGTAGATCTGGTGTGGTGCAGTGTAGGAATTACCTTTGGGTGGGTAGATCTGGTGTGGTGCAGTGTAGGAATTACCCTTGGGTGGGTAGATCTGGTGTGGTGCAGTGTAGGAATTACCCTTGGGTGGGTAGATCTGGTGTGCTGCAGAGTAGTATTTATCCTTGGGAGGATAGGCGCGTCTTTACCGTTATCTTAGTTCATCCTAAGTCTAGTTGGTTGCTTAGTGTAGTCATTTATCCCCAGTCGTACCGTACCAGGTTTATATCATACCCTAATTACTTTAATGATTGTATTGTTAAAGTTATAGGGCTCACTCAGACTTATGTCTGACCCCGTTGTTTTTTTATCTTTTTCCCAACCCTCAGGTTATCAGAGTGGGCCTAGCACTAGTGGGCTTTGATTCAGATTGCTTTATCTATCTTTTGGAGCTTGGACTCTTGAAGTAAAGCTCGGTTATCTTTTCTATTATGGCTATTAGTATGTAGTGGGATTATGTACTTATGTTTTAACGAGATGGATGTTTTGTACTTGACTCTTGTTGGTTTTTGATATGTAACCAAACATGTTTACCTTCTGCTGCAATGAAATGATGTTTTTAAATTTCAAATATTACTTATATCTGTCTGTTGTAATTTTTCTGTTCTATATTCACTTAAAATACTCCACCGAAGTTAAGGCATTCCCTTAGTGAGTGACCTTAACGGGTGTGGGGTGTTACACGTGGTATCAGAGCTTAAGGTTACCAGAACAGATAAAATTTTTAGAAAAAATATTTTTCTAAAAACATTTTTGAAGAAGTATTTTCAAAAACATGTTTTTAAGAGAAAAGTTTTTGAAAGAAAAGAACATAATCCCCAAGAGCCATATATCCTTCCTTCGATTCTCCGTTTTGAATCTCTTCCTCTTTCTCTTTTTGAATTTCCCCTCCGCGTATAGATGTCTTTTTAAGATAAATAAGGACTTCCGTATGAAGGACGGAAGAACCACTTCAAGGGACTAAGACATTTGCCGGGCTAAGAAGTTAGTCCAAGGAGGTGGAGGGCTTGTGGGCACCTTTAAGATGGACGAGGGAGGAAGGTTCAAATAGCTGTTAGGGAAATAAAGGACAAAACCTCATTGTGGTGGGAGGTCACGAAAGGAGAATGTGAAGGGAAAGGCTAGTTGTTTTGGAGAAATAGGACACCTTATTAGGGTTGTCCAAAGAGGTAAGGACAAAGTACAGGATCTTCTGGAGGGTAGATGTATTCCCTTACGGCTGGTATACCTGATGGGGGTAGGACCGTCTAGGTTGAGATTTGGTTCTCTCGATCATCCTGTTCGAACTTTATTCGACTCTGGCGCATCACATTCGTTTATCTTATCATCATTAGTTGAGTCACTGCACCTAGACACCAGTTTAGTAGATGATGCCTTGGTTGTTTCAAACCCAGTAGGGGGCTCCACTTATTTGTCCATGATATGTTTGGGTTTGAAGATCTTCATACTTAGCGTTGAGTTTGGGTGTGATGCCTTTGTTTTGGGCTTCACGGGCTATGGGTTGATTTTGGGCACGGACTGGTTATCCAGTAATGGTGTCGTTCTTGATTGTGAAAGGAGAGTTGTTAGGCTCATGACCCGCTTGGGTAATACTCTCGAGATCTCTTGTAATCCCATAGATTTTGTTATGCTAAGTTATCTTGAATCGCGTGACGCTTCGGTCGAGAGTTTGCGATCTGTTAGAGTGGTCCGGGAATACTCGGATGTGTTAGAGGAGGGAACTCCATAAGCAAGTAGGGGAGTTGCTTGAGAAGGGGTTCATAAGACGAAGTATATCGGAGTGGGGTGCTCCAGTAGTTTTTGCCACGAAGGCGGATGGGTCCCTCAGACTTTGTGTAGACTATAGAGAACTCAACAAGCTCACAAAGAAGAATGGACACCCATTGCCAAGGATTGATGATCTTTTTGATCAGTTGGTTGGCGCCTCGGTGTTTCGCAGTTGGAATTAGCCACGGGGTTTCATCAGTTGGGAGTGACTGAGGATAGTATAGAGAAGACCGCCTTTAGGACTCCGGATGGTTTCTAGGAGTGGCTTGTGATGCCATTTGGTTTGACGAACGCCCCGCATTCTTTGTTGATTGGATGAGTAGGGTGTTTAGGGAGTACCTAAATAACTTTGTAGTGGTCTTTGTGGATGACATCTTGGTCTTTTCTAAGAGCGAAAAAGATTTCGTATGTGCTTAATAGGTTAAGCAAAGCCAGTTATTTGATCAACGGTGGTTTTGGAGCGAGACTGGCAAGGACATCCAGAGTTGGATAAGTGCTTAATTATTTAGCCGTTTTACTAGTTTCATCTCACGTAGGTCATCTGAATTCGAAGGAGGTATCCCTTGGGTGTTTGTCTGATATTGGTTTAGGCCTTTGGGACTTGCACTTGGGGGATGTCGAGTTCGACTAGGATGGTCTGCGTGAGAGATGGATAGTTGTGACGATTTTGCATGGGAGAATATCCTGGTTTTCTCTAGAAGTGAAGAAAAGCATGCCCTACATCTTAGGGAAGTGTTGGGGACTCTGCGAGCGCATAGTCTTAAGACAACAAAGGTGGATGGAATTCTTAGCATCTTATGATTTCGAGATAGCGTATACCCCTGGCAAGGGTAACGTGGTGGCGAACGCCTTGAGCAGAAAAAGGTTGTCCTTGAGTCCATTGTTCGTGGAACGACGAAGCTTGGAATTTATCTCGATGTTTGATTTTAGACCTTCCGTTGACTTTGTACCCGGTTTGCTAGCATCCTTAGAGGTCAGACCTACTCTTTTAGGACGGCTTGGCGAGGCACAGCGGGACGACCCACAGTTGGTTGAGTTAGTAGAGAGGCTCAATAAGGGGGAATCGTCCAGCCATTTGAGTAGGTACACCCTAGACGATAGGGGATGGTTGCGTAGAGACGGTAGACTTTGTGTACCGCAAGACGAGGGTTTGAGGAAGGCTATACTTAATGATGTGCATCGTTCGAAGATGACCATTCATCCCGGTGGGGACAAGATGTACCAAGACATGAAGCGAGTTTTCTTTTGGGCCGGTATGAAGAAAGATGTGGCCGAGTATGTCGCTAGATGCTTGGTGTGCCAACAAGTGAAAGCGGAGCAAAAGATACCTGGTGGGTTGCTTCACCCATTGGAAGTTCCGCAATGGAAGTGGGATGACGTCTCGATGGATTTTTTTTATGGGTTACCGAGATCGAGGAAGGGTAATACGGGAATTTGGGTTGTGGTAGACAGACTTACTAAGAGCGCCCATTTCATACCCGTGAAGAGCAAGAGGACTGCTCCATGGCATATAGAGTGGATTTACCCGAGAGACTTAGTGGGGTACATGGCGTATTCCATGTGTCACATTTGAGGAAGTGCCTACATGAGACCGTAGAGGTGGTAGAGCCAGCTTGCTTAGAGAGGTGGAGGTAGAGCGTGATCCGACTATTCGACGAGCTCCTACCCGCATCCTTGGGTCAGAGATTAGGAAGTTGAGAAACAGAGAGGTTTGACTAGTCAAAGAGCAATGGGGAGAAGATGAGAGCAATGCTACTTGGGAGATAGAAGCGAAGATGCGTTCATTGTACCCATTCCTTTTTGAGGGTATGTCTTTTAACTTCTCCTTTATCATTTGTCTAGTACTTATCTTATCTTCAGTATGTCCTCTCATTAGTATCTTTGACCTTTAGATAGGTTAAACCTATGGTTGAAACATGTGTTTGAGACATGTTATGATTGATGGATACGAGTGGATGCAAGTGATTGCTAGTGGTTGCTCGTGGATGCATATACACTCACTCTAGGCACTATATCGGCTCAGTCACTTCATATTGCATATTGCATATAATTGTGTGTAGGTAGCTATACTAATGGATGTATAATGGTTGTGCTATCATATGGATGATGCATTTAGGTGAATGATTGTGCACTCATGTAGAAATAGTATGTTTCGATAGGGTTCTTTCGCATACATATTGGATGCATGGCACTATCAAGGTTTGCATTAAGGAGGTCAACTAAATCAGTAGACCGCCTGATTTTGCATTAGACAGGGAGCATATACACACACTCTTTGCATATGTTCATACAGCATTAGAAACTTTAAGGACAATGGATGCCAGTGTTTGATGGTTTGAGTAGATGGTTGTTTGGATGGTAGGATACGTTCTCCTTGACTAAGAGATTTCGGGGACGAAATCCTTTAAGTAGGGGAGAATGTAACACCCCGTATGTTGAATAACTTGCTATAATATAAAACAGGGTAGAATTAAATTTTAAAATTTGAATCAGGGGAAACTGGCATTGCGTTCGTTTCGGAAAAATACGCGAAATAGAGTCCGAGTTTTCGAAAATCGGAGTCCGTATGACCCAGTTAAGGCCCGAAGAAGTTTTCAGAAATTCAAAACAGATTTAAATATTCAGATTTCACATTTCAGAAGAGGCGGGAAAATTCCCGCCAGACTGAGGGAGTCGACCCAAGGGTCGACATGGGTGTCGACCCCCTCTCTAGGGGTCGACCCAGGGGTCGACCCCCCCTGTCGGTCTGTGTGACCTGGGTGCAGCCTGAAGGGGGTTTGGGCTAGGGTTGGTGGCTAGTGACGAAATCTGACGGCTCTAATCTGATTTAGGGTTAATCTAATGGCCTAAAACACTCAACTAATCTATAAATACACCCTAAGAATACCCTAATTCATACTAAAATTGGAGACAACGTCGTTATGCCGTCAAAATGCAACTAGAAGGAGCCACCAACAAATTCAAGAGGAAGATAGCTTCTCAAATCAACCTCTAATCAACTCTAGCAACTTAATCCTCTTCATAGGAGTGTTAATCAACAAATGGTGAGTTTCTATAGCCTTAATGACCAATTATTGAAATGATTATGATAGGATATAATGAGGTTATGGCTATGAATGTGGATCAATGCAATTTATGTTATCATATGCTATGTGTTCATGATGTTATGCAAGTTATGCAAGTTATATGCTATGTGTTCATGATGTTATGCAAGTTATGCAAGTTATATGCTATGTATTCATGATGTTATGCAAGTTATGCAAGTCATATGCTATGTGATCATGATGTTATGCAAGTTATGCAAGTCATATACTAGGTGATCATGATGTTATGCAAGTTATGCAAGTTTTAGGCTATGTGTTCATGATGCTAGTTATGCAAATCGCTATGATAAACATTGATCCATTATGACACCATGTTATGCAAGTTTGGTGTTTGATTATATGCAAGTTCATATATGATATGTTATGCAAGTTTGGTGTATGATTATATGCAAGTTCATATATGACATGTTATACAAGTTTGGTGTTTGATTATATGTAAGTAACATGTGCGAGTTTACACCTTTGTATGAGATGCATACATATGCAAGTTAACCCCTTTGTATGTCATACATACATATGCAAGTTTACCCCTTTGTATGACATAAGTAGCTTATGCAAGTTACCCTCTTTATGACATATGTGATTCATGCAAGTTTGGGTTGATTATTTATGCTAGTTGGGTTTGATGCTATATGCATGTTGACACCTTTAAAAAAAACCATGTTGATGCTAATTTTATGCAAGTTGAACCCATTGTATGTGTGATGAATCTTCCCTTTTAAGTATGTCATGTTAGCGAATTACGTGGGGAACGATGGGGTTAATATTCATATTAATGAAATGGTGTGAAGTTGGTATGATTATGCATACCATAAAGTGGATGGACATAATTGAGTCAATTATGTACATCATTAAATTTGTAATTAATTAGGGATAATTCATACAAATTATGGGGGTGATTAATTAGGTGTAATTAATCGACTAAGACACGAGGTTGGACCCTTTTGTAGCATAAGACTGCCCGGAACCGACCGGCAAATCCAGCGGCTACAAATGATTGGCCCAATGTGAGAGGTCTTAGGCATAAACTAAATACGTGACAAGTGTAAAGACACGAGGTTAGACTCGGTTATGGCGTAAGGTTGCCCGGACCCGACCGGCAAATCCAGCTGCCATAAAAGATAGTCTAATGTGAGAGGTCTTTACAACGGTTACGTTCTTAATCAATTAAGAAACACTTAACCATATTAGCATGTAGAGGGACATGAGGGGTTAAGTGGGTGCCTTGGGTGGCATGTGGAAAAATCTAGTGGTTGCCTTGGGTGGCAATAGAAAATACGATTAGAATACTTAACCAAAGTGGAACATGTAATTAAACATGATTAAAGGGTTAAGTAAGTGCCTTGGCTGGCATAAGGAAAAACCTAGTGGTTGCCTTGGGTGGCAATAGAAGATAAGATTAGAATACTTAACCAAAGTGGAACATGTAATTAAACATGATTAAAGGGTTAAGTAAGTGCCTTGGGTGGCATGAGGAAATCTAGTGGGTGCCTTGAGTGGCAATTGAAATATGATTAGATGACTTAACCAAACCTTAAACATGTAAGTGGACATGATTATTAGAAACGGGTTAAGTGGGATGCACTAGATAAAATGACAAGCTTAGGCGGGTAGCTTGTGGGGGCCCATTTCAACCGGTAACCCATATGTATCTTATTGGGCTCGACCCATGTCGAGGACGGGACACGCGTACTGGGCTTGACTATAAGAGGCCAAAACGGGTTAGCGGTGGCAACGCAAGTCCAACGGGTTTCATATGCGTGTGTGGACCCGGGCTGGTAGGTAAGACGTTGTTGCATCGTGTAGGTATAAGCCGTGCACCATTGATTGTATCGGGTTGCCACTTTGGGGAGTGATACACCCCACTGTGGGGCCAGCACGGGTATCTACGTTAGGGAGCCGATCGAATGGGAGTAGTGGGTACACCTAGTGGAGATAGGGGCAGACGGCACCTATGTAGTCAGCTAGGGGTACACGAAACTACTATTAAAATTACTAAGTTGTGGGTACACCTAGTGGAGATAGGGGCAGACGGCACCTATGTAGTCAGCTAGGGGTACACGAAACTACTATTAAAATTACTAAGTACACTTAGTGGAATCAACCTTTAAGTAGGAATTACCCTTGGGTGGGTAGATCTGGTGTGGTGCAGTGTAGGAATTACCCTTGGGTGGGTAGATCTGGTGTGGTGCAGTGTAGGAATTACCCTTGGGTGGGTAGATCTAGTGTGGTACAGAGTAGTATTTATCCTTGGGAGGATAGGCGTGTCTTTACCGTTATCTTAGTTCATCCTAAGTCTAGTTGGCTGCTTAGTGTAGTCATTTATCCCCAGTCGTACCGTACCAGGTTTATATCATACCCTAATTACTTTAATGATTGTATTGTTAAAGTTATAGGGCTCACTCAGACTTATGTCTGACCCCGTTGTTTTTTTATCTTTTTCCCAACCCTCAGGTTATCAGAGTGGGCCTAGCACTAGTGGGCTTTGATTCAGATTGCTTTATCTATCTTTTGGAGCTTGGACTCTTGAAGTAAAGCTCGGTTATCTTTTCTATTATGGCTATTAGTATGTAGTGGGATTATGTACTTATGTTTTAACGAGATGGATATTTTGTGCTTGACTCTTGTTGGTTTTTGATATGTAACCAAACATGTTTACCTTCTGCTGCAATGAAATGATGTTTTTAAATTTCAAGTATTACTTATATCTGTCTGTTGTAATTTTTATGTTCTATATTCACTTAAAATACTCCACCGAAGTTAAGGCATTCCCTTAGTGAGTGACCTTAACGGGTGTGGGGTGTTACAGGATCGGTCTTACGATTATCCTTTCTTTTAAAAGGATTTTTAAAAGTTAAACCAAGTGGTTGAAGTTTACTCACACCAGTCCCATGACTGACTCAGAGTTTATTTTGTTTGTTTTACCCTAAACTCTTGGGTGCCCAAATTTGTACGGGCAGTCAAGTATTTCAGGTCTTTACAGATATACTTGGAGAGCTTGGAGTAGGAGGCTTCAGCGTTAGTTATCTAGTGTTATTTTCCGTTGTGTTGTAAGTGTTGTACTCTGATAATGTTATTGTATATATATACTATTTTATTTCAAAGTTATGTTATATTTTATTCGTTCCGATGTGAGATTTGTGTTACTCTGATGTGTTGTGTGTTCTTCTTCTTCTATTCTAATTTTCTATCTCATCTATTCTCACCCTATAACTTCTTTCATTAACGTTCCGGTAAATTTCGGGTGCTTGGTTGGTCGACATCGTATTTGGTCGATAATTAGGATCGCGTTTTCCTCCGGGCCGTTACAGTGGTATCAGAGCTGAAGGTTAAGTAATTACCTTGGCTCTGCGGCATGACTCAGTAGAGATGGGGTTAGCAATACCTTAGATTGAGTCTGAGTGTATATATACGAGTGAATGTATTTGTTATTCAATATAAAATGGTTTTATACTGTGGAGATTTATTGGTTGAGTTGTTTATGGGTTCTGATCGATCAGTTTGATCCACTGTATCGGCAGGAGTTTATAAACACTTGAATACGATGAACCGACATGATATGTTTTTGAAAAGAGGGTAAATGATATAATTTTACCCAAATCATATTTTGATATAAAAGTATGATTAATATTTGAAGTATTATCGTATATTGAATGTGTTGGTTGTGATTATAATCAGATAAGGCTATAAATTGAATGGTTATGTAAATAGCCAATCAGGATTCATATAAGTGTAGTATATGAAATCAGATGAATTAAATCTGAATTTGAATCAGAATTGAAATTTAAAACCCTGGAAATTTGGAAAAGTGTTTATGAATTAAATCTGGATTAAATATAGGAGAATTTTAAAATCCTAGGAGATTTTAAATTGTTTACAAACATTGTGCATGATAATTTGAAATGTATTTCAAAGTGAAAATGTTTAAATATGGTTTTGAAAGTAATATAGTATTGAACTCACTTCGATCGCTGGAAAATAGATTTCGATGATGACAGCTGCATCATCGGTGTTCATTTTTGAGTTTCTAAGTGACGGATTACTATAAAAAAAAGTTTTTAAATTGTTTTGAGGAAACAAGTTGTTCAGAAATTCAAAGGTTTTGAATTGTTATTATGATTTCAAATTGATTTGAAATAAAAACCCAGGAATTAAAATTCTGGAAATTTAAATTTAACTTATGAAGTTAAATAGGATGAGATGGTAAAAGTAAATAAATATATTAGAATTTAACTTGAGATAAGTTAAATAAAACTGGAATTGATCAGAGAATAATCTGGAATGGAATTTAGTTGATAAATTAAGAATTTGGAATCAAGAATGGAACTCGAGTTTGAAATGAAATTCGATTTGGATATAAGTGAATGTTCGGGTTCGAGGATAAAACCGATTGGAATTTGATTGGAATGATATTGGTATATGCAGAATTGGAAATAGATGGAAAAGGATATAATGATATGCCCGACAAAAAGGTACAAGTTTATATTTCTATTGGGTATGAGATTTATGAGCCGAATTGGCAAGCCGCTTGGCTGTTTGATTTTCTTTTGGGTTGGAGAAGGCCTAGAGAGGCGAGTTGTAGTTGTACCGATTGAGCCGTACAAAGGAGGTGCCGGCAAAAAATTTCAGAAATTTAGGGAGTTAGAAAATTTTCAGGATTTTTGAAATTTTTTGGTAATAAGAATAAATTAATATTTTAGTTGAAATAAATTGGTTTAGTGAAACTGAAGCTAAAGAAGTAAACAAATAATTTTTACCTGGTCAATAGGGTATGTTTTCTACCTTAGCAATTTCGAGGACGAAATTATTTTAAGCGGGGAAGAATATAACGTCCCTTATTTTTTTGGTATAATAATTAATTTATTTAATTATTTAAATAGTGATTTAGAGATTTAAATGGTTATTTCATTAAATAATATTGAATATTTAATTAATATTTATAATATAGAAATATATTATAAGGCCGAAATAGTCGGAAATAGCTGAATTCACAATACTGTGTGAATTGGATCATTTAAAACATTTAATTCAGTTTAGAATTGAATTAGAATAACGAATATATTATTTGAACGGCGATTTAACGTATAAATTATAATTTATTTATAATCGAGCCCGTAACGTCGCGGCAGTGCGTAATTTGGCGATTTGAACTTTAATTGAATATACAGAATCCATTTAGAGTCAGATTTCTGTGAAACAAGAAACGCTCGGATATGTCGAATGATATTTTTTCAATGAAACGAAAAAATCTAGATTTCGTCGTATACATTGTAAGTTATGTCAAAATCAAAATTTAAAATAGTCGCTATGGAATTCGTTATAATTTATAACGTTTATTTACGTTATAAAAGGTTTTTAATATAAACCGCATAGCGATATAAAACGAAATTTTGAAATATTGAGTTATAAATCCAGATATGTATATTTTAGAGCTGTATGATATCATATGCGAATATATACGATAATATTAATTTAATTTGATTGTTTTAAATATTTTAATATTTAAAAGGTCTATTTATGGCCTTAGAAAATAGCCATTTTTCAAACGACCTCCACATTCGATGAAACCAATTTTGTTGGGTTCGTAATATTAAATTATTATTAGATTTCAATTTGCGTGATTTTTGGAGTCAGTATGTGGTCGTACGCGATTTTAACGTGGAAAACAATCGATATTTTGACGATTAAAAATACGCTGTGTGAGCAAACGGAGTTGGAATTCGACAAAACAAGTTTCATTGGGTCCGCAATGTCAAACTCTAACTGCATATCAATTTCCATGATTTTTGGATATTTTATGTAATCATTCGAATTTTTTTAAGATGAATAAATGAGTAATTGGCTAAAATAAAATATAAAAATTAAATAAAAAATAATTTATCCTATCCTATAAATACCCAACACCATCTAACCCTAACACATTTCTTCCTCTGGTCAAAACTATGCCACCGCTTCCTCTTTTATTTTTATAGTAAAAACCCAAACTTTGGAAAATCAAAACAAACCCAAATAAAATCAGAAAATTCCAAACTTTATATATTTGTGATCCTCATTCGATGCTCTTCGATCTGGTATCAGCGTTGTTGGGTTCGGTGATGGTTTCAGTCAATCGAAATATGTACAACATGGGTTTTATAGACTTAGGTTTAAGGTTTTCGAGAGTTTGGAGCATCAAATTGAAGAACAAGTGTTGTATTGGTACTTAGGGTGGAAAATGGCTTGTGTGTGCCCAATTTTGGGGTGTGCGGTGCGATTCCAGGTTGCGGGTTCCTGTTAAGGGCGTGGGTTTGGTCTGAAAATGCAAGAAGGAGGGGGAGTTCGAATTTAACAAGAAGGGTATGGTTGTAGAGAGATTTCGGAGAGAAGAATTCTTGTTATTTTTGTGAGATTTATCATGGAGTGTTTATCGGGGGAGGAATGCTTGATGGTGCAGTAATGGAGGAGGATATGGTCTGTGTTTCAGCGTTGGGGAAGAAGGGGTAGTCGGGTCGGGTTTAAGTATGAGTGGGTGGGTTGAAGTTTAAAGGTTAAGGCCTGATTAAATAATTTAATCCATGTTTTATTTAATTTAAATATGTATCAACTTCAAAAAGTCATAACTTTGTCATACATGAACGAAATTCAGCGAAACTGGACACGTTGGGATCATAGGGACGAGGGCTACAAAATGGAACTGATTTGTAGTGATTTGGAGCTCGTCTCAATTTATGGCAAAATAAAACGCCTGAACCAATCCGATGATCAATTATCGTTATTTAAAGATAATCGCCCAGTGTGAGTAAAACTCACTAACTCTGTTTAAATTATATTTTTTATGAATATAATCTAATACTGATAAATGATGATTGAACTCTGTGTGATGGTTGTTTGGTTGAATTATTGATTGTTGGTTGAAATAACAAATAACGATACATACACATATCGTCAATTAACATTTATTCGGTCTATCAGAATATAATATATTGAACTGAAATTGATATGAATTATATTGTGTAACATCTGTGGATGCAGGGAAACAGGTTGGAGGGATCCAACTGTATTCCTCAACATTTATTTTACCGTATTTCATATATTGTGATATATGATGTGATATATAACCTTTTGTTGATTACGTATGTTTGGATGATACTAACCATTGTTATATGGTATGTTAATCACCATAAGGAAGACTGGAATGTAAAAAGAGAATTTTTAAAGTGATATTGAAAATAAAATAAATAGACATTTTAAAAAGGGAAATTTTAAAATGAATAGACTTTATAAAAAGAGACATTTATGAAATGAATATATTTTATAAAAAGAGACATTTACGAAATGAATATATTCTACAAAAAGAACATTTGTGAAACGAAGACATTTTTATTTGAACATTTGTGAAACGAAGACATTTTAATAAAATGAACATTTATGAAACGATGACATTTTATAAAAAGAGAATATTTTTAAAATGAATAGATTCTATAAAAAGAGAACATTTATAAAATGAATAGATTCTATAAAAAGCGAACATTTATAAATTGAATAGAATGTTATAAAAAGGAAATATTTTGGAATAAACGCTATAAAAATGAAGTCTTTATAAAGCAAGATAAACGCTATAAAAAATGAAGTCTTTATAAAGTGAAATAAAACAATGTAAAGATGAAATCTTTATAAAGTGAAATAAAATGATGTAAAGATGAAGTCTTTATAAAGTGAAATAAAATGATGTAAAGATGAAATCTTTATAAAGTGAAATAAAACGATGTAAAGAGGAAATCTTTATAAAGTGAAGTAAAATGATGTAAAGAGGAAATGTTTATAAAGTGAATAGAATATCAAAATGAAATATTTGGAAATCAAATAAATGGAGATGTTTAATTTATAAATAACATTTCTAAATAAAATAAAATATTTATCATTTGATAAATGGAATATACAAGTACGAACTGGTATAGAAAGTAGAAATCGGTTTTAACACCGATATTTAAAATAGAATGTGAACTCAGCATTTATAAAAGAGAATTATAAATGAGATTTAAGTGTTAAAAATGAAAAGGAGATTTTGTATGAATAATTCTGTAAAGAGAAGTATAAATAGAATTTGGAAATGGAATATTATTTTAAATACGAAATCAAACGAAATGGAGTATATAAAAGGAAACATTATTCACATTCGATGTGAATAATGAAATTAATCAAAGATTTTACAAATAAAAACATTTGTAAAGGAAATTGGATTTTTGAAACAGGAATTCAAACCAAACTGAAATTCTGAATGATTAGAAATAAATAACTTGTTTAATAATAAAAACAAGTAGCCGGATTTATAAACAAAGTTTATAAATGAATTAAAAATATAATTATTAGTGGATAATTGAGATTGCAAATTCGACTGTGAATATAAAATGGAAAATTGGAAGTTGTTTTAAAAAGAAGATGATGAAATCCATTTCGATGTTCGAAATGTAAAAAGGATTTAAAATAAAATCCGTAAAGATGTGTAGTTAGCATTCGACTAGAAACTAATGGTTATAATCGAATATAAGTTATTCGACGAGAGTTTATCGAATATAGTTATTCGAAGTGAGTTAATCGAATATAGGTTATTCGAAGAAGAGTTAATCAAATAGAGATTACTCGAAAGAGAATTATACGTTGAATTGAATTATATCGAATTCCGGAAAGTTCTATTTACTTTCCAGGTTTTCAAATCAAGAATTGTTAATTTATTAAATAAGTAAATTATTATTTAATCAAATAAAAGAAATAAAAGTTATATTTTTAAAGTTAGACTTTCCGGAAGTACGAATTATAACGTTTTCGTTATAATAATTGTTTTTCATAAAAGAAATGGAATTGTAAACTGAAATCCGAGAATTGGCTTAAGCAATAAGTGTTAAGATTTGAGTTGTGAACTTTATCTGTTGCAAGGTTAAGAACGTGTTCAGTTAAGGTCTGAGAGGTAATTATACCCCAACTTGATTGACTTCGTTATTAACAAAGGAATAGTTGAAGTTCGATGGCGAAGGTTGATTAGAAATACCGTTAAGTAACAAACGATAAATGGATTGAGCGATCATAATGATGTTTTATATAACATCAGTTTGAAATCCATATAAATGAGATTTGGAAACGTTTTCCAAATATAATTAGAGATATTTTCTAAGCATAGAAAATGAAATGTTTGTTGATAAGAAATACTGGAATGACGGTGACATGTGAATAAGAGATAGAAATGTTTTCCAATGATTAATAAAGTATATTTTCTAGATTTAGAAAATAAGCAATTATGTATATATAGAACAGGAAATGGGAAATGAATAAATTAATGATAAATTAATTAAAGAGATAAATGATGAATGATAATTGATCGATAGAATTTCCATCTGGAAATAATATCGTTGTTTGCACATATGTTTTTCTTTGATAGTTAAATCACCGACTATCGAAGTTTTTGACTATTTTACGTTGTTAATACGGAGAGGCCGAGATTAGATTCATTATCTGAAAACCACTCTGTATGGACGATAATGTTGTGATCAATTATGATGAAGATAATTGAAGATGATGTTATACAAGGGTTGTCTTGTTTACAGAATAGTGCCTTCGGTTTGTCCGGTCCTAGGAAAAATTTATATGGAAGGATGTCTGACAGAGTATATCTAAAGGATCGCGTAAGTTGATCTTTTCAAATGTAGTTACGTTTGGTGGTGGAGGAATTCGTTTCTCTTAGCTGTATACTCGTAGTATGTTTGGGGAAATCAATTTGTGATTTGGCAGATATGACGATGTGGCATTCAAAGTGAATGAAGATGTGACTGATCAAAAGTTATGTTATAACCTCTAGCCTCACAACCGGGAAATGGTATAAAATCGGGTAGGTCGCATGGCTAGTTGGGTCGTACCCAAGCAGGGTGTATTATCACATGATCTAGATAAATTCCTTTTGCTTCTTATGTCTATCGATGTTGTCCCTTCGGGAAACGGTTGCTGATCCCAACCGTTGGTGATAATACATTCGGTACTCTCAAGCTAAGTGAGGGGCCGGTCATGTTTAGCCTGAGTTGCAAGATGTTCTTGTTGAACCCGGTGTATTTCTCCCTAGAGGTACACTGTCGGAAGGTGGTCCCATACCTTGCCAGTTGGAATCCATTATCCAATAAGAGCCCACGGTTTGAATTGTATACTATATATGTAGAGCATGAGATGCAAGTGTTCTGCTAGATTGATATTACTTGTATTTAGCATTATTATAATATCAAACGAATATTGATTTCAAAGAATGCTTTAGGTTATCGTAATGTAAAAACCATCCGTGTTTATGTGTGGATCGGTCTTACGATTATCCGTTCTTTTAAAAGGATTTTTAAAAGTTAAACCAAGTTGTTGGAGTTTACTCACACCAATCCCATGACTGACCCAGAGTTTATTTTGCCTTGTTTTACCCTAAACTCTTGGGTGCCCAAATTTGTACGGGCAGTCAAGTAGTTCAGGTCTTTACAGATATACTTGGAGAGCTTGGAGTAGGAGGCTTCGGCGTTAGTTATTTAGTGTTATTTTCCGCTGTGTTGTAAGTGTTGTACTCTGATAATGTTGTTGTATATATATATACTGTTTTATTTCAAAGTCATGTTATATTTTATTCGTTCCGCTGTGAGATTCGTGTTACTCTGATGTGTTGTGTGTTCTTCTTCTTCTATTCTAATTTTCTATCTTATCTATTCTCACCCTCTAACTTCTTTCATTAACGTTCCGGTAAATTTCGGGTGCTTGGTTTGTCGACATCGTATTTGGTCGATAATTAGGATCGTGTTTTCCCCCGGGCCGTTACACATAATATTAGTAAAAAGCCTTCTGAAATAAGTTACAATCATAACAGTATAATAGACAGAAAACAAATTAAGTTACATATGTCAATAGATCATTTACCTTAAAATATAAATACATTTATCTTTTTAAACTATCCAATCAAATATATTTAGAACATTGAATTGATTGTAGAATTATTTAATGATATGTAACAATATTTAATTAGAAATATCATTCATGCAGATTTCGAAAATATTTACAAATATAGCTTAAGAGGAGAAAGAGTTTCTTTCAAAAAAAAAATACATCCAGTTCTAGAAGATGAAAGATGAAAGAAAAGAAAATTACCTGAAAATGAAGAAATAGAAAGGCTGAAAGAGTTAGAGACAAAAGTCAGCTTTTTGACTGATGAGATTAATAATGCAGTAAAACAACTAGATGAGGAGAAAATTTTAAGGAAAAAGGCTGAGCAAAAACTCCAAGAAATCGAAATCAAAATTCAAAAATTGGAAAATCATCAACAGCATAATGTGGACAAGACCACTGAACCTGAAAAACATATGAAGCAAGGAAAAATAGTTGGTATGGTACATATAAATAGTTCTACTAAATTTCCATGTTTCGATCTAATGGAAACTCAAGATTTAATTATAGATACTAAAGAAGGTTCAAAATCTGAAGATGTCGAAGAATTTACTAAAAAAAATGTTGTTGTAATTCCTATTTGTGCTGAAGATGTCATCTTTAAAGAATCAAAGAAAAAGAATAATCACAAGAATATTGAACAATGTCTACTCCTGATGCGTCTTACAGATAAAGAGAAAGAAAATGTAAAACTTTTTTTCAAGCTTGTTGGAGATAACAAGTAAGTAATGAAACGCTACTTTTTTCCAAATCAACCTATATGGTTCAGTTTAGTTTTCTACTTATTACTTTGTTATGGTATATTGTGTGGTAGTACACTATCAAAAGCATGTTATTGATAAAAGTATTGTTTTATATATCACTATCAACTCTTAGTATACTCGACACCAATAAATAAATAATTAATTACACTACATCCGTCATAGTTAGCTTTTTATCAGTGATTAATGTTAACAACTGATTGAAATTATGAAAGTTTAGGTTTTCTTATATGCTGCGGTTTAAGAGATTAAAAAGGTATTCAACTTTATCTTTTTATTTTAGATTATGCAACTACTTTTTTTGTTGATTGATTATTTATTTATATGGCTTTCTGAAGGACATTGTTATTGACACTCCAAATATTGTTAAAGGGGGGACCAAAATTTTTTTTCTCAAAGATTGTTTAGGGGGGTACCAATGAGAAAAATAGCCCCTTAACAAATAAAGGTAATTTACCTTATTACCCATTTTTCCCCTTAACAAATAAAGGTAATTTTACCTTAACAAATACTGCAAGTGCCGTAGTAATTTTTTTTTTTCAATTCTTTTAAACCCTAAAAGATAAGCATTTTCAGAGGAATAGCATCGAACTATTTTTTTTTTTTTTTTTTGTTGACATAAATATACCGAATTTTATAATTACGGAGGAAATGCATCGAAATGATTATAAATTTTTGACATGTCACTGTCGAATACATATATAATTGATTATGTGCTGCATTCGGTGCAGTGGTGACGAACTGCTTATTTTAATTCGGTTTCCCTTATCGAAGTTTTTTTAATCTAATTTTAAGGGGCAATCCAGGAATATTGGGTAGTGTGAAATAATATGTTTGTGTTGCCCTTTAACAATTTTTCAAAGAATGAAGTGTTTTTAAAAAATGGCCCTCCCTTAACATTAGTTGGAGTGTCAATAACAACACCCTTTTCTGAAATATACGATATGTTATTTTCAAAAGTAATTTTTGATATTTGATTTTTTTTTTCAGCAGTACATTTTATAAACAATAAATGCATTTATCTTTTTATGTTTCACTTAATTATTAAAAGATAACAGAAAAAGTTTGTAAAGATAATTGTTATTTTAGTAATTATGTTTCTATACAAAAAATTTATTTATATATTATATTTGTATTAACAAAACACATGATAAATGCAAACATCTTATTTTTCATCGAGGAAGCATTTAGTTGTGATGATGAAAACAACACCACCATAACAAAAGACATGATAGAAGATCTCTTATATGAACAGAATACTTTTGGTCAAATAAGTACAAAAAACAAAACTTTCCTTTATTATAAATTTTGTTTTTTACCCATATTATTTTTCAAATGTAGATCATTGTTTGGTTTTGGTTTCGGAAAGCAAAGCAACTAGATCAAAGCAATAGTATTGTGTACATTAACATAACAATGACAGTAAGTGAACTATACTCTCAAATTAACTTATTTTATTACAAAATAAATTTTCTACACCAATTTTTTAACAGACAAGTGCAACAACTGAAAACTGGAAAATATCTTGACAAAAAAGTTCAACCCTTTTACCAAAAAATTACTTTTAGATCAATTATGTATCAACATCTTATTCCCAATACATGGGAATGAACATTGGAGCCTCCTTGAACTAGATGTCGTAGAGTGCACTTTGAAACACTACGTCTCACTATACTTAACCACAAGATCTAAATCCCGCAGAAGTGGACATACAAAACTTGTCATTAATGTTGTAAATAAATATTCTCAAAAATTATATTTTATGTATTTGTTTATATATATTCTAACATACAGTGACTTTTTGTAGAAAACAACAGTGAATAACCTAAATAAAGAGCTAAAACTAGAAGGTCACAAAACAATTATTAAAAAGAAGACACATCTTGTGAATGTTGATTGTGCTCAACAAACCAATGGGTAATTATACAAATAGTTAATAATTTAATATACAATTTAATGATACACGTTAAGAAATAGAAGAAACATATTACAATTCACTATTATAGTAAAAAAAAGATAATATGCTTTATCATTATATGCAAAGTACTAAATTTCATTATTTTAGGTACGATTGCGGAATTTATGTGATGATGTTCATGGAAAAAATTGCACATGGAATGGAGAGTACATCAAATATTACTGCTGAACAAGCTACTGCATTAAGAGCAAAGATAGCTGTAGATATTCTCAGTGATGAACCATATTCTAGGACAATTAATTTTTTTTTACAGCTCTGGACCAGCTCTTAAAAATGTTTGAACTAACAAAAAATTTCATAATTTGTACTAATTGATTTTAACAATTAGAAATTACAATAGGTGATGAATTTGTAATGGCTTATACCAATATTCCAATAATTTGTACTGCTTATCTTTTTAGACAGTAAATGTGACAATGCTTATGAACATGATGATTTCTACTTTTACTTAAATTGTCATTCAATACATTTGTCTACTACTACGTTTAAAAAGAAAAATTATTTTATCTTTTGTTTATCATTTAAACTTAATTAGTAATATGTTTACTAATTCCATTTTCTACACAACAAACAAATGCAATATGGGCAACTTTTCCTAGATAAGAAGAAGCTTTAATATTTGTCTAAACACATGCAAACACTAACATTTTTTGCTACCAAGATCATTTGACTGCACAAAGAAGGCTCCTAGTTTCAACATATGAGGATTTTTGGAGAAGGTACAAGAGCATGAATCCTAAGTTACGCCACCATTACGAGATTATTCAAGTCGGACTGCCTTGCCACTTGTACTATGATCTGGGGTTCAACAAAAATATTAACACTATACAAAATGGCGATGAAATGGTAGATATTTTGATTTCCATCACATTCAAAACTCTGAATGACATATATAAAATAAAGGGAAATGAAGATTGGGTTATAGAGCTTGATTCATCTAATGAAGAAAAGTTCTTTTGACATTTGATAATTCGTATCCCAAATATTGCCTTCAAAGACAACTTGCATGTTGGAGGATTCATCTCTAAGGTATGCTCATGTATAAAAAAATCAAGATTAACTGATTCACACTTCGAAAAACTTTACATCAACAAAGATTTAAGCTCGTCAGAAAATACAAAGAGTATATCCATTGATAGTGGAGTTTATACCCGTAGTCGTTGTTTTCTCCTTCCATTCTCAACAAAAGCAGGGAAGAATGCTATACTACTGCCAACCGGACGATTTGGATGTAACAATCTTAATGATGAACAAGTGTTTACAAAATCACTTATTTGCAACGTAGAAGATAATTTACATAAGCTATTAGAGTGCGAAATGGATTTGAAATCTTCCAAAAGTATTCATTTTCAAACTGAGGAGAATGATAACAACAGGTGTATCCAAAGTGAAAAGTCAGTACATGCTTACTCTTGCTATATACTTAAGTCCTATAATTCAGGAAAATCTCCCTTTCCAGATTTGGATGAAAAAAATTCATCATTAGCATCTCATGGAAATGTTTTGGGTAAAATCAGAAAGTGGTACTGGTTTTCTACACATGGCTATTTAATTATAGCATGTCCAAAAGCCGATATTGTGAACGAATTGGAGGAGAACATAAAAGTAATCATGTTATGTACATTGTTGATTTCGAAAGAGGTAGCTACTATCAGAAATGCTACGACCCTGATTGTAGAGGCTATCGATCTTCTGTGCGACCAGTACCATGGGATGTATTGTCCAACTGGTACGACATAGTGAAACAAGAAGGCAAAACTCTGTAGAAGCAATGCTTCTATCAAAAAAAATATCAACTACATAGTGACAATAATGAATGTGGTTACTTTATTGTTATTCTTGATAGTAAGAACATGTACAAAGTCAACAACATACATACATTTTTTTTCTCTTACATCATTTGTTCTTTTCACTGAAATGACGAAAAATTAGTATGTAACAGCAAAAATTAAGATTGAACCGTGTTTTGTTAAAAATGTAAAACCATATATCTTTTTCGAATATGCTATGTAGTATTTGTATATCTGTAATGATTATGGTGTTGTATATGATTAGTTGTTGGATTTTGTTAGTGTGTATGATTAATTGATATTAGAATTGTGATCATATCAATTATTATTTCAATATTGTTATTAGCAAAATATAAATTAAAAAGATAAAAATACTTATCTTTTTCAACCCGTAAACCACATGATATAATAATTTAACAATGACAGCATTGTGCATTTATTTACTAGTGTACTGAAACAAAATTACCTTATAGAACATACATACTCAGACAACATAAACATATTAAATTTAGTACCTACAACAAACTTAAAATATTGTCTTTACATGAAAATAAAATACAGTTGTCTTTTCATACCTTTGCGGTCAAAAAAACAAAATAATAAATTAATCAGTCAACATAACACAACATACATTTAAGAAGGCCAAATAAGCAAATAATCATTCAACAAAAGAACAAGTTTCCTAATATAAAATAAAAAGATAAAATTGAATATCTTTTTAATAACCTAAAGCATATCATATAACAAAACGTAAACGAAAACTTGCAGAATTTCAATCAGTTCTTAACATTATTAACTCCTAAAAATCAACATTCAACACGTCCATATAGCCAAATTTTAATATTATAATCCATAATTCATTCTTAACGTAATGGATAATACTATATTAATAACCAAATTCATAATTTAAAATCCCTCAGTAAAATTATAATCCAAAATTCAATTCAAAATTATAAAAATCACATGATAAAAAATAAATATCAACAAAAAAAAAATCCCCTCTTAAATATCAAGAATTTATGAAATTTATGTTGAATTATAAAATATGAAGAAAAACGAATTTATTATAAATCACCTGAAATAATTAACGATCGCAGACGGAATTTGAAAATAATGAAAAATCGGAGATATCGTGATCACGACGCCTGATTAATTAGAAAAGATCGATAATTTTAAAAAAGAAAACGGCTCGCTATGTTTTCTGTCCTGCAAAATAGTTATTTAAAGACCGTGTCCTAGAAAAAAATTAAGACGTGATTAAGAGCCCTTAAGGAAAATATCCTGTTTATAAAAAAATTACAAATTTCTTTTCAATTGTTTTTGCTATGCTATACATTCAAACTTACTTCGTAATTTTACATTTAACATATTTAAACAATTTCTATTAAATTATATTTGTTAATTCATCGAATAAATTACTAATATACATCAATTTCAAATTGTATATCTATATTAACAAAAATGATTAAGATTCTCAAATACTCACATACATATTGTTTGTGTAAACTATAAAACATAAATTACACATAAACAATAATAATAATTTTAATTAATATTTTATGTATACCACATCAAAATTTATCATATATTGCATAACAAAGTTCTCATTTTAACATTAAAATAATAAATACTATTTTTAATATTATTATCAAATGCAACAGACGTGTTACACTACTATCAATTGAAACTACATAAACAAATGTAGTTGCAAGAGAAGATAGATCAGAAGGACCGCATCATATTTTAAGTTAAAATACGTTTTTCCGATTTAATCACTCAATACGTTACAAGTCCCTATTGGGTGATATTTATACACACTCTTAGAGATTGGAATCAGTTAACAGACCGAAAGTTAAACAACGCTTAGGTGGAGAGAATTTGACATATGAATTCAGTAGTCATTGTTCTCATTCGCACTTTATGTATGCATGTGCACACCCATGTACAGGTGCACATGCATGCACACACCTCCCCGTCACGTGTTTCCCCCCTTACCTTGCTTCATTGATCCTTTGTCTATCCTTGATCGTCAACCACGGTTGTTGAAATGCCCCTGGTGAAAACCATTTGTGCTGAACGAGTTGATGCCGAGTAAGTGCTTGGAAAAGTTCCCAAGTGAACTAACAGAACGTTTGATAAAACTATTGTGGTGTTTACACTCCAAAGTAGTCAAAAAAATAGAAATGTTGAAATCATAATAGATCCGTTAAAATTAAGATTTAAAATAAACTTACTCGTTGAAGAAACTAAAATCAAATGAAAACAAAATTCAATCATTTTTGTACGATAAAGAGAGAGCGATTAGTTTGTCGCTAAGAACCAAGTTTCATTTACGACACGTTTAAAAAAGAGACAAAGCTTTATATCAATCGTTTTTCCACGCTAATGACATCTTACAAGCATTCAAGTAATTTTGTAAAAGGTACCAATACAACGAACAAAATGACGAATTTTGAACTTATTTAGAATGAGCCACAGTAAGGGATTGGAAAGCTAGTATTTTAACATATACATGTATATACATGTGTGTCTGATTGTTATAATTATATATACCGACACTTTTCCACTTCTTATTATATGAGAACTTGATTTCATTACAATCCAGCTTAATTGTACACCATGTGGATTAATTTAATTCTATATGATAGTCTTCAACCTGAAACGTCAATAACGCAACCCACTATAATGGGGTATAAAACTCACAAAAACTCAAATTTTAAAACAATTCAAAATCAAGCCCTAATCCAAACACATTGTATATCATGCGCCAATACACTAATAATTTGAAAAAAAAAAAAAAAAAAAACTGAATACTGCTAGCAACTCCTACACATCAATAAAAAAAGAAAAACGAATAATTAAAAATTGAAGAAGTATAATTCCTTAAAAGGTTGTGCTTGAGCATTTCAACGGAGCGATCCGAATATCACAAAACCCAAATCCGAATCCCATCACAAAAATTAAGGTGGTGTTTAAATTAAAATACATTTTCAACAATAATTACGAAATATGAAACGTGTGCAGGGACAATGCAAAGGATGCAAGAAAGATAGAGGAAACTATAAAGGGAATGGACCAACAATGGAAAGATGGGTTGTATTTCTATGCTTCTCTTATTCGTTAAAACATGAAAACAAATAAAAATTATTTTCTATTTTCTATGTTAACTTTATTTTCTAAAATGATTGTTTTCAACGATATAAATGCGTCATGCGCTTTTTTGCATGGACAAAAATCTGAAACTTGAAATATTATAGCAAACACTACCTAAAAATCAAGCATAAACTGCATGATATATAAAACCAACAATCCCAACCCACCAAGCATTTCAAGCACTCTGAAAAACATCCATGTACCAAGCTCAGAGTATTCATGTTAAAAACCATAATAAAAAACATACGTTTACATACGAACAATACAATCATACAAATTAAGTGACGTACTCAAATTCACAACAAAATTATGAAAATACATCCACATGCAAACAAACAGAACGATATAAGAATTACTCATTTTTCAATACAGTGAAAAACTAGTAGTCCGATCTGTTCTAACCAAGCTAGGTTCTGATAAAATCATAGCCTAACTGAATTGGGCCTGAACAGTAAAAAGCAAAACTTATACCTGTGTTAATAGAGCCGGTATGTACTGGAATCGGACAGAAACCACAATAAACAGGCCTACTTGTAATGCAAACAAAGGTCTTGCAGCCTCATTAGCTAATTAGGTGGTAAAAGCTTGCGTGGTTGCATATCTTTGGATGCCTCATAAATAAACTAAACAAAGAATCGGTCCCCAAGTAAATAGCCAAAGCACAAATAGTTGCAAACAAAGAAACATAAAAATACAACATTTAAAATAACACAAAACTTCCTTTTTCTCTACCATTAAAATACACTAGTGTTACTCTTCGGCCATTGTTCCTTTCTCGCTGACATAAATACCATCGAGAAATTTACGAATATCTTTCTTCTTCACATGACATTTCTGCAAGCACACCACAGTTTCAAGTCAGTATATTCTAAAAGAACGTTGAATCGTTTCCATTTAGTACAGATCCTAAGTGAAAAATTAAAAAGTGGTGTACTAGAAACTGAGCACTTAGATTGAAAGACAAAAAGTGTACAGATTAGTTAGTATGCATGTGCTTTTTTTATGTGTGTAGGGGGGGGGGGGGGGGGGTTAAAGAGCTGACTATTTGAAAAAGAAAAGGAGTTTACCGTCATTCCTTAGTAATACTAAGTTTAATGGTTACAAATTCACCTGGTTAATCAAGGCACAAGAGCGAGAAACAAGCTCAATATCATTCCCATCAACGATGAGCTCATCCTTCACCTTTTCGGAACGGGTAACTGTTACTCCATCAAGCATATCCACTTTCCTTACCTGACAATCGATTTTAGTATTTTAATATTTCGCTTTACTTTTAAATTTCCTTTATAAACCGAAAGAAACCCAACATGCAGTCATTTAGTAACAAGTGCAGTAAGCAGCATCACTATTTCAAGAATACAATACGTTGTCAATACCAGTATTTCTATAATTGGCTACGCACGTATTTAAGGATTGGGTGCATAAATTAATGATGAATATTTGATATTCAGATGAAAAAAGTAATGTCTGATTAAATATAACTTGAAGCACGAACTTGTTTCCCTACACTCATTTAAAAAAATAAGACCAAGAAGAAAAAAAATTCAAGCGAGAATCTGATGTTGCATTTTTTTTTCACTGACCACATTATTCAAGAGGTACCCTGTTCGTCTATTTCTTAGCTTTTAATGACTTCATGAAATGGATCCGAAGCTAAATCCAACATTAAAATCCCAAAAACAGACCGATTTTGCATCAACCCTGATCTAGGGGCTACCAGACAGATGGAACATCAAACCAAGATTAGTATGAAGTATAAAGACATCCATATACAAAGATAATTGTTTATTAAGTGGCTAATGCTATAATATTTGGCAAGAAGTTAGTCTATGAATTACAATCTAGATTACTATTTCGATGAAATTGTTGGAAAGAATTTAGTCATATAAGTATTAACCAAATCAACCATGGGAACCATCCAGTCTAAATTATCAAAAGCAGTGAATATTTTACTAATACCTCAGACATATACTATCAATAGTGCTAAGAGGTAACAAAACACCACCTTATAAGAGAGGTATAGTACTGAAGATGCTATGTTTCACACTTGCCAATAGCACTGCACTTTTTCGAGAATGGTGTTTTTTTAGTTGCTTTTTCGAACAATATCAGCCAATAAATGTCTAATTCTATTACATAGTTGTCAAGGCGAAAAAGACCCAGGCCCTCGCCTAGTGCTTTTTTTGCGCCTAGGGCTTTTTTGGGCGCCTTGAATGACTTTTCTTTTTCAGTTTTCAGCTAAAAAACTGCATTTAGAAAATGCAATAAAACACAATTTTTGTTTAAAAAGGCATATAAAAGCATTATCAAAAGAAAAAAAACACCATACAATAAACATTCAAACTAAGAATGCGCAAAGCCATTTAACTCATGTTTACAAACAATAAAATACTTAAAATGTAGAAATTAGAAACAACATTACGTAAAGTCTTAAACAAAGTTTTAATCTTCCATGAACCAAGTTTTCTTGGACAATTCAACGAAAGAAATCTAGGGTTTTTCTTTTCGACAGGTTAACGAAAGAAAAGCAGCCTTCTTTTTATAGAATATGCTTTAAATCATAGTAGTTAAGGCGCGAAGGCGCAAAAAGGCGCAAGGCTTGAGCCCTGAGCTTTTTTGAGCCTTGGGCTTTTTTGTGTGACTTTTGTACAAGTGTGGGTTTTTTTGCTAGAAAAAAAACTATACTATAAAATTCTACTATATATGATTAATTTAGTGATACAAAACTTTGATTAGTAGGTACGAAGTCACAAATACAATTTCGGAACTAAAACGATCGCAAATTCAATAAATTTAATTATTTAAAACATAACTCTTTAAACTTTAAAATTAAAACATAACTCAATAAATTTTAAAACATGTCTAAATTTTAATTTAAAATTTAAAACATAACTCAATAAACAAACTAACAAGTTTAGATTAAAGTTTAAACCTGTGAGCTAATTAATTTAAATGAAAACAACTAAAATAACTGTTGTTGGTATTTGAGATACACACACATGACGGCGATGGCAGTAACAACGGAGATGGTGGCAGTTTTTTTTAGGTTCGAATGCGTTAAAGGGAAAGGGAAAACCATAAAAATTGAACAAAATTGTTCGAATTTGAAGGATGAGAGTCGGATCGGGTCCAAACAAAGCTGGACTTGGCATAAAGTCAATTATTTCACAAGGCGCGCTTTTTGAGCCTCAGTGCCTCGAGGAAAAGCGCCAAAGGCGCGCTTTATTTGCGCCTCAGTTAGCTGATGAGCTTCGAAGGCCAGCGAGGCGCAAAGCCTGCGCCTGAGCCTTAGGCGCGCCTAGGCGCGCTTAAGCGTGCGCCTTAACAACTATGCTTTAAATCCACAATCAAACGAGCATAATTTTCTTACCATGTTGGATTTAAGGCTCTTATTAGGCCAAATGCTTAAAATTCAATTCTACTCGAATGTCGCGACAAGCGAGCTTTCTTAGCGCTTCACAAGGTGATTTCAAGCTCTTATTAGGCCAAATGCTTAAAATTCAATTCTACTCGAATGTCGCGACAAGCGAGCTTTTATAGCGCTTCACAAGGTGAGCGCATTGGCGTCTTTGGGGCTTCTTTGGCGCCTCATGCATCATAGGCACCTTGGAAGGTAAAAAGGCCCCAGACTAGAGAGTACGGCATTTTGGAGCCTACACACGCCTAGGTGAGGGCTTTGATAACATAGATTTCACCACAGTTTTCTAAGTATTTTGGAATGTGTTGACTGCTAAGTATTTTGGAACGTCTTAATTGTGACATTTTAAATTTGTATTTCGCATTTTTCATTATAGTTTTTTTTTTTGCCTGCTGCGTATTTTGGAATGTCGTAACTGTGACAAAATTTGGAATGTCTTAACTGTTTAAGTACGTATTTAACTGCAGTTTAGATTTCTGTTGGGTACATATTTCACTAAAGTTCAGTATCTATGTCTACACCTTATATTTTTAGGTGTATTTTGAAATGTTTAAACTGTGTCGTTTTAAATACGTACATATTCATATATGACCTTTGCAAAATGTATGTTTCTGCTACAGTAGCTTTAAAGATAAGATTTCCCTAAGTCTCTGAATACCACCATTTCACACGTATACGCCAGTCCAGAACGGATGAAGGTAACTTTATGCCATTTTTACATGTCTCCGGTCTAACTGAATTTAACCAGTAACTGCAGCAGTACATGTTAGTGCGTATAATTTCACCCCCCACCCACCAAAAAAAACAAAACATACATACACATAGCCCTGATTGAACTAGAACTCGTTAAAATTTCCAATATAGTTCTAATATGAAGCATATGTAACAAACAGACATGAACAAACAAATTTTGATTTAAATCTGCATCGGACAACGGACATTTGTATAAAATTAAAACCTCTTCTTAAGTAACCGTCAACCATATATTTTCAACCTAAGGTTCTGCAGCACATAAATGTACCTCACATATAATTGATGGACAGTTTGGTTAACAGTACCGATTGAACTCCTATTTACTAATAGTAGACACGAGTATTTGTTTCATTCTAATATCATACACAGATAAATTGCAACACTACATACACGTTAACTTCATTTTGTAAAATCCATTTTCTTTCTATAACAAACTGTATTTTCAACCACAGTATATTCCTACACGTGTGCATCGCACGTGCCTGCGTACTCGTCATTTTAATATCAAACATTGATTCTTAAATGTTTACCATCATTATTGGGTTATGGTGACAGGTGATTAAAGCCACAACTATATGATGGCAAAATCAAAAACATATTATAAGTAATATCATTCTCCAAAATGAAGTAAGAAGATAACTCTTGTGAAGGGACGAAGCAAACCTCTAGAATAGAGGCACAAAGAGATAGGAAGAAGCTAAAAATTTCGCTTCTACTTAGAGCAGCCACAACTACATGATGGCAAAATCAAAGCAAAAACATATTATAAGCACTGTTTCAAATCTCGCAAATATCGCCCGAGATCTCCTCCGAGATCTCATTTTGGGCTCCTTCCAAAACGAAACAACAAATATCGCTCTAAATCTCCTTTCGAATATATCGCCCGATATATTGCAATATCGAACGATACATCGACCGAGAAGAAATATTGGAATATCGTCCGAGATCTTAATTTTTTGGTTAAAATTTAAAATATTGCCTGAACTAGAACAATAATAAAAAAACTCAAATCTAGCCATGATAATCTTTTGTTATTTTACATTTTGCATGTTAAATGGCTATATTGTATGTTCATATATGTTCTTAAATGCTTATGATTTTCATATTCGTCTTTTTTACATACATGTTACTTATAAACTTATGTATTTTATGGTCTATTTATATTGAATTTTTTAACGTTTTGGATCCTTTTAATGTTTTATGTCTAACAATATTTCTGTTTTAAGCATATTACGATTTAGAGTATGAATGATTTTTCGCAAAATAAAGAAGAATAAAGTTATTTAGCAATTCAAGTTTAAGTTACTATATTTTTAATAGCATTCATAAAAATCATTTTATAAAAATATCATTTTTTAACATATCATGTACCCCGAGATAGTTCCGATATGAACTTTCAGACCATAGATGAAAATCCAAGATGAACTCCCGAGTTAGACTCATCTCGTCCCCCGATACAAGATCAAGTCTATAAAATCCACGAGACGAAACGCGACCGATATCCGAGATTTAAAACCTTGATTATAAGTAATATCATTCTCCAAAAAAAAGTAAGATAACTCTTGTGATGGGATGAAAGAAACCTCTAGATTAGAGGCACAAAGGGATACGAAGGAGCTAAAAATTTCGCTTCTACTTGGAGCATTATGTAGAAAATATAAACTTGAGTAAAGTCATCCATTTTTAGTAAGCAAAAGAAAAAAGTTAGCCTAAATTTAGGAATTTATAAACAAATTAAAATTTCCAAATTTTGCGCTTCTACATCAGTAATGCATACATACAACTTTAGCAAAGTAATCATAATTGAAAATCAGATAAATATCAAATATTTAAGTTTTATTATCACATAAAAATGTTAATAAAACTAATTATAATATACCATCTTTATTTAAAAGAATAGTAAAAAGTAAGTTTAGTGGAGATGCAAGAAAAAGCACATTTTGCCATGGCTTTCTCAACTTTTATAAGTAATAAAGTTTAGATTAGAATCTGATTTATCTAATACACGAATGTAATCCGAATCTAAATAGTTTAGGCAAAATCATATTACATGGAAAATTATAAAATAATACGAATCATATTTTTATTTTAAAACAAATACATCATTGTTTCCAAAAATTAAAAAATAGCTTGCTATATTTCTATCTTCGTTCTTTTGTATACCTATTTTAGATTAGCTCGATCTTATTTTCTAATTCCCAAATGATGTAAATATAATGTTACTAAAATTTAATATAATAATATCCATTTATCGACTGTGTAATCCCAAATTGCCTTACGTATTGTGCTTCAGTTTTGCTCCAAAGCATTCCATTCCTCCAAAAATTCTCAATCTTCTTTAGAATCACCAAGGAAACGATAACAAACATTATAAAATTTTCAAGATTTACGGATTGACTTTGCAATTATGACGATGGATTTGTTTCCCCATTTTTTAAGCTTAGATTCATTGACAATGAACAGAACTACATCGTAGAAACTATGTACATATATGATACTAACTGTATTAACTTCAGGATCATTATAATTAGTAAAATAACCTTTTACCCATGCACCTTTGATCCTTTCACGCTCATCTTTTGTTCTAATTTCAAACCACCCTGAAATCGTCTTTTCAAGTCCTGTTAAGTAAAGTCATCGTACCTTATTTCTAAGTACTAATTGGAAATTATCTTGTGTAACTAATTTAAGATATAAATATTTCTCTCAACCGAAAAGATAGTTTTTTTCTTTTTAATTTCTACTTCTTTAAACACACCTGCCAATTCTGCAAAAAGCTGTTTGTGGGTATCTTCAAATAAAGAGATTGAAAAAATAAGCTATCTAATAAGGAGAAAGTACTTATATTTTATGTTGGTGACGTATAATAATACCTAATTAGTACTTAGAAATAATAATACCTAATTAGTACTTAGAATAACGTACGATGACTTGTACTCAATTGGGCTTGAAAAAACAGTTTCATGGTGGCCTGAAATCAAACAAAAGATAATCGTGAAATAATAATAAAGTGCATAAGTCACAAGTTATTCTGCTAATTACAATGATTTTGAAAGTAATAAAGTTAATGCTATAAATATGCATATTTCAATGACATCATATTCATCACCATGGTTATCACGTCGACGACTAGTCGTTGACAAGTCACCAGAGAGATTCCACGACTCTCAACTTGTGCAATTCCACGATGGTGGGCCGAATTGAGCCCAGAACCCTAATTCGAGCCCAAAAACCCTAGTTGAGCTGAAGTCGACTTCGATTTTGCACTTCGATTTTGCACTTCGTTTCAGTTGAACAAGCATCGATAAAAAAAAACCTAACTGCATCTCGCTGCCTCGCCGCTGCCTCCCTTCTGCCTCGACATTGCTCCTCCTGCTACCTCGTCCGCCGCCAGCCCAGGTATGTTAATCGATTTGTTTTTTTTTTCATTGACATGAATTATTTCAGTAGCAGGTTTTTTTTAATTAACTGAGGAGTGTCGAATTAGCTGATTTGGTGATAAGTTTTTTAACTGAGGAGTGTTTTTGACTTGTTTTATTAGCTGATTTGGTGATACGTTTTATTAACTGAGGAGTGTCTTTGACTTGTTTTTACTTACTGATAAGTTTTTTTTTAATTAACTAATGATCAGTTTTTTTTTTGTGACTGAATTAGTTTGAATTAACGACTGATCAGTTTTTAATTATATTCGTAGCGGTTGAAATGGAGAATAACACAGAAACAACTTGGCATGAGATGGATGATTTTGCTTGAGTTCATACTCATTTTATGATCTATTATGGATATTATGGGTTTTATTTTGTTGTGACTAGGATCTATCATGTTATGTTTGTTGAATTTGAACCTATTATTATGTTATCGTTGTTGAATTTGAACCTATTATTATGTATGATTTTGCTTGAGTTCATACTCATTTTATGATCTATTATGGATATTATGGGTTTTATTTTGTTGTGACTAGGATCTATCATGTTATGTTTGTTGAATTTGAACCTATTATTATGTTATCGTTGTTGAATTTGAACCTATTATTATGTTATCTTTATATCTAATTATATTATATGTTTAAGTCTAATAAATGTATGCATATAAAAGACTTGTCGACTAGTCACGACTAGTCGGACGACTTGTCGACTAGTCTTCTAGACGGTAGTGGCTCGACTTGGCGTCGTAATAACCTTGTTCATCACCAATGAATTTAAACAAAAAAAGGAAAGTAAGATCCATCGTCTTAATTGAAAAGTCAATTTAGGGTCTTTAAAATGTTATCGTGTTCGTTATTATTTTCTTGGAGATTCTAAAAGAGATAGATAATTTTTAAAGAAATGGAATACTTTAAAGAAAAATTAAAGCACAATAAGCAAAGCAATTTGGGATTACATGATCACCAAACATATATTATTATATTGATTTCCACTAACATTGTATTTACATCAATTGAGGAACTAGAACGTGAGGCGGAACTAATCAAAAATAGGCATAAACAAGAACGAAGATAAAAACATAGCAAACTATTGTTTTTTAATTTTCGGAAACAAGATTGTATTTATTTTAAAAATACAATTCATATCATTTTTATGTGCAATATTATTTTGCCAAAACTGTTTATATTTGGATCAACATTTGCGCATAAGATAAACTAGATGTTAATCTAATCTTTATTATCTATGAAAATGAAAAAGACATGGCAAAATGTGCCTTTCTTACGTCTCGCACTAAATTTATTTTCTACGGCGTTCTTTTAATAAAGATAATATACTATAATGAATGTTGTTATCATTTTTATGTGATGATAAAAATTAAAAACCAAATGTCAATTAAATGTTTAATATTTATGCGATGTTGTGGTTACTTTACTAAAGTGGTATTTATGCATTATTGATGCAAAAGCTCAAATTTTGGAAATTAGAATTAAGTACTGTGATTTCTTCATAAATTCCTAAAATGATACTATCTTTCTTCTTCTATTACTAAAAATGGATAACTTTACTCATGTTCATATATTTTGCAAAATGCTCTAAGTAGATGCAAAGTTTTTAACCCTTTCCTATCCTTTTGTGCCTCAAATCTAGAGGTTTCCTTCATCTCATCATAAGAGTCATCTTATATCATTTTGGATACTTGTAATATGTTTTTCCTTTGATTTTGCCATCATATTGTTGTACATTTAATCATCAATCACCATAACCCAATAATGATGTTAACATTTAAGTCAATGTTTGGTATTAAAATGATACGATGATTATAGATAGATGATAATTAATTTTAATAATATATCTGTTCATTTATAATCTTGCACTCCTTGGGATTTGTGATTCTCATGTGAGGTGACAAGTATCATGTAACAACTGGCTATTTCCAATCATTCAAGTCGTTATGTATCATTTCAATCCACAGTGATTTTTCCTACCTTCAAGGAACTTGCAGTGCGAGAACAATATTTACAAATAGCATACGCATCATGTAACAACATACAATCAACACATATCACATAACATATCATAAAATTCAGATGGCATGTGCCAATCATTGTGTGTATGTCACAAGTGAACAATTACAATTTAACATAACAAAATATTATGTCATGTGTCAATAAATCTATAGCAAACATTTCAATGATGTTTCATGTAAAGCAATTTTTACTTAACAAAACAATGTCAATTGTGAGTGACTGGTTCTCACCTTTTGTGGGTAAGAGAAGATAGCAATAACAATACAAAAACACACATCACCGTCTCAAGCAATTTAGAAGAAGAAAACTGTAGGGTTTTGGCTAGGGAAGATGAGTTTAGATTTTTCATAGAACTTTGAAAACAAAACTAAAAGAATAAGAGAAAGGGAAGAGATGAAGCCTTTAGGAATTTTAAGGAAGAAAAAGGAAAAGAGAAAATGAGAGAAGAAAAATAAAATATAGATTTGTGCTTTCCATTTTCCTCATAACTAATAAGCAAGATGTAAACAGTATTGTTGGCTATATCGTCCATTCCATTGACAACAAATATAAATAGTATTTTTTTTAAATTAACAAACCTGTTTTCTAAGAATCAAAGTTTAAGATTGGCCTTTTTGAAATTGTTTTAACAATGCAATGATATTAAATTGATTTTTCATCATTTTTGAAACACAAGTTAGTTGTCCCAAAAACATTGCACATATATTAATCCATTCGAGTTATTTTACTGAACAACGGACTACGGATTATAGCAAGAATCGTTGGAACCATCAAATCGTGTTGACCCTATGACTTCCACCCATAAATTATGGATCCACACGTTCCTGGTCATCTTTTCTATTAGCACAGTAATTCCTTATTAATTTTAACTTTGAAAGGAATATTTTAAAAGGATTGTTTTAATACATCCTCACTGTAAAAGTTAATATTTAAAAAATACTTTTATTTTTCATACGACTTTGTTTGACATATAGTTGACATTTCATTGTATCTATGATAATTTTAATTTTCTAGATTTGTAATTATAAAACGATTCCATTTAAAATTACATACAAAATATTAAAATACTATAATTAGATCTTAGCCAATTATTTGAACATTGTTATTCTTAATTTTAATGTTTTAAAAATTTATTTTTAAGGACAAGCACATCTGTCTTTAAAAAAATCCAAGTTTTAAGCATAAGTAAGCATGCATAGAGCATGTGCTCAATTTTTAGCATTTATTTCAATTAAATTAGTAAGCATACATCACTGTAAAATATTAAGATCAAGACCAAAAACAATATATTTTGCAAGGTTTAAAATTCTGCTTTCCGTTACAGTCTCTGCTAATTTTTGAAATACAAGTTCCATTTTGAAATTTTGGAAATTCCACTAGAATTCCAGTATGCAAATTCCGATACTTTTTACATATATATAGCCAATACACTACTAAACGTTCACTTCCAACATAGATCACGACATACTTCTTGACTAATGTATAAAATACATTGTTTAATGGAAAATATATGGAAAAATTATGCAATTAATTTACATAATTCATCATTTTCAAGTTAATTCAATTATGTACTTATTTTTACCATTTATTCTACGCAAATTGTCAATTATAGCTAGATAAATACAAGTCTGAGAGCCCAGCCCACTCAAAAAGAAATGGGTATTGCATTACGCATCCCTGTCCAGCACACACTTAGAAAACAAACTTATGTCATGGTTTCCTCTCTTCCTCCGTCATAGCCCTAAATCAAAATATTTGTCATTCTCTGCTCGTCATTTCATCCTCCTTTACTAATATTGATTTTCATTTATGAAATTAGCGGAATAGAATTTGTCTCTCTTTCTGTGCTTCTTTTTTCATTTTCACCTGATTTCCAACTGCAAACGTCCATAACCAATTTTTTTATTGATTTCCGTTACGTCACAAGCGGAACCAGGTCGAAGCGGCCAAAATTCCAACATAGCGGATGGAATCTCAAACCATGGTATTTGTCCCATAAATAATTATAAATTTTTTATTTGAACACAACTATTAAAGACAAGAGCACTATGTACTGAGAAACTTTAACGAACTATTTTTTTTTTTTTTTTTTTGAATTAAGCAAATGAGAAACTTAAAATTGAGCCAAACATCCTCTTAAGCATCTGAAATCAATCATTGTACTAAAATAAAATAGGAAGCATGTTATTTAGCACACGTAGTTCAACTTATTCTTAAACTCTAAGGAACTTTGAATAGTGATTTATAACATACAAGTAGTATTGAATAGTCATTTTATAAGTAGAAGTGTTGCGATACAATCTGATTTATAAGTTAAAACAAGTTTACAAAAATATCAGAACTAATTATGAACTATGTTCGAGTCATACACAACAAATTTTAGCTTTTCATGTTTCTAATTAAAAGAGTTGTCAAATATTAACACTGAAATAAGTAACATAAGTGACTGCAAGAAAATAAGTTCCCTGTAAAGTAGCCAAGACATGCTCTAAGAAGTAGCCGGTTTCATGAATAAATTTTGTTTCTGCAGACCGGAATGTTTTTTTAAGATGCATAAACTGGAGAAAACATATCTGGATATGCAACAAACATATTCAATAACATGATCACTCTTCAAATATTTTCAGTACACTATTAAGCAAATTTAGTTACCATTTTAGCTTAAACAGGAAACACATTCGTTTATTAGTAATTGACAGGCTTTAACAAAGAAACAGGGGAAAAAACTGTACCTTCTTCTCACCCAAAAAGTTTCTGATCTCAATATTTTTAGCATCCCCACCAATACTGGCGTTAATTGGAAAATGAGCGTACACGAACCTCATCTTATAACGATATCCCTTTGTAACACCGGTAATCAAGTTCTGCACGTGACTAATAGCCGTCCTGATAGAAGCCATCGTTTTTCTAGATCCGAACCACGCGTCGACCTTAAGCTTGGTGCCGCCCTCGATGAGCTGGAAGTCGAGATTGAGGTGCTTGAAATTGCGGGTGAGCTTACCGCGCGGTCCGGTCACCTCGATGATCTTTGCGTTGACCTTGACCGTGACTTCCGAAGGAATATCCATCGTCTGCGAAGAAAGGATCGTCTTCATTTTTTTTTTTGTATAGAAGTCTGGGTCTTGCGATGGTGAAGCGGACAAGGAAAAATATGGCGGCTACGTTTGAAGATTTTATATACAGAGTTAGGGTTTTGTAAGATAGCAGAGTGGTGAGAGATCTAGGCCGTTGGATTGGTTTTGGGCATCCGGCTGCCAGTTCAAGGCTTTTTTAAGTACTATGCGTTGGCTAGCCCAAAGGAATTTTATGGCCTAGTCCAACCAGATTCTAAATTGGTTTGAAACTTTAAGTGGTGTTTGGATTGAGTTGTGTTTTCTATTTTGAGTTTTCAAAATTAATCACAAAAAGTAAACATGGTTAAGGAACAATGGAGGAAACAAAAGGGAGTTGGAGGGGACCACGAAAGAAACGTGAGGACGACGGAAAGATAAATTATCTTTCATTCTTCTGTTATTTCTGAAATCATGGAAAAATAAATAAAAAATTGTTTTTTATTTTGTTTGTTAACTTTGTTTTCTAAAACAGCTATTTTCAACGATATGCATGCATTGTTCGTATTTTTATATGAACGAAAACCGAGAACAAAAATTACAAACTAAACACTTTTTAAAAATATCTTCTTACATTTACAAAGAGAAAAAAGAAGAATATGAGAAACTGAAATAACTATAAATATTGTAATATACTGAAATATTTAGGGTGAATACACATAATGCGAGAGATATTATTATAATCATGTTTATAGACAGAGAACATTTGTGTTGTAAAGATATCTGTAATAATAAAAATGTCTTCCCTTTCTCATTTCTTTTTTTTTTTTTTTTTATAACACATTATCAGCACAAAGGTTATTTAGTTTAAAATTTTTGTGAAACTTTGCACCGTGATAACAGTGGCGCCGGTTCGAAATCCGGAATGGCATGCTAAGAGCTTACCATGTGCATATGCTAAAATTAGCAACTTATGTGTTACTCGCGGGTCGGGATAGGTGTACTGCGGAGGGTTGCACGACTCCGGTCGGTTTCCCTCCTGAACAAATTCAAAAAAAAAATCACTGCATATTTTTACTTTATTCAGAACGTTTTCTTTTCTTTATTCTTGAAACAATGTAAAATTCAGAACGTCTTCTTTTCTATCGCACAATATTGTCATTTGTTGGTGCACGTTGTCATTCACTGACTTTATTTATTAATTTAATGAATCAACTTCAGAAAACAGAAGACATTATGAGGAAGTTTGTTATAGATGTGGACGCACTGGTTATTGGTCACATATTTGTAGATCATCAAAGAAAACGAATGAGGCATACCAACAATCGAAGAATATCGAGACAAATAATACTAAGAGATTGTCTGATAATACTAACATGAAGTTAGATTATTTATTCGAAGATTATGATGAAAATTTCATTAGCGATGAAAATTTAAATGCAATCGAAGATATGACCGAACTGATCAATTAGTAGCCTGAAGCTTGTTGTGTGGTTTTTGTTTTATTTCATCTTTTTAGCATATATTAACAAGTTAGTATGAATTTCTTTTTAGGGGGTTTGTTTATTAGGTTGATTTTATGAACTTGCTGAAATAATGCGTATTGTTGGATATTGATAAATAGTTTCTTTTTTTGAAATCCTTCTAATCTTATGAAGTACTACATTTATTTATCTTTATTAATAATTCTCTTGGAAACACATATTTTTGGTCCGACCATAAAGTACCAAAATTACCGTCTTTGTATTCAAATTTTAAATGCGTAATCAACATGCGCATTAATAATTCTACTAACATTATTTTTTACGTTTGTTTCTATACTCGTGTTTATAAGTTATTTAATTGACCGACTAACTGTATTGTCTTTAATTCTTAAGGTATGGAGCGTTAAAAAATCTATCTATCTATATAATAATTCCCACTAATCTTAATTCTCTTGGAGTCATGGTCCGACCATGAAATACCAAAAATGCCCTTGAAATTCCCACTAATCTTAATTCTCTTGGAATCATGGTCCGACCATGAAATACCAAAAATGCCCTTGACATTCCCATAATTATTATTTAAAAAAAACTCATAATGTTTGGTCTATTGCCATCAGAATGGAAACTCATATTACTCACTTCATATATGATTATTGATGAGTAATCGATATTTCGATATATATAGCCATTTATAATGTAATGAAAAGACATTTGTGGTATATTGACAAAAATTTGTTGCTGAAAGGATCCTATCTAATTTTTTTATTTTATCAAACTGACTTTGTCGGTTTTTCTTAATTCTACCAAGCCTTTGAAAACTTGTGTCCGTCTGAAGTCTTAGACAATACTCATTTTGTCCTCCTTCGAACGAAATAGTGACTTATGCATTAATTACAATGTCTATTGAAATCATGACTTAATATTAATAAACGAAATCAGTCACAAGTTATTCATTTGTTCCCATAAATCCCCTTTAATTATATGTTACAAATGCATGTTTGCCAACAGTAACTAATGGACATTTATTAAAGCATTTAATGTTAAGTTACTAATTTGTAATTAGTAATTGATTCGAATTCCAATCTCATATCTAGTAAACTTATTCGAATTCCAATCTCATTTATTACCTTATTTATTTATTGTCCCACTTTTAATTAAAAACATTAATTTCATTAATAACCTTTTAGGAATTTAATTCTCACAAATTGCATTAATTTACAATTACAATTCTCTTTATTTCTTAAATTTGCATTCTTATTTAACCACATTAATTTTTGCCTAATTTATTTATTCTTCTTAATCAACTAATTTGTTAAATTTAACCTTCTTATTGTTGACTTATGATCCCCTTTTAATTAAAAACATTAATTTCATTAATAACCTTTTAGGAATTTAATTCTCACAAATTGCGTTAATTTACAATTACAATTCTCTTTATTTCTTAAATTTGCGTTCTTAATTAACCACATTAATTCTTGCCTAATTTATTTATTCTTCTTAATCAACTAATTTGTTAAATTTAACCTTCTTACTCTTGACTTATGATCCCTATTACAAAGTCAGTTTTCCCACTGTTCGGTTTTCCCACCGTTATGCAGTATACTAGTAGGTGTATATTTATTTTCAGTTTATGTGGCTGTCATACTAATAATAATTTGTTACTGTTATCACAAAGGAAAAAAATCTCCACAGAATAGTTTCCAACTCAGCATTTTGAATAAATGTTAATTATAATCTTATTTAAGTTATATTACTTAATACTTATGCATGTCCACTTCAATTATTTCCTGCTTTTAGTTGTTTCCTAAGCGTTATATATATCGTAATTGGATGTAACACACATGTAGAGCATGCAAACATTTATGTACATGTAAATTACATTTAAAATATGAATTTATCCTAACCTCCTAATACTGTGCACAATGGGTTCCATCTACAATTAGCGTGTTAATCTCTTCCCTTTTCTTCATTTTGACTTCTTTCCTTTTTTTGACTATGGTAATTTAGACTTGTGATACTTCAATTAAAATAAACTAGTATAACCGCATAACGGTGGGAAAACCGACTTTGTAAAACTATATAACTGACAAAAAAAAATTTATTTTGTTATAGTTTTTTAATTGTTTGAAACTACATATGAATTATAATATATATAAAAAATTACGTATATTATACAAATCAAAACAATTATTTTAGCCAATCATGCAAGTGTAAAGAATAAATACACAAATTAATATACATCAAAAAGATCAAAAAAGACTGATAAAATAATTCAAATATAGTAGAACTTTGGTATCCCAGTAATAACGTAATCTTTATTAATAATTCTCTTGGAAACACATATTTTTGGTCCGACCATAAAGTACCAAAATTACCCTCTTTGTATTCAAATTTTAAATGCGTAATCAACATGCGCATTAATAATTCTACTAACATTATTTTTTACGTTTGTTTCTATACTCGTGTTTATAAGTTATTTAATTGACCGACTAACTGTATTGTCTTTAATTCTTAAGGTGTGGAGCGTTAAAAAATCTATCTATCTATATAATAATTCCCACTAATCTTAATTCTCTTGGAGTCATGGTCCGACCATGAAATACAAAAAATGCCATTGAAATTCCCACTAATCTTAATTCTCTTGGAGTCATGGTCTGACCATGAAATACCAAAAATGCCCTTGACATTCCCATAATTATTATTTAAAAAAAACTCATAATGTTTGGTCTATTGCCATCAGAATGGAAACTCATATTACTCACTTCATATATGATTATTGATGAGTAATCGATATTTCGATATATATAGCCATTTATAATGTAATGAAAAGACATTTATGGTATATTGACAAAAATTTGTTGCTGAAAGGATCCTATCTAATTTTTTTATTTTATCAAACCGACTTTGTCGGTTTTTCTTAATTCTACCAAGCCTTTGAAAACTTGTGTCCGTCTGAAGCCTTAGACAATACTCATTTTGTCCTCCTTCGAACGAAATAATGACTTATGCATTAATTACAATGTCTATTGAAATCATGACTTAATATTAATAAACGAAATCAGTCACAAGTTATTCATTTTTCCCATAAATCCCCTTTAATTATATATTACAAATGCATGTTTGCCGACAGTAACTAATGGACATTTATTAAAGCATTTAATGTTAAGTTACTAATTTGTAATTAGTAATTGATTCGAATTCCAATCTCATATCTAGTAAACTTATTCGAATTCCAATCTCATTTATTACCTTATTTATTTATTGTCCCACTTTTAATTAAAAACATTAATTTCATTAATAACCTTTTAGGAATTTAATTCTCACAAATTGCATTAATTTACAATTACAATTCTCTTTATTTCTTAAATTTGCATTCTTATTTAACCACATTAATTCTTGCCTAATTTATTTATTCTTCTTAATCAACTAATTTGTTAAATTTAACCTTCTTATTGTTGACTTATGATCCCCTTTTAATTAAAAACATTAATTTCATTAATAACCTTTTAGGAATTTAATTCTCACAAATTGCGTTAATTTACAATTACAATTCTCTTTATTTCTTAAATTTGCGTACTTAATTAACCACATTAATTCTTGCCTAATTTATTTATTCTTCTTAATCAACTAATTTGTTACATTTAACCTTCTTACTCTTGACTTATGATCCCTATTACAAAGTCGGTTTTCCCTCTGTTCGGTTTTTCCACCGTTATGCAGTATACTAGTAGGTGTATATTTATTTTCAGTTTATGTGGCTGTCATACTAATAATAATTTGTTACTGTTATCACAAAGGAAAAAAAATCTCCATAGAATAGTTTCCAACTCAGCATTTTGAATAAATGTTAATTATAATCTTATTTAAGTTATATTACTTAATACTTATGCATGTCCACTTCAATTATTTCCTGCTTTTAGTTGTTTCCTAAGCGTTATATATATCGTAATTGGATGTAACACACATGTAGAGCATGCAAACATTTATGTACATATAAATTACATTTAAAATATGAATTTATCCTAACCTCCTAATACTGTGCACAATGGGTTCCATCTACAATTAGCGTGTTAATCTCTTCCCTTTTCTTCATTTTGACTTCTTTCCTTTTTTTGACTATGGTAATTTAGACTTGTGATACTTCAATTAAAATAAACTAGTATAACCGCATAACGGTGGAAAAATCGACTTTGTAAAACTATATAACTGACAAAAAAATATATTTTGTTATAGTTTTTTAATTGTTTGAAACTACATATGAATTATAACATATATAAAAAATTACGTATATTATACAAATCAAAACAATTATTTTAGCCAATCATGCAAGTGTAAAGAATAAATACACAAATTAATATACATCAAAAAGATCAAAAAAGACTGATAAAATAATTCAAATATAGTAGAACTTTGGTATCCCAGTAATAACGTAATTATAATATTTTCAATGAAGATACCATTAATATTAAAATTATGCTTTATGACAAATCAACACTTGAACTAATTGCCTAATTTCCATAAATCAAACATTTATCTCATGACCAATTTCATGTTTCCAAAACCAATACACCGTATATATGGTAAAAAAGACGGCAAAAACTGAATTGTATAGTTATTGTTGCAGGTTTTTCAATGAGCACTAATGAATCAAATTGTATAAATCTTGTATATCAGTTGATTGTATAAAGTGCATTTAATTTTATTAATATGTACACATGAAACATACATTTTTAGTTGATTTCCAAATAAATGATCTCACAAAAATTGAAATAGACTACATTAAAAAATAAATTGGGGAGCTCAAAAAAATGATCTCACAAACATACCTTTTTAGGCAAGGCTTCAGACGGACACAAGTTTTTGTTTATGCAGTAGAATTAAGAAAAACCGACAAAATCGGTTTGATAAAAAGATAATTTTCTAGACATGTTCTAGCAAACTTTATCCATATATCGGACTGGCTTTGGTAAGCTTATTGGTTTTCGTATTTAAACAAAGTTTCTTTAATAATTTAATATAACTTTGCCATATATCTTATTTACTTAAATATGTTTATTTTCATGAATCTTAATGTACAGCAGAATTAGGACATTTAAAAGCATTATGATTAAATCAATTTTATTGTTGCTTAACATTAACACAAAATAGAACAATATCATTTACTTCATTTTTAACATTGCATCTCATAAGAATGATCCAAATTAAGCAGTTTAGGATACATTTCCCGTTATGATAGCAATCCATAGTAAACAATATGACGCTCATATGTTTCATATTTGAAAAGTAAAATTTGATGTAATCGGCATAACCCTTTATCCCTGCCATGTATATTTGGCAAACTCTTTATTTCTTGGAATGTGTATTTGAAATTTCCTTATGTTGACTTAACTGAGATCATACTCAGTTTTTCGCAAAGGTAAAGTTTTATCAAATGATTCAAATCTGGCAATGAACATATGATACTTTTATTCAAATAACTAACAATGTAATTTTTAGAAATAATAATGAACATATGATACTTTTATTCAAATAACTAACAATGTAAAGTTTTACCTTTTTGATATCACTTCAATATATCCATTACTTATGAACCTACTCGACATATTCTAGTTAGAAGTAAATAAGGAATCAAATAAATCACTGGGAGATGAATATATCGAGTAGGATTGATTAGGAAAATGTAAAAATAAGTTCCATAAATCACTGGGAGATGAATATATCGATTAGGATTAGTTAGGAAAGAAGTAAAAAATCATAAGATTTTCTTCTCTTTTTGATATGAACTCAACATTTACTTACATTACATTTAAATAGCAATTGATTTCCCATAAACTTAGCTTTGGTGGATGATTTAAGAAGGAAAATGTAAAAATATTCCATTAATCACCAAGAGACGAATATATCGAGTAGGATATTTTGGAAAGGTAAGGATTCCCGAATCACATTGTCACTCAGTGCTAGCACATGATGCCAATATATGCTAGAATTCCGAAATCTCACTGTATCCCCAAAGTTAGTCCTGATTTAAAAAAGGGGATTGTTAAAGGGACTCCATTTTTTGTTAAGGGAGGGACAATTTTCTTATTTTTGATGAATTGTTAAGGGAGGGACAAAATAAGTTAGCCCCCCCTTAACCATATAATTAAAAATTCCAGTACTATCCTTATAATCCTCTTATACCTGCACATATACATACACAAGAACACACACCAGTATTACCCATATACATACAAATACATAACATATAATCCCCCCTAACAGAGCAAAACTAATGCATATCTGCACATAACTATATGAATTTAAACACTTAAGCATAAGTCAGACTACACTTGTATGAATTCAAACACTTAAGCATAAGTCAAACCATCACTTATTAACACTTTTTAGTCTAATAAGATACATGAATAATTAACTCTGCAAATTGCAAAATAAATTTAGAAACAATATACAGTGACCTTATATAATTCAACTTAAAAGGAAAATACAAAGAAATAACAATCAGACGAAGATCCACCTCTTTCAACTCCCCCTAATTCAAACAAAGTTTATATAATCTCAGTAATCCAGTTTAAATCATGCATTTATCACTCATATATATAAATAAATAATAATAATAAATGATAATTACAGTTTCATGCGCCGTCTATTTGCTGATGATATTAATAGCGTAGATGATTCCAAGCAAATATCCAAAGAAAGTCAATATCAAACATATCCAAAACTCAGCCTGGAATTATGGGAAGTAATTAACAAAGGCTAATTCTATTTAAACACCAAAAATTGCTAAACATATACCAAAAATTATAATAAACCACTATACGCCATATATTACTTTACATACACCGTTTCTTTTAGTAAATTATCCATGTTCTCATCTTCTTCTTTTTTCCTCTTTCAAACTTAAAACACAATTACCCAAATTTAGAAATTCTTTGCATCATATTACGTAAAATTTAAAAAAGTGAAATTTAATTCTTTTACTAATATTGTAACTTCTATAAACTTTTTGAAAAAAATTCAATTTCTACAAAATTACTATAATTTTACAAAATAAATCAACAATTCTAAATTAGGCCATTGTTTCTTAATGTTTTCTTAATTGAAATTTTAGATTTCATGATTAAATAATTCATTAACATATTAATTAACATATATATTTTGTTTCAAGTTTTAATACTTTTAAAAATAATTGAACTTTTTATATGCAAAAGTTTTTAAAAAACAACTATGAGAAAAGAGTAATTTAGTAATAGAATTTTATAGAAAAACAATGGTGTAAGTTAAGTGATTTTCGGTGTATATATAGAATTTGCCATTAACAAATTAAAATATAGTCAATCACTACATGTCTAAATAACTAAGGTTACGAGGGGCAGTTTAGTCCATGCTTATTTTAAAATAAAACAAATCAATCCATCCCTTAACAATTTTTCCTTAACGTGGAGTCCCCTTAAAAATGTCCCCCCCAACCAAAAGTGGAGTCCCTTTAACAATCCCCCAAAAAAAAAACATCAATGGGCAACTAATATATTTTTAAACTCTTACCGAGTCATCTTTACTTTAGTTGCCTCGGTCATATATATGATAGAGTTCCGTAAGCCTTGATAATAACTGCTAAAATTTCGTACTGTACCACTAGTATAAATACAATGATTCTTCTTTTCTTTCTCAATCCTACAGAACCAAACTTGCTTCTTTTTCCTTCTATAGCTTCTATTTAGAAAACAAGTAAAATTCACTTTATATTTGTACTATGTAATGTTCTAAAACTTCTTTCTTTCGTGTTATTTTGTATTAGTTCAAATCTGCTCACAACTTATAAAATGGCATCTATCTTAGTTTCATTCAAATCTAAATACGTCAGTTCGGAAAATGGTGGATACAATAATGGGAAGACAATGAAGAGGCCAAGTAAGTGACGTATATCTCATGGCATCTCATATTAAATACAACAATGGATTTTTTTTCTCACCGTTGATTTTATCCTTCTCGTATATTTTCAGACCACGTTGTAATTTGAATCTTTAATAGACTGCCTTAACCGGTCAGCAACTGAATGTTTCGTCGGTAGGCTTCTAATCTGCATACAAATATTTATTTCATTTATACTTACAAATTCATTAATTTGCATCTGTTAAAATTTCTTTTCTGATTGTAGTCCACGATGATGAAAATCATTTGAATATGATTAGAATACTTGATTTTTATTCTACAATTGATGACATTACTACAGGCAGACTTCGAGGGTGACTGTGGCATATGGTGGCAGTAGAAAAGCTTTGTTGAAAATTAAGGTAAAGGTCACCTGGAGGTGAAGGTTATTACTGATCTACTTTAACACTAGTCTATTTAATAATTCTCATTAATCTTAATTCTCTTGAAGTCATGGTCCGACCATGTAATACCAAAAATGCCCTTTAAATTCAATTATTATTTTAAAAAAACCTCATGAAATCATGATAATTATTAATTATGGTTCATGTAAATGTAAATGCGTTCAATTTTAAAAAAAATTGGTTATTAATTAATATAATTTTGGTAGGATATTGCATTCCTTATATGGCAAAAATAATGCATTTATTTTATCCTACAATCAACATAGAACTATTACAATTTTGGGTCACAAGTTCTTATTCAATCAATCAAGAAAAAAAATCCTTTCTATTCAAAATCCACTTATTCCTTTTAATAAATAAAGTTGATTAAGAAATTGCCTAATTTTGACTAATATTTACCTACAATATATGTACTATTTTGTTAAAAAATGAAATTCAATTATTATTTTAAAAAAATCTCATGAAATCATGATAATTATGGTTCATGTAAATGCGTTCAATCTTAAACATTTTTGGTTATTAATTAATATAATTTTGGTAGGATATTGCATTCCTTATATGGCAAAAACATTGCATTTATTTTATTCTGCAATAAACATAGAAGTATTACAATTTTGGATCACAAGTATTTATTCAATCAATCAAGAAAAAAAACCTTTCCATTCAAAAGCAATTTTGGCACGCTTTTCATTAATTTATTGTTTTGTCCGGCATCACTCATCATCTGATTCCTAAATAATGCTATTCATCCCAATTTCTGCCTTCTTCAGTCTTTCGCAATTATCATCTCCTTCTGCCATCGCCGCCAGCTTCTTAACTATGAATCTCTGCCAAATTGACTGACAATCGTCATCACCACCTCGACTGTCCTTCGCCACCATCGTTGGTCGCCTCATCATCGCAAAACCTAATCAATAAAACCAATCGTCAGCGTCGCCCACTTTTATTTTGTAATTTGATCGGACATTCTTTTGAAATCGAAACAAATTGAGTATTTAAGTTCTTTTCTCCTATGCATCACTTCAAAAATTTAAATCAAAGCAGGTATACAACCGTATATCTTAATTTTGTTATGAATTTAATTGCTTATTTTTTATTATTCACCTTTTACAATGGAACTGTTAATGTTAATTTTGAAAATAAATACAGAGATTGACTTTTTTTGGTAGACGATACTAATTTTTAGTTCACAATCCTATAATGTGATGTTTCTTTAATTGTTCTTCATATGTAGTGATAAATTGTAGCTTGCTTGAAGGTTTTTTTTTTCTGTGTGATCAACAAGGGATTCAAAAATGTAGTTATTTGATGTAGTTATCGCTTGCATTTATATATATTAGCTTTTTCAAAGCTTGATAATTCTATAGCACTTATACACTTGCAATTAATTTCAGTTGTTATTTATATATACCTTTTCCATATATTCTCGTAAGTTTCGTTGCTTTATTTCTTTTTATATTATATACCACAGTCATATAACATTAATACCTTTACTCATTTGATTTAAATAGATACCAGTTACTTGTATATCATTTTACAATGATATCTTAACATAAATAAGTAATATTTTCTTTCCCATATTATTTCTATGTGGACAAATCGACGTAACAACAAAAGGAACATAAACTGTTGCACATGTAGACTTAACAAAAGCATGACTATTTTTAATTATTATGACTGATTTTGCTTTAGATATATTATCAAATAAAATAGTCATATTTAGTTCTTTTCTATAAAAAAATCTGATTTAGTCCATTCTAACTTTAGTTCAAATTATTACATTGTAATATACCATTTTTACAACTATTTCCACATGTATTTCTTACTATTTTATTTGATCAAATTTTTAAAATTTATTTCTTAGAATAATTAATATTATGTACATAAGATTACTTGCTCATTTGGAACTTTTTGTTTCATTTGATATGCAAGTTATATATGGTGTTTTACTATTGATTCATCAATTTTTATCCGTGATCTCTCTTATGATTACTATTTTAAGAAGAGATTATTTTTGTCCTTGATTTCTCTTATGATTACTTATTAACAAAGCATACATTGCATCAGTCCACATATAACTAAAATGATTGTGCATAATTGATTGACTAAGTTGATTTTCTCAATATTTATAATGTTGCTTATATGTGATATTACAAAACTTACTAAGAATACTAGAACGATTGTTCTAAAGTGAAGGAATATTAATTTTTATTATAAGAAATTGTCATTACTACATTGGTTGATTGAATTGACTTCATCCATTTCTGTAAATAATGAGAAGTATTAGTAATTTAGTTGAATATATGTTAGTTCATATGAAAGTATTGATTCTACTTATAGACACACACCCCATCTCAAATTTACAGTATTTATTATATAGCATTACAGTCATATACCAGTCTTTCTACCAAGGATATAAGAAAATTTTGTTCAAAAATTCTCATTGTTTCCATCACAATTCCCTGAATTTGGTTTGTTTCCTTTTTTCTTTAGATATTTTTTTCTGATGGATTTCAAGTTTGTTTAGTAAATCAATTCCTTATTTAGGTGATTTATTGATATTCCTGTAATGTTGTCTCCTTAACTTTTTACCAAGCATTACATATAAATGTAGATTGTATTCCTTTTAAGGACTATGACCATAATTGTTCTTATAATAATAACATTGTTTTCCTATTTCATTACATTGATTTAGAAATAGTACACAATATCTAAAATGTTGCTGTTATTGTTGTTTGTCTAATTTTGTATGTTCATGCATTAAAAGAACTACCCATTACCCAACATTGCTATTTATATAACATAAAATATAATTTTTTTATTGCTCTTTACTTGATTTCTTATCACATATATAATTAATAATTTTGTCTATTCAAATATTTTTGGAAATGCTTTATTTGCGTAATATACGTAAACTATTTTCCAGAAAAACATATAATTCACCTATAAATGCCATGGGAAATGCATCTAATAAATCCAATGAAATTTCATATCTAATTTGTTTTGAAGCACGTGTTATAATGGAAACTAATTTAATCCCTATCCAATTTCTTATGATATCATTTTGGTTCCAATCTATGTTTGAAAAAAAAAACACAATTTATAATGTAACTTGATCTTTCCAATTTGTCATCACTTACCATGTAAAACAACTTATGTATAGTGTAAGTTGACAGTACCAAAATTCATAATTAGTCACAATATTACATATCTACACTATTTATACCACGTATATAATTAGTAATTTTGTCTATAATTTTAAATCACATTCAATTATTTCTAGAAATAGGTTATTTAGATAAATATACATAATTTATGTTGCTAGAAAAATGTATAATTCACCTGTAAAATGCCTTTGGAAACACATCTACTAAATCAATCGAAATTTCATAGCTAATTTGTTTTGAGAGCAGGTGTTACGATACTACTTTAAATTCATGTTAAATACGAGCAAAAATTGAAAAAAACTTAAACTTTACTTTAAAGAATAACCAGACATAAATTTGATAAGCACTTAGACTCATTTTATCTTCTTTTGGAGTGCTCCACCATCTTTTGTTTGTTCCAGTCAAAATTCATAAATAAATAAATCGTATTTATAAGTTTTTGGTAATATGTTATCTAATTCATTAAGAAGCCAGAAACATGTTTATACTTGGTTTAACTGATGATGCTGACAGTATGAAGAATTTTAATATACATGAGAATTATAACATAGATGATGCTAAAAATTGGATGCATATGTCCCAAGGGGCAACTGAATCTTACTACCTTTATTTGCTAATTTATCAACAAGTCGAGCTATATATGTGGTATAAATAGTGTTCTATATTTCCACCTTTGACTTCAGTAGTTTTTGCGCTAGGTAATTCTGACCATTAATTTCAATGTGCTGCTTTTAACTAATATATATATATATATATATATATATATATATATATATATATATATATATATATATATATATATTGCTATATGCTTTTATGCAATTACAATTTATATTGTTTTACTATAATATAAGATATTATATTTCTTCTTGAATGAGCTGGTTTAACTCTTAATTAGGTACAATCTATTTAATTTGTTTTTAATTTGGAAATGTATTTTCTATTAATTTAGGTGATGTTTATTTCTGCACATAGTTTAGGTAGTTTATCGTTATATGAATTTCAGATTTGGTCTTCTTTCCCCACAATTGACAGGTATCACAGTCTTAACTGCCTTTTTTAAACACTTCCTTGAATGATCCTTATATATTTCATTTCACAAAAGATAGCACACACCTCAGAATATGTCCCTTTACGTTTTAAATTGATATATGAAGGTATTGCACTATTTCAACAATTAATATAAAAATTTAGACTTAAGTGGAATATATGAAATTGTGTCAAATACTTTGACATATGAACACATAGAACGTTATGAAACTAAAATTTAGCATCGAGAAATGCTCAAATTTGAAATTTGTTTTACAATATTTATTGAATTATAACTCAAAATTAATTATATGCCAGATCTTTTTGTTTCTTGCCAAACTATTTGCAAATAGGAAGCATAAAAAAATAAACAAACAATTAAGTCATTAATCCAAAACAAGTTGGGGTTGGTTAGAGATGAAACCGAAAATCAAAACTAGAAAGCATAAATATTATTATTCTTATACTATGCTTACATGAGCTTTAAGATATACAGTATATAAAGACAGATCCCATGTCCTTATCATTACTATTTTTCCATATATGATAGTTTGTATTGTACTGTTCTTATTAGACTTTTACATTTATATTGATACCGAGTACTTTTTGCACTTGGAACCGCATATCTATGATTTTAAAAAAAACATAAATTAATAAAGTAAGAGAGTTTGAAGTGAAACAAGGCGTCTTATTTTAAAGTGATATTAAAATATATTATTATTCGTAGAAATGCAGTTTGAGTCAGTATGCAAGGGTATTTTAAAGTAATTTTTTTACCATATTTTGATTGAAAATATTTTTCTTTTGTATTTCATCGTCTTTTTAACGAAAATGTTAAATATATTTAAAAGGTTCTATTATAAATTAAAATTTCTAAAGTCATGAACAAATACATTAAAAATAAATTTCTTTTACATAATTAAAATATTAAAATGACAACATGATATATATTCTTCTATATCTTATTTTCATTGAATACTTTTTAGTTATTAAGCAAAAAATTAATGGAAGTGGCTATTTGGACGTACGCAAAATTAGACACAATAATTGAATGACACAAAGTTTCGACCACTGAATCCTTTTGTCTTTATATGGAGATGTGGAATTTTTGTATGAATTTTATGTTATTCATAATTGAGAAAATTTATTAAAATATGTTTTGGTAGGATTTATCCCTTTTTCTCCATCAGTCCAGCTCAATTCTCTCATCCATCGGTCCAATTATGCTATCGACTATCAATTACTTTAATGTGTGAAAATTTAATAACATGATGTTTCTTATATTGTAGGTCAACCTAATATGACCAATGTTGGTGCAACACGGTTTTTCATCAACTACAATCATCACAGTATTTTCAGAATAAAATCACAAATAATAAATTTTTTCAATATCTATGCCAAAAAATTAATAACCATTCATAACAAAAATTTAGATGGATAACAGAGTAATTAATCAAATAATCGTCCACGGCAAAATTATTGTTGGGTGAACAACATGACAATTAATTATTGTTACTGCATAAATTATTAGATGGATAATAGAACAATTAATAAATTATTAGATGGATAACAGAACAATTAATCAATTTTTGATATTTAATCATTATAATATATTTTTTAGTAACATAAACTTTAATGCCCAGCAAAGCGGGCAAAAAATACTAGTATATGATAATATATGTTTGGTAGATTGGGCAACTACTCATACGATTTTGAAAAACCAGAAGTTTCTCTCTAAATCATTTGAAAATATTTCAGTTAAAGTTTCTACAATAGTTGGATCTACTAATATAATTGAAGGGTTCGGAAGAGCCAATATAGTATTATAAATGGTACACATTTATTCATTCAAAATGCACTATACTCAAACAATTCTAAAAGAAATCTGCTAAATTTTAAAGATATAAGAATGAATTGTAACAAAAAATATATTTGTAAAATTGAAAGTCATAAGCTTATTTTAGAAAAAATTGGTATAACTCCAACTGGATTATACTTCACAAAAATTAGTACAGTTGAATCTCATTATATAAACATGAGCCAGAAGTTCACAAATACAAATACATTAATTCTTTAACATGATCGTTTGGGTCATTCTTGATCAACTACGATGCGTAAAATTGCTAGAAATTCTAATGGGCATGATTTATCAAATCAGTTGAATTTACCAAGTGATTGCTTATGTGGCCCATGTACACAAAGAAAATTAATCGCTCGAACTTTATATGGTGAAATCACTTCTCACTACGCCGTAGATGACATACTGCAACCTCCAAGATATGATATAATAAGTGCCAAAAAATGTTGTTGTAGGCAAAAAAGGGTCAAAGGCAACATTTTCCGGGTGATGCATTTTATCGCATTGCCCTATAGTCAAAAGCAGCATCTTTACCATCCACTGACAACATTTTCCTGATATTGCCACATATATTAATTTTACTTAAAAGTGGGCCGCACACTATCTATAGTAACACTTTTACCATCCAATGGCAACGCTTTGCTAGCTTATTACAACATTTACCATCACATACTGTGACAGCTCACCCCGAGTCCCACATTAGTAAAGAGAATTAACAAATAATTCCGTCTACTAATGCAGAGAATAGGGCTGGATAAGGGCGACCAAATAGCATACACTAGCTAAGAACTAGACACGTCAGTACTTGTGTCAATTTTTTTTCTCTTAGTGGACGACATGTCTAATCCACAACTAACGCACACTGCGATGGCTACTAAACCATTTCAGAAATAATGAGATACATGTGCGCAATAATAACAATCTATCACAGAACAACAAACTCAGATCAGCACATATATATACATGTGAATGTCCCATACATGGTCATACAGATACATCATACACATGACATCTATCAGAGTACCGAAAAGAATATATATACAGTCATCCCAAAATATAAACAACAAGATAGACTATCGACGATCCAAGGAAGCTAGATAAAAGGAGCATGTGTCCCACAAAAGCTAAAACTGATCCAAAGGACAAGATATCCAGTTTAACCGGCAACTCGGTCTGACCCGAGTGAAAAACACACGGGTCAGGCAACTAAAATTTATCAGTAGATAAGGCTCATAACAATAAATTTAAGGGTAAAATATTCCATTCATTGTTCCTAACGGATAAGAATATAACTGCATCGTGTACATGAAGTTGTCATGTGAATCATCTCGATATCATTCAATATATTGGATGTTAGGTTATAAGAACAATCATGAGTAAACTTCCAAGGAAATCATCAAAACTTCATAAACATCTAAAACATCAAGATATGATTCAAAACATCAGAAATCATCAATAATGTTGCCTTATTCTTACGAAAGCTATGAGATCATCAAACAATACCAAATAGGTAAGAATCATCATCAAAAGGATTTGCACGTGCTTTTAAATCATCACTAATACTATATTGTGGTACCGTAACTCGTGATGATCGGGATCATAGAAGTCAAAATAATCTAGAAAATTTTGACATTAGTGACGACTACGTAGTCTATAATACAAAGATCCCAATCGGTGACGTCGAAGACCCGAGAAATATAAATCATGAAATTGTGATTGGGGAAATAATCTTTTGTCTTGAATTACCCGAGTACCCGTGATCCATAGTACTAGTCAAAATCTTGAATGTGCCTCAACATCACGAATAGGAACCCAAAAGAAAGCGATACACGTCCCATACCATGTATCTTTTCCTAATGGTTTATTAATCGTCCATCGATTCCACATTATGAAAATAAATCATAAATCAAGAAAATCATATTGCCTCATTTCATCGGCGGATACACAATTCTAAACTTATCGTGTTTATTCAACGATGAGTATATAATAAACTTTGACTTGTCTCATATCATCGACAAGTAAAAACAGTCCATATAAATCTCAAAATCTTAATAAATCAAATGCTTCGCCTCATTTCATTGGCGAAAGTATTTCAATCGTGATAGTCCGTCATTATACATATATAATTCGAATCTAAATTCTCGGACTACATTCCCGATTTAGTTGAATGATCTAATATGAGAAAAATACTCTAGATAAGTCTCGATATACCATAAAATGGTATACAACAATCTAGGAGGAACAAAATATTCCTCAAAAATCAAATCGATCGAAAAAGTCAGAGATTAACCAATAAAGCGAATACACGAGTCCCATACCTCGTGGATTTTCTAAACCGTTTAATTTTCTTTCTTCCACGTTCGATAATTCATGAAAATAATTAAAATAAGTAAAATTTGCTTTAAAATATTTTTCTAAGGAAATTAGGATTGTTTTAAAACTACTTACAAGAATTTATGAAAGCAGTTGAAAGAGAATTTTTAAGGTTTTTAATAATTAATGAAATCTGAGGAAAATACGCTTTATCTTCAATCTCCATCAAGAAAAAATGCAATTGAAATGGTCGAATTTGGACAAAAATAGATATATATGGTGGCTGTCAATGACAGGCCAACCGCAAAATCGACAATTTTCTCCATGTAAACAACAAAATCTTACAAAACTTAAAACATAAAAGTTGTTGCATATTTCATAAGGATTCCACAACATCAAGAATTTCTAAATTTCGATTTGAAACGCAAAAGTTATGATGAAAATACTATTTAGCCAACCACTATTTTCTGTGCAATTACCCTCTCGGTTTCGCAACTTTAACAGCAAATAAGAAGGTCCAAACGGACTCAAAACAAGATGAGAATTTGCAGACATGATCTCTATTGAATACTTTCCAAACTGAAAAAAGAATTTCTGAATTTCGATTTGAAATGCAAAAGTTATGATGAAAATACTAATCAGCAAACCACTATTTTCTGTGCAATTACCCTCTCGGTTTTGCAACTTTAACAGCAATTAAGGAGGTCCAAACGGACTCAAAACAAGATGAAAATTGCATAGATGATCTTAATTGAATACTTTCCAAACTAAAAAAGAATTTCTGAATTTCTATTTGAAACGCAAAAGTTATGATGAAAATACTAATCAGCAAACCACTATTTTCTGTGCAATTATGCTCTCGGTTTTGCAACTTTAACAGCAAATAAGGAGGTCCAAACGGACTCAAAACAAGATGAAAATTTGAAGAGATGATCTATATTGAATACTTTCCAAACGAAAAAAGAATTTCTGAATTTCGATTTTAAACGCAAAAGTTATGATGAAAATACTAATCAGCAAACCACTATTTTCTGTGCAATTACCCTCTCGGTTTTGCAACTTTAACAGCAAATAAGGAGGTCCAAACGGACTCAAAACAAGATGAAAATTTGTAGAAATGAGCTTTATTGAATGTTGTACAAACTGAAAAAGGTTTTGCATTGATCCGACACCGGATGAGCAAGATACACACATCTGAAGTTGAGACATTTTCAGCCAGAATAATCAATATGAACAGCGAATATTTGATCAAATCAAACCAACGAACTCAAATTTTGTACAGGCATGTGAATCTTTAGTTGCTGTAAGATATACACTTACAATTGCAGTGAGATTCGAAGACTTTGGAGAAAAAGCAAAGGTCTTTAGCGTGAAAGAGAAGCTTCAGCACCTGCTCAAGCTTGGAGAAGGACATGCAAAGAGAAAGGCAGTAAATAAAAGATTACAGTAAACAAAATCAGGGATTCTCCTCAAATCAGAGAAGGAGTTGTGTTAGAAATTACCTTTAATTATTAGGCTAGCAATCTTCTAATTTGGCTAAATAGATGGCAATTTGGGTAAGAGAGAAGCAAGGCAGCCATTTTCTTTTGTTTTAGAGCTTCAGGTTTTAGTTTCTGAGAGGAAGAAGGAAATGAGGAAGGGGAAAACAACTATACGTACTATTCCAGAATAGTCTGATGGGCTAATGGGTATGGATCCATTTGCCCTAAACCCAATAGGACTTAATTTAATTTTTGTGTTATGTAATTTATGTTTTTGTACTCAATTTCTTTTATTCATATATCTCTCAAATTAAATCTGATTTTAACAATTTTTGATGCGTTAGATTCGTCTTAACCTCCAATTTCCAAATAAAAAGATAAAACATAATTTTAACACTTTTATTATTTATTATTATTATTACCCATTTTAACCAATTTTCCCATATTTGCAAAAACAAATTACAAATTCTAATATAATTGGTTAAATTGAATGTCTTATGCACCCAAAAACATAACAAATACATGTTTTAACATCATTAAATCATTTCTCGCTATTTTAATCATATTTATCATGATTAATTATTTTTATTACTCATTCTTCTATTTATTTAATTAGATAAAATGACATTATTGGCATAAACACAATATTGTACAAATTATCCAATCTTAATCAAATATAGTCAAAAACTACATTCAAATTCATGAAATAAAGTGGAAACTTTATTTCACTCATGTCCGTTATTCTTATATCCAAGAAAAATATTTTCTTATTGTTATTAATCATATTTACTATGATTAGTTACTTTATTAATCAATTCTCTTGAGTTTTAGTTAATAAAATGGCAGTATTGGCAAATAATACAATGTTGCACTAATTATTAAATTTAATTGAATGTATCTAAATCAATACACTCAAAGTTCATGAAACAAAGTAAAAACTCTATTTCATTCATGCTTATCATATTAAACCTCAAGAATTATTATTTTACTTAATCAGTTCCCGTGTTTAATAATAAAATGACAATATTGACAATAAATCGCAATATTGCCAAGGTTAAATTATTAAATCGAATATAGTCAATCAACTATATTCATAAATTCATGAAATAAAGTAAGAACTTTATTCCACTCATGTTCATCATTTTATTACAATTCATTAGCTCAAACCAATTCAATTTTTATTGTTTATTGAAAATAAACAATGTATTCCTCATTTCTTCCAATTACTTAAATTAATTCATTATTAATTCCAAATTCGTCGTTTATTACCATAAACAACATTTTCTACTAATCAATTTAATTAATTACAATATTAAATTATAATCCTTATTATAATTTAATATTTACGGTAATCTCCAAAGCAGGGTTGTTACAAACCCCCCCCCCCCTAACAAAATTGCATCCATGCAATTTCTTGGGAAATGTCGTAACAATAGCAATGATTCATGAAAAGAAACGAATCAATAAAAGGAATCAAGAAATAGTTTGAGAAAATAAATTCTCACGGTCATCAACGAAGAAAGATAATCCGAAAAAGAAGGCTCGATAGATTCTTTGGTTTCCCATATGCAATCGTTGGGATTTTCAAACCATTGAATCCTGACAACGGAATTCTCTAGATCCAAAGGCACTTTGCCTTCAAACAAAGGGTGCAATACTACCCCAAATTATAAATTAATTTGGCGAAAACATGAGCTCAAGCTACTTAGAAAAATCCACAACATAATCGGATTAGCTACTCTTCCGAGGATATGACAAAAGATGCCACAACCATTCTAGGAGATGAGTTGGAATAAAAGCTCAAAATCATCGAAACTACGCGATCGATATTCGAAACAGTTCTTCAAAAATGAGAGCTAGGAAGCATATCATACCGACACACATAACAACCGTCATCAGAAATTTCAATTTATTAAGAATTCTTAATTAGTATTAAGAAACTTAGGTTGTAATTGATCAATTAATTAATAATTTCCTTTGCATTAACAAAGAAAATGTAACCACGACAATAAATCATAATATTTCCATATTGCACATGTTAATTGAATATAGTGGGATTTATATATTCAAATATTTATGAAACGAAGTTGTAACCTCATTCCACACACATGTACACTATTATACACAACCAAAAATATTTTCTTTGTCTTATATTTTTATTTTACCATTCTAGCTCATATTATATTGTTTCTCCAATTTAAACAATATTATACATCGTTTTCTTCTTATGATTATTTATAATCTCAAAAATTTCATCTTATATATATTTATTAATAGTTCCTCTTATAATTATTTATCCATATTCTGTGTTAGAGTGTCTCGTAAAAGAGTTTAAGAAATTCCTATCGATAACGCTGATTAGACGTATCAGTCAGAATCCTTAAAATACTCCACGGACAGTTCCACACAAAATATTTTTATTATTAACCTATTTAGATATCTCTACTATTTATTCTCATTCATATTTTTATTGTACATCAATAAATTCATTCAATGGATCCATTCATATTTATTAATTCATTCAATTAGGCACAGCCGAGACCATTAGTCGGCTTCCGCTGCGCACTCTAATAACTCTCAATTTATTACCTCTATAAATTCTATTATGTAAGTTATCTACTATAATTAATCTTAAATTCAAGTTTTTATTAAATTTATTAACAAGATTTAGGAGGATCAAATTAAGATTCAACCGAATTCAGATCCAAGACCAAGCTACAACGGAGGATTTAAAGAGTAAATGCAAAGGCCAAGCTAAGATAGATTTTGATAGCTAAGTCAATTCAAGAGACATCATAATATGGATTATATTATACTAGTATAACCGCATAACGGTGGGAAAACCGACTTTGTAAGACTATATAACTGACAAAAAAATTTATTTTGTTATAGTTTTTTAATTGTTTGAAACTACATATGAATTACAATATATATAAAAAATTACGTATATTATACAAATCAAAATAATTATTTTAACCAATCATGCAAGTGCAAAGAATAAATACGCAAATTAATATACATCAAAAAGATCAAAAAAGATTGATGAAATAATTCAAATATAGTAGAACTTTGGTATCCCAGTAATAACGTAATTATAATATTTTCAATGAAGATACCATTAATATTAAAATTATGCTTGTTGACAAATCAACACTTGAACTAATTGCCTAATTTCCATAAATCAAACATTTATCTCATGACAAATTTCATGTTTCCAAAACCAATACACCGTATATATGGTAAAAAAGACGACAAAAACTGAATTGTATAGTTATTGTTGTAAGTTTTTCAATGAGCATTAATGAATCAAATTGTATAAGTCTTGTATATCAGTTGACTGTATAAAGTGCATTTAATGTGCATTTAATTTTCTTAATATGTACACATGAAAATACCTTTTTAGTTGATTTCCAAATAAATGATCTCACAAAAACTGAAATAGACTACATTAAAAATTAAATCGGGGAGCTCAAATAAATGATCTCACAAACATACCTTTTTAGGCAAGGCTTCAGACGGACACAAGTTTTTGTTTATGCAGTAGAATTAAGAAAAACCGAAAAAGTCGACAATTTCATGTTTCCAAAACCAATACACCGTATATATGGTAAAAAAGACGGCAAAAACTTAATTGTATAGTTATTGTTGCAGGTTTTTCAACGAGCATTAATGAATTAAATTGTATAAGTCTTGTATATCAGTTGATTGTATAAAGCGCATTTAATGTGCATTTAATTTTCTTAATATGTACACATGAAACATACCTTTTTAGTTGATTTTCAAATAAATGATCTCACAAAAGCTGAAATAGACAACATTAAAAACTAAATCAGGGAGCTCAAATAAATGATCTCACAAACATACCGTTTTAGGCAACGCTTCAGATGGACACAAGTTTTTGTTTATGTAGTAGAATTAAGAAAAACCGACAAAGTCGGTTTGATAAGATATTCCAATACTAGGTTTCTCCCGGAATCCCAAAACTCAAAGATACGGATAAAAGAACACAAGTGATGAGGATAAACATGGAGATCATTCTTGTTTGTGAACATCCTTCAAGAAGAAGTAATGTACAAGATGGCACAAGAAAGACAACCGCAATTCAAGATCTTCGCATCATTACGAAGTAACTAAGCATTGCAGACTTGGGTAGGATTCCAAATCCGTGAGGAAACAATCAAACAAGAAATATCGGATTGGCGCGTTACCACATTTCGAAGCATGTCGCACGTGCCATCCATAAATGGTTGAAGTCTCTGACAAGGTTGCTGCCACCTTCATAGCAGTTTCGTCTCTCATGACTGGGTTGCTGACACCCTCATAGCAGTTTCATCTCTCATGACCGGGTTGTTGAAACCCTCATAGTAGTTTCGTCACAAAGCATACACAAAATTATGCATCGCTAACTCTCGACTAGTAATCCAGGAAGTCGCAACGTATGTCCCATACCGCATGTTCTCACTTAATGATTTTCTAGCCGCTAGTCAATGACACACTAGGAGAACATCTAGATCATCAGAAGAGTCAATTCAAAAGGATAAGATCAAATCATCGTCACACTTCCATAGTGGTCCTTCTCGTGGAAGAGAGGTCATAAGGCTTCAAAGATGGAAGGGAGAACCACCTGGGCTCGGTATACCATTGGATGATATACCCAACTGGACCCAAACACATGGTCATTGATAAATGAATCTGAGATACAACATCACTATCTCGATATACAAGAGTAAGCTGAAGAGCCAAGAGATGAAAATCAATCCTCCAAAAGTAAGATCATAAGAAGTAGGATAAACATGGTATCCAATCATCGAATGAGACTAAATGAATTCAGATCACACAACATAGCCATGGAGAATTCGAGAAAATTCGATATAGAAATCTCCATGTTGATTTACCCGAATAGATAGATCTCAAGGGATAAACTCTATGATTCTCAATGAAACTAAGAGTTAAGACTACAAAGGAATAGCATCCATGACTTCTCTTGATTCGAATGAATGCGAAGCATTCGATTTGACAACCCTCGGAAAACTCGAGCCGAATCTACGTGGAACTTCTTGAGTAAATAGAAATATACCTCAAGGTTAGAGTGAGTCACAACAAAACCAAGAAAAGATTGGGAATAGAAGATTTCCATGCTAATAGCATGAAAGGATAGACTATAAGGGATAATCCTCAAGATGGATCATCAAACATCATTCATGACTTTCTCGATATGAATGAGTAAAAGAGCTTGAATAGAATAATTTTGAAGAAATATTATTATTTTTAGGTAAGGGATCATCGAATTAATTCGGAGTATTACGGAATAAGTATAATCCTAGACATACTCCTTTCTATCTATCCCAAAGAATTCAAGAAAGGATAGGGACACAACTAAATCATGAACACGGATGAAGATAAACAAAATGAGACGAGTCGTGATTTATGGGGTGATACATGTAGATGTATTATACTTTATGTATGGTATTTCGTGTGCAGTTCTGTATATATCACATTATTTTTATGAAACGATGCTCTGATACTAAACAGTGATACCCCACCCCGAGACCCATATTAGTAAAGAGAATTAACAAATAATTCCGTCTACTAATGCAGAGAATAGGGCTAGATAAGGGCGACCAACATAGCATACACTAGCTAAGAACTAGACATGTCAGTATTTGTGTCAGATTTTTTCCTCTTAGTGGATGACACGTCTAATCCACAACTAATGCACACTACGATGGCTACTAAACCATTTCAGAAATAATGAGATACATATGCGGAATAATAACAATCTATCATAGAACAACAAACTCATATCAGCACATATATATACATATACATGTCTCATACATGGTCATACAGATACATCATACACATGACATTTATCAAAGTACCAAAAAGAATATATATACAGTCATCCCAAAATATAAACAACAAGATAGACTATCGACGATCCAAGGAAGCTAGACAAAAGGAGCATGTGTCCCACAAAAGCTAAAACTGATCCAAAGGACAAGATAACCAATCTAACCTGCAACTCGGTCTGACCTGAGTGAAAAACACACGGGTCAGGAAACTAAAACTTATCAGTAGATAAGGCTCATGACAATAAGTGTAAGGGTAAAATATTCCATCCGTTGTTCCTAACGGATAAGAATATAAGTGCGTCGTGTACATGAAGTTGTCATGTGAATCATCTCGATATCATTCAATATAGTGGATGTTAGGTTATAAGAACAATCATGAGTAAACATCCAAGGAAATCATCAAAACTTCATAAACATCTAAAACATTAAGATATGATTCAAAACATCAGAAATCATCAATAATGTTGCCTTATTCTTACGAAGCCTATGAGATCATCAAACAATATCAAATAGGTAAGAAACATCATCAAAAGAATTTGCACGTGTTTTTAAATCATCACTAGTATTATACTGTGGTACCATAACTCGTGATGATCGGGATCATAGAAGTCAAAATAATCTAGAAAATCTTGACATTTGTGACGACTACATAGTCTATAATACAGAGATCCCAATCGGTGACGTCGAAGACCTATGAGACGACCCGATTTCCCGTTCTCACGGAAACAAGGGCTATCTTTGGAATATAACACAGAAACAGATAATAGCAGAACAGAATTAAATAAATACACCAGATAATGAACAATAAAATATACTGGATAAAAGTATCATCAGAGTTACACAGTATACAGGATCTTACTTAGTACAAATACAGTTCAGCTATACATAAATGTCTACAGCGGAAATAAACAAAATATGTACAGTAGGAGCTGAACAGCATAAAAAGAAATAAATGATAGAATCCATCTTCAGCTCCAGCTATCTAGAAAGAACCAGCTAAACCTGAATACAAGGCTGCCCGTGTAGAAAAAGGGGCACCCGAGTTTGAAAGTGAAACAAACTACGAGTCAGTCATGGGACTGGTATGAGAAATCCATTCAACACATATATAGTTTGGCTAATCACAGGACCACGCCACTTTCGTGGAACGGGTTTACTCCATTGGATTGCCAGTGCTTTAAAACAAATCTTTCTTTTAAACATCGCTATGCTTTTTATAAAAATGAAGCCGTTATAAGACTCAGTTCCCATCACACAATGCAACGCAAACCGGAGGATAGAGTTTTACCTTATAATGGCTAAAATATGATTGATACGAATAAAACAAAGGCATTTGATATTATTGCTAGTGTTTATATGTTTTGAAAACAATTTCAAATCATAACTATCAATCATAGACGGCATGGGTACCATATATCATGTCGCCATATATCTATACAATCAAAACCGCACGATGTCGTATTTGGAAATTGGATTTCCGTCATGAACCAAGGAAAAAGATAGTCCTTACCGAATTCGAGACAATCTAGCCCATGTCTCAGGCCCAGACTCAGGTGGGCCCTTAGATCGTCAGGGCCGGTCCACCGATGTGGATTATTATGCCTGAACACTACGTTTCTCCGCCCTTTGGGGCGTAAACGAGCCAACGAATGACTCCATCGGACCCGGATCGTCCGATCAAACCGAGGCGCCTCGCAACAGCAACCACATAGGTGAAAAGTATACAAATGTCAGGGCTGGTAGGTCACTGACACCACCCTAGCTAGAAAGAAACGCATGCCCTCCCTGAGGTCCTTCTCCCGTTTTAGGCTCATACCGAGGTGTGAGGCTCGCGAATTCACGTTATACACAAAGCTACGCCACACAGGCGGTGCTTTGATCATCACCACAAGACTTTGCTTTTCAACAGAAGTCCTGATCATTGCATCTTAGCATGCCACACAGGCAATTCATGCCATGCGACTGATGTCCATCGATATACAACCTCTGAGCTCGTGCGTCTCAGAGAAGGGCGTTAAGCAAAAGAATAAATTCTCCACCGCCAAACAGATGTATATTTAACAGAAATCAATCAACACAGAATGAACTACAATGTCAGACACACAGTCCATTTACAAGTCCGTTCTGGGTCTGAACGAAACCGGAGGCACTAAATACCTCGCAAACCCTTCGATCACCACGTACGTCTGGATGATCACCACTCATTATCCATATTTCGGGATGCCTCCCAATCAGGACCTCGGTTACCATCCAAACGAGGTGAAGATCTCCGGTCTTCCACCATCGTCTTCATCCTCGACTTTCAATCGTCGATCGATTATTTGAAATGAGAATTAACTCGGCCTTTTCAAATAATTCACGTATATTTAGAATTTCAATTCGATTTATTTCAATGGTTAAGTTATTCGACAACACCAATTTTGTTCTTTAATGTAATTTTCACACCAAACACATTCAACCATCAAATACAACATAAATCGAGCAAATTCAGTTTATTTCCACTCCATATTGTTCATGGTATTTTATAACTATTTATCGCTATTTTTATTTATTTTAAAATAGCCAATTTATTCAAAACGACGCTTCGGGCCATAACGCGGTCGTGGCGCTGTTTTTCTTCAGATTTGATTTACACATCTGAAAATCTAACCGTTGGATCTTCACAAAATTTACATCATTAGAAAGGTCTTTTCAAAACGAATCCAACGGTTCCAGTTTCGGGAAAATCCGACGGTCGGATCTCCCGGTACAATCGTTTGAAGTTTCGATTTCAAAATACGAACTGCAGCGTCGTTATTCGATTAAATATAATTATATTTATATATATAAATAAATATAATCGTTTCTGGCGCTGTTTTTCTTCAGATTTGAATTAAACATTCCAGACAATCCAACCGTTGGATTTTTACAAGGTTGGTGCCGTTGGAAAGATTATTCCAAGGCGAACTCGACGGTTGAGGTTTCAGGAAAATCCAATGGTCGGATTCCCCGCACCAGTCGTTTGAAATCACGGTTTCAAAATACGAACTGCACGGCTTCGTTTCGTTTTAATTTTATTTATATTTATATATTTGTATAAATATAGTTCATTCAATGATTTCCATATCGTTTTTACTTCAAATATTTTTCTAACACCTTAAAATTTTGGAAAATTTCGCCATAACCTCCCCTGCACCGGGAGCATCGGGAAATCGCAAATAGCTTTCCCGGTCCTTCTAATCTCAAAAGGAAAAAGAAAAAGCCAAGCGGCTAGCCAACAGGCTCATAAAATCATCACCCAAACAAAGCAGTAAATGTGTACCTATTTGTCGGGCACAAAATTTTATTCCTCTTCTCTAGCCCCTTTGCTATAACCTGTTCAATGAATATGCATGTACATATATATACAGTTCTTATCATTTATCATTTTCTATTCAACTTCATATTTGATTTCTATTTGGTTTAAAAACACCATTCATTCTAATGTTACATAAATAGGTGCAAATCATTTCATTAGCTAATTAATGAATATTTCAACTCATATATGTTTATTTTGAACAAGTGGCTATTTTTAACACTTCACATTTCAACGACTTATGCATACAATAAAAATGTGATTTTTATTGTAAAACAGTTCATTTCAAAACACTATTATTTTATATACTTCATATTGGCGATAAAAATAGGATTTTTATCATAAAACAATTTCTTTAAAACGAGATTATTTTACACAGTTCATATAGTCGATAAAGAGATGATTTTTATTATCAAACAATTTATTTCAAAATATGAATACCATTCAACACATGAATTTCTAATCAACGAATGAATATCAATTCAACACATGAATGTTTTCTATAGTCTTTATATATAGATAAAAATGTGATTTTTATTATCGAACAATTTATTTCAAAATATGAATACCATTCAACACATGAATTTCTAATCAACGAATGAATATCACTTCAACACATGAATGTTTTCTATTCAATGAATAAATATAGTTTAAGCATATGAAAATAATTCAAGCACACGAATATTATTCAAAATTTTGGCAGCATAACGGCAGAGTAGTTAAACCGGGACCGTCCCTAGTACGGCTCCTCGCTCTACCTTAAAACCTCGCGGTTTTTGACAATGGGGATCATGCATCTAGTTCGCACGCAGGCGGCATGTATATATTTATTTCATTTCCACAAACTAATCCTATGTGGTTTCAACCAAATATTTCTCAACCACAAATGGGTATTTTTCAACCACAATCAACCAATATCAATCACAAACAATCCCAAACAATCATTCGCTATCAATCAATTTTCGCAACCATTTCAACCAATAAATATCGTCCATGGTTTGTGGACGAGGGGCGTATATATATATATATATATAGATATATATTTATATATAGCAATTCACTTTCATTTCACACATATATAATATTTTTAAATCAGAAATCTCACCGAATAGCTAATTCAATCCCACGACTCTTCTTTGCATAAAATCTTCGCCAATCTCTCTTTTTGTCGCTTTGTTGCCCGTATTCTCTACATATGTAAAAATCGAATTTTTACTATGTTATTCAATATATAAAAATTGCATTTTGACTTCGCTATCCAATATATAAAAATATGATTTTTACTTCGACTTTCAATATATAAAAATCTGATTTTTCTTTTTAATGTTCAAATCCTTTCCTTTTTAAAGTTCAAATCTTTTTCCATTCTAAAGCTCAAACCTTTTTCTCTTTGAAGTTAAAACCTTTTTCTTTTTAAAGTTTAAACCTTTTCTATTTAAAGTTCAAACCTTTTTCTTTTTAAAGTTTAAACCATTTTCTTTTTAAAGTTTAAACCATTTTCTTTTTAAAAATCAGTTTTTATATGCTTTTGAAAATCAGTTTTTCTCCTTTTAAACAAATCAGATTTATAATCTTTTAAAAATCAGTTTAAAATTCTTTTAAAAATCAGTTTAAAAATCCTTTAAAAATCAGTTTAAAATTCTTTTAAAATTCAGTTTTTAAAACTTAAAAAAAAAAAAAAGCAAAAACAACTTACTTTAACGAGAAGAAGGGGGGGGGAGGAGACGTCAGCGGCAGGTCTCGAACTGGGCGGAGCTGCTGGTGGCTGGAGCTGGCTTCGAGGGGGCAGCGCTAGGGTTTCGAACGGCTTCGGGGGGGGGGGGGGGTCGGATTGAAGGAGGAGGAGGGACCAAGTGCAAGGAAGGGGGGGGGGAGAAGATCGGAGGGCGCAGAGGAGGTCTGGTCGACGGCTGAAGGCGGGCGGCTGCTGCTGCTTTCCTCTTCTTTTTTTTTTCTGCTTACTGAAATCGGGGGGGGGGGGGGGGGGGGAAAGAAGAAGAAAAGGGAGGGAATTAAAATAATATTTTTTTCCTTTTTATTATTTAATTATTTAATTTTGCAAAAAGGTTGACTTTTACATACGACCTCGAAACGAGGCCCACCGCCTGTCGTTCATAGCGTTTTACCCCCATTCCGAACACAATGGGATATATATCGTAAGCTGATTCGATCGTTTGAATCAGTTTCCGTTGAATTTAAAGTGTACTTCTTTATATATTCAATTTAAACGCACATTTCAATTTAGTGGGGCCACATACGAACTCGAAAAATTCCAGAAAATATTTTCTAGCTTCGTATTGACGATACGGTCCTAACAAAACTAGTTTCGTCAAATTCTGAGACCGTTTGAAAAATGGCCAATCTCCAGTCGATTAAAATCAACTGAAACCGGTCAAACGCGTTTTCCTTTGCCACGCTCACATATTGATTCGAAAAATTATGAAATTTGAAACCTAGCAATAAGTTGACACTGCGGATCTAACAAAAGTGGTTTCATCGAAATCCGAGGTCGTTTGCAAAATGTTCATTTTTAAGGGCCTGAATTCCATAGCGACTATTCAGAATTTTCAACTGGACATATCTTTTGATTCCCGCTATCAAATTTCGATTGGTCAGATTCGTTGGAAAGATATTATCAATTAGATTCCATTATTTTTGGTTTCACTAAAATCCGGATTGTTTTGCACCCGGTATATTCAATTGAAGTTTGAAATCGAATTATCGAACTACCGCGCCATTTTCAATTCTATATATAATTATAATTAATTATATTCGTTTTCAGATGTCGATTCAAACTCGGTTTTCATCGCCATTATTTAAAATATTTATTTTAAATATTTAAAATCCATTATTTTAGCCAATTTAAAAATTTTAAATTGGTTCAGATTTTCTGGGTCGTTACAATCTCCCCCACTTAAAACTTTTCGTCCCCGAAAAGGAATAAAGTCGAAAGTGGTTTGATATATCTACAATCACACCACACAACAACCAATCCAATTGTTTTTAACCTTTAAAAATATACTAATCAAATCCTATACCCCTTTAAAATCATTCAGACTATAGAATTAAAAGTGCACATCTATGAAAAGAAAATAACAATAGAGTAGAGAATTGAATGGTAATGCAAAGTAGGGTAAATGTACCTTGCACCAGAGTCAATCAGAGATATCTACTCGGCATCTAGGATAAGCTTTCTGAATGCTCTCTTCAGTTTCCCAAATACAATCTCGCGGATCTCCACTCCATTGCACTTTGACTAAGTGAACCTTCTTGTTCCTCAGTTCTTTGGTTTCTTTGCCGATAATCTTTAGCGGCTCTCTTCTCACAGCTAATTCTGGAGTAATTTCAATATCCTGCTGAGCTGCTTCTTCCACGATCAAGTCTGGATCATGAACGTGCTTTCGAAGTTGAGATATATGAAATACATCATGCACTCCAGGCAACCAGCCAGGCAGTTTGACCCTATAAGCGAGAGTTCCAATCCGTTCCAGAATAGGAAACGGACCAATAAATTTAGGCGCTAACTTTCCAGTTTTACCGAACCGGATTACTCCTCTCATCGGCGATACTTTCAAATATACATAGTCGCCAACTTCGAAGGATATATCTCTTCTTCTTTTATCGGCATAGCTCTTTCGTCGGCTTTGAGCGGCGAGTAATCGCTTCTTAATAAAATCGACTTTGTCGGCCGCTTCTCGAATCATATCAGGACCCAACACAAGTCTATTCCTAGGCTCGACCCAACAAGCAGGAGATCGGCACGGTCTACCATACAATGCTTCGAATGGCGACATTGTCAGACTCGCCTGGTAGCTGTTGTTATAAGAGAATTCAGCCAAATGCAGATGGTCTTCCCATGATCCACCGAAATCTAGAACACAAGCCCGCAATAGATCTTCTAAAATGCGATTCACCCTCTCAGTCTGACCGTCTGTCTGAGGATGATAAGCGGTGCTCAAGTTTAACTTCGTTCCGAGCTCGACTTGAAATGCTTCCCAGAATTTGCTAGTGAATATTGTATCTCTATCACTTACTATACTGAGCGGCACTCCATGTAGTTTAACTATTTCCCTGAAGTAAATCTGCGCCAGACTCTGAGCAGTTCTGTTTGATCTGACAGGTATAAAATGGGCGGTCTTCATGAAACGATCTACGATCACCCAAATACTGTCATTTCCTTTTCTGGTTCTGGGCAGACCATCGATAAAATCCATAGAAATATGTTCCCACTTCCAGCCAGGAACTTCTAGCGGTTGTAATAATCCAGCTAGTTTCTGTTGGTCGCTTTTGACTAGCTGGCAAGTAGGGCATCGGCTAACATATAAGGAAATGTCCCTTTTCATCGACTTCCACCAGAAAGTGCGCTTGATGTCATTATACATTTTGCTTACTCCCGGATGGATACTGAGTTTTGACTTGTGGCATTCATCCAGTACTTCCTTTCGAAGCTCGGGAATGTTAGGAACACATATTCGACCTTTGAGCCTTAGAATCCCATCATTATCAACTTGAAAACTCGAGGGTTCGCCTTGTTGAATTATCCCACTGATCTTCTGAATGAAGTGATCATTTTCCTGAAGAGCAGATATTTTATCTAGCAATGAAGTCGTGATAATAAAACTGGCGATCATTACATTCTTTCTGCTTAACGCATCGGCCACGACATTGGCTTTCCCTGGAGTATATATAATTTCAAAGTCATATGCTGCAAGAAACTCCAGCCAACGTTGCTGTCTCAGATTCAAGTCCTTCTGAGTGAACAGATACTTTAACGACTGGTGATCAGTAAACAATTCAAATCTCTCACCCAGAAGATAGTGTCTCCAGATTTTCAAAGAGAATATGATAGCCAATAACTCAAGATCATGAGTTACATAGTTTTTCTCGTGCGGCTTCAGTTGACGGCTAGCATAAGCAATCACTTGACCTCTTTGCATTAACACTGCGCCAAGGCCTTCTCTAGAAGCATCAGTCCATACTTTTAAATCCTGGTTGCCATCGATGATGGTTAACACTGGAGCTGTCGTTAATCTTAACTTTAGCTCTCCAAAAGCCTCCTCACTTTCTGGAGTCCATTTAAACTTAGAATGCTTCTTTGTAAGCTTTGTTAAGTGACCAGATATCTTCGAAAAGTCTTTAACGAACTTCCGATAATAGCTAGCCAATCCGAGAAAACTGCGGACTTCAGTGGGGGTACTAGGCTGTTTCCAATTCTGAATAGCTGTGATTTTGCTTGGATCCACAGCAATTCCTTCTTTCGATACGACGTGGCCCAGAAATTTTACTTCATCTTGCCAGAAGATACATTTGGAAAATTTGGCTTTTAATACATTCCGCCTGAGAATTTCCAAAACCTGTTCCAGATGCTTTTCATGTTCGGCTTTTGATTTAGAGAAGATTAGAATATCGTCAATAAAAACCAGAACAAATTTATTCAAAAATCCTCTGAATACTCTGTTCATTAGATCGACGAAGTAAGCTGGAGCGTTACATAAGCCGAACGGCATTACTAACCACTCGTAGAATAAGTCGGGGCCTCTGAACGCTGTTATTGGAACACACTCTTCGGCAATTCGAAGTTGATGGAATCCTGTAGCTAGGTCCATTCTTGAAAATACTTGTGCTCCATTTAATCAATCCAATAAATCATCAATCCGGGGCAATGGATACTTGTTCTTTATCGTCTGCTTGTTCAGATCACGATAATCCACGCATAGTCGTAGAGTACCGTCAGATTTTGGGACAAATACCACTGCTGCACCCCAATCAGAGAAACTAGGCCTGATCAGACCTTTCCATACCAGTTGTCGTGTTTGATTGTCCAATTCCTCCTTCTCTTTCAAGGACATTCTTCGAATAGCGTGAACTACCGGCCTTGCATTGGGAATCAAAGCAATCTTGAAATCTATTTCTCTTTGCGGAGGTAAGCGAACAACTTCCTCGAACACATCCGCATAGTTTTTGACGACTGGAATATCTTTGATGAGGTCGGGAATATTCTCCGTGATTTCAGGGACATTCTCTATTTGGGATGGAGAAACATTCAAAGCTGCCCAGAAGTCTTTTCTATTAGCATTCTGACCTTCACAGGGAATGGTTATATAATCACCTGATTTAATCTTCGCCTTTACGACTCTGTCGGCGCATTTAACTTCAGCTTCGTATTTGGTCAACCAGTCTAACCCCAAGATAAGATCAAACTCTTTAAAATTCATGACGGCTGCGATGGTAGGAAATCGATAACGAGAAAAAGAAACCGGTACTCTACAAATCCAACTGAGATCAATGGAACCCCCAACAGGATTCTGGACAGTCATGGGTTCCTTGAGCTTTTTCAAATTCAAATCCAGTTTCTAGCTGCGTCCTTGGCAATGAAGCTGCGTGACGCGCCAGTGTCAAACAGTACTTTAACTGGGATGTCTTTGACAGTTAGCGTGCCTTCTAAAACATCTGGTCTTTCCTGAATATCCGATGGCTCAGAAGCTTCTGCTATTTCATTTATTTGAACCACATTGGTCTTTTTTAACAGCCAGCAATTCTTCGCAATATGACCCGGCTGGTGGCACTTATGGCATCCTCTGTCCTCATGAACCCTTTTATTAGACTTAGATACTTCCTTCTTTTGCTTCTTTAAAGATTTGCATTTTCCTTGCAAATGCCCCTGCTTATGGAAGTTATTGCATACGGCAGTCGTTACTGGTTCCTTCTCAGATGTAGCCCATTTTCTCTTAGCACTGGGCTTCTTACTGACCTCTAACGTTGTTATGGCCTCGGGACGATCAGTTTTCGACTCTGCTTTGTCACTAGAACAGACTTCTTCTTCATCACGCAACATCCCTTTCTTATGGAGATCTTCATACTGATAAGCCATGTATACCATTTCTGAGAAAGGAAGCTTCACATGCCCCAATACTTTATTCTGGTATTTCCTTTGAAGTCCATGAATAAATCTCAGATTCTTCCTCTTCGGATTTTGAATTAGATGAGGAGCAAAGTGAGAAAGTTCATTGAATTTCTTATGATATTCGGGAATGGTCATGTTTCCTTGTATCAGATAAGAAAATTCATCGCATAATCTCTTGGTTGCTTCGGGAGGAGTAAATCTTTCTAGAAAAATCACTTTGAACCTATCCCAGGTGATATCACCTTCTGGATTATCTTTAATAACTGAATCCCACCAAAACAAAGCTTCGTCTTCGAGTGCCCAGGAGGCCAGTAATCTTTTCTGGTCATCTCTCAGCTTTATTGCTTCGAAGATTTTCTCGGCCGAGCGAATCCAAGCTTGTGTTTTCATAATTGATTCTTCACCCGAGAAAGGTTTTCCCCCCAGATTTCTATATTTCATGAATAGAGCTTCTATATCCGGGTCAATATTACTTCTTCTGTTTCTGGCACTCATTTTCTAGTTCTTCTGCAAATAGCAGATCAAGTGTCAGGTCAACAGAAAAGATATTTCAAAATATAGAGACAAATACTTGAATGTAAATGTGTCTATCGAGGTGTAATTTCATTCTGCTTTACTCATACTAGGATATTACTGATCCTATCTGTATTGAGTTGCCCGTCCTAGAACACTACTGGTTCTATTTCTGATGAGTTCGTTCAAATGTTATATTCCAGAACTAAGCTTAACCCAAGCTCTGATACCACGTTGAGACGACCCGATTTCCCGTTCTCACGGAAACAAGGGCTATCTTTGGAATATAACACAGAAACAGATAATAGCAGAACAGAATTAAATAAATTCACCAGATAATGAACAATAAAATATACTGGATAAAAGTATCATCAGAGTTACACAGTATACAAGATCTTACTTAGTACAAATACAGTTCAGCTATACATAAATGTCTACAGCGGAAATAAACAAAATATGTACAGTAGGAGCTGAACAGCATAAAAAGAAATAAATGATAGAATCCATCTTCAGCTCCAGCTATCCAGAAAGAACCAGCTAAACCTGAATACAAGGCTGCCCGTGTAGAAAAAGGGGCACCCGAGTTTGAAAGTGAAACAAACTACGAGTCAGTCATGGGACTGGTATGAGAAATCCATTCAACACATATATAGTTTGGCTAATCACAGGACCACGCCACTTTCGTGGAACGGGTTTACTCCATTGGATTGCCAGTGCTTTAAAACAAATCTTTCTTTTAAACATCGCTATGCTTTTTATAAAAATGAAGCCGTTATAAGACTCAGTTCCCATCACACAATGCAACGCAAACCGGAGGATAGAGTTTTACCTTATAATGGCTAAAATATGATTGATACGAATAAAACAAAGGCATTTGATATTATTGCTAGTGTTTATATGTTTTGAAAACAATTTCAAATCATAACTATCAATCATAGACGGCATGGGTACCATATATCATGTCGCCATATATCTATACAATCAAAACCGCACGATGTCGTATTTGGAAATTGGATTTCCGTCATGAACCAAGGCAAAAGATAGTCCTTACCGAATTCGAGACAATCTAGCCCATGTCTCAGGCCCAGACTCAGGTGGGCCCTTAGATCGTCAGGGCCGGTCCACCGATGTGGATTATTATGCCTGAACACTACGTTTCTCCGCCCTTTGGGGCGTAAACGAGCCAACGAATGACTCCATCCGACCCGGATCGTCCGATCAAACCGAGGCGCCTCGCAACAGCAACAACCACATAGGTGAAAAGTATATAAATGTCAGGGCTGGTAGGTCACTGACACCACCCTAGCTAGAAAGAAACGCATGCCCTCCCTGAGGTCCTTCTCCCGTTTTAGGCTCATACCGGGGTGTGAGGCTCGCGAATTCACGTTATACACAAAGCTACGCCACACAGGCGGTGCTTTGATCATCACCACAAGATTTTGCTTTTCAACAGAAGTCCTGATCATTACATCTTAGCATGCCACACAGGCAATTCATGCCATGCGACTGATGTCCATCGATATACAACCTCTGAGCTCGTGCGTCTCAGAGAAGGGCGTTAAGCAAAAGAATAAATTCTCCGCCGCCAAACAGATGTATATTTAACAGAAATCAATCAACACAGAATAAACTCCAATGTCAGACACACAGTCCATTTACAAGTCCGTTCTGGGTCTGAACGAAACCGGAGGCACTAAATACCTCGCAAACCCTTCGATCACCACGTACGTCTGGACGATCACCACTCATTATCCATATTTCGGGATGCCTCCCAATCAGGACCTCGGTTACCATCCAAACGAGGTGAAGATCTCCGGTCTTCGACCATCGTCTTCATCCTCGACTTTCAATCGTCGATCGATTATTTGAAATGAGAATTAACTCGGCCTTTTCAAATAATTCACGTATATTTAGAATTTCAATTCGATTTATTTCAATGGTTAAGTTATTCGACAACACCAATTTTGTTCTTTAATGTAATTTTCACACCAAACACATTCAACCATCAAATACAACATAAATCGAGCAAATTCAGTTTATTTCCACTCCATATTGTTCATGGTATTTTATAACTATTTATCGCTATTTTTATTTATTTTAAAATAGCCAATTTATTCAAAACGACGCTTCGGGCCATAACGCGGCCGTGGTGCTGTTTTTCTTCAGATTTGATTTACACATATCTGAAAATCTAACCGTTGGATCTTCACAAAATTTACATCATTAGAAAGGTCTTTTCAAAACGAATCCAACGGTTCCAGTTTCGGGAAAATCCGACGGTCGGATCTCCCGGTACAATCGTTTGAAGTTTCGATTTCAAAATACGAACTGCAGCGTCGTTATTCGATTAAATATAATTATATTTATATATATAAATAAATATAATCGTTTCTGGCGCTGTTTTTCTTCAGATTTGAATTAAACATTCCAGACAATCCAACCGTTGGATTTTTACAAGGTTGGTGCCGTTGGAAAGATTATTCCAAGGCGAACCCGACGGTTGAGGTTTCAGGAAAATCCAATGGTCGGATTCCCCGCACCAGTCGTTTGAAATCACGGTTTCAAAATACGAACTGCACGGCTTCGTTTCGTTTTAATTTTATTTACATTTATATATTTATATAAATATAGTTCATTCAATGATTTCCATATCGTTTTTACTTCAAATATTTTTCTAACACCTTAAAATTTTGGAAAATTTCGCCATAACCTCCCCTGCACCGGGAGCATCGGGAAATCGCAAATAGCTTTCCCGGTCCTTCTAATCTCAAAAAGAAAAAGAAAAGGCCAAGCGGCTAGCCAACAGGCTCATAAAATCATCACCCAAACAAAGCAGTAAATGTGTACCTATTTGTCGGGCACAAAATTTTATTCCTCTTCTCTAGCCCCTTTGCTATAACCTGTTCAATGAATATGCATGTACATATATATACAGTTCTTATCATTTATCATTTTCTATTCAACTTCATATTTGATTTCTATTTGGTTTAAAAACACCATTCATTCTAATGTTACATAAATAGGTGCAAATCATTTCATTAGCTAATTAATGAATATTTCAACTCAAATATGTTTATTTTGAACAAGTGGCTATTTTTAACACTTCACATTTCAACGACTTATGCATACAATAAAAATGTGATTTTTATTGTAAAACAGTTCATTTCAAAACACTATTATTTTATATACTTCATATTGGCGATAAAAATAGGATTTTTATCATAAAACAATTTCTTTAAAACGAGATTATTTTACACAGTTCATATAGTCGATAAAGAGATGATTTTTATTATCAAACAATTTATTTCAAAATATGAATACCATTTAACACATGAATTTCTAATCAACGAATGAATATCAATTCAACACATGAATGTTTTCTATAGTCTTTATATATAGATAAAAATGTGATTTTTATTATCGAACAATTTATTTCAAAATATGAATACCATTCAACACATGAATTTCTAATCAACGAATGAATATCACTTCAACACATGAATGTTTTCTATTCAATGAATAAATATAGTTTAAGCATATGAAAATAATTCAAGCACACGAATATTATTCAAAATTTCGGCAGCATAACGGCAGGGTAGTTAAACCGGGACCGTCCCTAGTACGGCTCCTCGCTCTACCTTAAAACCTCGCGGTTTTTGACAATGGGGATCATGCATCTAGTTCGCACGCAGGCGGCATGTATATATTTATTTCATTTCCACAAACTAATCCTATGTGGTTTCAACCAAATATTTCTCAACCACAAATGGGTATTTTTCAACCACAATCAACCAATATCAATCACAAACAATCCCAAACAATCATTCGCTATCAATCAATTTTCACAACCATTTCAACCAATAAATATCGTCCATGGTTTGTGGACGAGGGGCGTATATATATATATATATATATATATATATATATATATATATATATATATAGCAATTCACTTTCATTTCACACATATATAATATTTTTAAATCAGAAATCTCACCGAATAGCTAATTCAATCCCACGATTCTTCTTTGCATAAAATCTTCGCCAATCTCTCTTTTTGTCGCTTTGTTGCCCGTATTCTCTACATATGTAAAAATCGAATTTTTACTATGTTATTCAATATATAAAAATTGCATTTTGACTTCGCTATCCAATATATAAAAATATGATTTTTACTTCGACTTTCAATATATAAAAATCTGATTTTTCTTTTTAAAGTTCAAATCCTTTCCTTTTTAAAGTTCAAATCTTTTTCCATTCTAAAGCTCAAACCTTTTTCTCTTTGAAGTTAAAACCTTTTTCTTTTTAAAGTTTAAACCTTTTCTATTTAAAGTTCAAACCTTTTTCTTTTTAAAGTTTAAACCATTTTCTTTTTAAAGTTTAAACCATTTTCTTTTTAAAAATCAGTTTTTATATGCTTTTGAAAATCAGTTTTTCTCCTTTTAAACAAATCAGATTTATAATCTTTTAAAAATCAGTTTAAAAATCCTTTAAAAATCAGTTTAAAATTCTTTTAAAATTCAGTTTTTAAAACTTAAAAAAAAAAAGCAAAAACAACTTACTTTAATGAGAAGAAGGGGGGGGGGGGGGAGGAGACGTCGGCGGCAGGTCTCGAACTGGGCGGAGCTGCTGGTGGCTGGAGCTGGCTTCGAGGGGGCGGCGCTAGGGTTTCGAACGGCTTCGGGGGGGTCGGATTGAAGGAGGAGGAGGGAGCGAGTGCAAGGAAGGGGGGGGGGGAAGATCGGAGGGCGCAAAGGAGGTCTGGTCGACGGCTGAAGGCGGGCGGCTGCTGCTGCTTTCCTCTTCTTTTTTTTTTTTTTTTTCTGTTTACTGAAATCGGGGGGAGGGGGGGGGGGCAAGAAGAAGAAAAGGGAGGGAATTAAAATAATATTTTTTCCTTTTTATTATTTAATTTTGCAAAAAGGTTGACTTTTACATACGACCTCGAAACGAGGCCCACCGCCTGTCGTCCATAGCGTTTTACCCCCATTCCGAACACAATGGGATATATATCGTAAGCTGATTCGATCGTTTGAATCAGTTTCTGTTGAATTTAAAGTGTACTTCTTTATATATTCAATTTAAACGCACATTTCAATTTAGTGGGGCCACATACGAACTCGAAAAATTCCAGAAAATATTTTCTAGCTTCGTATTGACGATACGGTCCTAACAAAACTAGTTTCGTCAAATTCTGAGACCGTTTGAAAAATGGCCAATCTCCAGTCGATTAAAATCAACTGAAACCGGTCAAACGCGTTTTCCTTTGCCACGCTCACATATTGATTCGAAAAATTATGAAATTTGAAACCTAGCAATAACTTGACACTGCGGATCTAGCAAAAGTGGTTTCATCGAAATCCGAGGTCGTTTGCAAAATGTTCATTTTTAAGGGCCTGAATTCCATAGCGACTATTCAGAATTTTCAACTGGACATATCTTTTGATTCCCGCTATCAAATTTCGATTGGTCAGATTCGTTGGAAAGATATTATCAATTAGATTCCATTATTTTTGGTTTCACTAAAATCCGGATTGTTTTGCACCCGGTATATTCAATTGAAGTTTGAAATCGAATTATCGAACTACCGCGCCATTTTCAATTCTATATATAATTATAATTAATTATATTCGTTTTCAGATGTCGATTCAAACTCGGTTTTCATCGCCATTATTTAAAATATTTATTTTAAATATTTAAAATCCATTATTTTAGCCAATTTAAAAATTTTAAGTTGGTTCAGATTTTCTGGGTCGTTACAACCTAAGTAATATAAATCATGAAATCGTGATTAGGGAAATAATCTTATGTCTTGAATTCCCCGAGTACTCGTGGTCCATAGTACTAGTCAAAATCTTGAATATGCCTCAACATCACGAATAAGAACCCAAAAGAAAGCGATACACGTCCCATACCATGTATCTTTTCCTAATGGTTTACTAATCGTCCGTCGATTCCACATTATGAAAACAAATCATAAATCAAGAAAATCGTATCGCCTCATTTCATCGACGGATACACAATTCTAGACTTATCGTGTTTATTCAATGATGAGTATATAATAAACTCTGACTTGTCTCATATCATCGACAAGTAAAAACAATCCATATAAATCTAAAAATCTTAACAAATCAAATGCTTCGCCTCATTTCATTGGCAAAAGTATTTCAATCATGATAGTCCGTCATTATATATATAATTCGAATCTAAAATCTCGGACTACATTCCCGTATTAGTTGAATGATCTAATATGAGAAAAATACTCTAGATAAGTCTCGATATACCATAAAATGGTATACAACAATCTAGGAGGAACAAAATATTCCTCAAGAATCGATCGAAGAAGTCAGAGATTAACCAATAAAGCGAATACACGAGTCCCATACCTCATGGATTTTCTAAACCGTTTAATTCTCTTTCTTCCACATTCGATAATTCATGAAAATATTTAAAATAAGTAAAATTTGCTTTAAAATATTTTTCTAAGGAAATTAGGATTGTTTTAAAATTATTTATAAGAATTTATGAAAGCAATTGAGAGAGAAAATACCATATTTTTAAGGTTTTTAATAATTAATAAAATCTGAAGCAAATATGCTTTATCCTCAATCCCCATTAAGAAAAAATGCAATTGAAATCGTTGAACTTGGACATATGTACATATATATATATATATATATATATATATATATATATATATATATATATATATATATATATATATGGTGGTTGTCAATGACAGGCCGCCGCAAAAACGTCAATATTTTCCATGTAAACAACAAAATCTTACAAAACTTAAAACATAAAAGTTGTTGCATATTTCATAAGGATTCCACAACATCAAGAATTTCTAAATTTCGATTTGAAGCGCAAAAGTTATGATGAAAATACTATTCAGCCAACCACTATTTTCTGTGCAATTACCCTCTCAGTTTTGCAACTTTAACAGCAAATAATAAGATACAAACGGACTCAGAACAAGATGAGAATTTGCAGGGATGATCTCTATTAAATACTCTCCCAACTGAAAAAAGAATTTCTGAATTTCGATTTGAAATACAAAAGTTATGATGAAAAAATTAATCAGCAAACCACTATTTTCTGTGCAATTAACCTCTCGGTTTTGCAACTTTAACAGCAAATAAGGAGGTCCAAACGGACTCAAAACAAGATGAAAATTTGCGGAGATGATCTTTATTGAATATTGTCCAAGCTAAAATGGAATTTCTGAATTTCGATTTGAAATGCAAAAGTTATGATGAAAATACTAATCAGGAAACCACTATTTTCTGTGCAATTACGCTCTCGGTTATGCAACTTTAACAGCAAATAAGGAGATCCAAACGGACTCGAAACAAGATGAAAATTTGAAGAGATGATCTCTATTGAATACTATCCAAACTGAAAAAATACTATATGAATTTCGATTTGAAAAAAGTTATGATGAAAATACTAATCAGCAAACCACTATTTTCTATGCAATTACCCTCTCGGTATTGCCACTTTAACGGCAAATAAGGAGGTCCAAACGGACTCAAAACAAGATGAAAATTTGCAGAAATGAGCTTTAATGAATGCTGTACAAACTGAAAAAGGTTTTGCATTGATCCGACACCGGATGTGCAAGATACACGCATCCGAAGTTGAGACATTTTCAGCCAGAATAATCAATATGAACAGCGAATATATGATCAAATCAAACCAACGAACTCAAATTTTGTACAGGCATGTGAATCGTTAGTTGCTGTAAGATATACACTTACAATTGCAGTGAGATTCGAAGACTTTGGAGAAAAAGCAAAGGTCTTTAGTGTGAAAGAGAAGCTTCAACACCGGCTCAAGCTTGGAGAAGGACATGCAAAGAGAAAGGCAGTAAATAAAAGATTATAGTAAACAAAATCAGGGATTCTCCTCAAATCAGAGAAGGATTTGTGTTAGAGATTACCTTGTTTTAATTATTAGGCTAGCAATCTTCTAATTTGGCTAAATAGATGGCAATTTGGGCAAGAGAGAAGCAAGGCAGCCATTTTCTTTTGTTTTAGAGCTTCATGTTTTAATTTCTGAGAAGAAGGGGAAAACAACTGTACATACTATTCCAGAATAGTCTGATTGGCTAATGGGTATGGATCCATTTTCCCTAAACCCAATAGGACTTATTTTAATTTTTGTGTTATGTAATTTATGTTTTTGTACTCAATTTCTTTTATTCATGTCTCTCTCAAATTAAATCTGATTTTAACAATTTTTGATGCGTTAGATTCGTCTTAACCTCTAGTTTCCAAATAAAAAGATAAAACATAATTTTAACACTTTTATTATTTATTATTATTAACCATTTTAACCAATTTTCCCATATTTGTAAAAACAAATTGCAAATTCTAATATAATTGGTTAAATTGAATAGATTATGCACCCAAAAACATTACAAATACATGTTTTAACATCATTAAATCATTTCTCACTATTTTAATCATATTTATCATGATTAATTATTTTTATTACTCATTCTTCTATTCATTTAATTAAATAAAATGACAATATTGGCACAAACACAATATTGTACAAATTATCCAATCTTAATCAAATATAGTCAATAACTACATTCAAATTCATGAAATAAAGTGGAAACTTTATTTCACTCATGTCCGTTATTCTTATATCCAAGAAAAATATTTTCTTATTGTTATTAATCATGTTTACTATGATTAGTTACTTTATTAATCAATTCTCTTGAGTTTCAATTAATAAAATGGCAATATTGGCAAATAATACAATGTTGCACTAATTATTAAATTTAATTGAATGTATCTAAATCAATACACTCAAAGTTCATGAAACAAAGTAAAAACTCTATTTCATTCATGCTTATCATATTAAACCTCAAGAATTATTATTTTACTTAATCAGTTCCCGTGTTTAATAATAAAATGACAATATTGACAATAAATCGTAATATTGCCAAGATTAAAATATTAAATCTAATATAGTCAATCAACTATATTCATAAGTTCACGAAATAAAGTAAGAACTTTATTCCACTCATGTTCATCATTTTATTACAATTCATTAGCTCAAACCAATTCAATTTTTGTTGTTTATTTAAAATAAACAATGTATTCCTCATTTCTTCCAATTACTTAAATTAATTCATTATTAATTCCAAATTCGTTGTTTATTACCACAAACAACATTTTCTACTAATCAATTTAATTAATTACAATATTAAATTATAATCCTTATTATAATTTAATATTTACGGTAATCTCCAAAGCAGGGTTGTTACACATACTGCAATATTTTGTTGAATATAACGATATTTATTGAATAATGTACTACTGACAAAATTGGATATTCAAATACAGTTTTTATTCAAATAAATATCTTATTTCAACATTTCAAATAGTACAAATTTTCTGACTCCACTATTGTACATTCACGTCATTCATATTTACATACATTCCTCACTAGACTGTCACTCGATTCACTCATATACAGACTCACTGACACTTTCTGACACACACAGTCTTTAACTACTTCCATATCTATCTGTCCAGCCATCTGCACACCTGTTAATTATAGAAACATATACAGTACACTAGAAAAATAAATTAATTTAAATTTAAGCAAACACAAATTTATTTTAAGGGTGCGTTTTTTACAAGTCCCTATTAAGTTTCAAAATTAGGCTCACATCCGGTTATAAACTTATTACAAGTTAGGTCCCTATTTTTGAAAATCAGCTGAAAAAATTCCCATCTTACCCTTACGCAGTTCCAGAACCCTAAAACCACGATCCAATTTCATTTCCGCCATCAAATCGGTCTTTTAATCTCTATCAAAACCCTAAATCCAAGATTCTTCAAAACCCTAAATCCACGATTCTTCAGAACCCTTAATCGATATATCGCTCTTTAAAATCAATAGCCAGTCGTCATCATTCAAATCGCAATCTTTTTTTTCTTTTTCAGAATCGTTGTCGTCATCGTCAACAAGTTACCTGAAATAGCGAGAACGAAGGTATAATTATGATTGTTTTATTTCTTATCCGACTATCGATAATATCTTCTTATAATATAATCTAATAAGAGTAGACGAAATATTTTTCATCATTGTATATTGTTCATAAGAATTATTGCATGATTGTTAATTGTTAATAAGAATTCTTGCATGGTTGTATGATGTTAATACGAATTATTGAAGGATTGTATGCTGTTATTATGTATTTATCACCTAATTCTTGCAAATCAGTATGCATATATACAATATTGTTGCATGATTGTATGATTTTCAATCAGTACCGTTGTATGCTTGTATGCAAGTATGTAGCCTAATTAAACGTTTGAATGCATTTATTCAGAGTGAGTGCACGCTGGTATTTAAATATTCAAAATATTTACATAATTGTATGCATATATTCAAAATTATTGCATTTGTGAATGCGTATTTTCAAAACATATGTAAACAAGGATGAACTTATTCATCACAGTTGCATATATGCATACGTATAATCAGAAAAGTTGCAGACATTTAAATATTTATTCAGAACATTTGCATAAGCGGAAGAATTTAGCATGAGTTGTTGGACATTTGAATACAACAATTTAGAATTGTTGCATAATTGTATACATATATCTTGAATAGTTGCATACTAGTATGCAAATATTTACAAATTTTTATTAAGAGTTGTTGCATGATTTTAAGGTATTGTTATGAATATTTTCAAACATGTAAGCATGTGTTCGGAATGCTTAAACACTTGTTGGCATCTATGCATGATAGTTGAAAGCTAGTGTATATATATTTAGAATACCTGCACATTAGTGTGCAATTATTATTTTTATGTGCACAGTTGTGTGCTATTATTAATAATATTTGTACAAATTTGTGTGTATGTGCAGAATATTTTCACACGTGTGTTCATGTATTAACATTATTTGCGAAATTTCGTACATTTATCCAAAAAACTTGCACACTTGTGTGCATATAGCCAGAATGCTTGCACACTAGTGCACATATATTTAGAACTTTTGTACATTTAATAACTTTTTACTTCTTATTACAGAGACCTATGGTGGAAGATGATCCTGTGGTAGGTGTTGAAAAAGAGGGAGCATTAGTAATTACGAAGCAGCTGTAATTACGAAAACAAACCCAGTGATTAATAGTGGGGAAGTGGTGTTTATATTTTTTTTTATAAAAATGTTGAATGATATTTTGTTTTAGAACTGGTGGACATGATTATGTAGTGTGTAAGCAGAATTACTTTGGTATTTTATGAATTAAATTAAGTTGTTGTAATTGCTCATGACATTATGAAATGTTGTGTTCTTGGGTACAGTTATTCATAATATTTTGCAGACTTATATGCATTTTTTCGATATAATTGCTTATGTAACTGCAAATATTTGCAGAATTACTCCAACTGACGATGATGTTTTTTTTTAAACATACTTACTGTACAAACAAAACTTCATAACAATTTACGAATAGATTACGAAATTAAAACTGTAGAATAAACAGATTAAGTAAAAAAAAATCAAGATTAAAAAGGGAACAAATGTTCAAAGTTAAAAGAGTATATGCATACATGCTGAACATTTGAATACTTGCATGCACATAACAAGAATAGTTGCATACTTTTATGCAATAATGAAGAATACTTGTATACATTATCCATTAATAAAAATAATTTCGTACCTATATATAACTACTACTATTTTCTTCATACATTTATGAATATACGCAAAATACTAGCAAAGTTGGTACAAATATTTAGTATAATTGCATACATGCATGCAACTATACAAAATAATTGTATACATATAAGCTCTCAACAAAAAAAACTGAAAAAAATCACAGAATTAACATTAAGATACTGAACTATATTTAATGCAGCACGTAAAAGTTGTCCACATTATACAGTATAACCACATCTAGTAGTCTTCGAAAATTCACCTGCAGATTTCAACCTCTTAGAATATGATGAACGACCAGGCATTCTTCAACTGTCATTCCCAAACTTCAACAACACCAATACACTAATATCTGCAGGACCACTATTATACAAAGAAGAAGAAAACATTAATAAGGCTAATCCGGAGTAATCAAATAAAATTACATAAACATATTCATATAATTATAAATAGATACATACATGTACACATATAACAGTAATAGCTGCATACTTATATGCAAAATTCCAGAATATTTGAACATATTTTAATACAAAATATTACCAGAATACTTGTAATATGAATATATTACGAGTATATGCATATTTGTACGCAACTAATCATCAGGCACACAAACAATCAGCTATTTAAAAAGAGCTGTATATATGCATGCATATATACAGAATCTATGCATACTTATACACAAGTTTTCGGAATACAACCAAACCCACGTATTCTAACAATACTTGCATTTTTGTATGCTTATATTCACAATATATGCATGTTTTTATACACCTATACAGAGTAGAAAAAAATTATTTTAACAAATTAATTTATACGACTGTACAATCAGTAATAAACATAAAACTTTATAGAATAATTACATTATCCATCAATAAAACTAGACAATTAAACAAAATCAGAATTATGATTCAACAAAAAACTATTAAAAAATGAAATCTCTGGAAAAATCGGCATACAGGAAAAAAATTTCAAAACGATAAATTACCTTGAAGAAGACACATCAATTTTATAAATGAAAGATCGATCTAAATAAATTTCTGGAAAATTGCCGATTATATTGAATATTAGATCGACAGAATCCGAAGTTCTGGAACTTAGAAAGAGGATGGCGCCGCCATGAAAATGGAGAAATATGTTTAAGAAATATGTAATATACTGATATCGGATGCGTTAATTATGCCGTAAATTTGAAAATGGGCAATTCTAGTAAAAAAAATCCGCTATTTAAAAATAGGGACGAAATTTATATGTTTCATAAGAGGAGGATGTTAGCATAATTAAGTTTAGTTTTAAGGATGTGAGCCTAATTTTCACTTATTTTAAATTATATTTATCTCAGATTTTTGATGTGTTTCTCATCATCTTTCTAGACTTGGTCTAACATGTATTTTTGATGATATTCAAGTATGCCACAATACTATACGAGATTATATTTAATCAGGTATAAGAAGAAAACCAGATACTTGAATATATGAATGCAGACATGTCGAATGTATGTACGAACATCAAAACAATTCAAGATGTGAAATATACAGTTTATATGTATATGTATATATATAATATGCATATATATAATAAATATATGTATGTATGTGTATATATATACACACACACATGCACACACACACACACAAGTATGCACAAGAATGGTGCAGTAAGGGTTCAAGACCAGGCAACTCAATGGCCAAGAAAGAGGAAGACATACAACAATATCAAGTGCAAAATCAAGGTAACATGGTGAACAAACATGGACAGTGGCATAACACAAATAAGTGCAGCATATACAAGTGCACAGTAGCTCAATTAACTCACAAACAAATCAACAACAATTCAAACACAATGAACAAAACAAAACACAAATCAAATGTAGCAATGTACAAGTGTACAAGTTCAAGTACACATAACAGTAAAAGGGAAGAATATACAAGGGGCTACAGCAAATGCAAGTCAAGGCTAGACCACACAAGTATTCACCAAGGGTATTTCGAGTATGTGCAACAACTTAATGCCACAATGATACAACATTATACATGCAGCTGGAATAGCAATAAGAAGAGTACATGTGCTGATATAAAACAAAGCAGATTACAAGCCAGTCAAGCGTGCACCAACAAGAAGAAGCAAAACATATAGAAAACAACGATATCAATTTTCCTTTCTATTTGGAGATTGAAAGTAGCATAGCAAGGCATTCTATTTTTATGCTATTTACTTTTTCAAAATCAGTTTATACCAAAGTGAGCTTCGAACTATATCAACAAGCCTTCCTGCATTTTTTTAATTATCCCACTTATGACATTAGAATGTATGATATTTAATCAAAATATAAATTAAATAACTTGGACTGCGTCTAAGTTAAAAATCCCATTTGAGTCAAACTCAGTTCGAGACCATGGTAATTTGGCTGACGCAAGGAACACACAGAAGATACATCAGGAAACAAATCCATTATTTTGGCCTATGTTGAATAAATAACGAGGCAAGTATTTGCTTACGCACACCAATTCCCCTATATCCACACAATATTTCAATATTCTCTTTGTTTATTCATTTACTAGAAAAAGCACAATATTTTTCTTTGCAACATCCAATTTAAATGACCTTCCCACAACAGACAACAACAAAAAGGGACCAGTTTTAATAGACTATAAAGTCAGTGATGCCAATGATACATCATGAAATTGGCATAATACCATATTGCGCATATAACACAAACTGATATTTTAATCAACCCCGTATTACATCACTAATTCCGCGCCACAAATTTCACTATACATGAAAGGGGGAAAAAGGGACGAAAACACCTTAACAGTAGAACATGTGGACATACCTTAACGGTAGAACTGTCGGATAAATCATAAATCAACAATGAATTTACAAGCCAACAACGATTTTTATTCTAGGGCCAAAAGAAATTCAAAAGCATTTCCCTACTTCCAGGCAATCCCATCTCCATATAATTTTAACTGTTCGGAGCACAAAGGATAAATAATCAATGAGTTTCCCTTTCCCATCAACCCACTATTTTCATTGCTCAAATCAATATTAAAAAAACTAATTTAATCTGATATTCTATTACTATTATTATTATTATTCAATGCAAAATGTTTCAACAAAATTACCTTATGGATTCTAATGTATTTTAGGCGTTCGGTGATCAACTTACCATACATAAGAAACTATCACATATTATCAAAATTCAAACGGTATTCATAAATTCTAAAATAGTAGAATTTAGCTCAAGGGCATAAAATCTGTTGTCAAATCCAAATTAAAATCAGAGAAACAAACACCAGGTATAATTAGTAATCATGTTCATTTCATGCCAAAACAGTTTCATAAGATATACTCCAGGTCCAAATGCCTAAACATAAACAAACACTGTATAGAAGATTAAAATCAAAACATTAACCACCGAACCCATAAAGAGTCCCTCCCTGGTGCTTGAGAGCATACACTACATTTCTATTCAAAATCTTCAGAAAATTAAGGAATTCATTACAAGTTTTTCATGGAAAGTCAAAAGGGGGAAATCAGAGAAATTAGGGTTTTTGATACCCTATAAATAGACACCTATTCCTCATGGAAAAATGCATCGAAACCAAATACAATTTGAAACACCCCACCTCCGTTAAGATCACTCACAAAGGGAATGCCTTAACTTCGGTGGAGCATTATAGGTAAAAGATGCAGATAAATTGCAAGACAGACAAATAAAGCAGCGGAAAATTAAAGTCATTTTATTAACAATGTGGTTCAGTCAAGCTTTTACAACAGTTGTCTCAATCATACTTAAAAGTAATACATAGAACTTCTATCTTGATTTAAAAACTTCCAAGTATAAAAGAAGCATAAAAATAACAGAGATATTCCCCAATAAAGCATGAACCAGCCATAGCAGTGTAAGAGAGAGTCCAAAGAGAAACATTGACTATCTTCGAGCTTGTAAAGAAAACTGAGCTAAGTGGTAACATTTCCGCCCTGTGAACCTGGAGGGGGGGGGAGGGGGAGGGAACGGAAGAAAAGAGGCGAAACAAAACTAGGTCAGACATAAGTCTGGTAAGTCCAGTGACTTTCAGCATATAAACAGGCAAAAGCATCATGACATGAATAAACTGAATATAAGACAATACCGTGAGAACAAGGATAACAAGATAACATACGATTAGTGTAACACCCCTAATTCCCACATCGTGGAAGCCTGTGTGAAGTGAGTGCTTATAAAGTAGAGCCCATCTATTACTAACGCCGAGGCCTAGTGATGGAAAACCCTACACCTGAGAGGTGGCAAAGTAGGGACAATATCGGTGTTAGTAGGGAGGTTGGCTCAGCCTATGTGGCAATGCCATGTGTTGGAGGATCTCGAAACTTAGCCGAGGCCTTTGAGGAACAAAACCTCACACCTATACGGTGGCTAAGTTGGGGACAATATCTTGCGCGAACGGGGGTGCGGGCTGTTACAGTGGTATTAGAGCCAATACCCAGCCGGAATTGTGACTCTTGTGTGGACCACAGTGCCTGGGTGAGGTGTTTGTGAGCCAACGGGACGTTAGGCTCTGCAGGAGGGGAGAATGTAACATCCCTAAGTCCCACATCGTGGAAGCCTGTGTGAAGTGAGTACTTATAAAATAGAGCCCATCTCTTACTAACGCCGAGGCCTAGTGATGGAAAACCCTACACCTGAGAGGTGGCAAAGTAGGGACAATATCGGTGTTAGTAGGGAGGTTGGCTCAGCCTATGTGGCAATGTCATGTGTTGAAGGATCTCGAAACTTAGCCGAGGCCTTTTGAGGAACAAAACCTCACACCTATATGGTGGCTAAGTTGGGGACAATATCTTGCGCGAACGGAGGTGCGGGCTATTACAATTAGTATAGATATGATAAGGCAAGATAAACTGAATGCGCTTCTACTCTTTCTCTGCTTCGCTACTACCTTGTTATTCTAATTTTTATATATATCTCTGCACCACCTAACTAGTGTCCCAACTAGTAATCTGTATAAAATGATAATATAATCACGTGATCCCAGTCCCTGCAATTGTGGTAGCCTTCAGGTGTACATCTATTATGAGGATTCCACCTCAATCTTCCTAATTGCCATGAATGTGTGAGATGTACCCTATCGTTCGGCTCCCTACTTGTATTAATTTCTCTTGTGTCTGTGTCAATCGGCCGTCTCTTGCTTGTAGATACCCTATGCTGGTCCCACCATAAGGTGTATCAATCCTTATGATAACAACCCGACACGATTCAAGATTCACAGTGTATAACTACTGGTACCCAGTGCCTGCTTTTTCCCACTCCGGAGTACGTGCACGCCCGTAAAGCGTCGGAACCAACATTGACGTACCCCTTGCCGTTGTTTTAACAACTTATAATTAGCCCAGTAATCGTGCCCCACCTTGCCTAGTTCAGGGTACTGTGATACATTTATGTGGGTTACTGCTGAAATGGCCCCCCTTACTAGGGCTTCTTACTGGTTAAGTTTGTGGGTCTATATTTACTAATATTACCCACCAACCCGATATGTACTTAACCGTCCCACTGATTCAATCATGTTTATTTAATTGTTAAGTTTGCGGGCCTATATTTACTAATATTACCTACCCAACTCGATATGTACTTAACCCTCCCCACTGATTCAAGCATGTTTATTTAATGGTTAAGTTTGTGGGCCTATATTTACTAATATTACCCATCCAACTCGATATGTACTTAACCCTCCTGCATGTTATGTCATATTGGTTAAGTGTTGTCCATTCATGTTAACTTAACCTACCCATTTACCATGTCATGTTGGTTAAGTGTTTCTTATTAACTTAACCCTCCTCACTTATCATGTTGGATTGGTTAAGTGTTTCCTATTAACTTAACCCTCGTCCGTTCATCAAGTTATATCGGTCAAGTGTTTCTTGTTAACTTAACTCCACGTGTTTGTATTGGTTAAGTGTCATCAATCAACTCAAGTTAACTTAACCTTACCACAAATCAAGTTATATTGGTTAAGTGTTCCTATGAACTTAACCCTAGTCATACATCATGTCATGTTGGTTAGGTGTCCCTTGTCCATTTAACTTAACCCACCCATATCCCATGTCATATGGGTTAAGTGTCATTAACCTAATCCTCCCATACTTAGCATGCGTCATGAGCATTAATTGGTTTATTAATGCACCAACCTCTCACATTAGATATGTGTTGTTGCGGTTACTAGACGTGTCGGGCGGTTCCGGGCAGTTTTACACCACAACTCAATCTAACCTCGGGTTTTTTCTTGGGCATGATGCACTAAACTCTCACATTAGATAGGTGTTGTTGTGGTTACTGGATGTGCCGGGCGGTTCCGGGCAGTTTTACACCACAACTCAATCTAACCTCGGGTTAGGCATGTTCATCTTTTCACTAATTTACATATTTACAGTTTATACGTAAATTATTCACAATTGTTGTCAATTTCAGATTATGCCACACTTACCCTAAATGTCCAAGTCTAGATTGACATGCTAATTATCCCAACCATGTATGTTCCAATTCTCAAGTTATGCCCAACAAAGCTAATTGCAAGTTATGTCCCCCAAATTCAATTTCAAGTTATTACTCAAAATAGGCTACACCTAATCCTCCCAAGTTTGCAATAATAGTCATGCCCCAATATCCCAATATACATTATGCTTGGTGTCTTAACCAATGGTTATGCCCAATCTAGATTAATATTCCAATTTATAGTTTGCGCCAAATCTAGATTTAATATTTACATTTACCCCAAGTTCACAACAAAGACAATTTTTGCCCCAAATCATAAGTTACAAAATTATGTTCCACCATTACCAAATAAACTATCCCCCAATACCCCGCATTCAAATCTCACGTACAATAAGTTTCAGTCAAGATTCGAGGTTAATCTAGATTCATAAAATAAAAAGGAAGAAAGAGGAACATAAACGAGAGTAGGCATAAAATAGGCGTTAAAATGGTAGATCTGTCAAATATAATATTATGGACCTAAGAGGCTTACAGATCTGTTAGAGTTGAGGTATAACAAAAATAGATCTAAAACAAACTGACAGAAATAACCTCATAGACATATAGATCTGATATAAATAATATCATGAACCTAAAAGGATTATATAACAGATGTCCAACAATGCTAGGCATGATTGAATAATAACTTCCTAGGCATGTAAATCATTGATTCAATAGAAAAATAGGAATTAATCTGAAAGATTTGTCTTATCATCAAGTATGGACTTAGATCCATTTCATTACATGCCAAAATCACTATTAGGTGTTTAAATCTGAAAATAACCTGGACTTACATGTTTACAGTTCGATTTAGGCCCCAAACCCCAAGTCATATGTCCAATATACATTATGCCTCAAATCTCAAGTCATATATTTGATACACTTTATGTTTTGAATACAACATGTGTTATGTCCTCAAATCCGTTACAAATCAGTTATGCCCAGCTATACATAATTTAATACTTTTTCCCAATTTTAGTGCTAGTCATGTCCAAATCATATATTATGCCCAATTTTAGCGCTGGCCATGTTCGAATCATATATTTTGCCTAATTTTATTTCCAACGTACGTTCATCTCTTATGAGATTTGTCTCTGGCTCACAGTAGCCTTGCTATAAAACAAAAAGGGAAGAAGGAAAGAAGAGACAAAGAATGGACATAATATTATCAATGAGATAAATCCAATGGATATAGAAAGATAGATAGAAATAGGCATAATCTCATATTTAGATTTATTACAATGTCAGAATCATAATTAACTTTTATTTCTGAAAAGTAACGTGAACTTACAAAAAAAGAACGGTCTTGTTTTCTGGGATCTGTATTCTGAAACTGAATAGCTCTCCCTTGAAGTAGTCTATCGATTCTCTAATTTAGATTTGATTCTTAGAAAATAGTCGTTGAAGTCACTGAACTAGCCGTTGAATCTCTACTAGAATTCTAACTTGATTATACGAAGGACTTGAGCAGCATAACCCTGTCTTTGATTTATTTTGATATGAATTAGGGTAGAGTATAGGCATAATGAAGTTGTGTAGGGAAAACTGTAGCCTTAGTGGTGGTTATATAGCATAGGGATCAACGAATCTGGTCAGAACGGGCGTCTAAATGCAGAAAAATGATCCTTTCCTCAGATCTGGAAATAGGGGGGAGGTCGACCCCTAAGTTGACCCCCTGGTCGACCTATCTGACTCAGGTCGACCCCCTGGTTGACCTGGGTCCTGGGCGGGAAATTTCCCGCCTAGCCCGGATGTGTGATTTGGATTTCGAATTTCAAACCCGAGAAGTTTTATTTAAATCTCTGAAACTTCTGAAAGTCATAACTTCTTCATACGGAGTCCGATTTACGCAAACTCGGACACTATCTCAAGCAGAATTCCTAGACGAACGCAATGGCGTAACCCGTTTCCCTTAATTCTTCCCTCAAAAATTAAGTATACTTTAATTTGTTAGTTTAATATTCTCAGAAAATACGGGGTGTTATATTCTCCCCTCCTTAAAGGATTTCGTCCCCGAAATCTCTAAGTTAAGAAGAATGCATATCCTAACATCCAACATCCATCTACTCAACCATTCAATCACAGGCGTCCATTTTCCTTAAAAAGACTTCTAATGCTTTCATGATCATATGCATAGTGTGTGTACATGTCCTTATCTAATGCAAAATTAGGCGGTCTACTGATTCATTTGACCTCCTTAATGCGGATTTTGTTGGTGCCATGAGTCCATCATGTATGCAATTATTCCTTATCGTACTTTATAACTTCTACATGAGTGCTTAATCATTCATACAAATGCAACATCCATATGATAACACATCAAGTTTCAATCCATATATATATAAATTCACTCATGCATATGCAATATGAAAGTGACTGAGCCGATCTAGTGCCTAATGTGTGTATATGCATCCACGAGAAACCACTAGCAAACACTTGCAACCACTTGCATCCACCAAACATAACATGTATCAGACACATGTTTACATCCATTAGCTTCTACCTAAGGATCGATGATAGGACCGAGAGGATATACTTAAAAGATAAAGACTAACATGCAAATAAACTTTACAAAAAAAAAGAGGAATCAAGGATACACCCTTAAAAAGGGTATGATGCGCATATCTAGTCTTCAGTCTTCTAAGTCGCATCTTCTTGAGCTTCGCTTCATTGTGCTATGACTGTCTTGACTTCATGATTGCGAAGCTTCTTGACCTCCATTTCCAAAACTCACTAGTAAAGATAGGACCTCGAACACTTACTATGCTTGAAGGTATCCAATGTAGCCGAACTATCTTTCCAAGATAAACAGGTGTTAACCATGATACCATTTATTTCTCATGCAAACCATCCTAGTCGAACTCGACATCCCTCAAGTACAAGTCCCAAAGGCCTAAACCAATATCAGACAAGCGCCCAAGGAATACCTCCTCCGAATTTGGATGATTTATGTGAGATGATACTAGCAAAACAACCAAACAATTTAGCACTTAACCGACTCTGGCTATCCTCGCCAATCTTGCTCCAAAACTATCGTTGATCGCATAACTGGCTTTGCATTGTCAACTAGACATATGCGGAAGTCTATCTCGAGTTTTAGGGGAAAACCCCTAACCTAATCAAAACATCCTCGTACTCATGGGCTATTCTAATGGATCGCAAATCGTCGATAGATGCATCAAGTGATTCTAGGTAGCTAAGCCTAACTGATCTCCTTAGGATCACACGAAATCTCGAGGGTATTCTCGAGGCAAGTAAAAAGTCTAACTACCCTCCTTTCGCAATCACTAGCTAACCAACCCATGCTTAGAATCAACCCATAGCCCATGGAACCAAAAACATAAGCATTATACTTAGACTCAATACTTAATATAACTATTCTCAAATCCTTACAAACCAAAGATAAATGAGCTGAACCACCAATTGGATTTGAGACAATAATGGGATCCTCTACTATACAAGCTCTAGGGTGCAGAGACTCAACTATGGAAGCAGATATAAACGAATGTGAAGCGCTAAAATCAAAAGAGTACTAACATGATGATCAAAAAGGAAAAACTAAACTCTTTCAAGAGAAACCTTACTACCTCTCTCTCAGGTACGCTGGCGGTGACAGCATGCACTTGTCCTCGTGAAAATCCTGTCATTTGTTCTTGCCCTTGTCCTTACTTATATGACCCGTTGTGCCATAATAAAGACACTTCCTCTTGTTTTAGGTTTTACAATTATTTCCTTTTTGCCTCCTTTGTGAACCAAGTCTATATCCATGAGTTCCTCATCCTTGGGTTGTGCTCTTAGCCAAACTCCCTCATTCACATCTTTGCCATCCTTGTGTAACTTGCTGACAAGTCTCTTGAAAGCTGCCTCCATCGCATGGAAAATCCTACAAAGCTCAAAAGAAAATTAGCCGTAGGTGAAACTACTGCGGCTCTAGATGGAAGTTGGGCGCTTATTTGCCCTTTGACAAGTGTCGTAGTCTCATTAAGCCTACGGAACCATGACGCGGTGAGGTTACCTCCCAGAAAGCCTGGAGCCCCGGAGACTCAGGAAAGAAGGAAACAAGGATTCAGACAGAGAATCAAAAGATAATGCATATGGCTCTGGGGAATATGCCTTTAAAACAAAACTTTTCTTTTGAAAAATCTTCTTTTAAAACCTTTTTGAAACTAATTTTTCAAATCTTTTATCTGATCCGGTAACCTTCAGCTCTGATACCAAGTGATACACCCCACCTCCGTTAAGGTCAATCACAAAGGGAATGCCTTAACTTCGGTGGAGCATTATAAGTAAAAGATGCTGATAAATTGCAAGACAGACAAATAAAGCAGCGGAAAATAGAAGTAATTTTATTAACAATGTGGTTCAGTCAAACTTTTACAACAGTTGTCTCAATCATACTTAAAAGTAATACATAGAACTTCTATCTTGATTTAAAAACTTCCAAGTATAAAAAAAACATAAAAATAACAATGATATTCCCCAATAAAGCATGAACCACTGCTAGGCGAAACAAAACTAGGTCAGACATAAGTCTGGTAAGTCCAGTGACTTTCAGCATATAAACATGCAAAAGCATCATGACATGAATAAACTGAATATAAGACAATACCGTGAGAACTAGGATAACAAGATAACATACGATTAGTATAGATATGATAAGGCAAGATAAACTGAATGCGCTTCTACTCTTTCTCTGCTTCGCTACTACCTTGTTATTCTAATATATATATATATATATATATATATATATATATATATACACACACCTCTGCACCACCTAACTAGTATCCCAACTAGTAATCTGTATAAAATGATAATATAATCCCGTGATCCCAATCCCTGCAATTGTGGTAGCCTTCAGGTGTACATCTATTAGGAGGATTCCACCTCAATCTGCCTAATTGCCATGAATGTGTTAGATGTACCCTTACTACCCTATCGTTCGGCTCCCTACTTGTATTAATTTCTCTTGTGTCTGTGTCAATCGGCCGTCTCTTGCTTGTAGATACCCTATGCTGGTCCCACCATAAGGTGTATCAATCCTTATGATAGCAACCCGACACAATTCAATATGCATAGTGTATAACTACTGGTACCCAGTGCCTGCTTTTTCCCACTCCGGAGTACGTGCATGCCCGTAAACCGTCGGAACCTACACTGACGTACCCCCTGCCGTTGTTTTAACCGCTTATAATCAGCCCAGTAATTGTGCCCCACCCTGCCTAGTTCAGGGTACCATGATACATCTATGTGGATTACTGCTGAAATGGGTCCCCGTTACTAGGGCTTCTTACTGGTTAAGTTTGTGGGCCTATATTTACTAATATTACCCACCAACCCGATATGTACTTAACCGTCCCATTGATTCAAGCATGTTTATTTAATGGTTAAGTTTGTGGGCCTATATTTACTAATATTACCCACCCAACTCGATATGTACTTAATCATCTCCACTGATTCAAGCATGTTTATTTAATGGTTAAGTTTGTGGGCCTATATTTACTAATATTACCCACCCAACTCGATATGTACTTAACCCTCCTGCACGTTATGTCATATTGGTTAAGTGTTGTCCATTCATGTTAACTTAACCCACCCATTTACCATGTCATGTTGGTTAAGTGTTTCTTATTAACTTAACCCTCCCCACTTATCATGTTGGATTGGTTAAGTGTTTCCTATTAACTTAACCCCCGTCCGTTCATCAAGTTATATCGGTCAAGTGTTTCTTATTAACTTAACTCCATGTGTTTGTATTGGTTAAGTGTCATCAATCAACTCAAGTTAAATTAACCTTACCACAAATCAAGTTATATTGGTTAAGTGTTCCTATGAACTTAACCCTAGTCATACATCATGTCATGTTGGTTAAGTGTCCCTTGTCCATTTAACTTAACCCACCCATATCCCATGTAATATGGGTTAAGTGTCATTAAACTAACCCTCCCATACTTAGCATGCATCATTAGCATTAATTGATTTATTAATGCACCAACCTCTCACATTAGATGTGTGTTGTTGCGGTTACTGGACGTGCCGGGCGGTTCCGGGCAGTTTTACACCACAACTCAATCTAACCTCGGGTTTTTTCTTGGGCATGATGCACTAACCTCTCACATTAGATAGGAGTTGTTGTGGTTACTGGATGTGCCGGGTGGTTCTGGGTAGTTTTACACCACAACTCAATCTAACCTCGGGTTAGGCATGTTCATCTTTTCACTAATTTACATATTTACAGTTTATATGTAAATTATTCACAATTGTTGTTAATTTCAGATTATGCCACACTTACCCTAAATGTCCAAGTCTAGATTTACATGCTAATTATCCCAACCAGTGATGTTCCAATTCTCAAGTTATGTCCAACAAAGCTAATTGCAAGTTATGGCCCCCAAATTCAATTTCAAGTTATAACTCAAAATAGGCTACACCTAATCCTCCCAAGTTTGCAATAATAGTCATGCCCCAATATCCCAATATACATTATGCTTGGCGTCTTAACCAATGGTTATGCCGAATCTAGATTAATATTCCAATTTACAGTTTGCGCCAAATCTAGATTTAATATTTCCATTTACCCCAAGTTCGCAACAAGACAATTTTTGTCCCATATCATAAGTTACAAAATTATGTTCCACCATTACGAAATAGACTATCCCCCAATACCCCCGCATTCAAATCGCACGTACAATAAGTTTCAGTCTAGATTCGAAGTTAATCTAGATTCATAAAATAAAAGGGGAAGAAAGAGGAACATAAACAAGAGTAGGCATAAAACAGGCCTTAAAATGGTAGATCTGTCAAATATAATATTATGGACCTAAGAGGCTTACAGATCTGTTAGAGTTGAGATATAACAAAGATAAATCTGAAACAAACTGACAGAAATAACCTCATAGACATATAGATCTGATATAAATAATATCATGAACCTAAAAGGATTATATATCAGATGTCCAACAAAGCTAGGCATGATTGAATAATAACTTCCTAGGCATGTAAATCACTGATTCAATAAAAAGATAGGAATTAATCTGAAAGATTTGTCTTATCGTCAAGTATGGACTTAGATCCATTTCATTACATTCCAAAATCACTATTAGGTATTTAAATCTGAAAATAACTCGGACTTACATGTTTACAATTCGATTTACGCCCCCAAATCCCAAGTCATATGTCCAATATACATTATGCCTCAAATCTCAAGTCATATGTTCAATACACTTTATGTTTTGAATACACGTGTTATGTCCTCAAATCCGTTACAAATCAGTTATGCCCAGTTATACATAATTTAATACTTTTTCCCAGTTTTAGCGCTAGTCATGTCCAAATCATATATTATGCCCAATTTTTGCGCTGGCCATGTTCAAATCATATATTATGCCCAATTTTATTTCCAACGTACGTTCATCTCTTATGAGATTTGGCTCAAGCTCGTAGTAGCCTTGCTATAAAACAAAAAGGGAAGAAGGAAAGAAGAGACAAAGAATGGACATAATATTATCAATGAGATAGATCCAATGGATATAGAAAGATAGATAGAAATAGGCATAATCTCAGATTCAGATTTATTACAATGTCAAAATCACAATTAACTTTTATTTCTGAAAAGCAACGTGAACTTACAACAAAAGAACGATCTTGTTTTCTGGGATCTATATTCTAAAACCTAATAGCTCCCCTTGAAGTAGACTATTGATACTCTAATTTAGATTTGATTCTTAGAAAATAGTTGTTGAAGTCGTTGAACTAGCCTTTGAATCTCTACTACAATTCTAACTTGATTCTACGAAGGACTTGAGCAACATAACCCCATCTTTGATTTATTTTGGATATGAATTAGGGTAGAGTATAGGCGTAATGAAGTTGTATAGAGAAAACTGTAGCCTTAGGGGTGTTTATATAGCATAGGGATCAACGAATCTGGTCAGAACGGGCGTCTAAATGTAGAAAAATGAACCTTTCCTTGGATTTGGAAATAGGGGGGAGGTCGACCCCCAGGTCGCCCCCCTGGTCGACCTATCTGACCCAGGTCGACCCCCAGGTCGACCTGGGTCCTGGGCGGGAAATTTCCCGCCCAACCCGGGTGTGTGATTTTAATTTCGAATTTCAAACCTGAGCTGTTTTATTTAAATCTCTGAAACTTCTGAAGGTCATAACTTCTTCATACGGAGTCCGATTTACGCAAACTCGGACTCTATCTCAAGTAGAATTCCGAGACGAACGCAATGGCATAACCCGTTTCCCTTAATTCTTCTCTTAAAAATTAAGTATACTTTAATTTGTTAGTTTGATATTCTCAGAAAATACGGGGTGTTACACAATTCAACAAAGCAATTCAAAGAAATCAATTCAGAGATTAATCACAAGTTCACAAGTTTTGATCGCAATTTATTAGAGCCAAATCGACGATGAGAGAAGATGAAAAATTCAAACATCAAAGAACCACTCAAATGAAGATTGAAGTCGCGATTTGGAGAAGCCCTAATTTTTCCAGTTCGGTCACCATTAAAGTATAGAAGAGGAAGCAATTCATTTTTCCAAGTGAGAAAAGAAAGAAAGGGGCCGCAATTTTTTTTAAGGGTTAAAACAAATTAGGGCTTAGTTGTTTTAAGTGGCCAATCAGAACGTAGCATGCAGATCTGAGTTTTGTATCATTGGATTTAAGTAATAAATTTAGAATAAATGGTTGAGCAGATGGTTCAAATTGCCAATTTTATTAATTTTTAATTTGAATATACTATAGCTAATGCAACACATGTTTATGGCTAAGGTAACACCAAAAATACAATGTTGTAGTAGGACCAAAATTTTATAGCTTTCGCAACATTTTAACCGGCAACACCTTGCAAATATGATGTAGAATGTCATCTATGGCGTAGTGTCTAAATCTCTACATTTTTGCAAAGAATTCAAGATGATATATGAGGTCCAATATTCAAGTTGCATGTGGACTGTAATGTCCCGTATATTTGCAGTATAATAATTAATTTATTTAATTATTTAAATAATGATTTAGAGAATTGAATGGTTGAGTAATTAAATAATATTGAATATTTAATTAAATTAAATAATTAAATAATATATTTAATTATGAAATAATCAGAATTAGCTGAAATGGAAATACGATGTGAATTGGGCAATTCAAAAATATATAATTCAGTTTAGAATTTGAATTCGAATAACGAATATATTATATAAACGACAGTTGAAAGTATAATTATAATATAATTATAATCGAGCTCCAAATGGCACGGCAGTTCGCTATTTGGCGATTTGAACTTCAACTGAATGTACAGGGTCCGTTTTAAACCGGATTTCTATGAAACAAGAAACGTTCGGAGCTGGTGAAGTATATCTTTCTAATGGAAGAGAAAAATCGGGATTTCATTGTGTAAATTTTGATTTATGTCCAAATCAAATTTTAGAAAGGTCGCTATGGAATTCCTTTATAATTTATAACGATATATATAAGGAATTTCAATATAAATTTGAATATCGATTCAACCGAGATTTGAATATCGAGTTGTAAAATCTCAGTGGAGCTGTATGATATTCCATTGTGAATATATACGATAATATTTATTTTTAAATATTAAATTTAATTATTTTTAAATATATTTATATATTTAAAAGGGTTATTTTGAGCTTTAAAAATAGCCAGTTTTGCAAACGACCTCATAATTTGACGAAACTAATTTTGTAGGATCCGCAATGTTAAATTATTGTTAGATTTCAATTTCCGCGATTTTTGAGGTCAGTATGTGGCCGTACGGGATTTTAATGTGAAATACAGTCGATATTTTGATGGTTAAAAATACGCTGTGTGAGCAAACGGAGTCGGAATTTGACGAAACCAGTTTCATTGGGACCGTAATGTCGAACTGAAGCTACATGTCCATTTTCGTGATTTTTAGGTATCGTATGTGGTCACAGGAATTTTAAACGACAAGTACAAGCAGCGATTGATTATAAATAAATATAATATTCAAATATAAAAAAATATTTAAAATTTTCCTATAAGATACCCTTAACTTTCTAAACCTAAGTCCTATTTTCATTGCAGTCAAAATTGTGAGCCGCCAACATCTTTCTCATCTCCAGTAAACCATTCCTCTTTGAAAAATCATTGGAACTCAAACATAAACCAATAAATCTCCAAACCAGTTTATCCGAGTTCCTGTCATGATGCTCTTCGATTCTACATGAATATTAAGGGGTTCCATCCATTTTTGGGCTCGCTGGTTTTGTGTCAGCGTCGACTAGGGTTGGCCTTCGCAAGAAATAGAGGCGAGGAGAAGGAAAACTGAGGGTAGCAGAGTGATCAGGGAGGTGGGGCGCTCGTTACGTGATTTTCTAGTGAAGTTCAGAGGTGGAAGTCATCGATATCTTTCCTGTAGCCATACGTAGGGCTCGAGATCGCGGTTCCCAAAGTTGGGGCGAGTTCCTGATGCGTGGTGTAAGATTGAAGAGGAGGAGTGGTGGAGTTCAATGGTGAAGTCGGCTCATGAAATGGTTGATTAGAGGAGGAGAACGAGAAGCGTGAAGTTTTGAAATGAAGGAGTGGTTCCTGGAAGCTCACGGCAGGTTGTATCGGGAGAGAAGCATCAGCGAGCGGGCCAAAAATCTGAATGGGCCGTGGTGGATTTTAGGGGTAAAGCCCAATTGAAATAAATTTAAAGTTTTATTTTATTAAAATTGTGTATTAACTTGTTAATGCCATAACTAGCTCATACGACGTCGGATCAACGAATAGTCAGGTGCGTTTGGATTCATAACGGAAAATACTACATCTACAAACTGGTTTGGAATGGTTTGGGGATTGTTGGAATTTATTGCAAAATAAATTGTCTGATCAGAATCGACAATCGTAAATCGTTATTTAATGATTACGACAAATGTGAGTAAAACTCATCAACTCTGAACAGTTATATTTTTATAACGTATTTTTAGAACTGATAAATGTTGGTTGATTGTTGTGTGTTGACTGTTTGGTTGAACTGCTAGTCAGTTGGTTGAAATTATATATATATATAGATCGTTAAATATATATTGATGTTGTTTATTAGAATATTTCATGTTGAAATGAAGTTGACGTTAATTATATTGTTTAACATCTGTGATGTAGGGAAACAGGTTGGAGGAATCCAACTGGATTCCTCAACATTTATTTTACTGTTTTTCATATATTGTGATATGATGTGATATATAATCTGTTGTTGATTATGTGTGTTTGAATGATATCGGTCACTGTTGTTTGGTATTTTAAATACCATAAGAAAACCCTGGGATGAAAAAGGAAAATTTCAATAACTATATTGAAATAAAATATTTTATAAAATTAAAAGATTTTATATAGAAGGAAGATTTCAAACTGTATATTGAAATAGAATATTTATAAAATCAAATGATTTTATATAAAGGAATAATTATAAAAACAAGGGATTTTATAAAGGAAATTATTTGTAAAACAAATATAAAGGAAATTATTTATAAAACAAATATAAAAAGGAAATATTTGTAAAACGAATAGAAAGAGAAATATTCGTGAACCATTTACGAATAGAAATGAAAAGAATATATTTGTAAACCATTTACAAATAGAAATGAAAAGGATATATTTGTAAACCATTTACAAATAGATTTTGAAAGGGAATATTTGTAAAACATTTACAAATAGAGTTGAAAAGGAAATATTTATTTGTTAAATAAATAGAAATGCAAAGAAAATATTTATTTGTTAAATAAATAGAAGTGAAAAGGAAATATTTATTTGTTAAATAAATAGAAGTGAAAGGGGAATATTTATTTGTTAAATAAATAGAAGTGAAGAGGAAATATTTATTTGTTAAATAAATAGAAGTGAAAAGAAATATTTATTTGTTAAATAAATAGAATTGAGAAGGAAATATTTATTTGTTAAATAAACAAATAGAAAAGGGAATATTTGTAAAACAAATAGAAAAGGGAATATTTGTATAAACAAATAGAAAAGGAAGTATTTGTAATCAAATAGAGTTAAAGGAGTTAAGGGAGTTAATTGAATAGAGTAAATCGATTAGAGTTAGAGAATCGATAGAGTTAATTGATTAGAGTTAATCAAAAAGGAGTTAATCGAATATAGTTTATTCAAAAAGAATTGAAGAAGTTAATCGAAAATAATTTATTCGAATAGAATTGAAGGAGTTAATCGAATTTAGTTTATACGAATAGAATTGAAGGAGTTAATCGAATATAGTTTATTCGAATAGAATTGAAGGAGTTAATCGAACATAGTTTATTCGAATAGAATTGAAGGAGTTAATCGAACATAGTTTATTCGAAGGGAGTTATCGAATATAGTTTATTCGAAAGAGAATTAATCGAATATAGTTTATTCGAAGAAAGAGTTATCGAATAAGGTTATTCGAAGAAGAGAATTAATCGAATATAGTTTATTCGAATAGAGAACGGAATTATCGAATATTAGTTATTCGAAAGGAGTTATCGAATATTAGTTATTCGAAAGGAACTATCGAATATTAGTTATTCGAAAGGAGTTATCGAATATTAGTTATTCGAAAGGAATTATTGAATATTAGTTATTCGAAAGGAGTTAATCGAATATAGTTTATTCGAAAGGAGTTAATTGATAAGAGTAAATTAGTTAGAGTTAATTAAATAGAGTTAATCCAATAGAGTTAATCAAATAGAGTTAATAGAATTGAGTTAATCAAATAGAGCTAACTGATAAGAGTAAATCGATTAGAGTTAATCGAATAGTGTTAATTGAATAGAGTTAATCGAATATGGCTATTCGAAGAGAGATTATCAAATATAGTTTATTCGAAGGAAAGAGTTATCGAATAGAGATTTATTTGAAAGAGAGTTACGTAAGGAAGTTCGTTAAAGATTTAAAAGATAAACTTTGACTATTTCGAAGTTAAAATGTTGTTCAGTTAAGGTCTGAGAGGTAATTATACCCCAACTTGATTGACTTCCTTCTTAACTAAGGAATGGTAAGGTTTGATAGTGAAGGTTGGTTAAGTGAATATAGTTAATGAAGGTAATGGTGAATTGACATAGCGATGTTTTATTTAAACATCTGTTTAAATCTAAGGAATGAGTTTTGGAAACGTTTTCCAAATATAATCAGAGATATTTTCTAATCATAGAAAATGAAATGTTGGATGGTAAAGAATACTGGGATGACAGTGATACGTGGAAAGGAGATGGAAATGTTTTCCAATGATTAATAACGTATATTTTCTAAATTTAGAAAATAAGAATTTCTGTATATATATATATACAGAAACAGGAAATGGAGAATGAATAAATTAATGATAAATTAATTTAAGAGATAAATGTTGAATGTTGATTGATCGATAAAATCTCCATTTGGAAATAATATCATTGTTTGCACACATGTTTTCTTTGATAGTTAAATCACAAACTATCAAGGTTTTGACCATTTTTCTGTCGTCAATACGGAGAGACCAGTTGGATTATTATCCGAGAACCACTCCGTATGGGCGTTAGTGTTTCGAATCAAATAGATCGAAGACAAATTGAAGACGGAGTTTATACAAGGGCTATTGTATAAATCTTAGGCAGAGATTGCCTAAGATGGATGTACGGAATAGTGCCTTCGATTTGTCCAGTCCCAGGACAACTTGAATGGGCGAATGTTTGACAGAGTATATCTGGTAGATCGCGTAAGTTGAACGTTTCAAACATATTTACGTTGGTGGCGAAGGAATTCGTTTCTCTTAGCTTATACCCATGGTATTTTTGGGGAAATCAATTTGTGATTCGATGGGTATGACGATGTGGCATTCAAAGTGAATGAATGAGTAATTTGTTGAAAGATACGTTATGACCTCAAGCCTCATCAACTGGGAAATGACAGAAATCGGACAGGCAACATGGCTAAGTGGTTCGCAACCGAGTAGGGTATATTGTCACCATCTAGAGAATATTCATATTTGTTACTTCTTTCAATTCTGTATCTCCCGGGAATGATTATGTTGGTTTACCAACTGTAAGGTGACAATATATTCGATACAATCAAGTGAAATGAGTGGTCGGTCATGTGTGGCCGAGTTACAAGATGTTCTTGTTGAACTCTAGTGTATCGCTTCTAGAGTACATTGAGCGGAAGTTGGATCCATACCTTGTCATAGTTGGAATCCATTCCCCAAATAAGAGCCCGCGGTTTTTATTGTATATAATATATGTAGAACGTTAGATGCAAGTGTTTCTACTAGATTGCTAAGTAATTGTATATAGACATTATTTTAATATCAGAAGAGACTTGATATAAAGAATGATTTGGGTTATCGTAAGGTAAAAACCATCCGTGTTTATATGTGGATCAGTCTTACGATTATTCTTTCTTTTGAAAGGATTTTGAAAGTTAAATCAAATAATTTGAGTTTACTCACACCAGTCACATGACTGACCCCGAGTTTATTTTGTTTTGTTTCCCTAAACTCTTGGGTGCCTAATTTTGTACATGCAGACAAGTAGTCGGGATTTACAGATACTTGAAGAGCTGGAGCCGGAGGCTTCAGAATTATATAGCTATGGGTTTTCCGCTGTGTTGTAAGTGCTGTACTTTGGAAATGATATGTATATTCAAGTACAGATTTATATTTCAAAGTTATGTAATGAAATATATTTATTCGTTCCACTGTGAGATTCGTGTTTACTCTGATGTTGTATGTTCTTCTTCTTCTTCTTCTTCTTCTATTCTAAGTTTCTGTCTTATCTATCATCACCCTCTAATTTCTTTCATTAACTACCGGTATTTTCGATCCTTGGATGTTCGATATGTGTTGTATGTCGAATTTTCTAAGTCAAAAATTTTCGGTACGTTACATGGACCATTTAGATATTTTATGGTATTGACTGAGCATCAACTCGTTGGTCACATGAAATTTATTGTCTACTAGAAACATGTCATTTGCCAAATTATTTGCTCAAATAATTAAATTGCAAGCACACTTGCATGATCACAAGATTATGTCAATTTGATCAGATAATGCGGGAGAATTTACTTTCCACGTGTTTAATGATTATTATTTATCATTAAGAATTGAAATTGAATATCCAGTAGCTCAGGTTCACACCTAAAATGGTCTGGCAGAATTATTAATTAAGCATTTGCAACATATTGCAAGTCCGTTGCTTATGCAATCAAATCTACCTGTTTCGGCTTGGGAACATGTAATTTTTCATTCATTGAAATTGATTGAAATTAGACCAACGGCTTGCCATCAATTTTCACCATCATTGCTTTTAACTAGATCCCAACTATATATTTCACATATACGAAAAATTGATTGCGTTGTGCATGTGTCCATTAGTCCCCACTTCATACTAAAATGGGCCCTTAACGAAGGTTGGAAGCTTATGTGGTATTTGATTCACTATCGATGATTCCTTATCTTTAAACTCTTACAGTGATGTCTTTATTGTAAGGTTTACAGATTGTAAATTTAACGAGTCAATTTTTCCGCCGTTAGGAGACAAAAAATCATTCCAATAGAATGGCGTGAAATATCATGGAAATAATTCATCTATATTTCATTTTGATCCACGTACCCAACAATGCCAATGTGAGGTACACTTTTTTGCATATCCAGTGTATTGTAAATCAAATGCTAGATGCATTTCATGATGCTGCAAAAATAATTAAATCTCACATTCCAGCACCAAATGCATGTTTGAAACTTTCCTATGGAATAGAAAAACGCAAATTATTTAATAATAACTGCAAGCGCACAAGTGTGTAGTATGCAGGTAAACACAGGTAGGAAAATTAAAATTTGTTATTTATATAATCTTGTGGACGAGTTAGACGGAATTTGGTGATTTTGGTTTGAGAACAATAAAAAATGAAATTGTCATTTGGTTCAGAACAAATCTAATTGAACCGACGACCAAATCACAATTACCAATTGAAACAGGAAGAGCAAGTAAGCTACTACTGAATTCACTGTGGATTCAGATCTAATCAAATCTATATTAAATTCAATACTACCCAGGTAAGCATAATAAAATGCAGAAATTAAAATTGCATACTATATATAAAAAATAGAAAGTAAAATTATGATTACCGCTGAAACTAATCAAACGGTCAATCACTATTGAAAATTAAAATTGCAAAGACAACTTGTGCTCTAATTGTATAGACGACATAAGTTGCTTGAAAATTAAAAATGTAGGAAATAAAAGAAAGAAAAAGCTTGATTAATGGAGAAGAATGGTACAGAAAAAGGTGCATCGTTTTACAATTGGTATAACATGTATTAAAGATGAGATTGTCCAATCCTAACCTTAATCAAATCTATGAATATACGGGCCTCTTTACCCAAGAGTTATTTATCATATCTCATGTGTTTTCTTGATTATGTTTTTAGGAAATAATCTTGAGGATATCTGAGAATATCTAGTGAATATCTTGAGAATATTTTCTCATTATCTTCCTTTTTTGGCATGTGGCTAATTGATTCGAGATAAGATTGCATATGATTTATTCTTCCAAACAAAGACGAACACATTAAATTCCAAAAGAAAATTAAAATGAAATCTTCATCTGCAAGTCTCCATAAATATGGAAAATTGATGTTCTACTTTTGCAATATCTTTGCATTTAGGAGTGCATGAGGATTGATTGACAAATCTGTAAAAATGAAAAAATAATACCCAATGCGATATTATTTATATGCAAAAAGATGAAATATAAGTGTACAAAATAAACATATTTCTATGTTAATCAAATACCCCGACACTTATCTTTTACTCGTCCTTGAGTAAAACAGAAATGAGAAATTAAATTAGGTAGGTCACATTTTCATAGGAAACACGATTGCATTGAGCGTATGCAACAAGCCGTTAAACCTCTAGGTGTCCCTGGTAGGAGAGTGGTGTCTCGTGAGGGTTTTCAGCGGATACTACCCACAAAATCCAAATGCAGTATGTTATGGTTCTAATGCAACTACATGAATGCAACGAACATGTGCAAATGAAAACAAAAATAAAAACACGACTTGTTTCTGAATAGTTTCAACATAGCAATTTACAATTCGAAATCAATCTGTAGAAATTTTTGGTTCGTTAACTCGTTATAAATTTTCAACATAATTCAAGTTTTCAAACGTTAAATTATAGTTTGAACGGTTGGTTTAGTTGATAACATAGTGCAACCATGAAATAAATTCTTAGTTTGCTTGTCATAGTTCGCAAAGTGATATTATTATTTCCTTATGTATGGCTGGTCAAATCTATAAGTTCAAGAAGTGCGTGGGAATCAATTGCTTATTCTCTCTCTCTCTATAAAAATTAAAATTTATGACTAATTACACATACCTAACTTAAAAGACCAAGGTATATCATCCATGCACTAGCTTGCGGGCTGACGTGGGAGTTTGCGATAGAGCTTGGCGGATTGTGCAGACCAACGCTGACTTTGTCTACAAGATGTCAGTAATCCTTAGGTGTCCAACTCATAAAATAAGACCCAGGTATACCACCTATGCACTGCCTTACGGGTTGACGTGAGAGTTGGGAAAGAGATTGGCGGGTTTGCACACCAACGCTAGATTTACAAGCAATGTTGGATACCCTTGGATTACTATTATTTTTTTAATACAGGAAAAGAGAGAGAGTTATGCAGTTTCAGCTTAGCATAACTTAGTTTTAAAAACTCGAAAAGCCATTACATGTGCTATAGGTCCTCCATTCATTAAACAAAGACTGTAATCTATAATAGACTTTATGGTCATCACATAAGAATCTTCCTATATACAAATTGCACTATTATCTCTCGTAATTCAACTTTTCATTATATTTCTTATTTGATATTAGTTGAAAAAAATACCATCAACTGACAAAAAAAATTGTTAACTTACTTCGTTGTACCAATCTAAAACGAGTCATGTTTCTAAAAAAAAAATGGCATGTTACTACGAACTAAAATGCACGATAGTCCTGTCTAAATGCATGAAAATAAAAATAAAAAATAAAAAGAATCCAATGCAGACTCCCCCTACACATGGTCAAAATAGTGTCCACACTGTAAACACGTTTCCTAAATTTGTAAGAAAGTACCCAAAGGTGAATGAGATGCAAAATGATTTGTAAAATGAAATACAGTTTGACAGCTATATGCGAATGCAAATCATATGCAAAGTGAAATCTATGATGATGATGATGATGAATGTTTTGTGATGAACGATACTTCTTCCCCCCATACTTGTCTCTATAAGGAATGATGCATGATGATTTTTAATCTGATTTGTGAGGTGCAACAGGCATGTCGATGCATTCTAAAAATGAAAATCCTTCCTATGAAAATTTTGTCGTGCCACTGGTTTATACCATTCCGATGAAAATTATCATAATCCCATAGACTTGAGCGTTTAACCACAATTTATTTTGATGATATGGAATTAAGATTATCTTCGAGACATTCCCTTGATTCATTCTCATCATTTAAAAAGTTAAGTTCATCTTCAAATAGTTCTTCAAAGGACATAGTGGATACGTCTATCGAGGAAAGTGAAGTTTTCTAAAGAGATAAATCAGATGTGTGATCTAAAACTGTTTCTATTATGTTGACTTCTCCAATTTCAGACTCTTTGGGTTGATAAAAAATATTCAGTTCAATGATTAAGTGCCCAAATGATAGTCAAAGTTGATCGCTCCTATAATTTATGATAGCATTTAAGGTAGCTAAGAAAGGACGACCCAAAATCAATGGAATTTGAATATCAGGATTCGAAACAGGCTTGGTTTCAAGAACTATAAATTCGACAAGGAATAAAATTGTTTAATTTGAATCATAACGTCTTCAACAATTCCCAAGGTCTTTTTAACAGATCGATCGTCTAATTGAATTGTGACATTTGTTAGTTTTATCTCTCCTAGTCCTAGTTGACGATAAAAATGTAAGGAACCAGATTAACACTTGCACCAAGATCAGGCAGGGCATGACTGATGTGAGAATTTCCTATTTTACAACTGATTGTAGGGCAACTGGGGTCCTTATACTTGACGGGTGATGGATTTGAGAAAATAGAGCTAGTGTTCGCAGTCAGAAAGGTAGTTTTAGGAACATTAATGGCTCTTTTTCGGGTACATAGCTCCTTGAGACACTTGGCATATTGAGGAATTTGTTTGATGGTGTCTATGAGTGGAATATTGACACGAACTTGTTTGAAGATTTCAAGAATTTTTTCGAAATTCGCATCCTTCTTCTTCTTATTAAGTCTATGAGTATATGGAGCTACTTGTTTATAGGCCCTTTCAGAATTTTGATCGTTCGAAAAAGAAGGTTCCGATATAGCAAGTGAAGGAGGTAATAGTGTAGAAGACGGGGTATTGGGATTGCTAACATTAGAGGAAGATATATTGTCGGGGTTGCCAACATTAGAAGAAGAGATGTTGAGATTGCCAACATTCAAAAAAGATGGAGATTGGAAAGGTTCAGAAGAACTGGCCTTGGTTACCATCGGAAGAGTGTCAAGCTTTTCGATTGGGGTCGAAATCGAATGATTGTTGGGATTTCCGACATTGCTGTCAATCATTTTTCTGGATCTGAGGGTGGTGATCGGGTTGACCGAATTATGTTTCGTCCTCACAAGAGTTCACAGTACGTGAATTATATTTTAGATTCACCTTGGGTTGACTAGGTAATTTTCCTTTCTCATTACTTTTCATTAGTTCCTTCATCACATTCATCGTTTGTTCGAGTTAAAGATCTTGAATATTGATTTGTTTCTCTAATTGAACAATTTCTTGTGAAGCTTCAAAAGATGAAGGAAACTGAGTTAACGACTGAAAGTTCGACTGCCTATATGGTTGACTGGAAGGCTTAGATTGAGGTGAAATTTGTGAAGTTAGAGGGCTAATAGAAAATAGAGCTTGGTAAATTGAATTCGGTATTATATGATGGATTCGCAGCATTATTTGGATTTGACCAAGAGAAATTCGGAAGATTCCTCGAACTAGAGTTATATGTGGATGAGTAAGGACTATTTTGAGCTATAACATTGACTTGGTCTGTAGGGTAATAATGGGGTAGTCCTTCGAATTGAGATTTTTGAGTTTCTAAGGGAAAATGAATTGGATCCACGGCATGCACTCCTCTAGTAGAAGTACGAACGAGAACACGAATTGACTCCCATTGCATGTCATTTTCAGAATAATCTTCAAAGAATTCCTAAGCTTCATCGGTTGTTTTAGACATAAATTCTCCCCCACAAATTGATTCTAGTTTTGTTTTAGTCTGATAGTTTAACTCTTCATATGCAATTTTGCATAAGTGGTGTCCTAGGATTGCATGATGAGGACAATTATACAATAACTGGTTGAATCTCTCAAAGTATTTTGAAAAAGTTTCCCCTTCATTTCGAGAGAACTGATTTATTGCAGTTTTGATTTTTAAAATTTATGAAATGGGAAAAACTTTTTCAAGAATACATTAACAAATTCATCCCAACTTCTTATTGAATGTTTGGGGAGAGAATTTAGCCATCTTTTAGCGCTTTCACGTAATGTGAATGGAATTAGTCTTAGCTTGATTGATTCATTAGATAATTGTTGCATTTTTGTTGTAGACGCATACAAGTGAAATTCACTCATAAATTTGTAAGCATTTTCAAAACTAGTAAATTTTGGTACGCCTTGAATAAACAAATGTTTAAGCTCAAAATTGTTTCCTTTAGCTGGTGGGAACACGATGACAGATGGTTGAACGGTCCTAGTTGGCTAACATCGATCTCAAAGAGATAAGGGTCTATCCTCTACCATGTAATTTAGAAAATCTCAATTTATTTGATTTTGATCCATCTCGTTTGGAAAATTTTGGTTTATACGAGATTCTCTAGAAGAATTATGGTGCCTGAAACTTTTTTCATTCATCGTTGCCAAATGCAAACAAAGAAAATCCTAGACTTAAGGGTGACACAATTAGCTCCTATTCAAAATAAACAACGTACTTAAGTATATCTTATAAGTTGATTATCTCGATTTGAAGGGGGAAGAGGGTCTTATGGTCGTTCACGTATAGCATAAATACTAAGGGATACGACCAATGTTTTACGGGTAGTATGCAACCTATTTTGCTAAAAGTTCAATAAATTGAACAAATATATATCCGCAGTCAAACCCTAAGAGAATCAATTTCACAAAATACACTCTTGTAGTAAAATATTTTGCAAATCAAATTAAATAGATAGATTAGAAAAGTTAAGTTGCTAGAATGTCGAAAGATTCCTGATGTAATACATATCACCGTCCTTTACAAAAGGAATAGATTGAATTCCTCATAGCAAAATAAATTTTCAAGTCTAAGATATCTAACCCAATTTATTTGTCCTATTGAGCTTGAGTTTTGATTCTAAGGCCAACGTCTAATCAAGTTTATCTAAGTCCTAGGTGTATGCAAATGATATAAATTTTTTTTGCAGCTAAGGAATGGTAACGACTTCCTCACCTTATGTTTTTTAGGAGATTTGCTCGTAACTAAATTTATTTCAATATGCATCCAAAACAACAATCAGACAATAAAAATTGCAGAAATTAAAATTGTACAAGCAAGTCGCAGCCCCTGTAGAAAATCTTTACAAGAAAATTCAATAAAAAAACTTTTAGTAGTAGCGCACCTGTAGAGTTAAAGAAATTTTACAGTGGGGGTATAGCAGTTCGTCCAAAGCAGTTGAGTAGCGTTAGCGATTCCAAATCCCACTGTTTATAAATTGCTTGGCCTATGAGTTCCTTATTTGAAAAATGAAAAAAACCGAGAAAAATGGCAACTTTTTTCTCCTGTTTAGTTGATGATAATACCAATGTAATTGATATACCAAATCAACTGACCAAGAATTATTTTTTATATATAAGAAAAAGAAAAACATAATAGGGAGAAAGGTTGTGATCGATGTGGGATCGAAGGAGCAAACGAAGATTAATAAAATAGAAAAGGAATCTTGTATCTTTCGCTTTTTCTTAAAGTTGTAAAAGAAGAAAAGAAAGTATGAAAATTGGAATGGAAAGAAACTGAAAAGAAAAGACAAAAAAAATTTCACTTGTTTTAGAGATTGTGATATCAACGAGTAATACCAAAACAACTAAGCAAGAAATTTTTTTACAAACAAAAACAAGAAGAAGAAAAAATGACATGAATCGGAAATTACATAAAAATAAATTTTAATTATTGCCTCCGTGGCAACAGCGCCAAAAATTTGTTTGACACTTTCCTATGGAATAGAAAAGCACGAAATATGTTATAATAACTTAAAGCGCACAAGTGTGTAGTATGCAGGTCGAACATAGGGAGGAAAATTAAAATATATTATTTATATAATCTTGTGGGCGAGTTAGATGGAATTTGGAGATTTTGGCTTCAAAACAATAAAAATTGAAATTTCAATTTGGTTCAGAACAAATCTAATTGAACCGACGACCAAATCACAATTATCAATTGAAACAGGAAGAGCAAGTAAATACTATTGAATTCACTATAGATTCGAAAATCAAATCTATATTAAATTCAATACTACCTAGGAAAGCAGAATAAAATGCAGAAATTAAAATTGCAGAATAGAAATAACAAACAGAAAGTAAAATTAGGATTACCACTAAAACTAATCAAATGATCAATCACTAACGAAAATTAAAATCTCTACCAAATCTAATTGTATAGAAGACATAAGTTGCTTGAAAATTAAAAATGTAGAAAATAAAAGAAAGAAAAAGCTATATTAAAAAAGAATGGTACAAAAAAAGGTACATCATTTTACAATGGGTATAACATGTATTTATAATTGAGATTGGCCAATCCGAACCCTAATCAAATATATGATTATGTCGGCCTCTTTACCGAAGAGTTATTCTATCATATCTCATGTCTTTTCTTGGCTATGTTTTTAAGAAATAATCTTGAGGATATCTAAGAATATCTAGTGGATATCTTGAGAATAATTTCCCATTATCTTCCTTTTCTAGCATGCGTCTAATTGATTGGAGATAAGATTTCACATGATTTATTCTTCCAAACAAACATGAACACATATTAGATTCCAAAAGTAACTTAAAGTTAAATCTTCTTCTGCAAGTCTTCAAAAATATGGAAAATTGGTCTTCTACTTTTGCAATATCTTTGCTTTTAGGAGTGATGAGGATTGATTGGAAAATCTGTAAAAATGACAAAATAATACCGAATGCAATATTATTTATATACAAAATGATGATATATAAGTGTATAAAATAAACATATTTCTATGTTTATCAATGCACCAGCTAGAATTGAAATCCCCGAAGGATAAAATAGCAGTAAATGAATCTAAAGCAAGACGAAAAAGTGGAAGACAAATAGATTCAAAAGACTTAGCACTTAGAAAAAGGAAATCTAATGAAAAATCATCAATTATTGAACCTCCTAAAGAGGTCATAAATGATCCAAAGGATAATTCAAATGAAAATTCCAATTCTCTTAAAAAGGTAAAGGAACTATTATCCTAAAAGAAATAATAAAAGCTTCCAGAATAAAATGGTATGTAATAACAATGGGATCACAATATTTTATACAAATTATGCATAAATGTGGATAAAAGGAAAATAATAATTGATTATGTATGGAAATCTCATTTTCTTATCTAACTAACAGCTGGTTTGGAGTAGAACCTCAAAAACATGAATTTCTCTCAAAAATGGCCGCCTGAAAATAGTGTCGAATCTTCACCATCTACAGTCTAACTCCCTCTTCAATATCGTCTGAGCCATTTCTTCTCTGCTGCCTACGACACTCTTCTTCACCGCTCTCTATTTATTTTCATTCCATTTTCATCCTGATGGCGAAAAACAGGAAAACATAAGCTAGGTAAATGAACAACGTCACCCAGATCTGGAAAGATTTATTTTGCCCATCTAGATTCGACAGTTTTGAAAAGGAAATAATCGTCGCTCCAATCATTCCTCCTCCGATGCAAACTTTAGCCATCGAGATAGCTTATGCGTCAACATTGCCATTGTCTGGAATTATGAAACAACAAGAGACTTCTTTGACTAATATGTTCACAACAGACCAAGTAATCTGATGGTCATAGAAGGAAACATCGACTGCGCTTGCATCTGAAGTGTTGGAGGATGCATGTAATATTCCCGAAACTCTCACTAATGGGATTGATATTGGATAGTTGAACGTTGATGTTGATAATATGGTGACAAGCTGTGTAAATGAAGGAGATATGGTTGTGGATAAGGGAAATGTGAATGGTCTACGTAGTGATGCAAATGAAATAATTTCCAAACTTATCCCTGAATGCACACAATCTGTTCGTGCAAATGCAGCTATCAAATCTATTGTATCTCTTGATGATGTAGCATCTATATTTACATTCGATTCTGTTGCAAAACCTATTGGCAAACTAAATGTTGATCAATATGATGTAGTTAGTGGTAGGCCTACTAGTTTTAACCTAAACAACTTGAAGCCTATAGCTTATGATGTGGCTGCACATGATGTGGTAGTGTATAGCCATCGAAGCGATGGAGTTCATGCTCCCAAATGGTCATTGTTGTCTGGGAAAGCCCGCGTAATAAGGGCAATTATGAGCCTCATCACTTTGTCCTTTCATTCTCAGATGAAATTAGCAACCTGCCTTTGGAGGTTATAAATGTGGGTGCTGATTTTCGGACAAACGGCTATATAGGATTTTTCCTTGACACCCCTCCACCGTATATGGCAGTAAAGGAGTATTGCGGGAAAGTTAGGCAACTTCATGGTGGCATCCAAGTTAGGTTGGATAGAACCATGTTTTTTTATGAAATTTTCACTTTCGGAAGATTATGCTTCGTGTCCTCTCTGCAGAGAGCCTACCATTATTATAGGAAAACCCTTTATTACTACTCTGTGGAGTCCTACAGTTGACAGAGCATGTAACACCCTATACTTTTCTGAGCCCAAATTTAAAAAAAAAAAAATCGAAACCCGAACACATCCAAGTATGAAGCTTGTAAATTTGGTACCTGCAATATAAAAGAGCATGTGCATAATCAGAGTATGATAAGATAAATTATTGTGGAAACAAAACATAGGATAGACTAGTATTGACCCAAACAACTACCTTATAAAAGCGAGTCACCAAGTCAATACCGAGTATGAGAGAGAACGAGAACCGAAAGCCAAACTTGGACACCTGTAAGAACTCGGCCTTCTCTAAAGAAACCTGGGAGGTTGTAATGAGGAGGGTCAAAACAACAAGTTCCGGTGAATAAGAAAGGTACAACACATATTACAATACACATATATATCCCGTTTAGTTCAACCAAAGATATATTCCTACCAAGGCTAATAATTCTAACCTAACCTTGTAAACATTTATGCACGACTCTAACTACCCTTCCAAAGGTAGTATTCCCAAAATATCGGTACCGGGATAAAATGTTTACGCATACATTAATGGAGCCTTTATATCATCATTAACTAATTATAAAACCGAGAAGTGAAATTCTAAATATGGAGCCTGTTTACTCATGTGTGCATATTTAGCCACTTAACACCTCACTATCAACTAATAGATTTAGGGTGAGTTGTACGATCGCTTAAGACCCTAGGCGGACCTATTGGTCATCTAATACCTCCCGACGATCTACTCAATGTTATTATAAACTAGTAGACACTAGCTATAGGGCCCTACGAGTTAAGGCTTCCATCATTTACGCATATCAACCCATTCCCCGCATAAGGCGAGAGATAGTAAGTAGTCACTCGAGGTCGTTACTATCTAGCTGGCATTAGTCGATAATATCCTTAGTCGCTTAATACATCCCGTAGGATAGGTAGCCCTATGGAATGGCCATACCGGACGTTTGTGAACCCATGTTTAGGTAGGATTTACACACTATTTAAGACCCCTAATTGAGTGACCTATCCCAGGTGGACCCCTCAACCCAAGCCAGTTAAGACCCAAGGAAGCGGACTATCCGCGAAGATTATCAAGTTTGTACCCCATTTAGCCTTTAATACTTCTATTTATGGGGGGTGGGCTACGGGATCACTTGTTACCTTTTTATAGGTGGATATAACCACTTAAGACCTTAATCCCAAAGAAGGTCATGTTATTGAGTTATTCCCGTTTAGTTTCTCTTTACGGAAATACTATATGCACACTATTAATTATCGTCATGGGTTCCTATGGTTAATAATGCTTCACATCATTAACCTACCAAGTCTAATTCTAACTTTTAATTATGAGTTGTATATAAACTAGTATAAATAAGGAAAGTTGTATCCTTCTTAGCCTAGGGTATTTGATTAATTATTTTCCTTATTGGAATTAGTATTTAAAACGACAATCAATGCCCATAAATCCCCTTTTTATTTCATTTATTTCCGTTCATAAGGTTATTTCCATTTATAACCTTAATTGTTATATTTTCCTAAGGAAACAATTAACTTTTAATTACCCTTTTATTCCCATTGATTGTAATTGTTAACGATATTTTTCGTTAACACCGGAGATAGGTCTATGGAAGTGGACCTAGGGGGAAAAATATGTTGTTTAGCCTTCACAAGTTTGAGTTAGTTCACTGTCTCCTAAATATCAAGGTTTAGAATCCGAAAGAATAGTTACACTTCCCTCAATGGGGTGAGTATCACGATTAAGTGATTCGAGAACCAATAATTATCTTGGGATGAAGGATTCCTAAGTGCAACCGTTAGCGAATGACTTAACGGTTTATGGAGAGGGGTTCTGCATTGGGATTGCAGAAGGGTCTAAATTTGTAGAAAGAGGGGTGTTTCACTTAGCTTATGGAAAGACTTGGATATAGGCTCATATACATGTAGGAAGAAAACAGTACGTTGTGGCAACATAACTGAGAAATCATATAACAATCCCATAAAGAAATACTCTAAGTATTGATTCACACTTTATTGATCTTTGATTTAGAATACATGAATAGAATAGAAGAAATCCCCAAACCGATCTAAGAATTAGGTTTTACTCTAGAGAAGAAGAATACAAGAATAAGAATGAGGAAATCATCCCCAAAATGTGACCCCTGGGGTCTTATTTATAGAGAATTCGGGATCCCTTCTGATGTTGGGCTATTGGGCTTGCAGAAGCCTCTGTCGACCGTTTTCTCCTTGGTCTCGGGCGTTCAGCTTTCGGCAGCCTTTATGGTGACGATTATAGCTTCCGAAGTGAGGGTTCCGGTCAGTTGGGCTTTTTTGAGATTGATATGAGCTTGTCGATGTAATGGATTTCGGAAGGCATTCTTGCTCCCTGTAGTGGCTTTCGGGTGTAGGCTTCTGGTTTTCTTATGAATATTATGAGGAGCTTGCCCTTGTGATGTATGTAGATATCTGTCGGTTCAGAACCCTTGTCGGTGTCGGTACCGAGCAGATTAGTATGGATAGCCGGTATCCCCTTTAGGGTTCTGGCTTGCCTTTCGATGGAGCCTCCGGGATAGCCTGGTCTTCTAGAAGGTAGATCGCAGGGATTTGTCTGTTGTCTATCAATGTGACCCTTTGGTGTTTATGTAGTGGATGTTTCGGAAGCTAGTTCCGGATAACCCCTATGTACTTTCGACTTGATATCCTTGATGCCTTTGTCTCCAGATGTATCGGTGTTAAGTAGGTTAATACTGACAGTTCTTCTGCCTTTCTGGGTTTTGATTAGCAGAGCTCTTGCCTCCCTCTTTCTTAGTTTCTGACTTAGATGATCTTTCGCTACAGAGCCCCCCTGCCGGATAGACCTTGTCGGTAATCTACAGCTTTTGAGTTCTCTCTAGTGTTTGGCTTTTTCTTTTGGATAATTCTTCTGTGCTTGTTTTCATCCGATTACCCCTTCACTGTCAGCCTGTTTCAGAGTTAATTCCGGTAATAACATTCCCCCTAGTGAAGGGGTATTTTCGACTTTTCAAGTCAAACTTTTTTTTTGTCTTTTCCTGAGTGTCATGTCTATGTCTTTTGATCTTCCTCGATCAGAAGCGTTGATTGGTTTTGATTGTACGTTTCAGATCGGCCTTGAAATTTTAATATAAATTCTTCTTCTCCCTTGTTTTCGCCTTTCACTGCAAACCAAATTCTCGAGCAAGATTATTGTTCCTCTTAAAAGCTACTCAAATTTTCTCTTCGAAAATCAAAGCTCGATTCTTTGTGAGTATCTTTATTCCTACTATAAGTTGTAATCTTAATCATGTACTAAAATTGACGGGGGAGTCGACTAAGATTATGCTAAACGTAAAATGGGTTTAAGCAATAACAATCTCTTTCATTGTGATTAATGTCCAACATGAGAGGCCACCTATTTCATATATTACTCTTTTAGGAAGTGTGGTTTGCAAAATAAAATACACAGTGAGAAAGTAACTTTATCCTTAGCTACGATTCATGCCATCGATGTGAAATGAGTCCAACATAATTAAGGCTAATCCACCCCAATCATTTGTTTTATTTTTGCGTTAGTTCATATTGAATTTTGGAGTCTAACTAAGTTTTGGGTGATAATGTTGAATTATCTGGTTCTGATAGAATTCCCATTGGAATATTAGTGATGTTTTAGATGTTCATTTCCCATTCTTGAAATTTCGATGTTAGGATATCTGCTTTCCTTGTTACCAAAAGCTTAGCTGTCCACTAACGAAAGTACAATATGTATAATTATTTTTATGTTCAATATCTAGGTCGGTTTGTCTTTTGACAAGTCAAACTTTATGTTAACGAGATCTAATGATGCTCAATCTATTTATAAGTGTTACGCATGTATTTATGTAAGAAGAATGTATACTAATTGCATTGTTATGGAATGATGTCACCTGGCAGAATCATGTCTGGTAAAAGTCCTGCTAAGGCGAAGACAAAAAATTCTAAGGTTCCATGACCTAAGAAAGAATTTGCTCCAAGGTTGTCCTCAATCACTTCCCAAAATTCAGTGAAGGCTATATTAGACAATTTTGGTATATTAGGAATTGATGCCATCGTAGCTTCTTCTCCAGATATCCTCCAAAATCTTCTAGAAGGGTATTTTGCATATTTAGCTATTCATGTCTGGCACGGAGGCTTTCTTCCCTTTCTACCTTTTTTACACAAGCTTTTATGTGATCTGAGAGTTGCTATGATTCAACTCTCGCCTAATACATATACAAATCTTTTATGCTTGGAAGTTCTAACACTTTCATCATGTCAAGATTCTTTAAGCCCCAAACTCATTCATTATATGGTCCGATTTTCTAAAAGCTCGGAGTCGCCAATATGGAGGGCTAATCCCATAAGGAGTCTGATTAACGATAGTATCAGCAAAACTAAGACATGGGAAGATTAGTTTTTTCACATTAAATAACCTCCCGGTATATCATGAAAATTTGTTGATCATGGTAGGTTTCTTGTTTCAGAAAGTTATTGTTTTACATTTGCAGCTTTCATTTACCTATATCCTCCTTTTATCACAGATCCCCCTTCTAAAGATACAACTTTATTGACGGAGGAATCCCAGGTTGTCGAGGCTATCTTCAAAGCACCGGTCAAGCATATGTGCCAGTCATTTCTTTTAACCGATGACAGGCTTCGTCAATATGGCTTGATTCCTCCGGGGAAGAAGATGCTAAGGCAACCTCTTATCCAATTTTCTAGTTCTAAATGACTGTCGCTGAGTTCTAGCACGTTCAACGCAGGTTCTCTTATATTTCCAGGTGACTTAGATGAGATCATCCCATTAATTGGACAACATTTTTCATCCTTCCTCTTGTTTCCTTGTTCTCATTTTTCTAATTTAACTCTTCTTTGTTTAGGATCTACAACTTCTCAGGATACATCTGCTCTCGAAGCTTTTGACCGGTCTAGCACCAGAGCTTTAAAGAGGCTTGCTCATCCCAACATTGAATCATCGTCAAAGAAGTCCAGGCATGATAAGCCAGTCAGCTTTTTAGAAGATATTGTTGTTACCTCGAAAACAAGGTCGACTTTCGGTCCTGCTACTATTTATGACGACCAGGTTGTCGATGTTGACGCCTCTCTTAATATTTCTCCGAAAAATAAGTTCGCAAGTAGCCCTGTCTTCTCCGATACCCTTGGTGAGCTAGGTGTGGAAAGGCATGGTCTCTCAATGCCTTCCTTTTCTCAACATGCTATCTCTCTCGATGTTTTCACCAAAAAATGGCTCAAACACCAAGAGTACGAGAATTGTACTTCACCAATATGGTTAGAAAGTAAATGGAGCGGCACTTAACAAAAGTTAAAAGTAAAAATGTGAGGAAAGTAAAATGGATACAAGGTTTTAGAGTGGTTCAGCTGTAAGTTAGGCCTATGTCCACTATGAAGGTAGTTTGCATTATCAGGATGATCACAAAGCATGAAAACTCTCTTTGTTTATACATCTTCTCATTCTCTCAACATATTCTCACTCTTACTTATAAAATTTCTCTTAAATTCACAGAATTCAATGGAGGAATGGTGGGATCCGTGGAGGAGAAAGACGGATGAGCGACGGAGAAGGAGGATATCTTTGACCTTTTTTTCACTTATAAGATCTTAATGGATGCCATGGACAAATGGATGAAGATCCTTAAAGTGAAGATGATGATGACGGTTGAGAATGCTTAAGGAATGGTGGAGGAAAGAATTTAGCAGCACTTCGTGGTTGTAAGGTCTCGATCCCCTTTTTGGTGGAAGTCATGGCCTATTTATAGGTGAGCTCCTCTGAAGAAATGAGATGAAATCCGTATACGCAGGTTGCGGGTCGCTTGTCTCATTAATTACGAAAATGCCTATGCCTGGCTGTGGCCAACTATCAATAGTTGTATCCAGCTATCCTGTATGAGCGACTTCATAGGAGCGAGCAATTGCATAGGAGCGAGCGACTGCATAGGTTTGAGTACATCGAATGGGTGGACAGGCGATGAGTGCATGGGCGGATTGTCAAAGCTTCTTGGTTAGTATGAGAACGACCGAACGAATCATCATGTTAATCCTTTTATAATTGAATGGCATATATTATTTGGTTGGAGTATTTGTATCTGATGGTAGATGGGCGATCAATCAAAGCTTGTAGAGCAGACATATGTGCGATCACTCTGGAGTTGGCATTTGTCGAACCGGTACATAGCATATGATTGTAGCATTAGTGACTGATTGAGGAATGAGCGAGCGAATGAGGTTGCAATCCATGAGCGTACATGGGATACATGTGTGATTTCTTGCATCTTTGTGTTCCCTGCTACGTACGATCGATCGAGGTAGCATGAACGAATGACTGCAGAATGGAACATGTAACCGGAACCAATTCTTCTCTTCGACCGATTCCTTTGGTACAAGAGTGAGCGACTTCCTTATTATGGGGGATCCTTGCAAGATGTACGAGCCTCACCGTCCTTGGGCAGTATCATTCTTGAGCTAGCTTCAACGCACAACCCTCTGTATGATTGTATTATGCTGTATGACCGATCCTGACTGTGTTGAGCGGACGACCCAACTTGATCTGATGTATGCGACCTTCCTTGTCATGCTCAACCTTAAGTTGGCGCTTGAACTTTGTTCTGTGTGATCATTAAGGGAAAAACATTTGCCCCTCGAAGTTTGTAATTTTATTTTGCAAAAAATTACAGGCTTTGAAATAACTGATCATAACATAGTTTGGTAGATTAAATTCGATTTACTAAGGAATGGTCGCGCAGAACTTAAGATCATTTAAGTAAAGATATCTGAGATCGTTTCTTCTTATGACCGAAAAGCCTAAGTCACTCACACTATTTTCCTTTGAGTCGAAGTATCATTATGATCGATCAAATCATGGGGATGCGGGCAGACCAGCTGGACCCGATGGGCCATTTTACTTGCGCAATCGAGTATCGAGCTGACGTGGCAAGAATGATCTAGATGCGTGTCTTTTAATCTTCTTTGAATGCCTTCTTTTCACTTTCCCGCTCTTCATGTATTTCGACTTTCTGAAAATTCTGCTTTAATGGCGGTTCTGCTGTAGAAGATTCCCTACTGCCTCCGATTACTCCCAGACTTCGACTGGATTACCTTTCTCAATTTGTCGTTGTGCCTGATCTTTCTAACTTAGTTTCTTCAATTTCGAAATCAACTAGAGCATTTCTCCTTTAATATCGAAACCTCCTGCTCGTTCGTAAGTGACTTTTCTTCTTTAAATTTTGCTTTTAGGTTAATCCAGTCAACTTCATAAAAGTTCCCGGTTGGTAAGAACTGAATTATTTGATCATGTATTGAAGTTTTTTGTGATTGCGATGACTGGAAAATGTTGATTTGACTTAGTATGCTCTGGGGTTGTGTGTGTGTAATCATTTGATAGATCTAATTCGCATAAAAGCCCTTTGGTTTTCTGATTTCAATAATATGTCTGCAAGTTGCTTGTTGAAATGTCTTTGAAACGACGTTTTTAATTTACCACGCCTTCGTTAGATGTTTGATGGAATGCCCGTGCCATAGAACCTTGATATTGTTATTGTTGCTTCATGTTCTGCTTGTTGCCGGTAGCATCCATCTATTTATATAGTTCTATAATCCCTCGTTATCCATGTTCGTGTACTCCGGTCGTTCACGTTCGATTTGGTAAGGAACATTTCTGCCTAACTCACGTGTGGAGTTGGTTATGAACGAGCCTGACCCGATTGATCATGAATGACCTTCATTATACACTCATGATCAAGATTTATGCGACCATTCGATCGAAATATGTATGACCCATTTATTATGCGCGACCAGTAGTTATTTATAACCGACCGGGCCAGAGCCTTTGTATATGCAAGGGTCACGAGCGACCGATCGAGACTTGTTCGTTTTTGTTGGCTGAATTTTCCTTGTAATGCTTAATTTGTAATGACAAGTCCTACCACACACTTTTGAGCTTGCAGATTTACCTTCGGTCGCTTATACTACCAGTAGATTTTGAATACTAGGTATATTTGATAGCTTTTAGTTTGAATGGTACATTTACTCAGATTTGCTTTCCTTTAATTATTAGCAACCTAGCTGTAACTCGTTTCTCAAACATACCTATCTATGTAGAAATGCAAACTAAAAGCCATTTTAGTCAAGATCCCGAGGAGGGTATCATGTCTGAAGAGCCAAAAGGTTCTGGTCAGGTAACTGAGGCTTCTCCGGCTGTTGGTCCTGGAGTGAACGTTAGCCAAATTTATCCCCAGCGCTGAATCCTCGAATGAGTGCTTTTTGACAGCCGTAAATCGACGCTCCCATTTGGCTTATACCAGCAAATGTGTTCTCGTTTTGGATTTTCAGAAGATGGAACCAAATTTCCAAGGAAAGACGATTCGACCGATCATCCACCCCCTGTGTATGTAGCAGTCAATCATCATATGTTCTCCAGTGGAGCGGTTCCTCCTTTTAACTCCTATTTAGAGTCCATTTTGCGGTGTCTGGCCATTGACCCATACTAGTTGCATCCCAATGGATACCATATTTTATTAGGGCTATACATACTTTTTATGAGAGTCAAGCAATGAGCACCTACGTTTCTGGACATCTGTTCCTTATATGCTTTCAAAAGAAGGGAGGCGGACGATCCCTCTTTTATTTTATTGAAGGCAGACATTGTAGAATTATAACTAGCTTAACAGACGGTGTCAAGGGATTTCCATATCAATATTTTTATGTTCGATGTCCTGGTAACTTCTATGGGCGGTGGATGGAAGGAGGTAACTGCCCTTGTTTTGGAATTTTCTACTTCTTTCTCCTTTTTATTGGTTCTCTTTCCATTTTGCAGTAATTCCTTCCAATGAAGGTCTTGTTCTTGACCAAGCCCTTCTGGATTCTTTGGTTGCTATTAACAAGACTGAGAGAAGTAGACATGTGTTTCTCTCAGAAGCAAACCTTCGTCAATATCAGCTACTCCATCCTTCACGGTCCATTAAGAAAACTTCGTCTTATACGCAAAGTACCATTGGCAAATCCCTTACCAAAAAGAAATGCTTAATTCTTGATGATGGTAACCAAACTTCATCGGGATCTTTCTTGCCTTTAATTACAGAAGGAAATGTCTTTCATTGTGAGGATGAAGGAGTAGATGAAAGCATAGATGGTACAAGAGATAAAATAATTTCTGAAAAGATTATTGAGAATCTTGCTGCCCCTATTATCCAGGAAGAGAGTTCCACGGGAACTTTCGGAGGTTTGGGAGACTTGGACACCATCAATTATCTCAGTTAGAGTGATATTGTGACTTCTGATCCTGTAACGTCTGGTGTGGAAAGAACTTGAGAATCCGCCCAACGACCTGGGAAAGCATTTGATTTAGGAACTCCCCTCGAAATTGGTTTGTTATTGGATGTGCATTAAAATATAATTACTATAAGTGCTTTATGCTTTCCCGCAAATCTTATAAAATTTTTTTGGGCATGCTTACTGAAATTCTGCTTTGTTCCCTTTGCCAGGTGTAAGCATGAAACACTCATTATCAGATAGTTTCTCCCGACAAGCTGGCTTTGTTGATCCACAAAGTCTTTTACAGTCTCGATTTTCTCGTCACTTGAAGCGCTCCCAGTCGTCCTCGAGTTCTCAATCTCAACACATCCTCGAACTTCCACTGACTGATTCTTTAAGGAGGGAAGGATCCGATTGTGCAGAGGTATTGGATAAGGGCGATAAAGGTGAGAACCACATAGAAGGAGAGAAGAAGAAAAGGAGCAGGAACGATCGAGGCAAGAGTGAGATTCAGAAACGTTCCGTATCAACAGATTTCCTAGACCCCGATGTTCCCATTTTCCCTGAATGATCCATTGTCCCAACCTCTGCTCAAATCCAAATGATTCTTGACCAACCCCCTTATAAGATCCCACCTGGAAACTTGATGCTTAGGGATCGTTTCGGAGGTTGGGATTTAAGGGGAATGTATTTTGATTTAGATCTACATCTAAATGATAGGCGAGATGCTGCTGAGGGGTTAACTACCATAAAGAGTTGTATGATTTCTCAGTTTAACACTGCTAGGAGTCAACTCGAAACACGGTTGAACCTGGCCATGAGCAATGTTGATAAGCAACTAGAACATTGGGCCAAATTTGGTTATGAGTTCCAAAGATTAAATGCTCGGCATCTTGATCATATTGACATCTTGGAGAATGATAAAGCTGGATTGGTTCACTTGATCAGGTTTCAAGAATATGAAATCGCCTCTTTAAAGAGTGGGAATATTAGAGTGAACAACTTGGAGGCTGAAAATGAGGAACTCAAAAGAGAGCTCGAGCCTGTAAGGGGGCAATTTCGAGAAGCTCAATCTGCTCTAGAACTTGCTGAATGGCAATTGGCTTTAGAGAGGCGGGCTTCGTCTTCTTATCAGCAAGAAAAAGCGGTTCTTGAGGACAAGATTAATTCTCAGAATGAGACTCTAACGACTCTGAAAGAAGACATAATCAAGCTGGGCAAAGCCCTTGATGAGGCCAGAATTGAGACTGACAATACCCTATTTCAATTTTACGTTTACAGTGTTATGAACCGCGAAAGCTTAAGCTATCTGAACAAAGATTTTCCACGGACTTTGGCTCTTATTTGGGAACAAGTGATTTCATGCTCTGGTGGTGCTGATGAATATCTCCAGGAGAGCCTTTTGGAAGAAGAAGACCGTAAGGCTTTGGTTGGAGGCAGGAAAATACTAGAGGACGAGCGAGCTTGATCTTCCAAGGGAAAAACCCTGGATGTTACTACCATTCGTGGCCTATCCTGTCTTATCGACATTGAAGCTTCAAGCTCTCAGACTCCCCCTGCGGATCACCCTATCCAGGATGCTACCGGAGTTCAACCCATTAAAGAACACACAGTCAGGAGAATGTTCTCAAACAATGTGAAGGTCATGGTGATGAGAATGTCGACACCTCTTTAAATGTGAATGATTTCAAGGTCGACCTTATACACCCAGTAACCCCAGGTAAAATTGATATCTATCAGTCCGCACCGGATTTGGATTATCTTACTTCTTCACCTGGGTTTGCTGAATTTAGTGCTTACTATTCATTTGCACCATGTTTGACTTCGCCACCTCTTTTGTCTACTGGTGGTACCGCTGTTCAGGCTGCCACTATTGACTCCATTTTAGTATCAACCAGTATTAGCCCGTGCACCACACCTTTACCGGGCAACCCAACATTACTTAACATGTCTCATCTGGAAGATGAGGATGAAATTTGGAATACTAAGGCTGCGTCCACTCTGATACGCAGAAAGAAGCACGTTGCAAATAGCCCGGGAATCATTAACCTGTCCTCTCCTGAGAGTTTTTGCGTAAACAAAGAAACAAAGGGTGGAAGTTAAGCAGTTGGTTCACCTCCTCCTTTCTCTGTTAAGAAGTAGCACTTGTGACCCTCGTGCTTTGATTTCAGTCTATTTTCTTATTCATCATGCACTTGATCGGTTGTATATGCGAGTACTGATCCTCGCCTAATGCTTTTATGCTTGTATATTCACGTTGTAACATTTGGTATTATAATGATTTCACCGTTCGTTGTTTCGAGTGATAGTATTTCACGAGGATTCAATCTTGTTAGTCAAACGATCCCATCATACGCTTATTCTTTGTTGTAAGGTTGTAATGAACTTGTGGTATGTTTAAGTGAGCATTATTGACTTTTACACAATGGTGATGCCCCTATACCAAAGTTCTTTTATAACTCTATTAGGGTAGAAATGATCGATTTTTCCTAAATTCTCTTAGTTATAGCTACAATTTTAGTTTTAATCGATCAGTTCATGACTTTTGGATAGGTATTCAACCGTATTTCCAACTAACCTTGTAGTACAAGCTCTTTGGGGATTAGGTTTAAATGCGCAAGGTCGTTATGTTTTTTTTATGTATTCAACCCCCATTTCTTGCTGACCTGGTGGCCCAAGCCCTTTGGAGATTGGGGTTTGAATGCATGCCCCCAGGGGAGGTCTTGCGTTTCAAGTTTCGATCCAATTTTGGTCTCGTTTGTTCTGATTTCTCTAGGACCAAAAGACCTTGTTGGACACCCACTTTCGGCTAGGATTTCTATTACCCCCTTTCGGCTAGGAATTCTGTTACCCCATTTCGACTAGGATTTCTATTACCCCCTTTCGGCTAGGATTTCTATTTGCGCTGGTCCTTCCAGCATGATTGTCGATTCTTTTGGCACTAGGACTGGTGCTTCTAGCCTAGGTTTTGTTGTTCCTTCCAATTTTATGCATCATCCTGGGAGGTGGACAATAGTTCCTCTTATCGAGCTTTACTTTGACTTAAAGAATTTGTGTCCTGTACCTAATAAAGTGCCTCTTTTGGGATTAGCAATTTTTATTCGTGGGACAAATTTGATGCCACCTTTGTATTTTTCAAAGTTAGATGCCAACCCCTTCAACGGATGTTTGCTTAAGACTTGGTGTTTGTTTACTATGCTTTTCACTATTTACCCCAGAACAGCTTATTCTTTTGAAGCGATGTGCTTACTCGCCTTGCTTAATGCGCATGATGTTTTTGGCCCTCGAGTTGCTTCATCTTAAATATGCTTGGGATGTTTTTTGTTGTGGTTGGATTGTGCATGAGCGATTGCTTCTACTTTGCCTAAATTTAAGAAATCGACTTTCAGTATGAGCTTACAAGTATGTTATTTAGGTAAGCACATAACTTTTGATTTATAAGGCCTTTGTTTAGTACAACGTAAGTAAATCATCGTCAATTGCTTACAAGAATATAGCAAGTAATTGAGCAAAGTAAAGTGACTACTGGTTCTTAAGTAATAAAGCAAAGTAAAGTGATGGAGGTCGCTTATTCAAAGTCACCATAACCAGAACGCTGACTACTGATCCTTAAGTAGGTGCTGGCCTTGGATTGGTTTGAGCGATCTACTCATTACTTGTTGCCCCTTGCTCGTAGAGAGTTGGAGCAGTGTTCATGGACTTGTACATATTGTTGCAAATGATTCTTCCTGATCAGTTCCTCAATTAATGATTTTAAATGCCTAGAATCATTAGTATCGTTCCCTGGCTGGTTATGAAATTGACAAAGCCTTCTTGATCTTATAGCGACATCTTTGACCTGCATTCGTTTTTGGGTCGGATATTTCTCGATATCCTTAGTTGCCATGAAGATATTCCCTATGGTGTCATTAAGGGGAGTGAGCTCAGAATTCTTAAAAAAGCAGAGCTTCTTCTTAGCCCGGTTATCCTTTCCTTCGTTGATCCTCTTCTAACAATCAAAGCTACTTTGCGCACTACCGATTGACATAGAATTGTGTTTATTTTATGCTCTTATATCTTATCTTTTGTATATAAATGAATATTACTTGGGTATTGTTGTGTTACTTTTACAGATATTCCAACCCAACCCGCATGCAACCAGAAAAGTAGAGAAGTAGAGATGAAATTGATATATATTTTCATTTTGAAGAATTGTAGATGAAGATCTCACATCTAGTTGCTGTTGGACAAGAAAAGAATTGATAAAAAGGCTTTGCACATCACAAATCAATGAAGAAATGTCAAGGAAGCAAGAGGAAAAGAGAAAAGGCCCAAATTTGCTTTATTTATCTGAGGCCCATTTATGTTTCTCATTGTAAACTAATTAGTGATGTAATGACCAGGCCCAGTTATCATTAGGGTTAGGGTTAGGGTTAGGGTTTGGCTATCTACCCTATATATACCCTTGTAATATCATTGTAACCACCATCCTATATCTCATTCTATTCTCTTCTTCATAAAACTCATTTTTCTTTATGCAATTTTCTATTTCTTAGCAATTAGTGTTGTCTACACGATTAGATTCGGTAGAACACTATTTGTATTTCGCATTTCTTTTCATTAGTGATTGACCGTCTGATTAGATTCAGCGGTAATCCTAATTTTATTTCCTGTTATTATTTATATTCTACACTTTTATTTTCTGTATTTTAATCGCGTTCATAGGTTAAATTGGATTTGATTAGATTTGAATCTGGGTCATAGTTCATTGCTTTTCCATTGAAATTGTGATTTGATCATCGGTTCAGTTAGATCTGTTCTGAATCAAATTACAGTTTTAATTTTGTTTTGTTTTATTTTCAAAATCAACCTCCAAAATTTTGTCTAACTCGCCCAAGAGATTAGATAGATAATTTAATTTAATTACACCTCCCTGTGTTCGACCTGTATGCTACACACCTGTATGCTTGCAGAATTTAATTTAAATGTCGTGCTTTTCTGATTCATAGACTAGCGTCGATCAAGTTTTTGGCGCCGTTGCCGGATGATCATTTTTGGAATTCGAGCAATATGACGAAGATGACTCTATCGATCTGCATGATCATCCACCATGAAATCAGGTGGTACACGTTCTTTTTCTTTTATTTTTCTTTTACATTTTTGTTTTTCTGCCTTAGACAGTTGGGACACTGTCTCAATCAAGTGTGGGGGGAGTCTGCATTGCATTTTTTTGATTTTTCGTTAATTTTTTCTTTCTTTCCATGTAGGACCATCATACATTTTATATCGTAGTAACATACCATAATTATTTTAAAAAAATACGACTCATTTTCAATTGATACAACAAAATAAGTTTACAATTTTTAGCCAGTTGATAATATTTTTTTCTCTCAACTTAGATCGAATAAGAAATATAATGAAAAGTTTAATTTTGAGGGTTAATAGTGTAACCGGTACATAGGGAGATTATTAGGTGATGGCCATGAAATCTATTCTATATTGTAGACTTTGTTTAAACAAGTGGAGGACTTAAAGTACTTATAATGGCTTGTCAAATCTTTAAAACTAAGTTGTGTTAAGTTGAATTCGCGTAACTCTCTTTTTGTGCTTATAAATTCAATAATAATAATAATAGTAATCCAAGGGTATCCAACATTGCTTGTATATCGAGCGTTGGTGTGCAAACCCTCCAAGCTCTATCCAACACGTTGTTAACAAAGTCAGCGTTGGAATATCTTGGTATCATTTTATGAGATTGGACACCTAAGGATTACCGACACGTTGTTGACAAAGTCAAAATCGGCCTGCACAATCCGCCAAGCTCTTTACCCACTCTCCGTTAGTCCGCGAGGCAGTGCATGGGTGGTAAACCTTGGTCTTTTTAGTTAGGTGTATGAACTTAATCATAAATCTTAAAATTTTATAGAATAAAGAATAAGCGATGATACCCAAACACTTCTTGACCTTATTGATTTGACTAGCCATACATGAGAAAATTAGAATACCACTTTGCAAACTGTGCCAAGCAAACTAAGAATTTATTTCATGGCTGCACTATGTTATCGACCGAACTAACTGGCCAAACTGGAATTTAACATTTGAAAACTTGATTTATATTGAAAATTTGTGACAAGTCGAGGTATCTAAAATAAAATCAACTGATTAGAAATTATTAACTTAAATTGTTGTACCACTTTCCTGAAATAAGTCGTGTTGTCATTTTTCGTTTTTATTTTTGCATATGTCCATTGCATTCATGTAGTTTCATTAGAATCATATCATACTGCATTTGGATTTTGTAGGTAGTATCTGCTAAAAACCCTCACGAGACACCACTCGTCCTACTAGGGACACCTAGAGGTTTAACGGCTTGTTGCATGCGCTCAATGCAATCGTGTTTCCTACGAAAGTTTGACCTATCTAGTCTAGTTTTTTTCATTTCTTGTTTTACTCGAGGACGAGTAAAAGATAAGTGTGGGGGTATTTGATTGACATAGAATTGTGTTTATTTTATGCTCTTATATCTTATCTTTTGTATATAAATGAATATTACTTGGGTATTGTTGTGTTACTTTTACAGATATTCCAACCCAGCCCGCATGCAACCAGAAAAGTAGAGAAGTAGAGATGAAATTGATATATATTTACATTTTGAAGAATTGTAGATGAAGATCTCACATCTAGTTGCTGTTGGACAAGAAAAGAATTGATAAAAAGGCTTTGCACATCACAAATCAATGAAGAAATGTCAAGGAAGCAAGAGGAAAAGAGAAAAGGCCCAAATTTGCTTTATTTATCTAAGGCCCATTTATGTTTCTCATTGTAAACTAATTAGTGATGTAATGACCAGGCCCAGTTATCATTAGGGTTAGGGTTAGGGTTTGGCTATCTACCCTATATATACCCTTGTAATATCATTGTAACCACCATCCTATATCTCATTCTATTCTCTTCTTCATTAATAAAACTCATTTTTCTTTATGCAATTTTCTATTTCTTAGCAATTAGTGTTGTCTACACGATTAGATTCGGTAGAACACTATTTGTATTTCGCATTTCTTTTCATTAGTGATTGACCGTCTGATTAGATTCAGCGGTAATCCTAATTTTATTTCCTGTTATTATTTATATTCTGCACTTTTATTTTCTGTATTTTAATCGCGTTCATAGGTTAAATTGGATTTGATTAGATTTGAATCTGAGTCATAGTTCATTGCTTTTCCATTGAAATTGTGATTTGACCGTCGGTTCAGTTAGATCTGTTCTGAATCAAATTACAGTTTTAATTTTGTTTTGTTTTATTTTCAAAATCAACCTCCAAAATTTTGTCTAACTCGCCCAAGAGATTAGATAGATAATTTAATTTAATTACACCTCCCTGTGTTCGACCTGTATGCTACACACCTGTATGCTTGCAGAATTTAATTTAAATGTCGCGCTTTTCTGATTCATAGACTAGCGTCGATCAACTACCTTTCCTTTTTAGTTGTTTATTGCTTTCCAAAACACGCACCGAATTCTCTTCAACACTCATATATTTTTTAGCTTTATTGAGTAGTTGTTCGAGGGTACTTGGTTTCTTCTTCTTAATCCACCGTCCTAACTTGGTCTTTTTACTTATGGCCCCTTTCAAAGCCATCAGAACTAGACGAGGCTCATAATTTTCAACTTCGGCCACTGCCGTATTAAAGCGGGTGAGAAAAGCTTTGACAGACTCTCCTAGTCTTTGTTGTAGTTCACCTAGCTCCATAACATCCCGAACCCTAGTTTCTTGGAACCTGAACTGCTTACTGAATAGTCTAGCCAAGGTAGCGAAGTCGTCCACAGACTTCAACGGTAGCTTTGTGAACCAGAGATAGCCAGCCCTTCTAGATAAGTCGGGAAATACAGGCATTTGATCTCGTTGGTGGCACGCGCCCCGTTCATGTGCTGATCATATTTGCATAGGAACACATTGGGATCGCTTGTCCCATTATAGGATTGCACTGTTGAAGGTTTAAATTTTTGTGGATATATAGCCATTTTAATTCTTCCAGTGAGTGGGGTCTTAGTAGGAGAAAATTCCCACTCTTTTCGATTATCTTCTTTCTTCAAGCTCTCCTCCATAATTCCACGTGCCATTCCTAAAATATATTCCTTCTCTTTGCTCCGATCCATGGAACGAGTGCCTTCTTCCTCGTCAGATTCTCGTCTAGCCGGGTAATCATGATCTGGAGACAGAGGATCTAGGCTTTCTTTCGAGAAAAAGGCCCCTTTGGTAGGACCATTTACCCATTGAGAGGTTGTGTCATTGGAATAGTTGCGCATAGCTGCTTTAGCTTTTCCACGATCAAGATTAGCATGATATGCAACTTCATGAATAGAATTTCCCTGTTTCGCGTTTGAAGCAGAAGATTCTGTATCATATGCGTGACTCGTTTGAGCGGGTAGAAAACAAGTGGCACTTAGTGTGGCCTTTGCGGTAGCGGCTTGAACAACGAACATTGACTTAAGCTTCTTCATCATTGCATTGTTTGCAATAGTTATTTGACTCGTTAGTCCCGCCATCGCCTCTTCCCACTCTCTCTTGGTTATAACTACCTCAATTTCGGACGATTCTCCTGCCTCGAAATGGGTGGTGGGCGATGTGACAATATTAACATTGTCGGTGAGGTCGTTGATTTCACAAGTAACTTCCTTCGGCATATCCATGATTTCAAGTAAAAAATTTCTTAGAAAATTTCGTTGGACTTCAACAGGGAAAGATGCAAATGCGGGCCCCACGGTGGGCGCCAAATGTTTTCACCAAAAAATGGCTCAAACACCAAGGGTACAAGAATTGTACTTCACCAATATGGTTAGAAAGTAAATGGAGTCGCACTCAACAAAAGTTAAAAGTAAAAATGTGAGGAAAGTAAAATGGATACAAGGTTTTGGAGTGGTTCAGCCCTAAGCTAGGCCTACGTCCACTATGAAGGTAGTTTGCATTATTAGGATGATTACAAAGCATGTAAACTCTCTTTGTTCATACATCTTCTCATTCTCTCAAAATATTCTCACTCTTACATACAAAATCTTGCTTAAATTCACAAAATTCAATGGAAGAATGGTGGGATCCGTGGAGGAGAAGGACGGAGAAGGAGGATATCTTTGACCTTTTTTTCACTTAAAAGATCTTAATGGACGCCATGGCTGTTGACACACGTTTTGGAAAAAGCTGTCACACTGAATTTCTAGATAGCATCGCGCTCGGATATGGAGAACATCGTCAGAAGGCAGACAGCGATTTGGTCAAAGTCGCATCACGAACAAAGAAAGGCCCGAAACTCCTATCGGACGACCTCTTTTGGGCTCGAAAACAGCAATTATAGAGCTAAGCTCTATAACTCTTGTAGCTATCTGAATTAGCTTCAGTTTGAGCTTTGGTTTGGCTCAATTGGACTTACGGTTTGAAAGTTATGCTCGTTTCCGTGAATTGGTGTAACTTGCATCGACCGACGAACACTTGGATGGAGTGACGAAGCATCATTGGCTCGGATCGTGGGACCGGCTCATGGGACCCACCTTGGATCGTGGATCGCCAACTCCTCCTGTCTCGTGAAGCACCGAAGCATCGCCCCCTGGTCGAATCGCCCCCTTGGACTCGCCTCTTGAACCACGACCCGATCGTGGTAGGCACCTGGACCACGATCCGTTCGTGGTCTCACCACTCCAGCTCGTCACCCTATTCGTGGTGCATAGGGGGACCACGATCCGATCCCAGACCCACGAACCGATCGCCGAACCTGCTGATATGCGCACTGTTTGACCTATTCTGAAGGCTATTTTCGCTCCAACTTGCATGGATCTTATTACACATGTCATATGACGATTTGGAGATGATTTCTAGACGTTTTCCACCTCTTTTCGAGATTTTTGGGATGCGTGCCACGTGTCCCGCGATCCGGCTGCTATAAACAGCTATAAATACACCCCAAGAAGGCATTTTCAAGGATCTTTGGGTTCTAACTCTTTACAGCTTCCACCATTGCTCTCTGAAAAGTATTTCCAAAAGCAAAGGAGCCAATTTCCACGTTATAATACGAGGATTTCGTGTATAATCTTCACTTTTCTTACTCTTTTTCATTGTAAACACGATGATTTCGTGTATAAATCGAGAGAATTGTACTTGTAACTTCTTAGGATTTAAGAAGAGAAAAAGTGGACGTAGGCTTGGTTCGAGCTGAACCACTATAAAAACTTCGTGTGTCTCCTCTTTATTTACTTTTTCTACATTCTGTGATCTGTGATCTGCATTTGGGTGTTAGTGCCAATTTTTGGTCTAACAATGCCCAAATGGATGAAGATCCTTCAAGTGAAGATGACGATGATGATGGTTGAGAATGCTTAAGGAATGGTGGAGGAAAGAATTTAGCAACACTTCATGGTTGCAAGGTCTCGATCCCCTTTTGGTGGAAGTCATGGCCTATTTATAGGTGATCTCCTCTGAAGAAATGAGCTGAAATCCGTATATGCAGGTTGCGGGTCGCTTGTTTCATTAATTACGAAAATGCCAGCGCCTGGCTGTGGCCAACTGTCAATAGTTTTATCCAGCTATCCTATACGAGCGACTTCATAGGAGCGAGTAGTTGCATAGGAGTGAGCGACTACATAGGTTTGAGTACATCGAATGGGTGGACAGGCGATGAACGCACGGGCCGCTTGTCAAAGCTTCTTATTTAGTATGAGAAAGACCGACCGGATCATCATGTTAAGGCTTTTATAATTGACTGGCATATATTATCAGGGTGGAGTATCTGTATTTGATGGTAGATGGGCGATCGATCAAAGCTTGTAGAGCAGACATATGTGTGATCACTCTGGAGTTGGCATTTGTCGAACCGGTACGTAGCATATGATTGTAGCATTAGTGACTGATTGAGGAATGAGCGAGCGACTGAGGTTGCAATCCATGAGCGGACATGGGATACATGTGTGATTTCTTGCATCTTTGTGTTCCTTGCTACGTACGATCGATTGGGGTAGCATGAACTAACGACTGCAGAATGGAACATGTAACCGGAACCAATTCTTATCTTCGACCGATTCATTTGGTACAAGAGTGAGCGACTTCCTTATTATGAGTGATCCTTGCAGGATGTACGAGCCTCACCGTCCTTGGGCAGTATCTTTCTTGAGCTAGCTTCAACGCACGACCCCTCTGTATGATTGTATTATGATGTATGACCGATCCTGATTATGTTGAGCGGACGACCCAACTTGATCTGATGTATGCGACCTTCCTTATCGTGCTCAACATTATGTTGGCGCTTGAACTTTGTTCTGTGTAATCAGTAAGGGATAAATAGTTCCTCTTCCGTCAGCCTCAGACTTCGATAGGCTTGTGAATCTTGCTCTTTCATCTCCTAAAGTCGCTAACATTACACCGATTTCTTCACCCTTGAATTCAAAATATTTCCACCGACAACAAATCAAAGATCAACTTTCGGTATTGGCTTATCTTTTCCAATGCCTTTTGTATTTATGTTGTTTTTGTGAGAGTCTTTATCCATTTCTTTTCCTTAGGTGATGAAAACTTGGTATTCATCCGGAGGGATAGCTTCCACTTCAGCGACGGAGGTTAATGCCCTTAAAGAGGAGAACAGGGCGTTGACGGATAAGGTTAACACTCTGTTGTGGGAGAAGGCGGACGGTGACAACGAAAGTAGGGAGTTGGCGATCCTACTGGAGGAGGAGAGAAAGGCCAAAGATGTGTTGGCGAGGCAAGTTGAAGATCTTAAGGAAGAAAAATCTGGGATGAAGATTGATTATGCCACCGAGATAGATAGGATGAACACTCAGCTTTCTACCACAAAAAGAGTAATCTACGAGGCTAGTAACCGAATTTCTGATTTCCAGAAAGTCCATCTTAATGACGTAGTTATGGAGTATTACGAAGATTCCCTCATCCTTACTTTTTTTGACAAACATAAAAAGCTCTCAGAATTTGTTTTTTCTTAAATTGAACCCTCTATCTGAGCTAGAGTTTTAGAGAAGATTGCGCAGGTGAGGCGAGAAAATAAGGTTCCCTCAATGGACAAAATAATTCTCGTGTTCCTTTTTATTCATTGAAGAGTTTTCCGAAGATTATGAGGAAGAGGTGGAGGAGAAAGCCATCACTGAAGGGGAGATAAGAGGATACGTGGACTGGTAGGGTGGATTTGGAAAGGGTGATGGAATCTCCTCTTCTGCAGCGTGGGAGCTACCTGATGATGAAGGGAATATTACTGGTTCCACGAGCAATCCACTTACCCGGAGTTCGGTTGCACCACCCTCTAAGGGATATGGTTCTTCAGATTCCAAGAATAAAGGGACTCTTGACCGGATTGATGTCAATGTTACACAGGTATGGATTTCACTCTCGAAATATTTTCCTTCTTCTTGAATTTTGTTAATAACTAGTCTTTTCATGCCGCAACAGTCCTCTGCTTCTCCAAAGATGTAAGCTACAACAATGCTTTAGATTCTATGTTTGAAACATGGACGATTTTCAAGGAACTTATCCTGCAAAAACAATCTAGTAGGGAGTTTCAAATATTTTTGTATGAAGTATTTTTAACTTCTCCGTGAATGGTGTTGACTTAGTGACATTTCGTGATTTGTGATATTGTATTAATATGTCAATGTGGATGTTATGCACATGTTTGTATTGATTGATAAAAGTCATGTGATTATCCTTCCTTGGAATGCATGATGTTATTAGTGTATACCTGATGTTTATGTTTTATGTATTATGATATCTCATCTTATCCATGAATAGGAGGACCAATTCCAGACCCCTCCTTCACAGTTTAAAGAGGAAACTTTGAACATTGCTGGCTACAAAGATATTTTTGAGAGGGCTCCTTTTTCGAGCTATAAAAAGATGTATTATCTTCAAAAGATAATTGTCACAAATCTCAAGGAATAAGTGTCCCATCTGGAAAAACAACTAAAGGAAAAAGATGAGATTATTTATAATTTTCAATGTAGGCTAACGGTAAAATCCACTGATAGCTCTGACGCAGAGGTAGGTAGGCTATACCAACAAATCGACAAGTTGGAAAATGAACTAAAGAAAGCTAAGGAGGATTACGCTTCCTTGGAATTCGCTTTACAAAATCCTGACTCAGAATGATAGACTCCTCTCATATGTTTATAATATAAATCCTTTTAAAACAGCGTTTGTGTTTGTGTAACAGTTTATGTCATGACTTTTAGTAGGCATGCCTGTGTATTATGTGGTTTATATGATGTATTTCTTTTGTCAGAAACAATGTCATTGTAACATAGGATGTTGTAACGACAGAAGACCTACTTGTGCCAAGTCTTAGTAAAAACTTCCTCATGTAACAAGTATTTCTGGGAAAACTCCCACTATAAGATTTCCTAGAAAAGGTGTAGTCCTAGTTATAGGACTCTATTAGGAATGTTTGGGATCTTTTCCTAGTTCTTTTCTGAACTTATGTTTCAATGTGATGCTATTACCTGTACCGTGCAAGCATCTGGTATATTGGATAATAAATTGATGAATGTATAGGTTAAAGACACTTCCCTGAGCAAGTGAGAGGGCCATGAGATTATCCTTAGTAATAGTGGAAGTGTAGTTCTGAGCCATATTTGGACTACCGAGAAGGTTGAACAGCTCCGTTTTTCTTAGATTTAAGATTTTGAATCGGTCTAGACTTGGATATTGGTGATGAGACTAGAACTCCTCATCCGATCGTGGTTTGCGCTTGAATTAACCCAGGCTTGGGTATCAAGAAAAGAGACCAGAAACCCGCTTCCGTCCTTGGTTGAAAGTCGAATTAACTCAGATTCAGTTATTAAGATAGGACCGGGATTCCAATTCCGGTGTTTGTGAAGATCTGATCCAACCCAGATTCAAGTTATTAAAGTAGGAGACCGGAAATCCGCTTTTGGTCTTCGTTGAGAACCGAATCAACCCAGATTCGGGTATTAATATTGAAGACCTAAACCAACCCTTGTTCAGGTAATTAGAGATTGAGTACCAAAAATCCATTTCTGGCATTAATGTTTTGTTATCTCCATTGGATTTGATTTGTGAAGCAGAGGTTGTAAGTGCTTCTTGAGCCACTCTCTGGGCAAGTGATGTCAAAGTAGAGGATGTATGTGCTTTTTTGGCCACTCTCTAGGACTGTGCGTCCAGTGCGCTTGGCTAGCTTATCCACAAGCAGGGGCTAAGGACTTACCCGACCTCCCTGCAGGAGGCGCCTTTTCCTGACCATCGTAGGCGATGATAAGGTCTTAGAAACATAACCCGAGCCATTGTTGGCATGAAATTAAGGTTTACTCTTTTGATGCTCTATACTAACCATCGTAGGTACTGATAGAGGCTTACACACCACCCCCTCCGAGGGATGCCCTATCATGACCATCATAGGCGATGATAAGGGTTGGCGTTCCCTTCTGCAGGTAACGCGGAACATAAGCAGAGGTAGGACGAGCTCTTCTGCGAGCAGAGGTAGGACGTTCTTAGTTTATAGCAGAGGCAGGGCGTACTTTTCTGCAAGCAGAGGCAGCGTGTGCTAATTTTAAATGCTCCTCTACAACCCTTTCTGGTGTGAAACGGAGGCTTACGCTTTTGATGCTTTAACCTATCCCCCTCTGATTTGGGCATGAAAAAAGACTAACACACCACCCTCTTCGGGGGATGCCTTGCCCCGACCAATTTGGCGATGACAAGGGATTTGACCCATTCGCAGTTTGACCCATCTTGGGTTTCTTTGAGCTTTGAAAGGAGGGTTTTCCGTACCCTTGGTTGTGTTTGATAATCCTTCCTCAAAGGAATTTTATTGAATTTGATCAGATCTTTTTATAAACTCTTTCCTTAATTGATGAATTTGATGACCATTTCCTCAAGGATTCTGCAGTGGTTAGTTTCATGTCCATTCATCATGTGGTAATGATAGTAGGGTCCTCCTGACTTCCTTTGGTATTTGGGTTTTTCCCTTGCGAACGACCAATAGTTGAGTTCATGTTTGGTTAGGAAGTAGATATTTTCCATCGAAGTGGTAAAGTAGTATCCCTTGGGTAATCCTGGCGTAAGCCTCATTCCTTGCTGCTGAGACTTAACCCTTTTGCAACCCAGTTTTGTTGTTTTAACTATATTTTTGTTTCTACTTCCCAAGATATACTGATATTGAGGTGCTATCCTTTCAGACCATTTGTTGGTGAAGTGGTCAAAATCATCCATTATTTCTTGTTCAAACACTATTCCTCTGATTTGCTTGTGGAGAGTTCTCCTTGTGTGATAGAAAATGTTAATATCCTTTGATGTAGAGATGTTGGATGAGGTGTTAGGGTTTGTCTTATGTGGGAAAGGCTATTATCCCAAGCGTCGGAAGCATATCATTCTATTTCCCTTTTCCGCTTCATTATCCGCAAGGCTTCCACTCTCAGCCTTTGTTCTTCTATCACTCTTGGGTAATTAATTTCTGACTTATCCATTCAAGATTCAGAAGACTCTTGTTGGTACCTCTTACCCATAACTTTGCTTTTTCAAAGCCTTGGTCTAATCCGGAATGGAACAACACAGGTAGATATGTGGTAAGGTTGACCAAAGGATCGGAGGTTCAGTCCCTCCTTCTAGCGCCAGAATGTTAACGATATTTTTCGTTAACACCGGAGATAGGTCTATGGAAGTGGAGCTAGGGGAAAAATAAGTTATTTAGCCTTCATAAGTTTGAGTTAGTTCACCTTCTCCTATATATCAAGGTTTAGAATCCGAAAGAATAGTTACTCTTACCGCAATGAGGGTGAGTATCACGCTTAAGTGTTTCGAGAACCAACAATTATCTTGGGATGAACAATTCCTAAGTGCAACCCTTAGCGAATGACATAACAGTTTGTGGAGAGGGTTTCTGCACTGGGCTTGCAGAAGGGTCTAAATTTGTAGAAAGACGGGTGTTCCACTTAGCATATGGAAAGACATGGATATAGGCTCATATACATGTAGGAAGAAAAGAGTACGTTGCGACAACAATAACTGAGAAATCATATAACAATCCCATAAAGAAATACTCTAAGTATTGGTTCACACTTTATTGATCTTTGATGTAATGACCCGCATTGTCAGAGGTATTATAATTTATTTATTTATTTATATAAATAGTGATATAGTGAATTAAATGGTGATTTAATTAAATAAGTGATTTATTTAATTAATTTAATTAATTTAAATAATTAAATAATATATTTAATTCAGAAATAACTAGAAATAGTGAATTGATAATATAATGTGAACAGGGTCATCCCTAAGATTTAATTCAGGTTAGAGTTGAATTATATTGACGAATATATTCAATCGACGTTGGTTTGAACGTATAATTATATTATAATTAAAATCGAGCTTGAAATGGCGCTGCAGTTCGTAAATTGGTGATTCGAACTTCAACTGAATATACAAAAGCCGTTTTAAATCGGATTTCTGTGAAACAAGAAATGTGTGGAGCTGGTGGAGTATATCTTCCTAGTGGAAGAGAATAATCAGGATTTCGTCGTGTAGATTTTGAGATATGTCCAAATCAAATTTTAAAATAGTCGCTATAGAATCGTTTATCGACCATAACGGTTTATTCGATATAACCAGATATCGGGTTTGAATGTAGACAAGGTTCTTTTGGGAAGTAGTGATAATTTAATTTTTAGAATTTTACTGTAGTTTTTAATTAATTAAATAAGCAACTTTTTATTTGGAGTATTGCGCACCCTGTATTCAACATTTTGAGATTTCACAAAATGAATTAATCTACCGATATTATTATATTTTTGGAATCGTGGCGCCTTGCTCGTCACAACAGTATGTTTATTTCTGTCAATGGAAATCCGTAAACAAGTAGAATTTCATATAACAGATACGTTAAATTCAAATGGACACACCGAACATGAAGGAATGGCTCGTGTGATTCCACATTTCAACATGAAGGAATGGTTCTCGTGATTCCACATTTCAGCAGAAGGAATGGCTCACATTCGAACACCATATATAAGTTTAACATTTATAAATACCCCTTCCTCACTTTCATAACCTAAGGGGATGCCTCCGCTAACTCAAACAAAGAAAACAAGGCCGCCACCATCTTTAATCATTCAAAGAATTAAAGCAACTTAAATACTTCATGAAATCAAGTGGTTTCCCTGGCGGTAGGAGTAGCGACGGAGAACGGTGGTAGGGCGTTTCTGGTGAAGTGTACGGGGTCTTCAAGTTCACAGAGTGGCATGAGTGATGGAAGGGGAGCTTGCGTTCGAAATACTTACAGAGGAGAAATCTGGAGCTTCCAGGTATGGCCAGACAGGAGGATAGGTTTGTGGAAATAATCAAGGTGGTGCGGTTGTTTACTTAGAACAGTTTTTGTTCGTGAACGGGGTGAGCGGGGTTCCTGCGCTCTCGTTGAGGTCAGGGAAGGAGAGTTTGGAAATTTGCAGTGGAATTGGAAAAGGGGAAACGACAAAACGAAATGGAGAGGTGCGAAATTTGTAGAGGAGAAATATGGTGGTGGCAATCCGTTATTCGGTGGTGTAAAGGAAGAGCGGTGGAGGAGTAAAGATATCGTAGTAGCTGAGATGCTTTCCTGGAGTTACGGTAGTTCTTTGGGGAAGAAGTACTCAACGCGGGTTTTGGGCTTGAAAACATGAGTGGTATGTTGGCTGGTTTTGTTTGTGCGAGGCCCGGGTTCTTTCTAGAAAAATAAGAGAAAAGATGCTAAGTTTTTTGTTTCGTGTATCCGAGTTATTGGGGGAGGATGAAACAAACGTGGCAGTTTGTATGGCTTTACTTCCTGGAGGCAGTATATGTTATATGAGAAGGGAAGCATATGGCGAGCGTTATGTACAGGGGATGTTTCAAACTTGGTGAACACACGGAAATGGGTATTTTGGAGCTTCAGGATGTGGTAGCTTTAAACGAGGAAGAAGGAAGTTTTGGGATATGGGTTGGTTTTGTTTGTGGGCCGGAATAATAAAGCTAAGGCCCAAGTTTTATTATCAATTCAAGTTTTACTTATTTAAAGGTGTTCAAACTTCGTAATGCTATAACTTGGTCATACGTAGACGGAATTCAGTGAAACAAGATCTGACAGGATCGTATGGACGGGTGCAACCCAATGGAGCTGACTAGGAGTGAATCCGAGCTCGTTACAATTTATTGCAAAATAAATTGTCCGATCTGAATCAACGACAATTATCGTTAATTAACGATGATAGTCCAATGTGAGTAAATCTCACCAACTCTGAACAGTTCTATTTTTACAACGTATTCTTAGAACAGTTAAATATTGTCTGTTTGACTGTGTGTTGACTGTTTGATTGAACTGCTAGTCAGTTAGTAGAAATTATATATATATATATATATGTATATGTATATGTATATATATATAAACCGTTAAATATTTATATGTCGATTCTATTTATCAGAATATTTCACAGTGAAGTGAAACCGATGTTAATTATATTGTCTAACATCTGTGATGCAGGGAAACAGGTTGGAGGAATCCAACTGGATTCCTCAACATTTATTTTACTATGATTTATATATTGTGATATATAATGTGATATATAATCTGCCGTTGATTATGTGTATTTGAACGATATTTATCGTTGTTATATGGTGTGTTAAATACCATAAGAAATACCAGAATGTGGGAAAGGGGATTTTCAAAGTGTATTTTGAAAATGAATTATTTATATAAAATCGATGGATTTTTTATAGAAAAGGAAAAGGATTTTTATAAATAGATATAAAAGGGAAATATTTATTTGTTAGAATAAATAGAAAAGATAAAGGGAAATATTTATTTGTTAGAATAAATAGAAAAGATAAAGGGAAATATTTATTGGTTAGAATAAATAGAAAAAATAAAGGGAAATATTTATTTGTTAGAATAAATAGAAAAGATAAAGGGAAATATTTATTTGTTAGAATAAATAGAAAAGATAAAGGGAAATATTATTGGTTAGAGTAAATAGAAAAGGGAAATATTTATTTGTTAGAATAAATAGAATAGAATAAAGGAATATTATTAGAAAATAAATAGGATATTATAAAGGAGAATATTTAGAAAACAAATAGAATTATAAAAAGGGAATAGTGTTAATCAAATAAAGTTATTCGATTAGAGTATATCAAGAAGTAGTTAATCGAATATAGTTATGTTAAAAGTAGTTAATCGAATATAGGTATGTTAGAAGTAGTTAATCGAATATAGTTTATATTCGAAGGAGTTAAATCGAATATAGTTATTCGAAAATAAAGTTAAAACAGAATAGAGTTATTCAATATTAGTTATTCGATTAGAGTTAATCGAAATAGAGTTAAATAAGATTAGAAACTGACTAGAGATTAGTTAAGTTGAATAGTTTACTGAGTATCGATCTGATGTTGGTTTCGGCCTTCGGGGTTTATACTTAGAAGATTGTTCTCATACTAGTTTACAGTCAGGGACTGATAGTTGTGGAATGATAGTGATATAAATAAACAATGGAAATGTTTTCCAGTGTTAATAACATATATTTTCTAAACATAGAAAATAAGG